>OY744521.1:201457472-201474972 GCA_963556195.1 Sepiola atlantica | reverse complement strand
AACAACGCTTTATTCAATGATAATATTGCAAATTCAAGAAATTAATTTTTCTTCGATTTATAGTGATTTTATTAACACGGAATTTAGAGGCCTTTTTCGTAATATATACAAAATGATTTTTAATAAAAGGTTCATTTTAAACATCTACAGTGCTTTATTTTTATTACAAAAAATTTTGTTTAATTCAAGCATTTTTTTTATTAATACATAAATTAATAACTTTAGTAAAAATGTATTTTGTTTTCAAAAAAAAATACATTTTCGTTAAGATTCAAAACAAAATAATGGTTTCATTATATTGCATGATTGTTGATTAATAAATACTGAAAATTTCATTAAAATTGGTTGATTTCCTGAATTTTGATGAATTTTAAAGTGAAGGGTGGGTTAAAATGTTTTTTTACATTTTGGAAATCGGCCATTGATTTTGCACGTACGAATTTGCTACATTTGCCTTTATCCTACATATTGCTTTTTATATTTTTTTACCACCTTGAAAGTATTTATTTTTAAAGATTTTAAGTTAGGTTTTCTTTTCTTAATTTATATTAAGTTCTTTAAGTTTTTTAGTTTTTTTACTTTTTACTTTTTTACTTTTATTATATTTTATTTGATTTTATGTTATTTTATTTTATTATATATATTTTTTAATCCTTTAATATTTTACTTATATTATTTTTATTTGTATATTCATTTATATGAATTACCTTACTAGTCTTTACTTATATTATTTTTATTTGTATTTCATTTATATGAATTACCTTACTAGTCTTTACTTATATTATTTTTATTTGTATTTCATTTATATGAATTACCTTACTAGTCTTTACTTATATTATTTTTATTTGTATATTCATTTATATGAATTACCTTACTAGTCTTTACTTATATTATTTTTATTTGTATATTCATTTATATGAATTACCTTACTAGTCTTTACTTATATTATTTTTATTTGTATATTCATTTATATGAATTACCTTACTAGTCTTTACTTATATTATTTTTATTTGTATTTTCATTTATATGAATTACCTTATTAGTCTTTACTTATATTATTTTTATTTGTATTTCATTTATATGAATTACCTTACTAGTCTTTACTTATATTATTTTTATTTGTATTTTCATTTATATGAATTACCTTATTAGTCTTTACTTATATTATTTTTATTTGTATTTTCATTTATATGAATTACCTTATTAGTCTTTACTTATATTATTTTTATTTGTATTTCATTTATATGAATTACCTTACTAGTCTTTACTTATATTATTTTTATTTGTATCTTCATTTATATGAATTACCTTACTAGTCTTTACTTATATCATTTTTATTTGTATCTTCATTTATATGAATTACCTTACTAGTCTTTACTTATATTATTTTTATTTGTATTTTCATTTATATGAATTACCTTACTAGTCTTTACTTATATTATTTTTATTTGTATTTTCATTTATATGAATTACCTTACTAGTCTTTACTTATATTATTTTTATTTGTATTTCATTTATATGAATTACCTTACTAGTCTTTACTTATATCATTTTTATTTGTATCTTCATTTATATGAATTACCTTACTAGTCTTTACTTATATTATTTTTATTTGTATTTTCATTTATATGAATTACCTTACTAGTCTTTACTTATATTATTTTTATTTGTATTTCATTTATATGAATTACCTTACTAGTCTTTACTTATATTATTTTTATTTGTATTTCATTTATATGAATTACCTTACTAGTCTTTACTTATATTATTTTTATTTGTATATTCATTTATATGAATTACCTTACTAGTCTTTACTTATATTATTTTTATTTGTATATTCATTTATATGAATTACCTTACTAGTCTTTACTTATATTATTTTTATTTGTATTTCATTTATATGAATTACCTTACTAGTCTTTACTTATATTATTTTTATTTGTATATTCATTTATATGAATTACCTTACTAGTCTTTACTTATATTATTTTTATTTGTATATTCATTTATATGAATTACCTTACTAGTCTTTACTTATATTATTTTTATTTGTATTTCATTTATATGAATTACCTTACTAGTCTTTACTTATATTATTTTTATTTGTATTTCATTTATATGAATTACCTTACTAGTCTTTACTTATATTATTTTTATTTGTATATTCATTTATATGAATTACCTTACTAGTCTTTACTTATATTATTTTTATTTGTATATTCATTTATATGAATTACCTTACTAGTCTTTACTTATATTATTTTTATTTGTATTTTCATTTATATGAATTACCTTACTAGTCTTTACTTATATTATTTTTATTTGTATTTTCATTTATATGAATTACCTTATTAGTCTTTACTTATATTATTTTTATTTGTATTTTCATTTATATGAATTACCTTATTAGTCTTTACTTATATTATTTTTATTTGTATTTTCATTTATATGAATTACCTTATTAGTCTTTACTTATATTATTTTTATTTGTATATTCATTTATATGAATTACCTTACTAGTCTTTACTTATATTATTTTTATTTGTATTTCATTTATATGAATTATCTTACTAGTCTTTACTTATATTATTTTTATTTGTATTTTCATTTATATGAATTACCTTACTAGTCTTTACTTATATTATTTTTATTTGTATTTTCATTTATATGAATTACCTTATTAGTCTTTACTTATATTATTTTTATTTGTATTTTCATTTATATGAATTATCTTACTAGTCTTTACTTATATTATTTTTATTTGTATTTTCATTTATATGAATTACCTTACTAGTCTTTACTTATATCATTTTTATTTGTATCTTCATTTATATGAATTACCTTACTAGTCTTTACTTATATTTTTAGATCAACATTGGATTTCTTTAATAATATTTTGATTTGGGATCTGTACATTTAACATCCCTAATTTTAAATATTAAATATTTTTTATTGTTAAAACTTTTTTATAATATATATTTTTGGTTAACATGCCCCCTTTTTTATTCCTCTCATACATATTTTTCTCTATATATTTATTTCTATTGATCTTCCCCCTCCTCTCAACGCTATTTCTCACTCCATTTTTTATTGGTCCTTCCCAACTCCCCATAACCTCGATGCTTCGTCTCTTTAAATGTCTGTCTTATTTCCTGTTATTTGTTATTTTCTTCTACTGAATGTGGTTCTAGATTATTTTCTCCTTTTCACTTTTCAGTTTTTTTTCTTTCTTTCTTTCTTTTTTATCTATTTCTATTAACTTTTTTCTTCTCTTTTCTCTTTTCTTCCTTTTCTCCTTCTGATAATACGTTATTCTTCTTCTTTATTTCTTCATCTTTTTATGCTTTATCAACTTATACTTTCTTGAATTTTTCCCATTTAAAATTTGGTCGTTGAGGCCTTTACAATCACTTTTTTATCTGCTTTAGGAAGATATTTTGCTGGCAATGGATTCACTGAGTTTTTTTTTTAATTTGGGGGAGATTTGTATACTTGTATTCAATTTAGTGAGTCACGCATTTTTGCAAATGTTCATTAACATCGGATCTGAATCCCTACATTTTCCTAACGGAACATTTTCATTATTCAAATTTCTAGAAAACTTTCTGCTATATTTGCTGGACATTCATAATATCCCGGATGTACCTTTTTTGAACATGTTATATTTTCCCATTTTGAATTGATTCTCTTTGCTCAAAAACTTTGTATATTTTTGTATTTCTGTATATATATATTTCATATTTTCAAATATGTGTTAACAGTAATATAATTTTACTGTTTCATCCCTATGATATCCTCTGATGATAAAATTTGCATTTTTGAAATTCTATGGCTTAAGGAAAGGAAAAAAGTTTATTTATATATATATTTTTTTAAGTACTTGATGATTCAATAAATATTGTTCTTTTTCTCAATTTTTATTCTCATCATTCGTTTCATTTTATATATATATATATATATATATATATATATATATATATATATATATATATATTTGTCGCCCCTAAAATGTAAGCTGGACACTGTAATGAGTAGTATTAACACAGCCGTCACCATACCTTAAATGCATGTTTCTTCAGCAGTTCAACACTCTCTTGCTGGTTGCCTTTAGAAGGTTTAGTCTCTCGTTGATTTATCTGGTTGTTGATAGTGGCCGCGAGGGCTAAGATGCCGGAATTTAAGTTATAAATATGACTCGTGTTCCGGAATCCGAGTCTGCGATCGGTATGAATAATCATCTCTACACTGACGATATATATATATATATATATATATATATATATATATATATATATATATATATATATATATATATATATATATACACATTAGAGTGGAGGATGATATGTTTAATTAATAAGAAACAAATCCATGTTCCTTATTTTAGTGTTTTGTTTGTTTTTTTCGATAGAAGGAAAACAGATATCATAAATCGACACTTTACTAGATAAGCAAAGGAATTCTGCAGTTGTTGCCTCTCCTTCTTTATTTCTGAGAAAATATTACAATAGTGGCATGATTGAAGCATACTGTTTTTCTTCCGTTTCAGATCATAAAATGAACCATAATGCTCTACTCTTGCCTATAAATTTTAATATTAGTGGAAAAGCACGTACGAAACGGTCATTTCGTAATTCGCAAATCGGCAAATGTGTAGTATAGTTAACAGCCGAGGAATCGAAAATAAGCAAAATATACAAAAAAAACTTTCACCAAACGATAGAAAATTGAATTTTCTATCGGCCTGCATAGTTTCACACCTTTGAAACTGTTTGTAAGTGTTGCTATTTCAAAATTTATTTTTTGTTACTTTCTCCTAGCCGAATTTGTCAATTAAAGATGGCCGTCGATCGGTTTCAGGTTTCAAAACAAAGGTTTACGGTACCACGAACCATAAGTCTTGAGGTGGTTTCCAGTCAGATTGGGGTAAGATTTTTTTTATCTTTAAAGCCTTAAATTAGCGACTACCTAAAAAAAAACGTCCAAGATCTTTGATTTACGAATTCGGCTAGGTGAAAGTAACGAAACAAATTTTTAAATAACAAAACTTACAAACAGTTTCAAAAGTTAAAAACGTTGCAGGTCGATAGAAAATTAAATTTACTATCGTTTGGTAATAGTTATTGGCTGTTTATTTTGCTTATTTTCTTCTTTTTTTCTCTTAAAGCAATGAAATTCATATAACCACTGTGATTTTATTTATTTACTATTCATCGAATAATTATTGAAATCATAAGCAAAAATAATTTAGTTTGCCTGACTTACTCCTTTGTCACTCATTTGCATTTAAAAACAATTTTGATATTTAATATTTAAAAGAAGTTTTAAGCAATTTAATTTGCCATAAATAGAGACTCTGAATAAAATAATCCGGTTATGTACTTACTTCCTGTATTGGCTGAACGCGAATTATTTTGGTAATAGTAATGATTATCGAAAGTAATTAGATTAAACTAGTCCATGTGGACACATGGTGCAACAAAGTTTAAATTAGTTGTCAGAAAAAATAGTTTACATACTATTATAATATAAAAGTAATCATAAGGAATAAAAAGTTTAATATTCATTTTAAACACAGAAAATTGTGTATCTGATAGCTGAATTAGATAGAGCAATGTCGAAAGTTTTTATTATTGTTTTAAGCTAACGCTGCTGTTTAGGACTATAGTGATAAATTGTCTCCATTTTAATAATCGTTACTTTACATATAGCTGTGTGTGTGTGTGTGTGTGAGGAATTCCTGATTTAATATCAAATTATATTAAAATAGGAATATATATTAAAAGGAATGTTTGTGAATATAGCTTGTTCTTTCACAGGGAAAAGTTTATGAATACAAGATAAAACTAAAATCATAATAGATAATAAATTCATGTCAACCTTTTTATTTGCCTTTTGCAAACCTGAAATGGTTCACAATTTCAATTGTAGATAAATGCTGGAATATAGATGGAAATGGAAGTTCGTTTTATTTTGTACACACAGAAAAAAGAAAAATAGTTATGGTTTCACACCTTTAGCCCAACCCAAGAGGACAGGGGGGGGGATCTTTATCTTCTTAATCTTATCATAAAACGATTGGTAGGTAGGTGATGGTGGTGGGTCTCTGATTCATGATGGTAGGTAGGATTTTATTGTCACCAAAATCTCCCTACACATATAGACATGTGTATTCTTACAATATTTCTACCTAAGATTATATTTGAGTAAGGAATTAAGTTAAAATGTCAGAATTAATTTGAGTTAGGAGAAACTAATTTCTACATTTTATTTAATTACGTAGTTCGAAAAAATAATATAGTAACAGTAAAAGTTAATAAAAACAACACTGTTATTATATTAAGTTATGGTTATGTTTTAAATTGAGTGTTTGTTTGTCTACAGCATATCATTCATATTGCTTGACATTCGTTATCAAACTTGGTCGAAATATTGGTTATGGTTTCACTTAGAACTGATTTTGTGTTTAAAAAGAAGAAGAACATAAAAAAAACAAAAACATAACAAAAAGAAAACAAACCAACTCCTGAAAACGCGCGAGGAAATCGAAAGCGTTCGAGATGGCCAGTAAAAGAACTCTCAGACACATACTCCATGAATTAACACCAGATACCCGGAAACTTGCTCACCGAGTCAAGAAAGTAATGCAAAAATTACGAAATGCGAAAATTCTGTAATCTTCAACTAGACTTTTGGTAATTCCCCTACCAACTTATCTCTCTATATTCCTTTGATGATAATATTTCATTCTTTGAAATGTCATGGCTTAAGGAAGGAAAAATTAATATCTTTTATTTGAAACACCTTGTTTTGAGCAACTGAGGACGTAATAGATATTGTATTTTTACAATCTTTAGTCTCATCTTTTACTTATATATATATATATATATATATATATATATATATATATAGGATTAAATACTTATCCACATGCACATGTGTTTCATCCTTTTCCAAAAATCATCAGTGTGGAAGATGATTGATCTATCGGTTGCACGATTCCAAACCCTCAGACACAAGTCAACATTTTAACACCGCAGTCAATAACCAACCACGTTGAAGGAAGAGAATTAAGATCTATTTATTTTTAAGCAAGCGGACACATATAGAAGGCTGTCATCAACAGTGTTCAACGACACGTTAGGCCGGAACTTAGCATTACGCATTTACATTTAATAGTCTAATTATAATTCTCTTAAAGCGCCCGACTTAGAATTGAAGGGAATATGAACACTATTACGATAAATATGATTAAATTCTTATCCACATACACATGTGTTTCATCCTTTTTCGGGAATCATCAGTGTGAAGGAAGATTGCTCTACCAGTCGCACAATTCGAAACCCTATCCGTCCCAGGAAACTGCCAGATGAATCTATTTCAAGTATTTAGAGAAATTGAGAAAGCAAATCTATTTTCATTTTCTTTATTTTTTCTTTCAGCTTTCTATACCGATTTATACATTTTTCTTCCTTTTTTCAAACTTTTTCATAATGGAACGTTTTCTTTCTTTTTTCTTTTTACTTTCGATATCGATTCATGATTTTTTTTTCTCTCCTTTTTTCTTTTATTTTAAACTTTTCCGTTAGAAACGTTTTCTTTCTTTCATTCTTTTTTAATTTCACCGATTCAAACGTTATTTTATATGAATATGAATATTAGTACGAACACTGGCAAGGGATAATTTTTTCTCCATCATTTTTGGCGGAGAGTGTAGACTCGTCTCTAGAATAAAAACTAATAGTCCAGTCAATCTAGCTGATTTTTTGGCTGAACCTCAAACAAATAATTTTAATTTGGATATTGGGCATGAATAACCTCTCTTTCAGATAAAAAAAAGTTTACCAAAATTAGCCTTGCAAAAAGGGGTCAACGGGCGCCATCTTTAAAGATTGCCGCCGATTCTAGCCACCTCTCTCTCAACTCAATTTCTGTAAATTCATCTTCAAAAATACCAAATGTAGCAATGTGAAATTGGATAAAACCAACAGTTTTCATAAAGTTAAATATAATTATAACTTCTAATGCCTTATTTTTGTCTCTTTTGATGTATTACTGCAAGAGCTAAATATTCTGTCATATTCTAATTTCAGGTTGGCCAAAGTGAAGTACCGATAATTATGGATGCTGACAAGTGTGCTATTTGCAACAATGAACTGTCCAGTAATGAAGAAACATTCATCGTCAGCCAGAAAGGCATCGATTCCATTAACAGAGCTTCTGAACAACGTGGAGAGATCATAATTCAGATTGGTCAACGTCTTCACAATAAATGCAGACAGCATTGGATCAACCCCAAGTGCATAGAAATTGACTGTAAAAACAGGTCCACCGATGATCAAATGCTATCCCGCTCTTTGTGTGTGTTTAACTTTAAAGAACATTGTATTTTTGTGATTCTGGAGAAACATCTGATAGAAAGACAAGAGATGTTGATGTTTCCCATGTAGAAACTATTGAGTTTAAGGACAGAGTGTTAAACGTTTGTGAGAAAGTCCGAAAAAATGATGGCTGAGCATCCACTGTTAAAGGTTATGTAGCTGACCTTGTTTCAGAAGAAGCACGTTATCAGAGAACATGCTTTCAAACTTTGATTCCAATAAAAACATTCCTAAGGCATTCTCTTCTGCTGATTTTTCTAAGAAAGAAAACCTTGGTAGACCAGAGGATTCAGAGAGAAAGCAGGCATTTCTGGAAGTTGCTAAATATTTGCAGCAAAATGACAAGTAGCAACTCACCATTGTCGATCTTGTTAAAAAATGGAAGAAATTCTCGGGGACACTGGCTTTGAACCATACAGTCTCTCATACATGAAATCTCGATTGTTAGAACATTTCAAAGAGAAAATCATTGTGACTGAAATTAATGGGAAACATAATGTTGTTACATTCTTAAGTACAGCAAAATGTATTCTCCATGAATTCTATGCACAGAGCTACTCATCAGACAATTCAGAACCAGAAGCCATTAGAATCATAGAGACGGCAGCCAAGCTTATCAAGAATGACATTAAAGATATCCAGACAAGTTCAGAATATTACCAGTCTAAGAATGATCCTAGACAGGATGCGATTCTTGAATATGTTCCTAAAACATTGTTGATCTTTCTCAGGAAGATATTTGCAGGCAAAGACAATGATTTGAAACTTGCATTAGTTGGTCATACGATAATGCAAGCTGCTAGGCCCAGAGATCTCTTTGCACCTTTGAAGTTTGGTTTAGCAGTGGAAATGCATGCCCAATTTGGATCGAGGTTCTTAATTGACACTCTGAATAAGCATGGCTTCTCGTCATCTTACTCGGAAGTCTAGAAATTCGAAAGAAGTGCTGCTCTTGTTCATGGCGCTGAAACTCTCTCCTCTGTTGAAACTGAATTTGTGCAGTTCGTAGCTGATAATGTGGACCATAGTGTGAGGAGTATTGTTGGATTCAACCCATTCCACGGTATGGGCATCATAGCATCTTTTACGCCTGGGAAAGTTAAAGTAAAACCAGTTCCAAGGGTTCAGGTCCTTTCAGAAGATATAATAAGGGTTGGAAGGATCAACATCAAGTACCTAGATTCACAGCACACCAACAAACCACTAGTGACATTTAAAGAGCTCCAGTCCAAAAAAGTTGTCGATTCCACTGCTAATGTTGACATCCTTTGGGAGGTTTCACTAATTTCACATCCGTCCAGACCCGCATGGTCAGGCCTTATGCAGTCAGTGCACAAAAGAACATATCCTGGGAAATCAGCCACAATTCTTTTTGGCAATGATCGACATGGACCCTGTTAACCCAACCTGTGTGTACTCAACGTTATGTTACATTAGTGATTTAGCCAGAATAAACAACATTACACCAATTCTAACATTCGATCAACCACTTTGGTACAAAGCAATGATCATAGTCGAGTCACAGCCTAGTTCCAGTCCCCTGAAATCATTTGTCTTGCAACTTGGTGGGCTCCATATACAGATGAGCTTTTTGGGGTCAATTGGTTATTTGATGACAGGTTCTGGATTGCAAGAACTTTTTGAACTTGTGTATGCTGTAAACACAGTCAAGCACATGGTAAGTGGCAAAGCAATTGCAAGAGCCATTCGTGCTCACTTCTTAGTTGATGCTGCTCTGAATGCTATTTTGTTAGCGAAAGCCTATGATTTGCCAGTTTCACATGTCACTGAAGATGATCAACCCAACACTGATGCAGAAGAGTCATTTCCTCAAAATGAAGACCTGAAGGAAGCGCAGGGGCTATTGAAAGGTCTCCTTGATAGGACTGAGACATTAAATAATGTTCTGTCATCAGAGTCTATGACCAGGATTGCCCAGAGAATCAACCATGTGAAGGATGCGATCGTTAACCAGCAAACAGTAAAATTGTGAATTCAATACCTTGATATGGTGAAGATCCTGCAATTGTTTATCAAGGTAGAGCACACCAGGAACTGGGAATTGCACCTGTAAGGAAAATGCTGCCAATATTCGCTGCAGCAGGACACATCCTATATGCAAAGTCGGCCTTGTACTTGCAGCAAATGGAAGGGCTGCCGAAAAGCCATCCTGAAGTGTACCAGAAATTTTCTGAATGATTCCATGTGATTAGACGGAGTGATCGCTACTGGGCTGCCTTGTTGACAGATCTGGTTATTGAGCAGGTGCTAATGAGAAGCATGAAGACGTCTGGAGGTCTTACTAATAGCAGAGGAATGGACGAAATTCAATGATTGGTTTGGACGCTCTCATTGCCAGCGTGCACTGAAATGAAGTTTACAATGCAAAATCTAGCAGGCATTCGTTATGGCACTAGTGACCAGCACCAATAGGCTACTTCAGCAAGAAAAGAGCGAGATGTGAGGGATACATGGAAGCTCCTTGCATTTCTCCAGACATATGACCGTTTCATGGAAGATCCATCCATTCACAGCATTTCAAGTGGAGTAACTGGAGACAAAAAGGTGAATATGGACAGAGCAAACTCCATAGGAGAGGCAATCATAGCTTCAATGGTTGAAGAAAATGTCCACGAGTACACTTTTAAAAGAAAGGATCAGGCAATTACACTTGGGTCAAAAGTTTCGCTCAACAAAGATGAAGCAGTTGGGACTGATCCACCACTCCTATTTCAGTATGAGTTTTGTGGTTGCACTTATTGATTCTTTTGGATTACCGCGAGAAGCAAAAAAACGGCTTTGGCAGACGCAATATTTGAACTGACTTTCCCTGTACAATCAAGTCCAGTCTTCAGATCCACAGTATCTCCTAGATGGTGGAGCACTACTTCAACGCCTACCATGGCAACAAGGTTACACATTTGCTGAGATGTGTGCCCAAAACCGCAGATATGTCACAACTAGATATGGAAACGCATGCATTGTCTTTGATGGGTATGAACGTGGTCCATCCATTAAAGATGCGACTCACCGAGGCCGAGCAGGGTGCTCTGTTGGTGTTAATGTGTCACTGACCCCTTTAATGGTGTTCAAATTAAAAAAAGATGTTTTCCTAGCTAATCAAGAAAACAAACAATTGTTCATCAACTTGCTGAGAAAGAGTTTTGAGGAAGCAGATTGTAAAGTAGTCCATGCATCTGGAGATGCTGACGTATTGATTGTAAAGGTTGCTCTAGAACTGGCACAGACAGGAGAAACCATTTTGATAGCAAATGACACTGACCTATTGATCTTTCTATGTTATCATGCCAATAGAGATGATGGTTACAACATCTTCTTCATCACACAACTAAAGGATAGTGCAAAAAAGTGAGAAAGTCTGGCACATCAAAGAGATGAGGAACTCTTTGGGAGATGTGGGCTGTTCCAACATTCTTTTCATCCATGCACTACTAGTTGTAATTCTACATCCAGTGTTTATAGAATTGGGAAGGCACCATCCTTTCGAAAGGTGAGGAACAATAGAAACTTCCTCAAACTGGCAGAAATGTTTGGCAAGGATAGCAGTGTAGAAGAGATTATTGAAGCTGAAGAGAAGGCTTTAGGGTGCCTGTACAATGGTAATGATGGGGAAAACATCAATCATCTTCGACTGAGGCGCTTTAAGGAAAAGGTTGCAAAAAGCTCAAAGTATGTTGAGGCCAAATCATTGCCACTAACAAAAGCAGCTACGAAATTCCACAGCCTTCGAATTTACTTCCAAATTGAGGAATGGAAATGTAGAAACCAGTTAAAACCTGACGAGTGGGGATGGAAACTTTCAGATGGTAAATTACAACCAATCAAGACTGACTTGCCAGCTGGTCCTGTAAATTTGTTTGCTATAATTAGGTGTAACTGTACTTCAGGGTGTACTACAGCAAGATGCAGTTGCAGGAAATACGGCATTGACTGTTGAACCTTGTGGGTAGTTGCAAAAGCCTCTACTTCAGCAACTCACCACAGCCAGATCTTGATGATGAAGTTACCTTTGACTAGTTCTTGACAAGAAATGTTCTTTGGTCCGTTCATGAACTTGTTCTGTGGTGGTTATGCAAGAGACTTGCTCCAGCATTCGACCAACTGACCATTCTTTTATTGTAAATTGTACTTATTTTGTACCTATTTTTTGCTGAAATGTCAGGAATTAATGTGACAATTGTCTTTTTTTGTTTTTTTTAACATAGTTCACACCAAACAAGGCAGGCCACCACTGTAGACGTAAGAGGCTACTGAGAAAAAGGGTGAAAGCTGGGGAGGGGGGGGGGGGTGAACCTAAATTGGAAGCTATGCAGCGAGATGTCTGTTTAGATTAGTTCTAAATTTCTGCATGTCAGTACCTCAGGAAAACACGGAGCAAGGAGGGAGTTTCAGAGTCCAGCAGCACGAGGAAAGAAGCTTCTGTGGTGGTTATGCATCTGGGGACCTCCACAGTGAATGGATGGGATTTGGCAGATTGTCGGATTGGTCTAGTGGATTTGCGTCGTGGGGGTACCAGAGCAGCAAGTTCATCAGAGCACAATCAATTGAAGTACTTGTAAAAGAGGCACAAGGAAGCAACATTGCAGCGATGAGACAGGGGCTGGAGCTTGGTGGATAGTGAGGGACCTATTAAGTTAGCGACTCTTTGTTGGACCTTGTCTGAGAGGGAGAGACTAGTGGATGATGCCCCAGCCCAGATGTGGCAAGAATACTCCATGCATGGGCAGATGGTGGCTTTGTAGAGATATAGGATAATGTCAGGTGTGAGAAGTTTACTAGCACGGTAGAGAGAGAGCCCACCTTCTTTGCAGTAGCCTTGGCAATGTCTTCAATGTATTGAAAATGTATTGAAAATGTATTGAAAAAGGTTACTTAGTTTGATTTTGTACCTTTTATATTCATATTTGTATAATTTTCTGGTGTTAGTTTATTATTTAGCATATAGCTACCTATCATTACAATTTAAAACACCAAGAAAATGTCAAGCTGGCTTGGGTTGGGCCCTATGTGGGTTTTCATGAAAAAAAAAATTTTTTTATTTCTAATTTAATAAAGTTTTTTGTCATGAAAAACGTTTATTTGTGTCAGTAATTGTCAGGAATAATGGACATACTTGTCAGGAAATGTCAGGAATTTTATGTCTCGAAATTTTAATATTGTTAAGTTGGATTTTAAAGATGGCGCCCGTTGACCGCTTTCCGCAAGGCTAATTTTGGTAAACTTTTTTTATCTGAAAGAGAGATTATTCATGTCTAATATCCAAGTTAAAAACCTTTGTTAGCAATTTGTTTGAGGTTCAGCCACATTTTGACTGGACTATAAAGAAAGAAAAGTGAAGTCTGTTAGAATAAAAATTAGAGCTATTACTACGAATTCAAAACGAGCTCAGCAAAGCAAAGGAAACCCGATCATTACATTTGTTGGATTAGAAAAAAAAAGAAAAATGGTCACATATTTACTTGTTGAATTGATCACATTGTGACGTCATTCAATAGAACGTCTGCTTCTTTGAATTTCAGGTTATTATGGTTTCACATTTATAATATATATATTTGTTGGTGATTTTATTATTCCATTATTGCGACAAAATATATGTTGTTTCATTAGCGTTCATAATGAACGCCAACTCTTCAAGCGTCAACGGAATCCAACTGCCTAAAATTTTAAATTCAACCTCAACCGGAAATTGAAGATGCATAAGAGGGAGGGGGGACGAGGACAGGAAAGGGAGAGGGGGAGACCCCAACAGGTGATATTTCAGAAAGTTGAGTGGGGTGATATCTAGTGTCTGGGCCATCGTGACCTCAATTCCAACCGGGGCAGAGGGCAGGATGGGTTTAATTTAATAATGAGAATAAAATTATAAAGTTATAACTGTCATTTCTGTTGTAATAAATGATTATCGTGTAGATAAAAATATTTGATAATTTTAATTTAGGGTATTAATTGCTACTTTTGCATTCTATTTCAATATAATTATTTATGGCTTTTATAATGAGCTCAGTAACGGTAGTGAATTTTGTTGTGATAATATTTGTTAATTGTAATTATATTATACTAAAATTAATACTATTGAAATTACTATATAAAAGAAGTTTAATGGTGTTACTATCTTTAGTATTAATAAAAACAATTATAGTAACAATAATAATAATAAAGCTAATAGTACCTACGATAGTCGCAGTGACAGTAGTATCAATAATAATAATAATAATAATAATAATAATAGTAATAATAATAATAATTATTATAATCCTGTTACTTGTGAAGTCATTGGGCGAAATAAGTCTACAAGTGATGGTAAGATTTTATAGTTCTACTACCAATAATAAAGACTAAGCACCAGTCAATAATTAAGTGTTCAAGGATTAAGTAATTGAGATTAGATTAATCTAAGTGATATCAGAGTTAATAGCTATCACAGTTATTGGTTTAGGTGGGAAATGATTTTGGTAGAATTGGTAGTATGACTGAGAGGCTATTGAGGCTGAGAATTATAGGTAATACTGAGAGATGTGATGTTATTGATGGTTTAGTGGGGTGGTTATATATCTATAGATTCATCGAGACTTGTTGGGGGTGGGGTTGGGTGGTAAATTTGGGTGGGTGGGTAGGGGGTTGTAATGTGTTTTGAAGTAGTGTATAATGGGGGGGAGTTAATGTAATTATTCATTTTTAATTTTTTTCATTTTTAAATATGTGGGGGGTTGGTGTGGGGTTAAGGTGGGGTATGTGGGTTGCTAAGGAGGTAGAGTCTACTATGTTTACAGTTGATAGACGTCTCTTGTTTTCTATTTAGGAGTTTATTTCTGTCTTTAAAACGGATAATTTCCAGTTTTTCATTTAAACATAATCTACATGGTGAGTTCATTGATTTGCAGGTGTTAGATTTTTTAAAGATTTTCCACGTTATTATGGGAGTTTCTTTTTTTGTTTTTATTTTGCTCTGAATTTTCATTGAGCACTCTCATAAACCCGGTTTCAACTTCCTTCGGATTTATACCCCCTGGATATTTGTAACAAGTTAATTATATATATATATATATATATATATATATATATATATATATATATTTACCTACATACGACGGCATTCATCGTCCTGTGGGATCTTCTGTGTCCGTGGTCCAAATCGGTAACATAAATCCAATTATCCAAAAAGTTCCCTAATTACAGTACTTTTTCGTTGTCTTCATGATAATACACTTCCCCAAAAAATGATTTGCCTATCAATGTATCTGATTTATCAATTAATTTCCACTAAACTATTCAAACTTATACAAGTTATATCAGATTTATCACATGATTAATGCCTGTAATTTATACCGAGGTAACATGACTAATTACTGTCAAACTTTTACCCTGTCAGAAGAAAAATTACTTAAACAAAGTAGTTCACCCACAATTCCCCCTGTCCCATAGCATCATGGCATCGGAAAAAATCGCACAGGAAAATGTTGTCGCCTAACTAATCGATAGTTTCTACTCCATGCTGAAACTATTTTTTATTTCTTTATTTTACTAATGGGTCACAACTTATCAAGGCACGGGGGAGTGCACTCGAGGTTAAAGAGATTGTCAGATTTCAAAGTATTCTGTCAAGACAGAAAATAGTGCTCCAAGCGATACCTTTCAAGATATGACAGTTGTACCATTACATTGCCGAACATGCAATAACCTTTTACCTTTCGTCAACAACCATGCCATACTCCACATTTTGTAACTCTTGCGATCTTTCCAGACTGAGGGAATGTCGTCGGCAATTAAGTTCTTTCATACCTTGAAAAAGTACTAAGTCAACAGAAAACTGTTGAAGACAGAGGAGGTTTATTCGCCTTGATGTTCGTCCCAAATCACTGACCAGTGAGATGACGGGTGGTGACAGAGAGAGATGATCGAAAACAATGGGATGGGCAGAACTATTTGTTCACATTAGACTTGAACACGACCATGCTGTAGTTGGTTAGGAAGCAGTCTCGTGGTATCTTGTTTCACAGATAGGATGAGCTAGGAGAGAAACTTAGTTCACGGAAATTTTGCTTGTTTTTTTGTAAAGAGAAAGAGAGAGAAAAGAAAGTTATTTGCTGTAGTTGTAGCTAGGCGAGTTTTTGCTGTGAATGTTTTACAAGGAAGGGAAACAGTTTCTGCTGTGAATGTTTTATAGGGCGTACCAGGGATTGGAGCTCAGTCGAGCACTTACCGTGAACACAACGATACAGTAGCATCTCTTCTGTGTGAAAGAGGCTGTAGGGAAGAGAAGAGATCATCCACCACGAGATTGCAAAGTCGATTTTGTACTCTATCAAGACAGGAAAAGGGTGCTCCAAGTGGCAGCAGTACCATATGACAGCAGTACCATTACATTATCTAGAAATCAGTAAGGTTATACCTTTCATCAACAACCACGCCATATTCCACATTTTATAACTGTTGTGTTTCAACCTTGTGTCATACATGAATGAAAGTTCAAAATCATTCCATTGTTAGCTGCTTGCTTCTATATGTGCCGTTTCTGTGCTCTTTCCAGACTGAGAGAAACGCTGTCTGCAAATATGATCTTTCATAATAAGAAAAAGGACTAAGTCAAGACAAAACAGTTGAAGACAGAGGAGGTTTATTCGCCTTGATCTTCGTCCCAAATCACTGACCAATGAGATGGGGGAGGACAGAGAGAGATCGATAATCACTATTTAATCATATCGTATCAGAGCATTTTTAAAATGACATGTTCACATGTATAATGCTCCTAATGAACTACCGACTTCTCCCACTCACTCTCTCTTTGAGCAATGTGACTTCACATCCGTTCCTATCAATTCTCACAGCCTCAATAAGTCTAACCTTGAATTCATAAGTTGACTCCGACTGAACTTTCATTTCTTATTATAAAATTTCCTATTATTTTCAACTAACCAATTTATATACTAGTAGATCTACTGGTCCAATATTTAACATAACGTTCCAGGACACAAAACACTTTCTGAGAAATCTCCAATACAGGTGAACCTTCGCATAGTCGCTTTTTCGCCTTCATCTCTTAATCAAATCCACAGTGGTCTTAACTATTAAACACAACTTGGCAAAAGTTCCTTGTGCCG
>OY744521.1:201409972-201452472 GCA_963556195.1 Sepiola atlantica | reverse complement strand
TAACAAACAGATCATGTGGACAGGAGCTTCGGTTTTAGCTAAGATTAGATTTTATTTCTCTTAATATTGACTGTCGGAAAGGGGGCTATAAATAATTATTTAATAATAATTTTTTTTTTATTATTATCTACAAACGTATACGTTTCATCCTAATGAAATCATCAGTATGGAAGATAACTGTTCAGTCGGTCACACGATTCGAACCACCGGACAAGAGTCACTTGTATATATAGTGTAAGATTGTGTTTTGTTTAGTATACAATAAATGACCAGAGTGCTCAATTACGTATGTAAGAGTATACTTCAAAGAAAACTATACATTAGTTTGATCATCCAGTGATACCTGCGGTTTCACAGAAACACTGGAAACTCAAAGATAAAGATACCAAGTGTCACTGTTTTTCAGTCGATATTATGGACGATCAAAATAATGTAGTTCTCTTTAACACAATATACATATATATATATATATATATATATATATATATATATATATATATATATATATATATATATATATATATAGTCTAAAGAAGCTTTGAGTCATTAAAAAAAAAATGTAAAATGCAGTTTAAATTCCCAGACAAACTAACTAAATCCAAGATATTGCAGACTTAACATTCGTTGGAAAATTAATAAATGAAAAAATATAAGTAAAAAAAAAAAACAAAAAAAAAACAGGGGTGGGGGGTTAATTATCTAAGAGTGAAACAAAAACAGGAGACCTTAAGCGTCTAATATTAACACGGGGATCATCAGCTGTTTACCATGTAACTGTTTCGGAGATTTAAAAACAGGACAGTTATAATATTCATGGCTCTCCAATGGTACTGATTATACGACCATTTCCGCAATAATCAAGTGTCGAAATAATTCAGCTTAAAATATCACTAAAAAACATTTAATAATAATAATAAAATAATAATAATAATATATTACCCTTAAGACTACCGTATGATATAGTAATTTGCATATCAAATAACATTAATTATAACAATAATAAAAAAAATAAAAATAATAATAATACTATCTAAACACTATATCCAAGAACCATTCTGCAATATGGTAGCTAGCATATATATATATATATATATATATATATATATATATATGTATTACAGAAGATCAGAACAACATCGGTTCCGTCGGTTTCAAATCCAAACAAAGGGTACCTATAATTGGTCTCCTTTACCTGACTCTCTTCCGCCTCTGTTCATGTATGCCTCATATGCATAAGCGGACATAAACAGAGACTGAAGAGAATCAGATAGAGGAGACCGATTATAGGTCCCCTTTGTTTGGATTTGAAACCGACGGTACCGATGTTGTTCTGATCTTCTCTAAACATATATGAATAAATATTACGCTTTAATTTTTTTTTTTTCTTAATAATTGAGTACTCTGCTGGATTCTCTCCCACTAACTTTACTTATATCTTCTTCTTCTTCTTCTTCTTCTTCTTCTTCCTCATCCGATTTATTTTTGAACATGCCTTTGATTAGTCCTCTATAAAGGGGGGGGGCTGCCTGTCCGTTATGATCAGTCTTCCACTCCAGGCTCAGCGGTCGCAAGGATCTAAGTTTGTAATCCCCAGGGACACAACTCATCCCAAGAAAGCTTCAGTTTTCCAGCCTGCCGATCTGATGCAATGAACATGTTTCTGACCCGGGAGATCCAGCTGGAGCTTCGCTCGACATGACCAAGCCATCTCATCCTGCTCAGCTTAAGGACATCAGTTATTTCCCGTATACCAAGCCTAGAAAGAAAAAATATATATATATATATATATATATATATATATATATATATATATATATATATATATATTACTATTTCATGTATTCACATAAAATTTTATAAGGAGATATAATTTTCTATGTATCAATTTTCAGTATTTACTCCAACAGTGCTCAATACGTAAGTAGAACTAGGTAGTAAGTTATGAAAATATATTTATGGCAATTAATTGCCATAAATATATTTTCATAACTCACTATATATATATATATATATATATATATATATATATATATATATATTCATTTTTTTTTTGTACAGAAAGATTAGTACAACATTAATACCGTCGGTTTCAAGCTCAGAAGGACTTCACCATCCGGCTTTCTTCAGCTTATGTTGTCATTTATATATATATATGTAACCCATAACCCATTGTGTCAAAGTTAGTACATTGTACATTTGTTTATACATTTAGTGCCCTTAACAGATTGTGAAGGTAAATAGATATTGTATCTCATTAATTGCTAAGCCAAACGTGTTAATTTCCTTTGCCATAGCTTCCTCGATGCAGGTGTTCAGTTCTGAAGTCTCTTCGGCACTAAGTTTCTGCCACCTGCTTAACTCGGGGTGGATGCTGATTTGCCAATACCAGTGAATATGCAGATTAACAACTAGCGCCATTATTCTCAGTCTCTCTCTGCTCCCAAACTGCAATTAGCCAATGGAATACAACTCAATTATCTTAACAAATTAACGTTGCTATTACCTTCCTCGTACTTTTCTTGATATATGTCATTTATTTATTTAAGTAATCTCCTTTTATGCTACTGCTACTACCACTTTCCTTTCTTTATTTACGTCACCCTCTTGCCCCAATCTCTTACGCTGTTTCTAGTACTAATACTCTTCCCACCATTCCCTTTCTCCCATCACTTCTCGTCTCATTTGCTCTTCCACCTTGTAAAATTTTAGTATGAGCTTATTTGCCTGAATAGCAAATGTGAATTTATATATACATAGTGGTTTGGATTCGTAAAGGATGGAGGGGTTTGATAAAAGATCAGGGCAAAATAAATTATAGTAAAAATGTTGGTTTAAGTTCGTTTTTTTTAAACTTTATATATATATATATATATATATATATATATATATATATACTATAAATATTTATTTTATTAAATATTAAAGTGTTTATTACATACGCACGATATCGTTTCAGGCTTTTTGCCCTCATCAGTGCAGGAGTGGTGGTTGTAGGCAGTTGCATGGGATCGAACGCAGTTCATAAATTCAGGCTAGAATTACGAGTCAAATGCTCAGAATCACACGGCTACCAAAATCAGCAAAGACAGTAATTGAAATTGAGATACACTGACTATATATATATATATATATATATATATATATATATATATATATATATTAATCCAGGTAAAATAAACATCCACAGGATAGACATCCAAAGAATTTCAACCGGGCGTATAAAAAGTGCTCAATATAAAATAGAGCTTTTATATATATGATTATTTTTATTTATACAGACATGTACACAATCTGCGCCACTGGCATGTCGATGTTCTCGATCAACAGCTGTTATAAACTGAGATCTCATCAGGCAGAATTGAAATCCGATCCTTACATATTTGGGAAGAATGAAATGGGAGAGAAAAGAAAAGAAAGGAAAGGAAAAAGGACATTTTAAATTTGTAAAGTAACGTGGTTAGATTTTAGCCCGTTAGAAAACCAGATATAATATAAAATGAAATAAAATTATAAAATAAATTAATAAAATAAATAAATTAATAACAATAATACTGTTACTATTTTTTAATTCTAAGGTTTATTTTTTGATTTCATATTATTATTAATTTATTTATTTTATTAATTTATTTTATAATTTTATTTTAGGAAAAAAACACGAATAGATCTGAACAACAAGATCTGCCAACCTATATTTAAATCAGAGTCGTGATTGTGTCTCCATACGCATCGAAACATCAAGCTGGTATTGACACGGCGATGCCAGCCACCGACATTAGCTATATGTCTTTTGACTTCCTTTTCTTTTTCCCCATTTTCCTTTTCTTTTTCTCCCCCTCTCTCCCATCTCCTCCCTCTCTCCTCTCTTTTCTTTTTGAAACAGCTGTAGAATTAATAAAGGATGCTTTATCTATCCTCATCCTCAACGAGTTTATTTTTTCTTTTATCTTATTTCTTGACTTTCCAAATTTTAAATTTCCTTTTTCCTTTCCTTTCTTTTCTTTTCTCTCCCAATTCATTCTTCCCAAATATGATCTGAGGTAAGGATCGGATTTTAATTCTACCTGATGAGATCTCAGTTTACAACAGCTGTTGATCGACAACATCGA
This sequence comes from Sepiola atlantica, assembly GCA_963556195.1. Taxonomy (NCBI): domain Eukaryota; kingdom Metazoa; phylum Mollusca; class Cephalopoda; order Sepiida; family Sepiolidae; genus Sepiola; species Sepiola atlantica. The sequence continues at coordinate 201,448,366 of OY744521.1, read as the reverse complement.
CATGCCAGTGTCGCAGATTTTGCACATGTCTGTATAAATAAAAATAATCATATATATATATATATATATATATATATATATATGGTCCGTCAAAATGAACCAAAGTTTCTTTTTTTGTTGTTGTTGGATTTGGAAATATATATATATATATATATATATATATATATATATATATATATATATAATCAACAAAGAAAAATCCCTAAGTCACAGATAAAGCATGCTTTATTAATTCTACAGCTGTTTCATCCTGTGAAGATTAACACATAATGCAAATTCATAAATTAAAGATCATCTCAATAATTCATCAGGAATTAAAGACGAAAATCACTAATACTTATCTGATTCCACCCCCCTCTCACTCCCTCAACCAACTCCAACATCTTTACAGATTCCATTGATTAAATCATTAAGTCATCTTGAAAGGAAGTTAAAACTAATATATATATATATATATATATATATATATATATATATATATATATATATATAGAGAGAGAGAGAGAGAGAGAGAGAGAGAGAGGGAGAAAGAACAAGAAAGAGATAAAGAGCGAGGGAGATGTTTGTGTAGCTAATACACAGTATTGCTCTGGTGTCAAATATTCCTAAGCATTTTATTACACTTAAGCAAACACCAAATTCACTATATATGTATAAAAGAAAAATGTTATACCTAAATAAGTTAATGTTATATTATTTCCTTTCATATTTATTTGAAATGCAGTTTCATTTCATCCGATAAGTGGCTCTAGTGTCCTAAATGACATCAAGGGTCAATTTTAATGACAAAATTAGTTACGTTATAAATGTGAATCTTATAACTGCGTCCATAATGATTTCTAAAATGGACAAATTTACTTTTACATATATCTACTTTACAAAGTATAAATACAGGGTGGGCCAAAATAAGGGTCCTATCTTTAAATTTGAATAACTTGAATTTGAATAACTTCCACAAAATAAAAGTTAAACTCACCAAACTTTATGTGTGTGTAGACTGACCCTTCCGAGATTTTTTGAAATAAACAAAACAAATTTTAGCCGAAAAACACTTCTTAAAACTTACAAAAACTAAAGTATTGTTTTTTACACTGTTTTGAGTTTTTTAAGCAAAAATAATGTTTTCTAAATGAGTGTACGTTCCTTAGGGCTAATACGGCTCATGCTTGCTTCGGAAGGGGTCCTTTACTTATTCTAAAAAAAAAAATTTAAAAAAATCAATAAATAAAAAAGTTATGAATTTTTAAAAATAGGACCCTTATTTTTGCCCACCCTGTATATGCATACGTAGTATAATAATAATAAAAAGAACTTGTACCTATTCTGATTAGAGATGCATTAGGTGTATAAGTCCTATAATAAGCATCTTAATTGTCAACACTTAAACCAATGGTTTAGTGGTTGAAAAGACATTCTGGGTTAACATAGATACCGTGGGTTCAATCCCTGAGATTGGCTTCAACGATAAAAAGAATAAAAATTGTGACATTATTGTGGTATAAAATTCAACTGAGGTGTCCGAAAGCATCGAAAGTCGATTGAGAATAATCTAACTCCATGAAATGAATAAAAGGGTTCTGTTCAAGATTCCAATTTCGACGAATGATACTTGAAAAAATTCAGAGAGTACAGACTGGCCGAAATGTTGTAGATATCCCAACCGAGACGAAGACAACAGTCTGAAAGATAAACAGTAACAACTCATCGAGTAATTATTATTCTAACCAGTTTGTGTGCAAGTAGTGTAAGAAAATGGAGACAGATCAGACCTCAAATGTGGGGAAAGTATATTTGGATGGGGAAGCTATAGAGGCTGTTCAGAAGTGTAGTTACCTCGTTTATAGTATTAGAGCGCAGGACCAAGCTTGAGTTAAGAGTAATGGAGTAAGTTCAAGAAACTTCTGCCATTACTAACCAGCAGAGTGTTACCACTGTCGACCACGGGAAGAATCTATCAGGCATGTGTATGCAGTGTGATGATGTTTGCAAGTGAAACCTGGTCAATGAAGATTGAGGACATGCGTTGCATGGAGAGAAATGATATGAGAATAATACGATAAAGACAAGCATAGATCTGATGACCTCAGAGGAAGAGGAGATCTGGACAGTATAGGGTGATGTGTGCAGAACAGGTGACTTTGATTATATGGCTACGTTGAAAGAATGGAGAAGAGTTCTTGGGGTAGTAGATGTAGAATAATTGAGGTAGGAGGGGCAATTGGCAGTGATAAGCCAAGGAAAACATAGGAGGGAGTGATAAGGATGGACTTGAGTGAAAAACGGATGAATAAAGACTTGGCCAGAGATAGGTTAATATGGAAGTCAATTTCTAAAAGCTGTCCAACACATGCCAGCATGTAAAACGGACGCTAAACCGATGATGATGATGATGATGATGATTAGTGCATAAATAATCATAATAGGTCCCCCAACTGATTCCATAGTCTGCAACAGTATCCATGAGGCCAACACGCTTCTCTTAGTGACAACAGTATTGGTATATAGAATTTTTTGTTTGGAAAATCCAATGGGTAGATTTTTTTTTTTTTCAAATTTTTACATTCTTTATTTTTTTTCATATCATCTTTTTGCCCTATTACCATCCACCCCACCCTCTCCTCAGCCTGGACATTTTATTTCGTTTTTATTTTGTTTAAATTTTTTATTTGTTGGAGAGAATAAGCTTTAAAATGAATGCGATTCAAATGAGGTCTAACTAGGAAAAGTTGAGCATAAAATTTCTAATTCATAATTTTACCAAGAGATTGTTGTTAAGTAAGGCAGGATGTAAGGTGAGAGTTAATAGTTAAAATTATTCAAATATTTATTTGAATTAATGTTAATTGATACAAATGTTAAATAACTACAATAGATCCAATAGCTGATTCCATGGTATCCATTAGGACAACACGCTCCTCTTAATGACAACAGTCTTCATATATATATTTTCTTTGGATTATTTGGATTATTTAGACTACTGTTCTCATCTTCGATGTTAGGCTCACAACGTTTCAGCTGATGTAACCTTCGACCTTCTTCAGGTGCATCTCATCGAACTCTGGAACTTGTACAGAATTTCGAACAGAACCATTTATTTAATTCACGAGGGTAACTTGCTCTCGTTCTATCTGCCATGACTGGGTAGAAGTTTTAAGTAATTCGTAATTGTATTCTTAGTATCGGTCGTACTGAGGATTGAACCTTCAACCTCCAGAAAACTGTCACTTAGAATTGATCTGTTACTTAGTACTTTTATCCGCGTACAGATTCCCGAGTTCGACATGCAAATTCCCGAGTTTAACAAGTTGCACCTGAAGAAGGTTGGAGGTTACACGTTGTGAGAATAACATCCAAGATGAGAACAGTAGTCCGAATAATCCAAATAATCCAAATTATCAATCCTCATCTCAAAAAATTTGAAACATATTTTCACTGTTTGAAAAATCTAATTTGCACATTTGTCTTTTTCCGTTTTGTTGTTTTTGTTTTTAATTTTTACTGCTTTTTTTCTATTTAAATATTTTCTTTTTTCTTGTCATCGTTTTGCCCTATTACCAGTCACCCCTAGCATCACCCACTCCCCGGGCCTGGACATTTCTTTCGTTTCGTTTTATTTTGTTCTGATTTTGTTTTGATTTTTCATCTGCTAGAGAGTATAACCTTTAAAATGAATGCGATTCAAATGAGGTCAAAAAAATAAAATAAAGTAAAAAAAGGCAGGCCTCGAATTAAATAAATTTGTTCCAAATCTCAACTCTTACAAGCATTTCCTCTTGAATTTCTGAAGACAAATTTGATAAAAACTTGCCCGCTTTCTTTCTGCTGAAAGCCAATCTCTCAAATGGCATTGGTAAATTTATGTATTTCATTCTTAGATGCGCCATCGAATGTCTAACGGGCTCCGTCCGTCTGTCCCGCTCAGTTTGAAACAGCATTTGCATCGCTAAATGTCAGATTGAATGGACGCGTCTTCTTTTACATATGTCCAATCTCTATTAGAGGCTCTGTTTGTCAGTCGGTATGTTGCATTTAAATTTAAAATAGTATTTTCTTTTGAAATAGTGTTAAATATTGCGTGTACGTAATCTGCTAATCATTTAAGGATTTATATTTGCCAAAGGATTTTTGTTAAGTAAGGTAGGATGTAAGGTGAAAGTTAATATTTAAAGATCTTCAAATACTCATTTGAATAAAGTTGATTGATACAAATGTTAAATATTGCGTGTACGTCATCTGCTAATCATTTAAGGATTTATATTTGCCAAGAGATTGTTGTTGCGTAAGACAGGATGAAGCGTCGGCAAAAGGAGTGAGCTGGTTGGCGTTTGAGTACTTTGGGGAAAATAAAATAAAAGGAAATGACGCCAGACGAGACAGGAACGAGAGCGTAAAGATATTAGTTAGACTCGGAAACCTGCCGTAATTGGACACAAACAAAATGACGTAAGAATAAATGATAAGTGAAAAGAAAGCGGCAACGTCCTAAATCTGCAGCCCATAACGTTTTTTCTCCTTACCACTTCCAAGAATGGAGGTGACGCCAACTACTGAATAAAATGGTCCTTCTTTAATTTGAGACCGAGTTCTTTTCCTTTGTGTTATTGTGCCGACTTTGATTCTGGGGGACGACAGAAGACCACAAGGATAATTTTGGATGGTGTGACTTCAGTCTCAGAGGACCGCTGTGGTTGAGGTTGAAGACAAAAGGCTTGATTGAATTGTACTGTTTATGACTTGTTGATTTGTATTATGATAACAAACAGACATGCATTTGGTATTTAATTTCCGAGTGTTTACCTCCCCTTGAAAGGAAGGCAATGCAACAATAGCAATTTTAGATACGTCCACACATATCAATAGAACGCTGTGTTCATTTGTACCACTTACGTTTTAAATTGCATTTATATTGTTATATGCACAGATTGAATGGACGTATCTTAAGAATAAATCCATTCGTCTTATTATTTGATCTCATTTATTCGGCTTATAATTTTCTTGAAAAGCTTTTAAAAGTCTTTAATGTTTTTAATAAATATTTCAAATATTCAGCTCAGACCTTTACTAAAAGATGTCGATTTTATATCAAGATGAAATAAATTCAGACAAAATAATTTCACATCTAATGTCGGTAATCCGTCCTTTATTTCAAAAAACAAACATTTACAATATTCCAAAAATGCAAATCTATTACTAACGGAGATTTGGTATCTGTCTGTCTGAAGCCAAACTAAACTGCTTATGATTTTACTTCTATTTATTGTACTATTGTATTATCTTCGGAGGGGGGGGGTAGTATCTGTTCTGTTGTCATGGAGCCATCTTCCAAGGCATTAACTCCTCATTTGGGGATGGGTAGTGTAGTATATGTTCGTTTGTCATGATACCATCCTCCCAGGCATTATCTTCTTCTTAGGGAGGGGTAGTGTAGTATCTGTTCTATCGTCATGAAACGATCCTCTCAGGCATATCTCCTCTTTGAGGGGGGAGGGTAGTGTAATATATGTTCATTCGTCATGATACCATCCTCCCAGGCATTATTGCCTCTTTAGAGGGGTGGGGGGCAATGTAGTATCTGTTCTGTTATCATGAGACCATCCTATCAGGATTTACCTCCTCCTTGGAGCAAGGTTAGTGTAATGTATGTTCGTTCGTCATAATAACATCCTCCCGGGGGGGGGGGGTTAGTAGTGTAGTGCGTGTTCGCTTGTCATACATACTAGCACAAATATTAATGGATAATGTTGAAAAGATAATTTTCTGGTTGGTACCAAGTCAAATTCTATAAAATTTTGTTTTTTTCATTAGTGAAGAATTTTAGATCCTTGCATATTTATCTTTTAGGTATGTGAAATAATTTTCATTTGTGATAATCATTTTTTTTTTAATTAAAATGTTTTCTTTTTAGTTTGGTTTGTCTGTTTATGGCATATCAACCCTTTTTTGGTGACTTAAGATTAAAACACTATGTCCAATTTAAACGATTGATTGAACACAGTAGTTGAACACAAGCCACTATTTTACCTATTACTGGAATACATTTGTGGATCATATTTTTACCAATGGTATTAGCGTGTAATTGAACACAGTACATCCGAGATAGGATTGGAACTCGGCATGGCTGATTCCATGAGTCATGATGGCGGTGGCAGGCAGAAGGAGGGGATGATAGGGCAGTTCCCACAGGCATCCAAATTAAGGGGATTGGGGCATCCAATCATAGTCAAACTATCTTCCTTTCTCATAATATTTCTCAGTACTAGGACTTATACTTGAGTCTTTGGGGTATACAATTAAGGAGTTGGCCCCGGGCATCACCAGATTACCATCACGCCAATCATGTAAATCCACAAAAATAGTTCTTGTAACTTTTATTAATGGATACTTTTTTCTTGCTTATCATAAAAGCGAAATGTAGCATTATAAAATGCTTGGGACTGGTGAAAACATATATGACAGTTCCTTTTGCACTTTCCTACTCACAAAGGAAGTGTCCCAGTTGTCAGAAATTGATCCTCATTCTTTCCTTTGACTCGAGTCTAGAGATTCTATCTGGGAGGAGCAGCATCAATCTAGAGATGAAGCTAAAGATTAATTACCTTGAAAACTCGTGCCACGAATGGCATGAACTCACTGAAACCAGAGTTACATGGCCATCAAATTCTTTTCTGATAATGTTATATAGTCACAATATCTAAAAGGGGTTGTTTTGTTGTGTTAATGTACCAAATAGTGGGGTTGGGTGATAAAAAAAACCCTTATATTATCGCTTTTGCTAAAAATAATTTTATTATACTTTGGGAAAGTGGGGGGGTCTGTTTATTGAAATACTGGTATAGAAGAGCTGTTACTGAAATAAACAAATTGATGATGACAAGAGAAAACCGTGTTTCTTCATTCGTTATTTTATTATTATTACATCACATAAGTTGGTTGAAGAAAGAGAAAACATGACTCCCCCACTCCAAATGGGGCGTGTGTTTGTCTGGAAGCATTCACCACATGTGGCAGACATGTACCTTCTGTTCAACTGCTGGTGCAAAGTGGGCGAGTTTTCTGCACTAATTGGAATGAAGTCGCCTGCAGAGGCTCTAGGTCCCCCCTCTCTACTCTCACTCCTGTCTATTTTATTAACACCTGACATCGACAAATTCTTTATCAATTCACAATTACAAAATTTCCATATTCTAAACTATTTTACACATTTTTTGTCTCAACTCAAAAATTCCCAATAACTCTTTTCTGAACAAACTTCCACATGAAATTATTTTTTTAAATAATTAAATTCTATTTATTACACATTAGGATTTACAACCGAAATAAATATAGGCACGAGGTTACCCCACTCAGCGAGATGGACTCATAGATCCTGTTTGATCTTCTATCTAGGAGGAGGAAATTCTGATGTGAAACCTGTCGTACAACATGGCCATCTATATTTCATCATGACAAACTGGTGTGCAGAGATTTGGTAACGCCTGGTGATGCTCGGGCCAACAATTCGATTGTATGGGCCAAAGATTCAAGTATAAGTCCGAGTACTGAGAAATATTATTAGAAAAGGATATAGTTTGAAAATGATTTGATACTTTCCTCAATTTGAATGCCCGGACCACAGCCTTGTCGCCCCCTTCTCTTCTGCATGCAACTGACGAGCTAACTCTCATTGCATCTATTAATTTAACCATTTAAAAAAAGTTTTTCTAATTTAATCGTTAACAAAAGAGTGTTATATTTTTATTTAACCTTATTCTAAAAAATCTAATCTGTTCATAATCGTAAAATTGCTGCAATTAGAAGGCATAGTAGAAATGCAAGTGCAAATAAGTTATCAGCAAAATTTAGTTGAAAACTTTTTCCCCTCTGAATCTTTAGTCTAAGCAAATATTAATTGCTTTAGATACGTACATGTGTTCATCCCGTCTGCATAATATACAATGAAAATGCTACTTCAAACTTAAGCATGACAGACCAACGAAAATGTTATTTGAATTTGTCTATACTTTTTCTATAAGAAATATACAATATTCATCGAGGTTTATAATTAAACAAACATCAGCTGAAAAGATTATTGTAAGCATTTGATATTACAACTGTTGTTTAATATATCAGAGCTTCCTTTAAAAGTTACTGAAAAAATAAAAATATCAAGATACGTAAACCTCTTAAATGGTGTATTCAAAATTCTAAAATAGCGATGCCGACTTTAGTTAATCAAATCAATTAAAATCAAATTTATTTGGCAAAAATTAGCAAAGTTCAACAAGCTATGTAAGAGACAGATAGATATTTACAGCCACTTTAAACCTGGATATGGTAGTCATTGGCAGAAACATGAACAGAACATTCTTCTATTGCAAGTGCTCATGGAGACTTCGATTTAGCGATGAGCTGAAAAATTCCTCGAAAGGTAAATTTAAATTCCCATTGATGATGTTATATTCCAGAATCAAGTCTCCTCACATTTTTCGCTGCTCAAGTGATGAACAGATTTGGTCTTTAGAGCCGCTCTTTGTAGGTAAGCATCGAGAGTCCCGTTACCATCCTGTTTGCTAACCGGTGAACACACTCCAGGTGTCCGATATCTTTTAATATGATGTTTATTGAAAACAAAAGAAAGTACTGAATCTACTTAAATGTGCATATGGTTTTAATAACCGGTGATCCTTGGTTATGATGTGATTCTGGCAAAAAGAATGATTAAATTGTCGCTTGACGAAGTTGGTAAAACGATGAAATAAAGCATATAAAAGAAGACACAAGACAGATAAAAGGATAATATATGTATTGAATAATGCAGGAAATGTCTATTGCAAAACTAATTGTATTTTATGGGTTGTTTAAAGACAAAATAAAGTGTGGCATTGAACGTCGGAAGGACAGCTCACTTGAATGCATCAGATTCAAAATGAAGTGAATGCCCCTTGCTTGCTGATTGGTTGCAATCAAATTCAAAAGGAGGGAGTGACATTTCTTGACATCTTCTTCTGACAAAGATTGCTTTCAAAAGAGAACGGACAAAAGATTTTTGCATTCAGCCCACCAAAATGTCTGTTGATTAGTCAGGGAGAACGTTTTGGACCAATCAAATAGGACTATTTGGGAATTCAAGGGAGCTAATTTATCGTCATAATGAACAAAGGAAGATAACTATTTTCGGTGAAAAGGGAGGGATAACCCATTTTTTATAGTTAGACCTTAAACCAAATCATGTTGAAACAGATTTTAATCAGACCACCGCTTAAGCAATAATCACATTTTGTTTATTCCATTGATCATTTTCAATCCTCTCATAATATTCTTAATCGTTTAGCTGACAGCCTATCCCTCTCATTAATATTTATGCTCGAGTGACTTTTAGCCTTGATAGATGGTGACTCATTAATAATAAAAAAAACGGTTAGGCAATGTTGAGCGTGGTTACTATTTATATGGATGACTCTTTGGGAATATGAGGTACCATAAACAAAGGCATCACCCAAATGTATAAATGGATACCCATCTAGCTGGGGTAAAACTGGCAATATATGAGCATACTGTTATGATGCTGGTTCAGGCCATCTGCTCTGCATATTGCAACGGAGCATGGAGATAAGCGTTTTCGGTTTCAAAAGGAACTTTACTTTTAAGTCTTGATTGTTCAACAACCCATTTACACGCTTGCAATGGAAATTAACCACAAGTGCTACTTTTTGAGATCACTCAAGCATTCCAACCATCTAATGATCAAAGAAGGCATAATTCATATTATTTGGAGTATACGAAATACTCTCTACATCTTGGATGTTATTCTCACAACGTTTTGGCCGATGTAACCTCCGACCTTTTTCAGGAGTGTCTTGTCGAACTGGAAAACATTATGGCAAACTCGGGTTCAGTTTAAAATTCCGTACGAATACCCGAGTTCGACAAGACAGGTCGTGGCGCAACAGATAAAAGTGCTAAGTAATAATCAATTCTAAGTGACAGTCTTCTCGAGGTTGAAGGTTCAATCCTCAGTATAGGCGATACCAAGAATACAATTATGAATTACTTTAAGACTTCTATCTAGTCATGGTTGATGGAATAAGCGCAAGGCTACCCCCATGGATTAAATAAAGGGTTCTATTCAAAAGATTAGTTTCATTATATCTTGGTTTTAATCTTGGTAGGGGGATATAAATGTGGTGAAAAATTGTTCTGTTCAAGGAATTAATAATATCTGTCCCGGGACGGGTATTCTTCTAGTATATATATATATATATATATATATATATATATATATATATATATATATATATATATATATATATATATATATATATATATATATATATATATATATATATACATTTTATTATTTTTTTACATACATAAAAGTAATCCATGGACATGTGTTTGTGGCTATCAGCGTAGACTCTTTACCGCTTAGGAAGTGGAAAAATTCAAACACTGTTACTATCGCCAGTAAAAAATATAACAAATACATAACTTATATATATATATATATATATATATATATATATATATATATATATATATATATGTGTGTGTGTGTGTGTGTGTATCAGTTGTGAATATTGAAATAATAAAAAAGCTACACTATTTATTAGTTAAAGATTTTATTATTGTTTATTGAATGACATAGTACATAGTATATTGTATATAGACTAGCGGAACCTGCGGAAATTCCACAATTGTATCCTTCACATGTTGTATATTGCAGTCATGCATTCTATGGACGCCCGACGCGAATGCAGACCCCACAATATTATTGTACCACCTTAGTTCAAACTGAAACTTACATATCTGAGTAAAAAAAAGTGAAGTAAAGTAGTCGACCATGCTCAAGGACGATCCAAAGGCTTCCTTTTCATTAGCTACTACACCGAGACATAGGGGAGGGCACCACTCCTTTTCCAGGATTACTCTACTTACCCTTGACCCTTATTTTAGAATGCTGAGTGTTTAGCAAGTAGGCATCAAGTACCATTTTTTGAGTTTTTGGTATGACACGACCGAGATTGAACTCCGGTCTCCCGGCCCATTAGCAAAGATCCTAATCATTATGCCAAATGGGCCTTATCTAAATACTCTGGTTAATGTAGTTTATGAATATATCTTGTTATGGAGGTCTATCTCCAAAACCCTTGTACAAGTTTGTGACATATTTCCATTCTATAGATGTCCGGCATGAATGTAGATCCCACAATATTATTGCATGATCTTTGGACACAACAAATACGAGGGCAAAGTTAGACACAAGGTCATTGTTTTATGTAGGGGATATCCAGCTCCCCAAAAAAGGGCACTCTAGATGGGAAAAAACTTTTAAATTTGCTCAACTCAAGAAAGAGTTTTTCTCCTTAACGAGGACAGAATAGATACTACACTTTGGCTTATTTATTTGCAGGAAATCTAAAAAAATAACATTTAAAACAAATTTGGCACAATGCCATCAAATGTATGGGCGAAATGGATGGCGTTGGTCATCTTTGGTCTAAAGTGATAACAACTTCTATCCTACTCTTAACTAGAATCATCTCAGTCACCATAATACCACATTTACAGTAGGGGCCATCCTACTTAAGATAAGCCAAATGATTGGACATTTTTACTGTTCATAAATATACATGTATACAAACATACTACACTTTGATCCTTTCAAATTCAACACAACATCAACTAGCCCTATAAAGTCCAACTATTCCTCACCGAGGTACAGGTGGTAGCAACAGGCAACATTGTAGTGTCAGAGCTACCCAGCTAACAGGTGTCTGGGAGTCGACATCAGGATCTGTCGTCCTCCGATCGTCCCTGTCTTTGCATGTGGCAAGCAAAGATATGTTAGTCGCAGAACCACAAGTCAATGGAGTCAAACTAGCAATGTTGCTTATGTGCCATTTCTTTTTGTATTCTGGGCAAAACCATCACCGACTTCACATACAACCACTGAGCCTTGCTGTTCCTGGTGTGAAGGTTAAACACCTGCAATCTTGTAGGTTAACGAATAGCTACAACCAGCGAAGAGAACTTCATGCAGACCAGACAATCCTGAGGCACGATCTTCGTGAGCTCTATGCAGAAGTCTGCCTCCCAAACAAACAAATACACAATCAAACAGCAACATCAGATGAAATTTAAAAAGTTACAGTTTTGCCTTGCATCTTCAACGATCGGGCAATCCCATTTTTAAAAAAAGAGTGGAGGGTGATAACGTACTTACAAACGAGCGTATTGTTATATAGATGTCTAATTCTGATATTTTCATCTAAAAATCGTGATCAATTTTAACTGTAAAGTCTTTCTCATTGTTATTGTTAAGAGATGTACGCCAGCTGCAAGAACCCCTGACATTTGAACTTTGACAGGATGATGGTTTTGTTTTCATTTTTTCCACTGCTTTCTTTGAAGTACATTTACAAAATACATTTCCATTGAATGACATTTCTTTTCCACGAGAAACTGACCTTTTGATGTTCTCAATTTATCCAGTCGAAAAAACTTTTTACATTTACTTTGAGTCTACAGTAAAAGTTACGTTTTCTTGATTTCATGATAAAATTCAACATTTCAATTAATAATCATTCGTGGAAATTTAAATTGTTATCTTTTTTTAGATCTAAAAAAGGTTTGGTCTGTCTACAAAACGGCAAATCAACCCTCTCTGTGTTGGTTAAAGCACAGATTTGGAGAAATTATGTCTGGATGGCAAAGCTATTGAGAGTGTCAAGAGGTTTTGTTACCTTGGTGATACCATTAGCGCACAAGGTGGAGAAGGTGTTAGTGTGAGTTCAAGAGTTAAGAGTTGATTAAGTAAGTTCAAGGAAATTCTGCCATTACTAACCAGCAGAGAGTTACCAGTGTCGACTAAGGACAGATTCTATTAGGCATATGTACGCAGTGTGATGATGTATGGAACTGAAACCTGGTCGGTGAAGGTTCAGGACATGCATTGCATGGAGAGAAATGATATGAGAATGATACGATGGATGGATGTGTAATGTAAGTCTTAAAGACAGGCTTAGATCTGATGACTTCAGAGCAAGATTAAATTTGGACAATATAGGGATATGTGTGCAGAACAGGAGACTTCGATGGTATGGCTAGTTGAAAGAATGGATGAGAGTATTTGGGTCAATAGATGTAGAACAGTTAAGGTAGAAGGTCCAGTTCACCGGGGAAGGCCAAGTAAACTATGGGAGGAAGATTATAAAAATGGACTTGAGAGAAAGAGGGATAAATAAAGAGCTGGCCAGAGATAGGTTAGTTTTTAAGTCAATTTAAAAGCATGTAAAACGGATGTTAAACCGATGATGATGATGATGATGATGATGATGATGATGATGATGATGATGATGATGATGATGATATGTACGAAAATAAAACAATGAAATTAGAAATCCATAATACTGTGAACTAGCAGACTTACCCAATGCTGGATTAAACATGCTACAACTAATATTTTCATCTACCTCCTAATACCGTTTTCAGTACCTATGTATACACCTATGTATATACCTATGTATATACCTACATCATGATGTAAACTGGTAATAACCAAAATCTGGTAGTCACACAATCACGAGGATGACAGTTCAAATTATCAGATGATCAGCATAAGGAACACAATTGCAGAAAATAAAGTCAACTATGGCGAGTTCAATTCCTATTGGATCTGTTGTATTCAATTACATGCTAATATTATTGAAAAGGTATGAACCCTAATGTCCCCCCTCAAAAATGGGTAAAATAGCAACTTGTGTTCCATTAATCCTATCCAAGGAATCGTTTCCAATAAATATTCTGTTTTGACATTAAATTATGCAAACCAAATTATCAGAAAAACTACACACAAGCATTTTTTTAATTATATTTTGTTATGGAAGTCGCTCCAGACAAGGCATGAAGCCACTGGATGTAAGGAGATAAAAAAGATGAAAGATGACTAATGCAAAGGCAGGATATGCCTATTCGCCTTAGTCTTGAAAAGACCATGGCTATAAGTAGAAAAACAGTCAGCAGGAAGAGAGTTCCATAAGCTTGGAAAGAAGCTACTGGAATAGGAAGATGTACTATAAGATTATTTATTATAAGTAGATCATACATTGTAAAGCGACGCAACCTACTCTCTCCGTCAGGTAAGTGATAACTGTGCAGCCGCATAATGTGTGCCAGACACCTACTTGGAGCTTACATTCTATTAGGTAAGTTGTCAAACCAAGGCTTTAGAATCTAATCTGCCCTACTATTTCATTTATAACTGAGGGGTAGGAGATGGGTTCATACCTTTTCTAATGATATGGTGAAAGTGATTCAATAATCTTTAAAGAAGTTAAATATGCCAGGCTGAACTCACCCTACACGCATTTATTTATGACTAGCATGGTTACTGGACATGGACAACAAAATAGAAGAGTTCAATAGGGTGGACAAAATCTTTCTTTTAAAATTTCTCCCTATATATCTCTCCCTTCATCTCTCCTCCTCTCTTCCCTTCCATTATCTTCCCCCTCTCCTCCTCCTCCTCCTCCTCTACCTCCCCCTTCTCAGTTTCTCCCTCTTTCCTCCTCCCTTCTCAAGAAGGAATATCTCCTCCTCTCTTCCCTTCCATTATCTTCCCCCTCTCCTCCTCCTCCTCCTCTACCTCCCCTTCTCAGTTTCTCCCTCTTTCCTCCTCCCTTCTCAAGAAGGAATATCTCCTCCTCTCTTCCCTTCCATTATCTTCCCCCTCTCCTCCTCCTATCCTCCTCCTCTACCTCCCCCTTCTCAGTTTCTCCCTCTTTCCTCCTCCCTTCTCAAGAAGGAATATCTCCTCCTCTCTTCCCTTCCATTATCTTCCCCCTCTCCTCCTCCTTCTCCTCTACCTCCCCCTTCTCAGTTTCTCCCTCTTTCCTCCTCCCTTCTCAAGAAGGAATATCTTTCCTCCGACTGAAGACACTTTGATCCTATCCTAAAGATTAGGAAAGCGTATTTCAGTTCGAGTTTCACGTTAAAGGTCAATGGAATAATATCTCTAAATGTCGACCCTTCCCCATGACAAATTTTGTTCCTAGTGACCCACAAAAGAATGAATATTACAAAAAATGTGTCCGAGACAATGTTGAAAAAGAATATATAAGCTTTGTGGGTGTGTCTTGTGTAGCTTCTGACTTTTAGCTTGACACATACACACATAAACACACACAGACAACTGCCTTTTATATAATAGAAAATCAGACCTTTTTTTCATGAAAAACTGGAATAACCTATAACCTTGTACTTTTCTCCAGCTCTTCTAAATACTAGCTTAGTCTAATAATACTAATTCAGAAATCTAATCAGCATATACATGTATGCCTAATTTCATATCCTAGTAGCTTGTACTCGTTCCTTCTCGTACAGTTTTTCTCTTTGATCTTTCTTCTGCAGGCTTCTTCTCTACACTAACCTTTTTTTTTTTCTAATTCATTTATGGACGCTTGTCCTAGCATCGCTTATTTAAATCTATATTTTATATTCTACAGCTATACCCTCATTGTCACTGCTGGTTTAATATTATTAGACTGGGCTTTTGTTTAGGAAAGAAATAGAAATTATTATGGGTTAGTTAGTCGATTCATCAAGTATAAAAGTCTAATTTTCATGAGTAAATGCTTCTTGGGGTGTTATTATGCTACATAACAAAATCCGTTAGTTGAATGGATTGACAGATAGGAGGTCAGAATTTAACCTCTAGTTTAATGGAAGTCGACGAAATCACGTGACTTCCAGAGGAAAAAGAGTTCAGTCTATCTCTGGCAACACTTCAAGCAGAGAAAATGTGAAAGTCGTTCTCCCCTATTTTAGCCCCATTAAAGGCAGGGGAGTGCACGCCATAACCTAATGAGTGTAAAACAAACACGTCTAATATATATATATATATATATATATATAAGTATAAATTTTTATTTATACAAACATTATTGGTTACATATGTGCATACATGTTTCGGTTGCACTTTCCCAAGAAAGTCAACCTCGTCAGACCGAGAATCTTTCAGGAATGGATGGATTTGAAGAATTTTCTATCTTAAATAACTCTTTTTTGTGATCTAGCATCTTCTATTTCTAGCTTTATAAACACTTGAGTTTCTACGGATTTACATTTACAGAAACCAATACATGTACGCTATATATATATATATATATATATATATATATATGTAAATTATAACTAAAAGGTAAACTTTTAGAGAGTTGGACCTATTGTGAAATAAGGAAAGCTCAATATACTGGATAGAGCAAAAATATGGTACGTCAATGAAAATTAGTAAGACCTGCAAATGGAAGCAAATCGGTATTTTCAGTTGTTCAAAACAAGGAGTAGTTTAGTTAATAAAAACATTTATTTTTCATCTCTTTTTGTTTCCCTTGAAATGGCCGCTTTTATTTGATTCCTCTCCGTGGACAACAGACCTGAGTGAAATCGCCGTCGTTGGATTTTTATACAGATTCCTCTGGATTTACCAATATTTCTGAGCCCTACGTTTTTTGGATTTCGTTATTGGTGATTCCCATGCCCGTTTGAACTTTTTGGAAGGTTTTTTTATAGAAGTTTTTTTAATTTTTAATTTTAAAAGAAAACTTTTTCAAATTTGGAACTTTGACAGTCCTACCCTGTCAACTTATCAATCATAATTTTTCCTCTGATGATAAGATTTTAATCTTTGAAAAACCTGGTTTAAGGAAAGAAAGAGATGAAAAATAAATGTTTTTATTAACTAAACTACTCCTTGTTTTGAACAACTGAAAATACCGATTTGCTTCCATTTGCAGGTCTTACTAATTTTCATTGACGTACCATATATATATATATATATATATATATATATATATATATATATATAAAATTATTTTAATAATAAATGTTTAAATATTATCTGCATATACGTTTCATTCTTGCAGAATCATCAGTGCAGAGATTACCGTTCATGCCAGTCGTACAATTCGAACCCCGAAACGAGTCATATTTAACTCCAATTCCGAACGCACTAACCGATGAGGCTACCGTAAATGGCTACAGACGAAATGAGAAATAAACCCTATATGTGTCAAAGGAGACGGACAGCTATAGTCGGTCGTCCTAACAGTGTTCAACAGTAAGGAATACGCATTATAGCTGTTGACAGCTTCTTTTATTTACTCATTAAACGACCCAGCTGAGAAGGGGCTACAAATAATATTTAAATATTATCTGCATACGTATACGCTTAACTTTTGCGGAATCATCAATGTAGAGATAACCATTCATGCCAGTCGCACGATTCGAACGAGAGTCATATTTAACTCTAATTCCAAGCGTGCTAACCAATGAGGCTACTGTAACTGGCTACACACGAGATAAGAAATAAACGCTATATGTGTCAAAGGACGCTGACAGCTATAGTCGGCCGTCATAACAGTGTTCAACAGTAAGATATATATTTCTCTCTCTCTCTCTCTCTCTTTCTCTCTCTCATTCTCTCTCTCTCTCTCTCTCTCTCTCTCATGTGCATACAAGTAACCTGCTACTTTAAAGTGTCAATTTCTCTCTCTGGGTTTTTTCTGTAATGGTTCCTTACATTTATATATGAAATAAATTGTGCCCTTGTTTGTGTAAAATACTTGAGATGCTGATCGAACCTGGATTGCAGACTGAAAGACGTTGTAACAATTAGACTGGACTAGTGTTCAAAAGAGATGGAGATAAAGTATAGATTATTTTGGCCACTCGTAACTATAATAGTCTTGTGTTCATAAATGTTTTGTATGCCAGTATCCATTTCAGCACATTATTTCCATGTTCCGGACTGTTTTTGGTTAGATACTATCCATTACACGAGTTTCGCCCATAAAAATACTTGACTAAATAAAAACTTCAATTTTATTGTTCCTTTGGTAATTTAAACTCGTGACTAAGACAAGAGAAGCGGAAGCTAAGACAAAATTAGAAGGCAAACTTTGAAAAAGGAAAAATATATAAATAACAAAATCGAACGTTCGTTGAGTCATGAGTGCTAGCTGCTAAAAAGCATTGTATTTACACAATTCATCTATATATGGACAGTTCTGAGGATCCTAAAATTCATACTAGAATTGTCTGTGGCGTAACGGATATAAGTGCTAAGTAATAATTAGTTCTAAGTGACAGTCTTCTGAAGGTTGAAAGTTCAATTCTCAGTACGGGCGATACTAAGAATACAATTTACGAATTCTACCTGGTCGACCTGGTCATGGCTGACGGAACGAGAACAAGCTTCTCCCGTGAATTAAATAAAGGGTTTCATTAGAATTCCGTACAGATTCCCGAGTTTTACATAAAGATTCCCAAGTTCGACGAAATGCACTTGAAGAAGGTCGGAGGTTAAATCGGCCACAATGTTGTGAGAATAACATCCAAGATGAGAACAGTAGTCTGAATAATACAAATTATGAATCCCCATCTAGAACATTCCAAAAAATAATAAACATTTGATTCATAACTTTGTTGTAAACGCAAAATAAATATTTCTCATTTATTCATAAAGATTGATAAATATTAACATTTTAGCAATTTCGATATGATATAATGTGAATGTGAAGAAATCACTTTCACTTGCAATTTAGAAATAGATTGCAACTTGTTAAAAAAAATCAAGTTTGCATCTCCAAAAAAAGAACATTTGAACACAAATGCTAAACATTTGTTCAGGAAATTATTGTGAAAGAGAACTATTTGTTATATTAAAATCAAAACAATCATTGAATTACAAAATCAATAACAAATAAAAGTTAATTGATTAAATGACTTTTTCAGTTCTTGTTAGAAATAGTCGATGGCTTTCTCAGGAAGTTGAGTGACAACAGACCTTGTCAACATTTCAGTTCTCTCCGTGCTGTTCCAATTGAGACTTCGATGTGTCCTGTCTCTCCTCGGTCTTTCCATTCTATACGCTGATAGACTGTCAGATAGAATGGTAGTACGTTACAAAACTGAAAGTATCAGGATAGGTGGTCATGCTTGGTCCTCATGCATACTCTAAATCTTTCATGTGTAGCTCAAAGCGCCATACCCTGGTAAACCGTCTCAGCTGGTAGGCTAAACCTCATGAAAGTACCTGCTGCATTGTAGGTTTTGCTTGTGGAACAACAAAGGTCAGACCCACCGCTTACCATTGTGGTTGGTGATAGGAATCAATATTGCAAACAGATGTCCACATCGCATCTGCTTTGGAATCAGAGAGCTTCTGGTTGCTTGCGCTTCTGTGCATGTGGTAACTCGACGGCAAGCGCAAGACTGTTAGAAATCTAAGGCATGCACCGGTATTTTCACGGCCATTTACTACGATAATAACGTTGGTGACTCTGCGATTTTTTTTTTTTGGGGGGGGGGGGGGGGGAAGCAAATTATATTATTTTTCTTAGATATATACTACTCACATTTGTGTTTTTGGCCTTTTGACTAAGATCAAAGTGTAGTATCTGTTCCGATGGATGCTACACCCCATAAACTGGTATTGTCTTGGCCTTCGGGGCTTGATTTACGCCGGTCTATGGGTCGGTCCTGTGCCGGTCTAGGAGGTACACCCTCCCAGGCTTTGACTCCCCTCTTTGGGGAGGATTAACTTACTATCTGAGGCGCCCCTACCGGGGAATGCCGACGGTGCTGCCCAGGTAATTTTTAATGGCCAGAGTTCTCACTTTCTTGGGCGTTGGCTTTTCAAACCCCACTTTCCCGACCCGACCTTGGGTCACATCTTACTTGTGGGAGTAAGATAAAACTGGCCTTGTGCCTAACCTCCTGGAGAGGAGGTAAATTAATACTCACTCAAGCAATCACAATTTCCTTGGATTTATCTCAGTATGTTCCATCTATTCTTCTAATTACATTTAAAAATCCCTATTTTATTTTATTTTTATTTTTATTACTGTGGTAGTCCAACTTCATCTAATCATGTGTGTTGGTTTCCACACTCTATGATTTTTATTAATATTTCGACTGTTTTAATTAGTATCTGGTGTCAATTGATGCTTTCATTCCAATTCCTCCTATTCTTTCTTCCACGTTTTTCAGAATTGTTCCCAATGCTCCTATTAGGCAAAACGGACCTTGAGAGAGATGGGCGTCGGAGTGGTGACTATGAAGAAAGCGCTAAACGAAGATATCATACAAGAGTCGTAAGGGCCAACTACTCACCGCTCACCAAAGGCCAATATCTCCATCAACTGCAATCATTTGGATTTAAAATCTTTTTTTTTTATTTTCTTCTTATCCTTCTTTTTTAATCTTTACTCCTAAATCCAAATGATTACGGTTGATGGAAATATTTATAACTTATATGTTTAACTTTGAAGTATGTTTTTATCGATTCTTGTCGATGGAATATAAACACGCTAAAAAAAGAGAACGCATGGCATGGACGTATTATAATATAAACATTCATATGCAAATAAAAAAATCGTGAAAAAAAAAGAAAATATAGAAAAGATAAACGTATATTAGACACATTTCAAGTTTTTCAGCCTGACGGGTGAACTTTTATGCACTGAGGAAGCCTCATAAAAAATCGATTATACTTTGTATATTATGAAAAATGTATGTTCCTGAGATGGGCAGACACAATTGTATACACATAAAAGTGTTTTTGATGAGCATATGGAATACTGTTCCTTGAATAATGAAGGTTTGACGTGGTTTTATTGCTTCTTTGTACTTGCTATTGTTTCTCATGAACACCTTAAGACGTCGCATATTTCACATAAACAATTGTAAGACCATCGGCAATTATGCCATTGCAAAAATAAATGATATGAGTAAAGACTGAATTTTTGTAATTGGAATTTTAAATAATCATTATATATATATCAAACTAATGTAAGCTGACATCTCGCTGTGCAGCTCCCAATTTAGGTTGACCCCCCCTCAAACCTTCTCCCTTTTTTCTCAGTAGTCCCTTACGTCTACAGTGGCGTCCTGCCTTGTTTGCGGTGAACTATGTTAAAAAAAGAATATATATATATATATATATATATATATATATATATATATATATATATATATATAAATATAAACTTAAGGAAAAAGGAAAAATGCCTTAAAAAATGAACTTCCCCAAATTTGTATATATATATATATATATATATATATATATATATTTATTCTGGTACAGAAAAATTAGTACAACATTCGTACCGTCGGTTTCAAGCACGGAAGGTCTTACTCATCCGGCTCTCTTCAGCTTCTGTTGTCATCTGTTTTGGAAATGTGAGGTCACATGACACTCTTGTTGGGACGCGTTATTTGCTCAGTGTGTTGTGTGTGTTTGTTTAAATTTAAATTTAGTGTAATAAAATCGTTGAGATTTAAAACACGAGGGAATTCAAGATTAAAGGGAATAAAAAATAAAAAATATATGAAAATATATATAAAAATATATATATATATAAATAAATATAAAAAAAACATATATATAAAAACATTTCAATACTAAGAATAAAAGAATAAAAAAAGAGAGAGAGAATAAAAAAGAAGAATAAAAAAAAAAAAAAAAATATTAAAAAATATAGAGAATAAAAAATATAGAGAATAAAAAAAGAGAGAGAGAAAGAAAGAATAAAAAAATAAAGAATAAAAACATAATGAATAAAAATAAATTAAAAATAAATCTAAAGAATAAAAAAAAATTTAAAGATTAAAAAATATTTAAAGATTAAAAAAAATTTAAAGATTAAAAAAATAAAAAAAATAATAATAATAAAAAATAAAATTAAAAATTAAAAATTAAAAATTAAAAATTAAAAATTAAAAATTAAAAATTAAAAACAAAAATAATGAAAGGGTTTCTCTGAAATTCCCGTGAGCCAAATTATGAATTTGTATCATTAGCCGTTATATTTTTGAAGGTATGCGTTCTAAAAGGAAAAACCGTTAACGTGTTAAAGATCTTTTACCCAGATTGGAGTGATTTTAATGAAGAAATTCGGATCTAAGGGAGGTAACTTAGTTGGAAATCTGAAATGTTTGAGTTTGTTAAAATGGATTTGTAGATTAATCTAGTGGCTGATAAATAAATTAAATATTTTTGCATTTTTTTATTTTTGTGAAAGTCGAAGTTTTTGCTCTTGGAATTTATGTGGATATAGTTTGTTTAAATGGATTTGTAAAGTAATCTAGTGACTGATAAATAAATTAAATATTTTTGTATTTTTGTGAAGGTCGAAGTTTTTGCTCTTGAAATTTATGTGGATATAGGTTGATGAGGTGTTTGTTCGTTTTTATTGTGTTTATATTAGTAGAGGGGGGTAGTTAGACATTATGTGAATCGGTCAGACCAGTTTTTAAGTAATACTTGTCTCTTGTGGATACACCCCCTAAATATTTCATCGCGGGTATTTAAACAGGCTGCATTCGGATCGATGATGGCCTTTGAAATGTGGTATTTTTCAGCGTCACATAGAGGACATCTGTTTATGGCTGGAGAGAAGGATGGTTTTCTCTCAATTATTTTCCATTTGATAGTGAAGGGTATATTTTCTTCTTTAAGCTGCCATATTCGGTCGCAAGTGCCGTATTAGCCTTGTTTTGTATACAAATGATACAAATTCATAATTTGGCTCACGGGAATTTCAGAGAAACCCTTTCATTATTTTTGTTTTTAATTTTTAATTTTTAATTTTTAATTTTATTTTTTATTATTATTATTTTTATTATTTTTTTAATCTTTAAATCTTGAAACCGACGGTACGAATGTTGTACTAATTTTTCTGTACCAGAATAAATAAATATTATGCTCTTAATTTTTAACTTTAATTCTTAATTAATCGAGCACTCTGCTGGGATTTTTCCTACCATTTTACAAAGAAGTTATATATATATATATATATATATATATATATATATATATATATATATATTTTATATACAATATTAAATTACTTTTTAATATTTTTACCTACGTACGACGTCGTTTCGAGCTTATGGCTCTCATCAGCACAGAGAAATAAGAATCTCAGATGGTCATAGAGCGTGAACACGGTTCACATATACACCTTGAATTTGTAACCGTTAACTTAATCCCATTAAGCCACGAGAGATTGGCACGTAATAACGGAGAAATTAAGTGATATTTATACTGAAAGCGGCGAGTATAAACATCTAAACATTCGATAGCACTCAACGACAGAGTCGGAGCATTGCACTGAAGCTTTTAGGTGAATGTTTATTTTTAATCTTTCTGACAGTACTCTACTTTCAATTTAACTTGGAAGGGGCTTATCATATAATATATATATATATATATATATATATATATATATATATATATATATATATTATATATATATATATATATACCGCCACTCCTGCACTGATGAGAGTAGAAAAACACAAAACGATATCGTCTGTAGTTATAAAAACACTTTCATATTTACAGTATATATATATATATATATATATATATATATATATATATATATATATATATATATATATATATATACAGGGTGATTCATAAGTCACCTAGCTATTTATTTTTGAAATTCTAAAGTTTTTTTTAGCAACAATTTTCCAGTTTTTTAGCAACACAATTGATTTCAGTTTTTTAACAACACAATTGATTTCAGTTGTTAGCAACACAATTGATATGGTAATACAAAACAGAAAGTTTATTAAACAAATTAATTTATGGGAGTTTAAAATTACAGCAAATTTTCAAAATTTCTACCTTCGTTCTGCATGCATACTCCATTCTTTTTTGCAAGGAATTTACGACTCTTTGTAGCATATTTGATTGATTATGGTGTTGTGCGAAGGAGGCTTTCTGTTCACATCATGTTTCCATTGCCTAACAAATAGCAGTAATAAGAGAGTAAGATAACAGTTATCAAAAGTTCATAGTATGTTTGTGCTTCATATGGTAATCATTTTAAATAGCTAAGTGAAGTGACTTATGAATCACCCTGTATATATATATAGTATTCCAGGTGTAGTTGTGTTCGTAAAGGTTGAATAAACAATCCTATGAATCTTACGTAATCTTATATAACAGTGATAAGTAACAAGTTGATCCATATATTTATTTACTATAAATTTTATTTATACAAACATGTCTTCTTGTACAAATGCATTTTTTGACTTGAGCAAAAAAGGTTCAGTCTCTTCAGGCCAAGAATTAAATAGAAATAGTCATAAAATTTAAGAAATCATAAAATAAATTTAAGAAAAAGATCAGAATTTAGTCGACAACCCCAAAACTTATTTTATTCGTTTTTATCTTCTTATTCAACATGTCTTAAGCAGCTTACCATGTGGCTTTAGGCCATCAGCATTTATGTAGGATACATTTTGGTGCCTTTCAGATGACTGTTGACGGGTGATGTGGCTATACCAGTTGAGACATCACTGTGCAACGTAATTTCTCTTGGAGGCCTGTACAGTGAGACCGGTAATTTTCTCCATCTGATGCAGTACAACCAGGATCGTGTCGTTTTTGACGTTTCTCCATAGACCACATCTCGCAACAGCTATACAAGAGTACAGGTTGGACATGTGTGTTGTACACTGCCTCTTTTGCATATGATGAGATCCCTGCGTTTTGTAAAATTGTTAACAGAAAAGTCTCCATGTGGAAGATATACGTCCTCTTATAGTCGTGTCAGTGCACCCACTTGAATCAATTGTGTTGCCCAAAAAACTGAAATCAATTGTGTTGCTAACAACTGAAATCAATTGTGTTGTTAAAAAACTGGAATAAATTGTGTTGCTAAAAAACTGGAAAATTGTTGCTAAAAAAAACTGGACTCAATTGTGTTGCTCAAAAAAATACAATCAATTGTGTGGCTAAAAAACTGGAACCCCTTGTGTTGCGAAAAATACTAGAATAAATTGTGTTGCTACGAAATTGGAATTAATTGTGTTGTGAAAAAACTGGAATTTTATTCCAGTTTTTTGTGTAGCTATAAAAGCTTGAATCAATTGCGTTGCTCAAAAAAACGGTATAAACTTTCTTGCTAAAAAAACTAGAATAAATTCTGTTTCCTCAAAAAAATAGAAAAAATTGTGTTGCTAAAAAACTAGAAGAAATTGTGTGTCGAAAAAAACTGAAATCAATTGTGTTGCTAAAAAAACTGAGATCAATTGTGTTGCTAAAAAAACTGGGATAATTGTGTTGCTAAAAAAGTGGAATAAATTCTGTTGCTCAAAAAACTGAAAGAAATTGTGTTGCTAAAAAACTGAAAGAAATTGTGTTGCTAAAAATCTGGAATAAATTGTGTTGCTAAAAAACTGGAATCAATTGCGCTGCTAACAAACTGGAATCAATTGTGTTACTAAAAAAACAGGAATCAATTGTGCTGTGAAAAAACTGAAGAAATTGTGTTGCAAAAAAACTGGAATAAAATGTGTTGCTAAAAAAATGGAATAATAATAATAATAATAATATTGTTGCTGAACACCCATGAACAGAAACGACAGTATTTTATTTTATTTATAACTTGAAAATTATAAAAATAAAAAGTAAGAACGAAAATGATCATATGGGGTTTGGAGCTAGGAGCAGGAGTACCCAAGAGTTCTCGACATTCATGCAGTATAGTTAACAGTTGAGAAATCGAAAAAAAACAAAAAAATACGACAAACTTATTCCAAACGCAAGAAAATTTAATTTTTTATCGACCTGTATAATTTTAAAGTGCTGAAATTGCTTGTAGGATTTATTATCTCGGAATATGTTATCGTCACTTTTACTTAGTCAAATACGAGTAAATAAGAAATAACGGTCGATTTTGTTTGAAGATAGTCACTAATTTCAGGCTTAAAGGATAGTAGAATGAAGGACTTAGTTTAGCACTAACCCTTAGCCCGGGGGTGTTTCCAGTCGGACTTAGGGTTAGTATTAAGATAAGACATTTCTTTTTAACTATTTTTTAAGAAATCAAACACCACCAACAACGCATGGGTCAACTATATTGGATTGTTACTATATCGAAAAGACAGATATCGACGAACTCTTATATTGAAATAAAATTAAAAATTAAAATTAAAACAGTTTCAGAACTTTAAAACTATCTTTTTTGTTCTAATTCTTTGTTTTTTCTCCTATGTTCGTCTTGTTTGCTTCTCTCTCTCTCTCTCTCTCTCTCTAATTTTATACTTATTTATTCGTAACTAGCTGGCTTTGACGGCCCACTATCGCTTTGCAAGTTTGCTACTTGAAATACTTAAAACCGAAATTGTAAATGATAAACATTTCATTCATAAGTTTATTGTAAATACGAGACAATGCTAACGGGATAGAGAGGGGAGAAAGAGAAAGCAAGCAAGCAGTCACCCTCCCCCCTTTCTCTATGAACTCTTCTTGGTTATACCTCGTCGGTATACCTTTCTTTCTAGTGCGATGTTAGTTTCATTTCCCTTGAAAATTAATGAACAAATATTTTAAGAAAGGTTTTAGTAATTTATCCTTCTTTTATTAAATGACTTTAATTAATTACTGATAATATCGACAAAACTATTGCATATATAGAGGAAAAATAGTACAATAAAATTACAAATGAATAGCATCAAACATAACTTCATTATAAAACTGTTTAAACAAGGTTATGCAAATTAGTCAAGAAAGGAGTTGTTTTGGGGTCTTTCACATTTGCTATATATACAGTATTTCAAAATATTATATTGTATTATTGATTTAAATAACGTTTTGATGGTTATATAGGAATGATAAATGAAAACAACTTTTGCATTTATTCATTTCGAGGTTGTCTCCAAATAAATAACATCTTTCTTCTCTTGGACTTTTTCATTTACTAATGAGTCACCACTAATGAAGGTTAAAAGCCACTCAAGAATAAAGGTTAATGAGATGGATAGATTAACAGTTGAATGATGATGAATATTATGAGAGGATTGAAAAAAATTAAATGGAATGAATAAAATTTGATTACTTATGAGGACTGTTTATGACAAGTTTTCATTGACATTAGATTTTAATGTGACCATATTGTAGCCTTCAGGGAAGCAATCTTGTGGCAATGTGTTCCACAAATGGGAAATTGTTGCAACGAAAATCTGTTCACAGAAATTCCGTTTGATGTTAGTCACACTGAAGAGGAAAGAAAAGTTCTTTGCAGTTGTGGCAGTAAGACGAGTTCCCTGTTGGGAAAGTTTTACAAGGAGGAACCTGAAAAACCTATAAATTATACCAAAACGTTATATGAATTGAAATAAAGTCTAGTTAACATGAGATGATTTTTTTTCCAAGCATTATTTATATCAAACTGACCGTTATCTCCCCTATAATTAACTAGAAGAATACCCGTCCCAGGACAGGTAAAAGTAATTCCCCGAACAGAACAGTTTTGCATCCATTTTATGTCCACTTACAAAGATTAAAATCAAATTATAATGCTACTAAGCCTTATGTCTAGAATTCTCATTCTAAATTTGATTAAAATCCATTACATGAATTTGATTCTAAAAAAATGTCTAACATTTAAGGCTTAAGCCTAAGTGGTCTTAAGAAGAAATTGAAATTCAGAAAACATTGCTTAATTGGTGTCTAATGACTATGAATCAAATTTAATGCAAATCTGAAATATTTTAATTGAGAATTGTAAATGTGAGGTTGTGCCCGTATTATTCCCCCTAAAACCCTTTAAAATAGTGCACGAAACAGAAATTTGGGGAATATTTATAAATTGATGTATAATACCTATTGTCAACATTTTTAAAATCAAAGGTACCTGGATTTTCACGGAAAGCTTCCACATCATTTTTGCATGAAACTAAATTAAACTAAATATAACACAAATTACCCATCCTTACGCTTAGTATGATGATCGGTTAATTAGTTTAGGAGTAAATCCTGTACATACAAATATATAAACATATTCACATACCTAACTTTATATAAAGATATTTTAGACACTGGGAGTCAGATGCCTTCTCAAATAACCATATAAATAAATCTAAAATTATTCTTCCGTTGTTATCTAATTTTGCCTGCTTAACAGTTCACAATCACTGCACCAAACGTTCACCTTTTTGAATTAGCCCCTTCCTATTCACTAGCAATTTACCACCCCTCTCTCCTCCTCCTCCTCCTCCTCCTCCTCCTCCCTCAAACTCACCCAACCCTAACCTCAGGTAACATATTCTACCTGGATATTTTTGGATGGGTTCCAACAATTGGTCGGTAATACGCAGAAATAACTATTAAAAAAACGATATATATATATATATATATATATATATATATATATATATATATATATATATATATATGCAAACAGAGACACATAAATAATGGAAGGTATGTGCGGGGGATGGTAAAAAAAAATAAAATAACAGCTGAAAAAAAAAGAAAATATCTTGAGGTACATTTCATTCGCTGGCAATATTTGCGTCACCTTTTGTTTGTAGGCAACTTGTTTCCGCGGTCCCTGGATATAAATTCCTCTGTGCAGGGCTATCATTAGATCACAAAAGGTCACAGCCTGTTCCATGAAAGCATTAGAAATGCGTGTCCGGGACTATGGTAGACCGTCGACTGACAGCTAAAATTAAGTGCCCCCATGTGACAGCCCATCAATTGGCCGACATCTCTTCTGACCTAAGGTCATTGCTGTAGGCCAAAATCAGATAGAGGTTCATGGGATCTTATTGCTTTCCTCTTGGACCTCAACACTCTCTTGTGCGTCACCAAACTCAGATGAAAGTGCATGTATGCACGCACGCACACACACACACACACACACACACACACACACACACACACAAACACACACCCACAACCCACACACGCACGCACGCACGCACGCACACATACACACACACACAAACACACACACACACAAACACACACACACACGCACACACACACACGCACGCACACGCACACACACGCACACACGCACGCACACACACACACGCACACATACACACACATGTCTGTACAATTGTGCAATCGTAAGCGCATATGTATATATTTATATATGAGCATTTAGATGAGCACAATTATACTAATAATAATAATATGTATGTACAGAAGCATGTTGGTGTATTTATGAAACAGCAAAAAAATATATGTACAGGTATTTATTTGTATATGTAGCAGTATTCCTAAATATATATATATATATATATATATATATATATATATATATATATATATATATATATAAATTAGGAAAGTTCATTTTATAAAGGATCTTTTGAAAGTTAATATAAATATAGAGGCAAAAATGCCTTCAAAAACCATGTATTAGATGCGAGTAATTAAATCAAAATAAAAATTAAAATATTTCGAAACATTTAACAAAATATTTCAAAATACCTTCCGTTTTTTTTTTCTTCATCTTGATTTTTTTTTTTTTAGCTAATATTTCGCTTGACAAAAACAAGCTTCGACAGAGCCAAGACAAATAAAGGTATAACCTTTTTTTTCTCCATAATTTACTTCCTGGTGTTGGTGAAGTTTCTCGTCCGGTGTTGTGAACTATTGGTGAAAATGTCTGTTTTAAATAGAATAGAACTTGATTGCGCATGGTCGCTGCTAGTTATAAATTAGGAAAGTTCATTTTATAAAGCATCTTTTGAAAGTTAATATAAATATAGAGGCAAAAATGCCTTCAAAAGATGCTTTATAAAATGAACTTTCCTAATGAGAAGACGAATCACTACGAAGAAATAAAGAAGGAATGAACGGATCGATATGCCAGAGAAGACGCGACCACAACGCATAATGAATAAGAGAAGGAAAACAGTAAATTTTGTTTGAATTTGAAGTTGACACTGGATATGTTTGTAAAATGAGGAAAGAGAGAGAAAATAATTTGAGTTTAAAAAATCCACGGCACACACATCCAAACAAGCATACATGAGCTAAAATATGCGCTCATCTCAACCCCGGTTAAGATATGTGGAAAAAAAAACTATAAAAGTAGTTTAAAGACTTTGGTAACACTGCAAAGTTTCGATTGTTTCGGAAGCGCTACAAATAATATCGATTTACCAACATTTAAAAGAAAGAGATAGTTAAAAGACTTTAATGATTGAACACTCTCCCGCATACATGATAATGAAACACGGCCACACCCCACACCTACACATACGTACAGCGAATTCTCGGGTGTGCACATTAGTAACGAGATTAAGAAAGAACTATAAAACGAGTAAAAACAGACAGTTTAAAGGCATTTTATTACTATATAAAAAAAACCTGTAACAGCATATATATGTGTGTGTCTGTGTGTGTCTGTGTGCATATTTAGGCATACAATCGTTATCAATCCATATCTGGAATTTTCTCTTTTCGATATTTTCTTGATTATTATCTCGACTCTGCGAGCTAGTTTCCTAGTCTCTGATGTTGATTCGTGGAATACGGATCTGAGAGTTCCTTTATTCTCCATCTCGTGTGTTTTCGATCTTTGCGATAGTTTTCAGGAGTTGTTTTTTGGCCATATTGTTGTTGTCATTTAAGGTGTTATATTATTTTGGTTTGTAAAAGATAATTGAATCTGTTTATTATTTATGCATTTGTATGTTTATTGTTTTTATTAATCTGTTGTAATTTTTATTAATCTTTACTTTGTTAGTTTTTATTGTGGAAGAGATAAGTTGTAGTTTAATCGTTTATTTATGTATTTGTAATAACGAAAAGAGATAATTCTGTTGTCTTTAATCAGACATATATTATAATAATAATAATAATAATAATAATAATAATGATAATAATAATAATAATTATGATTCGTAGAATTTGGTATATTCGGACGACTGTTCTCATCTTGGGTGTTTTTATTACAACGTTTCGGCCGATGTAACCTCCAACCTTCTTCAGGTGTACTTTGTCGAACTCTGGAATCTTACTGTCGAACTCGGGAATCTGGACGGCATTTTGAAGGAAACCTTTATTAAATCCATCATTGAAAGATAATACATTAGTCTGAAATAGTATAGTAACAGATAATAGAATAGCACATTAGTAGCAGTAATAGTAGAGTTTCGGCTTCAGATAGACAGATACCAAATCTCCATTAATAGTAGATATAAACAAACAAGAAACAACCCATTTAAATCGGAGCAGAATCGAATTAAGACAGCAGATCTGAGACAAATAAAGTGCTCAGTATCCTATTGGATAGAGCTATATCAATAATATATGATAATGAAATGTATTTAGCTTTAACAGTGTATTGCAGTTTCCCGGTATCACCGATCATCAGAAGTGTCTCCAGCTGACATCAATCGCAGATCAAAACTGGGAAAATAAACTCAAATTAAAAATCAGTTGCAGTATGAATAAAAACGTGTGAAGCCCGCTGTCATATCTATATTCTGTTTATCCTTCCAGTTTTGCTTTTCGATTGAAACCAGTCAGAGACAATCCTAATCATCAGTGATACTATGAAACTGCAGTAAAATGTTTAAATACATTTTATTATCATTTATTATATATAGGATTTGTTGAACACTGTGTGATAGCTTACTATATGTAAAAACATAAATAGACTTTATTTCTTCTCTTTTCGCATAGCTGTTAGGTTGGCCACAAAGGGTTCAGACTTTAGTTGAAAAGTAACTCGTGTCTTGGTTCGAACCGTGCGACTGGCAGAACAGTTACCTCCACATTAACGATTTTCTAAAGGATGAATTAAAAATTGTTTTGTATAATATTATTATATATATAGTTTAAGGAGTACTTTTCATCTCTGACAATTCCAATTATAAGTTAAATATGATCCAATCCGAATTCATTGACATAAAAAAAACATAATGTGTAGATGGAAGACCACAATACAAAAATGTAACTATAAGATGAACACTCAAAGGAGCTGATCAGGAGTCTGTATCAAAATTTATGGCACACAACGATGAAGAAATCAATACATAGATGTGATACAAACTAAATACACTTACATGCTTCACAATGTCGAAAAATACACAATAAAACAGCTTTTGGCCAAGATCAAAATGTAGTATCTGTTCCGATGGATACTGCACCCCATAGACTGGTATCGTCTTGACCTTCGGGGCTTGATTTACGCCGGTCTATGGGTCTGTCCTGTGCAGTTCTAGGAGGTCCACCCTCCCAGGCTTTGCCTCCCCTCTTTGGGGAGGAGTAAGTTTGTTGCTTACTGCCTGAGGCGCCCCTACCAGGGAATGCCGATGGGGCTGCCCAGGCAATTTTTAATGGCCAGAGTGCTCACCTTCTCGGGCGCTGGCTTTTCTAGTCCCACTTTCCCGACTCGACCTTGGGTCACATCTTACCTTGTGGGAGTAAAATAACATTGGCCTTGTGCCTAACCTCCTGGGGAGGTAAATAAAACATACATACTAAGGCAATTTTTGTTTAAAAACCGACTTTTTTTTTACTCACCGCTCATCAAGGCTCAAAGGCCACTCGAGGATAAGGGTTAATGGTTTGTGTCAGGTGGATGGTGAGACAAATACCGTGAGGATTGCAGACCATGGTTGGATCTGGGCTGAAATTGATTACTAAATGGGACGGCTCAACAAGAATTTGTTAAAATTGGACTTGAAAACAACCATGCTGTAGTCATCTGAGAAGCAATCATATGGTATTCCGTTCCACATATTAGTCTTAGTATTACAACGAACTGGAAAAAAGAAAGCAGGGAATATATCAGATAATTCTGAAGAACTCATGCAATAATAGTACTTATAGAAGAGATTGAGACTAACAACCTTGTAGCAACGAAGTTTACTCTTGCTTAAACTCGTTTCCATGCACACCACTTTGCGCACGCATCCGCCAGAATTAATAAAAATAAATAATAATATCTTGAACCAATTAGCGGATTTTTCTGAATTTATAGAAATTGTTCTTTGGACAGTGCTAACATCGTTTTCTCTCGCCCCATCTCTTGCTACAATTCTCAACTCACTCAAAAACACACTGTTGTACGTATACGCACACTAAAGGCGACACATGCATACACGCACACTCCTTGAATCCCCTTTCAATGTCGTCTGCTGATTTTACGCTGATTGAAAACAAATTTATAAACATAACCATTTTAATACTTCATATATTTCTCACTGAACTTTCTAATATGAAAACAAATGATTATTGACTCTATTTAATAAATTTAAATGAAATGTAACTCATGCAATTTAATGAGGAAGTTTGATTACGGTTTTTCACAGCCCTTAAATTATCGACTCAGGCTTCCTCGATATCTCAACTAATCATTTCCCCTTGTTCTGCAGGGACACTCAAATATGAATAATTATTATGTTTCCTATCTTTGTTGATTTCCATTTTAAACATATATAAAATATCTCTTTTGTAAATTTAAGCTTTTGAATTCATTATTTTGTTTGTTTATCATATAACATTTCTCTCGCTCTCTCACACATTTGAATATTACTTAAAACTGTTTTTTCTTTAAAATGTGTCTATAAAACTCTACTCTCTGAAAATCTTTCACACAAAACTGGAACCCTAAAAAGGGTCCTCCAAAACCTCACGCCTTTGACAGAGAGGGTGCAGAGAAGGAGAAAGAGTGGGGCATACGAAATTACAGATATGCTTCTGAACCTTATCAAAAACCCTCAAATGGGACAGAGATTCACCAGTCGAAATATGATAACAATACTCTATACAAGGTCTGATAGTAGATTTCTGAATAATGATAGATATATAAACACACTTTGATAGATATATGTGAAGTTGACGTACGTAGAGACGGATGAAGAATTACCGTTTGTTATTCATCAACATGAAATATGTAAAATTGACCTTTCGCTTGAACGTTCTCATCATCTATGCATGCATGCCTGTGTATGTTTACAGATTAAAAAACAACTGCAGACAAGTAAATCCCTTGATTGAAAAATTCAATAATCTGTCTAATACATAACGAAGGAAAAAAATAATTCCATTTGTATTGGCAAAGATTACAGCTTTTTTCAAAAATTCAGCGTTAAAATATTCCTAAAAGAAAAGAAAAAAAAAAAACAGAAAGAAAAAAACGAAAACCCATGATATTTGTTACAGCATCAGCATTTCATTCAGAGTTCAAGTCACTCTTGCCCATGATCTGAGGAAATGCCAGAAGTTTTAATATGAAAAAAAAAACTCACTAACAAGAAGAGCATTACCACTGTCGACCAAGAGAAGAGTCTATCAGACTTGTATACGAAGGGTGATGATATATGGGGGTTTCAGGAGAGTATTGATTTACTCCTCTCCAGGAGTTAGGCACAAGGCCAGTTTTTATTTTACTCCCACAAGTAAGATGTGGCCCAAGGTCGGGTCGGGAAAGTGGGGTTTAAAAATTGCCTGGGTAGCCCCGTCGGCATTCCCCGGTAGTGGCGCCTCAGGCAGTAAGCAATAAACTTACTCCTCCTCAAAGAGGGGAGGCGAAGCCTGGGAGAGTGTACCTCCTAGAACTGCACAAAACAGACTCATAGACCGACATAAATCAAGCCCCGAAGGCCAAGACAATACCGGTCTATGGGGTGCAGTATCCATCGGAACAGATACTACACTTTGATCTTAGCCAAAAGGCCAAGAAAATGGGTTTACTTTCGGCAGCCTCATAACTCTTGTTTCCCTTATTTTGTCCTTTAGTCCTCACATTTCATGTGAAATATTTCTGACAAAGGGGGAAAAATTGCTGGGTCGGAATCTATCCATCTAGCACTTACAGTTGGCTAGTTTTTGACCTTGAAGTAGTATTTTTTTAGCTCCTTACATCAAGTGGCTTCATGTATTGTCTGGAGCAATTTCCATGAAAAAAACAAAACAAACCCCGGCCAGTGAGGGTAGAGGACATGCGTTGCTTGGAGAGAAATTATATGAGAATGATGCGATAAATGTTTAATGTGAGTCTTAAAAACAGGGTTAGATCTGATGACCTCATAGAAAGATTAAATCTTAACGGTACAGAGAGATGTGTGCAGAACAGGAGACTCCGTTGGTTTGGTCACATGAAAGAATGAATGAGAGTTCTTGGGTTAGTAGATGTAGAACTTCTGTATGTGCGTATGTGTATCATGGTTGATCTAAGCGACAAAACTAACTGCAGATTTAGAATGAGCACCTTCACTCTGATGTTCTTATCGATGTCAGAAGTTATTGAACCTTTTTTAAAACTCATTGTTCAAAATTAAAAGTAAAGACAAATAACATTAGAAACAAATGTTCCGACATTTTTAGCACTCCCTCATTAGCCGACCGAACAAAATTCTTTTAATAATCGTTTATACTTTTCACGTCGAATCATTGTACGTATTTGATGTATTATTTACTTTGAAGAGAAAATATTTATCCTTTTTTTTATTATAAATGGAAGAAAATATTTGATAAATATTTTTGTAATTATGTTTCTTTATTTATTTTAGACAATCAAAATATTTTAGCTCTATGCGGAGAGGTAAAACAGACTTTTACTTTTGTACTACTACACCAAACTCATTTAAGTAGGTTAAAAAGACAAAATATTTTCGTTTGATTGGTGCCTGCGTTTCTAATGTGTTATGCCATCGTGGGTTCGAATCTCACACAAGATATTTTTTTTGATTTTTTTATTCCAGTTATTTTTCAGCCGATATCGATCATCATCATAAACCAGAATAATTTTTTTTTTTAATAAAAAATGGATGAAAAATATTTAATAGATGTTAACTTCTAATCTTGGTTAGAAAATTCAAGAAAAGTTGAGAAACCTGAAATAGAAGGGTACTTTAGCTAGTATTATTATAATGGCGATTACGTCTGCCTGTAAATGAAACTACGTCACTATTCCTCCTAAGAGTTTTAACTCATACTGGACCATCCTTTATGACGTCATTCATTTTACATCTTTTTATCTTGCTAGTATTTACTTCCCTCCCACCGCAGGAAGATGTGACACAAGGTCAGAAGGTGGGTTTGAAGGAAAAACTTGTGCCCCAAGAGAGGAGCACTTTAGCTCTCAAAAAATGGCTGGACAGCCTCATCGGC
This sequence comes from Sepiola atlantica, assembly GCA_963556195.1. NCBI lineage: Eukaryota > Metazoa > Mollusca > Cephalopoda > Sepiida > Sepiolidae > Sepiola > Sepiola atlantica. The sequence continues at coordinate 201,412,437 of OY744521.1, read as the reverse complement.
ATTCCCCGGTAGGGGCGCCCCAGGCGATTAGCAATAAACTAATCCCTTCTCAAAGAGAGAAAGTAAAGCCTGGGAGGGTGGACCTCCTAGAGCTGAACAGAACCATACCTCAGTCTGACAGAAAAAAGGGTACCTAGCTCAAATGGACTAGACTCTGTCAGGCTGATTGTCGAGGACGTATCGTGGACGCGGTATGAAAAATAGTACAACCTTTATTCAACACAATAGGAGTATGTGACACAAGGTCGGAAAGTGGGATTTGAAAAGCCAGTGCCCGAGAAGGTAAGCACTCTGGCCATTAAAAATTGCATGGGCAGCTCCGTCTGCATTCCCCGGTAGGGGCACCTCAGGCAGTAAGCAATAAACTTACTCCTTCCCAAAGAGGGGAGGCAAAGCCTGGGAGGGTGGACCTCATAGAACTGCACAGGACCGTCCCATAGACCGGCGTAAATCAAGCCCCGAAGGCCAAGACGATACCAGTCTATGGAGTGCAGTATCCATCGGAACAGATACTACACTTTGATCTTGGCCAAAAGGCCGAAGCACACTTTTTATTTACCTCCCCAGGAGATTAGGCACAAGGCCAGTTTTATCTTACTCCCACAAGGTAAGATGTGACCCAATGTCGGGTTGGGAAAGTGGGACTTGAAAAGCCAGCGCCCGAGAAGGTGAGCACTCTGGCCAGTAAAAATTACTCCTCCCCAAAGAGCGGAGACAAAGCTAGGGAGGGTGGACCTCCTAGAACTGCACAGGACAGTACTTCAAACCGGCTGAATCAAGGCCCGAAGGCCAAGACAATACTGGTCTACAGAGTGAGCATCCATCGGAACAGATACTACACTCTGATCTTAGCCAAAAGGCTGAAGCACACTTTAAAGAAATATATATACTTACTTGAAAATGGATGACATCATGAAGGATGAATGGTTAGTTGCCAAAGCAGTGTGACGTCATAAAGGATAAATGGTAGTTGCCAAAATTGTGGATGTGTATGTTTGTTTGAAAAAAGGTGTTGTTGTAATCGGAAAATGTGCTGCTTAATCGCTAGCATTCAAACGTGTTGCAGTCGTAAACATTGATATTTTTTTCCTCTCGCAAAGAGCATCCCTAGTTAGGTTGTTTGGCCACAGGATGACTATTCAGACTCCAGGGCATAGAGTTTTTAAGGACTCCATCCGGAGGCCTTTAGGGATTTGCAGGGCAGTCAAAGAGATTCCAGGCAGCCATGAAGAAAGATGTTGACACTCTCTCCTGTCGAATAGATACTGAGCAAGGCTATCTTCACTTGAAGATATACTGCTCCACGAAAAGACTTTTGGCAGTCAATATTTATTATTACTATTTAATTCCTTTGCATTTACTGTCTTAACTTCTGGCAACCTACACCCAGCTGTGTATGCCATACAAATAAATATATATCATTTGTTGTTTATAGAGAAAGACCTTGTTTTCATTTCTTTGGCGATTCTTTTGTTATAGATTATTATATGAAATATAGTCTTACAGTTTATGTTAAGATTAGCTCCTATAGTAGAATTAAAATCAAAATATTCAGTAAATATGCGCTGGATATTTTATTCTTGAAAATTCTTGTTTTAGTTTGATTTGATTAAGTTCATGAATGTAAATCCATTTACCATTCAACGTATTCATTCGAGATTTAAAGTAAGATTTTACTAGCATAATACCTCACTAGAGAGAGCATATATTTCTATTTAAATATAATCTATTACTAATGGAGATTTGGTGTATGTCTGTCTTAAGTCGAAACTATACTATTACTTCTATATCTGAAGTCGATATTGTACTTCTATTACTAATGGAGATTTGGTATCTGTCTGTCTGAAGCCGAAACTATACTATTACTTCTATATCTGAAGTCGATATTGTACTTGTATTACTAATGGAGATTTGGTATCTGTCTGTCTGAAGCCGGAACTGTACTATTACTTCTATATCTGAAACTGATATTGTACTATTTTTCAATGCTCAATTCAGAGATGGGTAGTGTAGTATCAGTTATGTTGTCATGATAGCATCCTCCCAGGCATTACTTCCTTCTTGGAAGGGGGTAGTGTAGTATATGTTTGTTTGTCATGAAAGCATCCTTCCAGGCATTACCTCCTCCTTTTCTTTTGAGTGAGGGGGTGTAGTATCTTTTCTGTGGTCATGATACTATCCTTCTAAGCATTAACACGTGTAGTATCTGTTCTGTTGTCATGAGACCATCCTTCCAGGCATTACCTCCTCCTTTGGGAGGGGTACTGTAGTATGTGTTCTGTGGTCATGAGACTATCCTCCCAGGCATAATCTCCTCTTATGGAGGATGAGTAGCGTACTTCTACAAGAAATTGTCATAATCGGCTGTTCATTAGACAACTAAACACTTATATTATAAAATTGATCTCCACTTCCAAAAAACTCTATTCATCGAACTAAAAAATATAAAATAAGTACTTATTAAC
>OY744521.1:201297472-201402472 GCA_963556195.1 Sepiola atlantica | reverse complement strand
TCAATTAATAGAACATTTTTCGAAGAAATAACAATTTGAGAAAAGCAACAGTATATTGATAGAACATTTATTGAAGAAAATAGAATATAGTATATTTTTTCAATTTTTCTGGGTTTTTTTTCCTTCTCTTGATTTTGTTTTTTTTTACTTTTTTCATTTAAAAACCGGCAAAACGAACAGTCCTATTGTTTGGATTAAAAGGTTTTTGATTTTTTTTATAGTTTAAAATATTAAATTATCGCAGACATTAACATTTGTGAAAATCAACAGTATATTGATAAAACATTTATTGAAGAAAATAGAATTTGGGAAAATCACCACTTTTTGTTGAGTACTTGTTGAATATAATAATTCGCGCATATTCAAGGCATTCAAGTCGATTACGTCCATTTTCGTAGAAGCTAGAAATTATGTATTTAGAAAAAGAGTTGTCCGCCCCTTCATACACGATTGGAACTCTTCTAAAATAAGCTCATGTATAAAATCTGTACAATAGCCCAAACTTTACTTAATCAAACTATTAACTGACCCTGCTCTGGAAGGAGGAGGAGATACGGAAACGCTTACCAAATGGGTCGGTTTCAGGCTTACGAAGTTACGATATTTATTTATTATTTATTTTTTTTAATATTATAAATTTCTTCTTCTTCTTCTTCTTCTTCTTCTTCTTCTTATTCTTATTCTTATTATTATTATTATTATTATTATTGTTATTATTATTATTATTATTATTATTATTATTATTTACTACTCACGAGGAGTTATCACACTGGTCATCGTCAGTGATCGCCCACTGCCAACAACCTGTGGTATTCCCTGGAGTCTGAGTGACAACAAGTCTCCTCAGACTTCCAGTATGCTCCACCTCTTTTCGTTCATCACCACTGATGACCTTACGGTATCGCAACAGCCACCTACCACCGATTTCCCGCTGATAAGGGCCATTGGTCCCCTCTGGGGCCCGAGTGGCAACAAGCCTCCCCAAGGTCCCAGAGCTGTCCGCGCTCTTCCAGTGGAGGTCTGGTTTGCGCTTTCCCTCCTCGACCCTCTGTCCATAATTTTCGTGGCGTCAGCCTATGCTTGCTCCTCTCTCGTGCGGTTGTATTTTCCCGGTTCTGTTGTCTTGTGCTTCCATGTGTTTTTCCCATTCGTTGCTTATGTGGGTTGGTTTCCGCATTCGAGGACATTTCTCAGGATTGTAGCTGTTTTGATCATTACTGTCCTTTGTATGGTCTCAGTTATCCCTTTGATTCCTATTTCTCCTAGTCTTTTCTCCATGTTTTTGGGGACTGTTTCTAGTGCTCTTATGATTATTGGTGTTATACTGACTTTCTTCATGTTCCATATTCCTTTCAATTCTCTGGCAAGTTCAGTATATTTGCTTCTTTTTTCCGTCTCTTTGATCTTCACTCTGTGGTCTGCTGGAACGGCAAAGTCTACGATTTTGCAGGATTTTTCTTTCTTGTTGATTATTATCATATCCGGTCTCCTTGCTGTTATGGGTTTGTCTGTTTGTACATTCATATCCCATATGATTTTGTGTTTTTCGTTTTCTAGTACAGTTTCTGGTTTGTGTTTGTACCGTTTTTTTGCATATTCGAAATTCAGTTGTTTTCACATTTCCCGGTGTACTTCTTTCCCCACGCTGTCATGTCTGTTCTTGTATTCCCTTTGTGCTATCTTGCTGCATTCACTTATTATATGATTTATCGTTTCGTCTCTTTGTCCACACAATCGGCATTTGCTGTTTTCCTGGGTTTTATCTATCTTTGCTTTAATAAAGTTTGTCCTAATCGCATTGTTCTGTGCGACCGTCAGCAGAGATTCCGTTTCTCTGTTCAAGTGTCCTTTTCTTAGCCATGCCCAGCTGTTTTCATTGCCTTCATCGCTTGTGAGTCTTATAAAGCGTCCATGTAGTTGTTTTTCTTCCCACTTTTCCTTTCTTGTCTTTTTGTTTCTGGGGTTATTATTATTATTATTATTATTATTATTATTTATATATTATTACGATAGAGTGTGTGTTATTTATTTTGTGTGTCACGATCTGACACTCCTATTTAAGATTTGCCCCTGACAACGGAAGGGGGGGGGTAGAGAGAGGGGAGAGAAGGTGCGAGTTAGAGGGAAGTCGCGACCGATGGTGACTGCTGAAGAGACAGCTTTTGCTCCGGCAACCGAGTAATATATATAAATATATATACTTCCATCCCGTGACACAAAATTTTGGTGAGTAAAATATGTGCATATTTCTAGCCACCGGATAATATTATTAACAGTAAATTATACAGATTGATGTAGAAAACACTGTGGAATTTCCACAGGGTTCCGCTAGTAAATAATGAATAAAATTAAACTCAATGAATCCCAACCAAAATAAACATATGTAACGTATAGTTTTTAAATAAATCATTTAGCAAAAGCTTGAAACGCTGGCGTATGTAGGTAAAAATAATTTAATATTATTTATTTAAAATTAATATTGTTATAAGCCTCTTTAATAAGATTAAAGTTGAGCCCTGTTCGGGGAAGTTGAAAATAGACTGACACATATATAAGGCATATTCCGACAACGTTCGTAGAATCTTTAGGCAGTCTTTCTAGATATGTTGCCCTTCGCATAAATAGAAATTAAATTCCCTTCTTTAATGTCGCGTGGCCTAATGGTTACAGCGCTTGCTTACAGAGTCTAGGGTGATTTTGTGGCAGGGGTTCAAACCGTACGACCGTCTGAGATTATCATTCTTACACTGATAAGAACGAAAGCTTGAAACGCTGGCGTATGTAGGTAAACATAATTTAATATTATAATACGATAGCGTGTGTGCTCGTGTGTCATGCTTCCGGCAAAAGCTCTACGCATGTGTGCCGCACCTAGATTTTGAAAAACATTCAACTCGCCTAATTTTCGAAACATTTTCAAGTATTTCTCTTTGGCGCAACGGTTAGCGACGTAGTATTTTTTACTTCGGCCCGACTGGTTTATAGTTTGACTCCAACCAACCTCTTAGATTTTTTTTTCTACATTTCGAGGGTAAGGGGAAGAGAGGTAGGGAGGGGACGACCGGGAAGACACATATTAATACGATAGCATGTGTGATTTTGTGTGCCACCCTTACATCAAAAGCAACGACCTTCCGAATCTTTGTATGCTACTCATGAATTGGCTTGGCCTTTTGGCTAAGATCAAAGTGTAGTATCTATTCCGATGGATACTGCACTCCATAGACTGGTATTGTCTTGGCCTTCGAGGCTTGATTTACGCCGGTCTATGGGTCTGTCCTGTGCAGTTCTAGGAGGTTCACCCTCACAGGCTTCGCCTCCCCTCTTTGGGGAGGAGTAAGTTTATTGCTTACTGCCTGGGGCGTCCCTACCGGGGAATGTCAACGGGGCTGCCCAGGCAATTTTTAATGGCCAGAGTGCTCACTTTCTCGAGCGCTGGCTTTTCAAACCCCACTTTCCCGACCCGACCTTGGATCACATCTTACTTGTGGGAGTAAGATAAAACTGGCCTTGTGCCTAACTCCTGGAGAGGAGTAAATAAATATTCATGAATTGGAGCCAAATTTAATTTAATCGAAAACATTTACAAAGTAAGGTTTAGTCGTCGAAATATTACCTTCACTAGAAATATTGTATATAAAGAAGTTTTGTAAATTGTTTCATGTATTGTTCATTTTTTAAAAATAAATATACAAGTCCAAATCTTATCATATTTTATTCAAACATGTATAGGTTAGGAACAAGATAATTAGTATTGAAAACATTATTTCGTGTTATTTACACAGGTCCCGCTAGTTAAACTAATGAATACTTTAGCATGTATTTTGTGTGATTAAAATGTGTATGAAAAAATTCTTTGTGAAACAAACGTGTATTAATTCAGCTTTATTATTATAATAATAATAATAATAATAATAATAATAATAATAATAATAATACTACTACTACTACTACTACTACTCGAATGCGGAAACCAACCCGCATAAGCTACGAAGGGTTACATGGAATCTACAACAGGAAGGAAACAAAACCACGGAAAGAACACCACATCACAAACTAAGGAACAGAAAATGCAAGCAACATCACTTCATGAGCTCCCCCTCCCCCAATAAATTACACGGGCTTTAGCTGATACCACACAAAAATGAACCAATGAACAGAAATTGCAACAAACATCATAAGCTCCCCTTCCCCCCGATCTGCTCCCCTCACCCGCCCCCCCCCCGCTCTCCCGCTCTCCTTCCCCCCATCTCGCTTTCTTCCCCCTCCCTCTTCCCCTCCTCCCCCAAAAAATAAAAATAAAAATAAAAAAATAAAAAATGGTGCCAGCCTAGGCTGACACCACACAAAACATTTGCAGAGGGTCAAGGAGGATGAGAAAACCGAAAAGGGACAACACAAACCAGACCTCCACTGGAAGTGCAGAGAGTGTTGGGACCTTGGGGAGGCTTACTGCCATCCACATCCCAGAGAAAACCAATGATCCTTACTAACGAGAAATCAATGGTAAATGACTGTTGCGATACTGCAAGGTTATTTGCGATGGCTATCGAAAAGAGGTGGAGAATACTGGAAATCTGGTGTCCCTTGTTGTCATTCAGACTCCAGGGAATACCACCGGTTGTTGTCGGTGAGCAATCATTGATGATGGCCTGTGTGAGAACTCCTAGTGAGTACAAATAATAATAATAATATATTGTGCGGACAAAGAGACGAAACAGTAAAACTGGCCCCAAAAGAATACAAAAATAGGCATGAGTGTGTGGGGGAAAGCACTACACTGGGAGCTATGCAAACAAATGCATTTCGAACACTCAGACAAATGATACAACCATAAACCAGAGACAGTACTCGAAAACAAAAAACACAAAATCCTCTGGGATATAGAGGTACAAACAGGTAAACTTATACAAGCAAGGAGACCGGATGTTATAATAGTCAACAAGAAAGAAAAATCCTGCCAAATCGAAGATTTTGCCGTCCCAGCCGACCACAGGGTGAAGACCAAGGAGATAGAAAAACGAAGCAAATACACGGAACTTGCCAGAGAATTAAAAGTAAATATAATACCAATAATCATAGAAGCACTAGGAACAGTTCCGAATAACCTGGAGAAAAGACTGAAAGAAATTGGGATCAAAGGGAAGACATACAACGAACGGCAATGATAAAAACAGCTGACATCTTAAAGAAAATCCTTGAATGCAGAAACCTTTCCACATAAGCTACGAAGACTAACGAATCACATGCAAGGTGCGATAGGAAGAAAACAAAATCACATAAAGAGCACTACAAGAACTCAAGGAACAGAAACAGAAACTGCAAAAAATTTCATAAACTACCCCATTCCCCCCCAAAAAAGTGATGGAATCAGCCCCGGCTGATACCACACAAAACAGTCGTGATGGGTCAAAGAGGATGGAAAGACCGAGGAGGGATAGCACTAACAAGACCTCCGCTCGAAGAGTGCGGAGAGCACTGGGATATTGGAGAGGCTTATTGCCATCCAAATCCCAGAGAAGGCCAATGGTCATTACCAACGAGAAATCGATGGTAAGCGTCTGTTGTGATAACGCAAATTAATTTGCAGTAGTTATGGAAAGAGATGGAGAGCACTGGAAATCTGGGGAGACTTGTTGTCACTCAGACTCCAGGGAACACCACTGGTTATTATTAGTGAGTAATCACTGATTACACCCTGTGTAAGAACTCCTTGTGAGTACATAATATATATATATATATATATATATATATATATATATATATATATATACATGTGTGTATTGTGTATATATGCGTGTGTATATGTATAATCATACACAGACAGAGCGTTTCACCGTATCAAAGCTCTTCAGCAGTGCTAGATAAGCAAGTACTTCAAGCAGAGATCAACATGCACCTATTTTGGAAATAGGCTGACTTCTTATCTATTACATTATTAGTTCAAGCTACAAAGTTAGTGAAATCTTGAAGGTTATATTAGCCATTTTTCCAGCAGCCGAGAGTACTCTATTCATTTAGGAATAGCTATGCATTATCGCTATTGGTAAAAGGTGTGCTCACTTATCAAAGTCCTTCACCGCCGAAGGTCAAGGGGAACATATTTACTCATCTCCAGGCAGACTGTTTCGCTGTATCACAGCTCTTTGGTCTGATTAGGCATGCAAGTATTTTAAACTCAGATTGAAACCTGACTGTTTTGCCATCAGAAAGACTTTTACCCATTACTTTATCAGTTCAAGCTACGAAGTAAGTGAAATCCCGATGCTTATATTAAAAATGTTTCTTCAGCAGACGATATATATATATATCGTTTTGATAAAACTATTCTTAGAATTCCCACCATCCTATTCTTTCAAATGTAGATTAACAAGAAACGCTACATATTTCAGATACAGCAATGATATATTCATTTTCCTCTCCAATAGAAAACATTGCAAACAAAAATTAAACTCCATCGAACCAACCATAAATTTTACCCACGAAAAAGAATCTGAGTACACTCTTCCATTCGTAAACATCCTCATGAAAAGAACACAAAATAGTTTAATTTTTCCATTGAAAACCCCAAAATAAAAATGACATTTCTATTTCCACCACAAAGGTAACATTAAGACAGCCCTCATAATAGGTTTCTGTTTATGAGATCTTAAAATGTTCACAACATAACTAAAAACAAAGATTGGGAATTCGCTCAAAACTTTAAATTACACAATACACAAATTCGTAAATGCTACAAAAAACCCATTAACATACTAACACTAAACCCAAGAAAACATCCCTCTGGCCTATTACTCCAAGACCAATCACCTTACTCACAAACACACATAATTAAGATTTCTATGAGAATTAAGTAAACAAGACATTTCTGTCATAGAAACAACCTCACATACTATCAAAGATTTTACTAGTAAATTAAAATACATGATGCAACACTTACTAAACAAAAAGCCAACAAAAATGACATTGGTGAAGTACAGTTTAACTTAAATAAAAGGATATACAAACACAAAAGAAACATTTAGATAAACGACAATAAAAATTCTCTTTTCACTGATATGACGAATTTAAGCCACACTTTTAACCGCTGGGGTTTCATTAGTTATGTAAATCTACAATAAAAACCTTTGAAGTCTCATTGAGTCGGCTATCATGTTCCAATCCAACCACACTATCAAACAATGTATGGGTTTCCTCAATATCACAACTAGTTTAGCTCAAATTATAATCAAAGAAAGCAGTATCAAATTAGATAATGAATTATTAAAAATAATTTTTTTTTAAATACATTTATTTTTCTGTCCTTTCAACAGAATACCGTATTTTAAACCTTTTCCAATATAAAGACAGTTAGTTCCACACTTTCGCAAAGACTCAATCATTAATTTTACTTTCTTTTCCCATCGTTTTAATAGATAGAGACGGACAAACAATAAAACATTTCAATTATATTGATGAGCTACAGAGAAAGTGAAGGTAATGCATTTTAAAGTGTTGTAACTATCACACTTTATTATAGGTGTACAAGAATGCTACAAACGATGTCTGATTGTTAAAGAAAAGAAATGGATTGTTTCCGAGCTTGGTTAACATATAAGAACATTGCAGTCATATGTGGAAAATCCCATAACTAAGGAACGAGAAAATCTATTAGATTTGGAAAACATATAGACGAATGATAAAAGTCGTCAGTTGCACAAGTGCTGCCATATTTGAATTTGCTAAGGTTGTTCCGTTGTCTAGAAGAACACGGTGTAAGATTCTTAAAAAGACGTGTTAAACACATTGCCAGACTAATCCTAAACAAGACACACAAAGAGAAACCTATTGGTTGGCTACATAAATATACGAAGACCAATTTCCAACATGTTATGTTCATTGATAAGTCTGAAGCATCAGTGAATAACCCTGATAGATAGGATAATGTTGCGGTATCACTTGGAGCCTCTTGCTTGTATCAAATTCGACGTCAACAATGAGGTGGTGGTGTAATGTTTTGGGCCCGTACCATTGGAAATGAACTTGTCGGACTTTTTGGAATGCCATGTTGTCAAACTAACCAGCAATTCCTACATCGTATTTTTGGAAGGAAATTCTTCAGCATGTTTGGATAATTTATCACTCTTATGTAGATGGTGGTTGATTTTTTATGCATGACAATGTTTCATCACAGTCAGCCATGGCTACAATTTCGTACTCCACACTTTTTGGATCAGGAGCCAAGTGTACTATCTTGATTTCCTTGAAGATGTTTTTTGCTCACAACTTTTTTATATTTTCAAATTTATGCTAACCAGTAATACATATTTTACTGATTTTTCTCCTTTGATGAAAAGACCTTATCTTTAAAAATACATGGATTAAGGAAAATAAATGTTTTTATATTCCTTGCTTGAATACTTGATTAATTAATTAATATTGTAATTTAAGCAATCTTTATTTTCATCATTCATTTTCTTATATTATTGCTCTATCTAGTATATCGAGCATTCCCTCATCACTATAGGATCTATGATAACGATATAATATTTATCTTTGTAATTTTATTTATACATACATATATATATATATATATATATATATATATATATATATATATATATATATAGCATACATGTGATGCAGTCTGACATTTCTTTTACCTTCAGTCTAAGATAATTGAGTCAGTCTGATCTCATTCAATCAATCAATGGATATTTTTAGAGTGTCTTATTTAGTACAAAAATAAAAACTTATCTGAAACTGTAGAATAATTTTCATGAATACGCAAACATCTATTTCTTATCAACTTTACTTAGTAACGTCTGACTTAAGATGTCCTCTCAGATCATCATTAATGATCGTTTGTTGTCAAATCCATTTAAACACTCACAATAATTTTTTATTCTATTTTCATAAACATGAATTCTTATTCATTCTTATTTTGATTTGGCTATTACTTCCACCAGAAAGCTGTTTCTTATTTTAGATCTCTTGTTTTATCCACTCTTCATGTTAGTCGTCTTGCTAACTTATTTTAAGTGTTACTAACGAGACACCAGTAAAAGTTAGAAGGAACTGTTAAGTACTAACTGAGACTTTTACTCAAATAGGTAAATTAAATATTCTAAATTTGTCAGTGATTTTTTTAAAATTCGAATGGGTAAAGCATGAGTTATCTCCTCCTGCAATCATTAGTGTTTGTTTAAAGTAAAGAGTCTACTTGCTTATTTGCCATAGATATGTTTTTATACCACTACTACAAACTATACATATATTCCAGAGATATACTATAGTTTCTAGGTATAAAGTGGTGGTTGAAATATGTAATGAAGAGTCTTTAAAGAAATAACTTGTATTTTAGCTCTTGCATTCTTACGATCGAGCATTTGATGATTTCTTTTCAACATTCCCCAATACAATATATATATATATATATATATATATATATATATGAGAAGAATGTTGTAGTTCGCTTGGAGCATTGTGTATAGTGTAAGAATAATATTATTTTTTTGAAGGCGATAACAATGCGTTGTTAAAGTGACACATACGACACGTGGAATCGTAAAAACAAAACAAAGTGACAATATTGAAAAGTCAATAATTTTCAAAAAATTTTTTTTCTTTTTATTTACCAGTGTATCGTGACCGTGGTGTTGGGTTGGAGTGTGTCCTTTTCATTATTTTTTTTTTTTAATTTTCGAGGGTATCCCTCATCCTCAGAATAAAATAAATACTACCACTCGTTGGAGTGTGTTTTTTTTTTGCCAAAAGCCGGGGCCGGAAATGTTGGTTTGATTTAGTAGCAGGTCCGCAGAAGTTAGTTTATTTATTTTTTATAAAATATTATTTGCTATTTTAACTGTTGCTGTTTATTTTGTTAGTAAATATACTGATATGCACCTCCCCGCATGCTTCAGCCACCCAAAACGCAAGACATCACGGGAATTTTTACACAAATTTTGTGTCAAGGAATCCATTCGACACTTACACTACCTCCTCCACCTCCATATTGAGGAACTGAATAGCAACCTAGCAGGACTGACCGTAACCCCAGAAATATCTGCAGCGATCAACCAGTGCTACTACAACAGCGTCCGCACATCAAAAGAAAGGTTAAAAAGTAAGTTCAACTGGCTCCTTCATAAAAACACCCCCACCCCTATAATCAGCCCCAACAATAACGACCCAACCGACAACAATAACACGCAACCCACAGCTAGATCCCTCGTCACACACCTGACTAACTCACTAATGCCAAACGAAACAGAACTCCTCAGCCTAGGCCCCAAGTTTATAACTACACAAAAGTTAGATGACAGGGCCAAACTTAACATCGAGGCACAGTTCTGCAGAACGGCATATCACCTAAAATGGCTGTCTACCTTCAACCAAGACCTACAGAACACGCATAACACCACCAACAGTTCCTCCGCCATTGAAAACGCCGCCACATTCCCTACATACTAGCTAGACCGCCCCCTCCACCCCCCTCCAGACAACCACGATTTAGACCGCAAACTCACAAGACTTTGGCACAACATATCATCCATCATACAAAGAGAACAACCAAACATCACACCCAATCTCACAAGAACGCAACGACTCACCCTCAAAAACTTAAAGGACAAAAACCTAATATTCCTGCCTTCTGACAAAGGCAAAGAATTCTGCGTTATCTCTCAAGAAACGTACGACGACCTAGCACTCAGACACCTCAACAACGACACACTCTACACACCCACCACAGACGCCTCCCCCACTGAGATAGAAAATCAGATAAACACAGCATGGACACTAATATGTAAGAAAAGAAACCTCCCCAACAGATACAAACGAAACCTCACCACAAGAAATATCAGACTCCCTACATTCTACCACCTAATAAAAACACACAAAAACAGCCCCATAACACAAATAAGGCCCATAGTCTCAAGCATAGAGGGACCCCTCTACAAGATCTCCTGGCTTCTCTCCCAACTACTAAAGCCCCTACTTCCCACCTACCCAGGACACGTCAGCAGCTCTGATGAGGTAATACACAGACTGCACTCACTGCAACCCCAGGAACTACAACGCAACAGATATGCGTTCAGCCTCGACGTTGTATCCCTCTATACATCCGTACCAGCTCACCCAGCTGTGGACCTAATCACCGACTACATCTCATCCAACGACCTCTACTGCTTCGGTCTCACTGCCACTGACATACACAAGCTACTTTACATAATAGTCGACAACACTTACTTCACATACAAAGGACAGACCTACAAACAAATAACAGGCCTACCTATGGGATCCAGCCTATCAGGACTACTGGCCATCACATACATGAATAGGTTAGAACAACGCGCATTAGACACCTGCCACTCTAGCATCTTTTTCACGAGATATGTGGACGATATTCTCATCCTCACATCATCCCGCGAAGAAGCCAACAAAATCTTCATTAGCTTTAAGAACACAGACCACAAAATACAATTCACAATCGAACACCCTAAGACATCCGGATCCCTCTCACTACTAGACTTCACGCTCTGCATCACCGACGAAGGGCTCATTCACACCAAATTCTACAAGAAAGCTGCCTGCAGAGATATCTTCGTAAACTATAAATCGGCCCTCCCTACCAAAGCCAAAATAGGATATGCTGTGAACGAAGTAAACCGCATCCGTAGCAAATGTACTACGGAAACCGACAAGACATCCTCTGTTAGACACTTCCAACAGATACTCGAGCGGAATGGATACCCTAAAAACATCAGACACTACAATAAGACATCTAGAAAACACCCAAAACAAACTCCCTCTAACACATGCTTCCTTAAAATACCACACTTTAGCGATAGAATAACCTCGGCCATCCGCAAAGCCATCCACAAAGAACACTTAGACATTCAACTCACACACTCCGGACCTACACTAAGACAACACCTATCTAAACCTAGAACACCTCTCAACACGAACCCTTGCACCCTAGCAAACTGCCCCATCAACAACATGGGTTTATGCAACCGCACATATGCTATATACCAGATACAATGTGCGGTCTGCAATGAATTCTACATCGGCAGTACAGTGAGACCTTTGCATATACGAATTAAAGAACACGTAACCACCAATGGCATCATCCTTCCAAAAACATATAACACATGGCCACAACCCCACCAAAGACATACGAGTCAAGATACTAGCTAGCGAAAGAGACCAGGGTAATCTCAGACTTAAAGAATCTATATTAATTAGAAAGCTATCCCCTAAATTGAACAACAGAGCCGAGCTAAACTCCAACTTCTTAATATAACCACACACGACAAGCACCATCATACACATTTTACTAACAAACATCTATGATACTATGCAGACATACTTTTAACGATAACAACACTAAATGAAGTTAGTTAGGCCCATATTATTAGTCCAATTACTGACACTGGTGCACACACAACCACTTGCACCTGCTGCTAACTCGGACACGTGGTTGCACTTGTTGCCCGCCTTACTTTTAACTTGAAATCCCGACCATTATAAACCACGACTGCACATAACAAAATCTAATAATATAGATAAATAATAATATAGAATCGAACAAATAAAAAAAAAAAATTTATAAAAAAAAAATAAATAAATAAAAAATAAAAAATTATAAAAAAAAAATAAATAAATAAATAAATAAATAAATTAAAAAAAAATAAATATAAAAAAATAAATAAATAATAAAAATAAAAAAGAAATAAAGAAATAAAGAAATAAAATAAAGAAATTAATAAATAAATAAAATAAATATGTATGCATGTATGTATTTTACATATACGTATATATATACACATATATACATACACCAACACACACACGCACACACACACACATATATATACCAAAGGCTCTATTAACGACGCCCCACCTCCATACCCAGAATTCCTCACCCACCTAATCACATCTGCTACTACACACACACACGGTAAACAAATTTATAGAACGAAATTATTAAAACTCTAAGGGACATAACTCCCACAAACAAAGCTTGACTCACACGAGTTACCAGCCCCTACCACCGAGATAACGATTATTCAGTATATTATTAACAAAACAAACAACGTTATATAAAATAAAAAATAAATAAATAAATAAATAAAAAATAAATTACTCAGTATATTTACTAACAAAATAAACAGCAACAGTTAAAATAGCAAATAATATTTTATAAAAAATAAATAAACTAACTTCTGCGGACCTGCTACTAAATCAAACCAACATTTCCGGCCCCGGCTTTTGGCAAAAAAAAAACACACTCCAACGAGTGGTAGTATTTATTTTATTCTGAGGATGAGGGATACCCTCGAAAATTAAAAAAAAAAAATAATGAAAAGGACACACTCCAACCCAACACCACGGTCACGATACACTGGTAAATAAAAAGAAAAAATTTTTTTTGAAAATTATTGACTTTTCAATATTGTCACTTTGTTTTGTTTTTACGATTCCACGTGTCGTATGTGTCACTTTAACAACGCATTGTTATCGCCTTCAAAAAAATAATATTATTCTTATATATATATATATATATATATATATATATATATATATATTACGTACATAAATAATTATGTACGTAAAAAATTAATTAATAAAATATATACATAAAATCAAAAATAATGACTAGTCCAGTTAAGGGCAACTTAATGAAATATTCTGCATATCTTTACTGCTTAGGAAGTGGAAAAATACTAAACAAAACAAGAAAAAACAACAACGCTGTTCTATCGACAGTAAAAAAAATGACTACATATATATATATATATATATATATATATATATATATATATATATCATCACGACCATCAGGGTTTTGATCACTCCTGGAGGAGGAACCCCTCCCTGGTTTCCGACCACCTAATTTGTGATTTTAGCAATCATTTATACACAGAAAAGATTACATATATATTAATATCACAATAAAAGACAAAAATAGTTATTTATATAGGCCATCCACAAGAAATGCCATTCACAGAAGCAGTCCCTACTGCTAACAATACAGAAACATTCCTCTTTTCTGTACTCCTTATGACAGCTGTACTCTCCTAACACTAATATACTGCTTTCAAGGAGTTTAACTGTTCAAGATAAACAGTCACATCTCGTTACTATGCAACCCGTCGGTACTAAGCAAATATGACATAAAAATGAGAGTTTGTAAAACTGCTTTATTTTCTATAAAAAACACCTTTAATTGTAAAAATTACTTTATTTTCATAAATAAAAACAGCTTCATTGTAATAATGACACTATTTACTCAAGTTAGGCATCAGCTTAGTCCTATGCTCTCTAAAATTGTCAGATGGCATAGGTTCTTTTGACAGATCTCATGCATCTCTTTATCTAGCTAATTGCATGCTTGCATCGCACCAAATTTCCCACTTTTCTGCTCCATGAACTTCCGGATGGTGCTAAATGCACGTTGTGCTTTCGTCAACAGTTACCTCAGCATCATCATCGCTTTACCCTAGCTCCTCACTGTACAGCATCTCTTCTGCGATCTCCTCCAGCATGAAAGATCCACCAGTCGCCAAGCACTGGCTTCAAGAAAGTCAGACAGCTCAATCTCCTCATTCTTGTGCATCTTTTCCTCTGTAGGAAGAATTTCCCAGATCTTGAGCAGCTCAGGATCCTCTGGCTTAGCTTGAATCTGTTCTTCAATGAACTTAGTCTTCACAAAACAGTTCCTGACTGTCAACTCGCTGACCCGCTCCCAAGCACACCAGACGACATGTAGAGCATCGAGCAATGTGAACTTGAACTCCTTTCCCTCATCCATAGCCTCGAGCCTGCGGTACAGCAAGAGCTTCTTGTAGTGCCGCTTGAGGTTCTCTATCCATTGATTGAGAATTGGTTTTTGTGTTGGGTGGGAGGAAGACCAGCTAGAGCTCGGGAGGGTGACCAGAGAAGTTATCAAAACAGAGCAACACTCTTCGTCCCTGCTGGCCGAGTCATCCATTCCACTCATGCAATATCTCTTCAAAAAGCTCCACCATCATCCATGCCTTTGAGTTTGACTTGTACTTGACTGGAATCTCCTTGTTTTTGAAGGCACAGGATCTCTTGGAATTCCCAATCACCAGAAGAGGGAACTTCTCACTGCCACTTATGTTTGCTCTGACCAGAAGAGTGATCCTTTGTTTGCTTTTCTTGCCTCTGGTGCACTGCTCTCCCCTGAAAGTCATGGTTTTGTTAGGAAGCAGCTGCCAGAAGAGTCCAATCTGATACATGTTAAACAGAGTATTGCCCAAGCCAGGAACCTGTTGTTGCCACTCAAGAAAGGATTCTGAATCCACTGCCCCAGCTTCACCCTGCACTGTCTTGAAGGTGATGCCATGGCGTTTCTTGCAATTGTCCAGCCAACCATCGCTGGCCATGAAGTCTGGGAAGTGCATCAGCTTGACCAGTTTCATTGCCTTCTCCTTGATCCGAACACAACTGACAGGCAGATTATGTCCTCTAGCTTGCTTAAACCATATGAGCACTCCCTCATCTAGTTTTGGGTTGTGAACCTGCATCAGCTTCATGCGCTTTGATGGCAGCCTTTATGGCATCCTTCTTGCTGAGAATCTTATTCACGGTGGTTCTCTTCAACGCCCCTTTTCTTGCTCATTTCTCTAGTCAGCTTCGACTGATTCGGCGCCTTCTTTGCTGAATCGATGATCTCCTTCTCCTTCAGCATAAAGTCTGTTTGCTTGCGCTTCTGAGCTGACATTATTAGCTGAATTAGAAAAAATAAATTCAAAAATATAACTGTAAAAGTAGCGAGATTAGGGAGTGGCATAGTAAATTTATTTTGTATTGAATTTTGTCAGGACCGAGCAAAAGTGGTATAGTAGCAAATAGGGCATAGTAGTGAGGTGGCATAGTAACGAGATTTGGCTGTAACTAAATCTGAATATTGCAGACATAGAATGTGTACAAGCCGACTTTTATCGCTTGAAATTCACAAAGTAGAACAAGAGACATAACAATATCAGTTGTGAAACATAAGTAGGGGATCTAACACAAAATCGTGAAAGTGTTTACCACGTAATCGTTTCTGAGATTAAAAACAGAATAGCTATTAAATTCATGGCTCTCTCAAAGTAATTATCAAAAAAAACAGATTCCCCATAACCTAATGTCATTTTTTAACAAATATTCATGACAAACTATTTCTAACCGGATGAATTTATGGATATTTTGATAAAAGCACTATGCAAAAACAAAAAATATATTTTGTTTTGTATTACATGAGAATATTTTTATAATATATGTATTTGCATGTAAGGGGTTAAAAATTGGACTGATGGAAAGGACTAGGGAGTTTCTTTGTATTATTTCAAAGGGTGTTTAGAGGGCATAATATGGGCATGAGTTTCCATTTGAAAATTCAAATAGTTCAGATTTGCATTAAATTTGATTCATAATCATGAGTCATCAATTAAGCAAGATTCTCTGAATTTCAATTTCTTCTTAAGACCCCTTAAGCTTAAGCCTTACATTTTAGACATTTTCTAGAATCAAAACCATGTAATGGATTTTGATCAAATTGGAATAAGTATTTTAGGCATGATATTTAGTAGCATTATATCTGGATTTTAATCTTCGTAAGCAGGCATAAAATTGGTGCAAAACTGTTCATTTCGGAGAATTAATTTTACACGTCCTGGGACGCGTATTCTTCTAGTATATATATATATATATATATATATATATATATATATATATATATATATATAACATTGAATAAAAATTGAAAGATAGATGATGTATCTTTAAATAATAATCTATCGTGAGAATAGAAAATAGAAAACTCAATATATTGAATATTCATTCATTTTCTGTATATATATATATATATATATATATAAAATTAAGTCGGTTTCAAAGTCAGACCTAAATAGCAATACATTTGACAAATTGATACTTGATACAGATTTTTTAATTTTTTTTATTCCACTGTTATGGCTCTAATATAAATTAGTTCACTTAAGTTTCTTTTTGATGATAATAAGGCGGGCAAGGTTTATGAAAAAAAACCTCATCATTTTACGTTACTCATCTAAACAGCTTAAGCCTTTAAATTTCGAGATTTCACTGTCTTACATGCGTTTAGATTATAATTATTAGACTATTTAATGCTTATTAGTAGTTTCTTTCATGCAAAATAACACAATAGCCTCATATAAAATTATTTAATCATATTTAAATATAAACAAATAGAAAAGATGTGCCACTTCTGATTCTTACGGATGACAGACATCTTTCCTTAATGACTGCTTATACACTTTATCAATCAAAATAAGGTTTCAAGGTAGAAAACTCAGAAATCGTTTACATTTGGTACTTCCTTTGTAAAAATGCATACCATTTCTAAAGAGCGGGAGAGAGAAAAAGAAAGAAAGAGAAAGATCTAGAGAGATAGACATACACAGAGAAAGTGATATAGACAGAGAGAAAGAGATATAGAAAAAGAGAAATAGCATAAACCTATGTTGGACAGTAGTACCTAATGTTATTTCCCTTCCTTTGTAAAGAGAGAGAGAGAGAGAGAGAGAGAGAAAAGAGAGAGAGAGAAAAAAGAGAGAAAGATGAGCATATAGAGAGGAAAAGATATTAACAGACAGAGAGAAAGAGAAAAATATGCATAAACCAAATTTTTATAGTCTGACTTAATTTTCTACATGATAAAATGAAAGAAAAAAAAACAGACAAATACATTGATCGATTGGTATTTTAAAACCATTTCTTTGCACTTAAAGGTAAATGTTGTGAGTCCAATCCTCGGCAGGGCATTTTTTTCTCTTATTTTTTCTAAAATTTTGAATATATTAATTTTATATTACACTATAAAGCAATTTTTAAAAAATTTGACTGCCTTTTGATTTTCTATATTGTACTTAGTTTGCGGGAATTTAGATCACCACCCAAGCCGGATAAAACTTAATATATAGGCACTAAAAACAAGGTCTTAGCTTCTTATCTTATAAGTAAAGTGAAGTCAGAACTTTTCCTATTTCTTTAACCGGTATAGCTCTCTAAACAAAAGCTTCATATAGAATTTTGCTTCGTATGCAATTTAGTCGCTTATTGGTACATGATTTCGGAAAATATTTTTTAGTTTTGCTCAAATTTATCGCTTTTTATATTTTATCCCCTCAGCCATTTTCCCCTTGTTTAGTAAATTTCAGTGCAAGAGTAGGAGTGATTAATACCTCCACCCACACTCAAAGTAAAAAGTCATCATCCTTCAACCTAGAACACTATAAAAGAATTAAAATAGAAATCTAATAATTAGGGTCATTTTTTCGTATTACATCGTCTGGCAGGTCACTTCGTATTAATTATTATACCTATCAGCAATTATGCAGTTAATAAATATGACTTTCGAAAATTCCGTTTCCAAATTTAAAATAATGCACGAATATCCCATGACGTTTTTAAAATATACATAAAACGTTCCTTAGTCTTTTTTGTTTTAAGCTCAACCATAATAAAACATTACGTACTGCTTTCACTATTGATTGTTAAGCGTGTGTGCTTAGGCATTTTGTTTACTTTATGAAAGAAGAAGGGTGCGTATCACTTACTTTACTTGCATGCAAGTATTCCTCACATACTGGTTCACACTAAGAAAAAACATTATTACTTCTCAGCATGGCGTCGCAGAAGAAAGTCAATTTCTACAGAAATACTAGTGCTTGAATGTTTCTTATAGATATTGCTTAGACAAATTATTTGATCTACAAAATATATTTAATCATAAAAAATATCTTCCTTCCAGTGTTTATTCAGATTTTTTAGACATTAAATTTCTATTTATTTTCCATTTTAATTTTACTTTAATTTAGACATCAATTATTATTCAAATCAAGAGCATAGGATATTCGCTTACTCTTTGAAAATTCGAATATTTCAGATTTGCATTGAATTTAATCCATAGTCATGAGAAATCAATTAAGCAAGATTACGTGAATTTCAATGTCTTCTTAAAACCCCTTAAGCTTAAGCCTTACATGTTAGACATTTTCTACAATCAAAATTATGTAATAGATTTTGATCAAAATTGAAATAAGGATTCTAGATATAAGGTTTATTATCATTATATCTTGATTTGGTGCAAAACTGTTCTGTTTGGAGAATTAATTTCACCTGGTCATAAACGGCCATTCTTCTAGTTCAGTATATAATGAAGTACTTCGGTAATATCACGGTATGCTTTTTCATCAAACATAAAAAAAATCATGCGCTTGATTATTAGGCTAGGAACAAAGTACGGCCTTGTACCTAATTTGTTCCAAATGTATTTTTTTATGGCACTTCTGTAGTATATATGAAGCAGCAGATTTTCTGTCCTTCTACTGAAAATAAAGGGAGGTAATTCAACCGGAAGTGATTTTTTTACAACATAAAAAAAAATGCAAGACTGATTTGTTTTTGGGTAACAATAACAATTTCTTTTTTTTATTATATGAAGTTAAACATTTTTAAATAAAAAACCCTAACCCTAACCCTAACCCTAAACCTAACCCTAACCCTAAACCCTAACCCTAACCCTAAACCCTAACCCTAAGAAATCAGGAGGTGTGCCTGTAAAAAATCTATTGTTTTTTTGCGGCTGGTTCATTAAATTACCAATGTCTCGAAGATTAATCTCATTTAACTCCATTTTCTAAATACTAAATTCAACTTCCGGTAAATTCTGAATGAATGGTACTTGGAGAAAAAAAAACGGAACTCTTCAATTTCGATTTCTTAATCGGCAGCTGCTTCATATATACTACAGAAGTGCCTTTTTTATATTTTGTGCAAATAAATATTGCAAATTGTAGTATATGTTCTGATACAACATTTCATCTTTTTTATCCTCGGTCAGTGAAGCAGAAATCCTTCTAGACTGAGGCAATGTAAATTTTTGTCCCAATCTAGAGTGCCCCGTTTTGGGGGAGCTGGATTTTCACTGCATTAAAAACCGACCTTGTGTTTGATTCTGCACAAGTATGAGTACGCATTCCCTGCCATGTCGGACCCCAGCCCTACGGGTAAGTTTAGCCTCTTAGCTAGTCGAGTGAATGCATTAACGATCAAAATTCCATACAGATTTTCAAGTTCGACATAAACATTCCCAAATTCAACAAAATGCACCTGAAGAAGATTGGAGACTATATCGGCTAAAACGTTCTGAGAATAACATCTAAGATGAGAACAGCAGTCCGAATAATCCAAATGATACAAATTATCAATCCTCAGGGGTTTTTACCCCGCCTAATAAACCAGTATTGTCCGGACCTTTAGGTCTGGATTTACGCCGGTCTATTGGTTGTCGGTCCTGTGCAGTTCTAGGAGGTGCACCCTCCCAGGCTTTGCCTCCCCTCTTTGGGGAGGAGTGAGTTTATTGCTTACTGCCTGAGGCGCCCCTACCGGGGAATGCTGACAGGGCTGCCCAGGCAATTTAAAAAAAAGCCAGAGTGCTCAAATTCTCGAGCGCTGGTACTTTCCCACTTTCCCGACCTTGTGTCACATCTTACCTTGTGGGAGGAAAATAAATAGAATCAATCCTCATCTAAAAAAATCCGAAACAAAAAGGAAAGATATGCCAATTGACTTTAAATATTCAATGGAAAAAAAAAGAAGATAAAAAAATTGTATTTTGTAAAAACGAACGAATAAAAAACCGGAAAATATAAAAATCAATGTCAGAATATGGACTGTGATATAGAATTATCAGGCGCCAAATTCCAGAGCCAAGGCAAAAGATAATGTAGCAATATTAAATTAACAAAAAGTACATCTTTTTCCCCAGTAAATGCACATAGTACTTTAATTAACCTATTTTCCGGCGTTTCATTAAGTATGAAAATTACATGTGAAAGTAGAAATTGTTGGATGAAAGGGCTTGCCTTGCTAATGCGGCAATATTTAGATGTTAGTGGGTAAAAATAAGAAATTTCCACATAAGGTAAAAATTAAGTAAAATGTTTAAAATTTCATTAGAAATCGCGATGAACCAAGTGCAAGAGAGATACAAACAATTGCATTTAAAGAGATGCTTAGAATCTTAAAATGATCTCTCGGTTGGAGTGTCCGAAATAGCGGGTGAATATCTGGCATCCGATAGGATACCCCATTATAAAAAAAAAAAAAAGAAAATTAAAAAAAAAATATTTCTCTCCATGCAACACGTATCCTAAAGCCCCACTGGCCAGGTTAACCTTCCATACATCATCACACTACACACGTGCTGGATAGACTCTTTCCTTGGTCAACAGCAGTAACGCTCTACTGTTTTGTGATGGCAGAAGTTCTTTGAACTTGCTCCATCCACTCCTAACAATTACAGTCTTTTTTGTAAGCTTGTCTTTTTTTTTCCTGATAACTGGCGTTTATTGAAGGCGGTGTTTGTTGAAGGTCCTATCTATTGAACGTATGTGTGTTGAAGCCCCTGACCCATTTGACCATAGGGGTTTAAGTCAGTTAAAGGCTGGTTTTGTAACAGTCAGAAACATTTAACATTTCTCCTTGTGGAGGGCAGCCCCTGTAAGGTGATTTGGTGACACGGAGACCAATTAGATATCAGGGCGTATTAATTTCAACCGGAAGTTTGATGGACTACTTCCAACCCCTCTGCGAATTTCAGACAGCAGTCAAAGAGCTCCCCAACACCAACGAAGACAGATGCCTTTTCTCCTGCCTCTGTCCATTGGATAGTCAAGCAAGGCTATTCTCCACGAGAAGAAATAAAGCTCAAAGACCTTCACCAGTCAACGAACTTTCTTACCTTATTACTTTCTTCACTGTGATGCTGTCTTAACTGTCGGTTAAGTGCAGGGTTAGGGTTAGGTGCAGGGTTAGGGTTAGGTGCAGGGTTAGGGTTAGGTGCAGGGTACTGAAATAAAAGGGATTTGCTTTGCTTCTGTTTAACGACCGTTTTGTTACAAAATAATTATAGTCCATGCAAAGATAAGCTCCTATAGGTCGACCTTTGGCTTTGCGCAGGTCATGTTCACTGTCCAGTGTCCAGTAGAATTCGAGCAGTATTTTGATCTATTTTATTTACTACAATGTTTCTTAGACGGACCGACCGTCTTCTGGTAAGCTCTCGAGATGTTAGTTCTTGTATTGAGAGATTTTATTTGCACCAGACCTTCCTATGACGATAGAGAGGAACACTTACCAGCTGAAAAGAGAATGAGATACTTCACATGTAGTGCATGCCCATCTGCCAGAGTAAAAAAGGGGTTCTCTTCCCAATTGTAGATTTTTATAGTTGGGACTGATCTGCGCATGTGCATAACTAATTTGCATGTGTGGAGACCAACTGGCTCAAATGAAAGGATGAATGGTAAGCAGTGAGTCGATTTTCAGAGAGCAGATAGAAAGGCATAGAAAAAGTGCTGGAAATCTTACGGTTAGATTACACCTCCTTGTGTAAAAAAAAGAAGATTGTTAAACTTCATATTGTTTTGTGTTGTTCTTTATTAATAACCTTTACGAACGCTGTTATCAAAACTTCCTTAATGTTGTCCTTTAGCCCTCACATTCCATGAGTGATGTCTCTGACAAAGAGGAAAGAACTACTGTTTTCTGGGTCGGAATCTATTCATATAACACTTATCGTTGGCTAGTTTTTGACCTTGAAGTAGTATTTTTATTTAAATGAAGTGGCTTTATGCCTTGTCTGGAGCGATTTTCATAAAAAAAGAAGAAGACGACGACGATAACAAATACAATAGAGAAGAGGAGAAGAAAGAAATTGCTGCTGAGATTCCAATTGTTTGCGTGAGAAGCTGCCATTCAGATAATCTACTGGGATCGAAGAATCGATCCCCATAGTCCTACAATTATACAACTCTGACAATATGAAGGTAACAATTTGATTTCGTTTCAGGCCTTAAAAGGTAGCAAAGGCAGTTAAATACATTCGAGTAGACTTTCATTAAAGGCATTTCATTTTGATTGCATCCGAATTTTCTTGAAATGCATGCGCTTGAAGATGGGGTGGGAGTTCAATATTCGATCAGTGGAATGTGGAAAAGCTAACGGATTTGTGTGAAGGCGAAATACTTGTCTGGCCCCAGGCACTGGAAACCTACACAATGTTACAGGATATGGGAGTCGCTATCGTTGCTAGAGTTCGATGCAATTCTTGTAACTACATTTGCATGATTATTTATGATTTGAGAATGCAGCTCAAACAGGAGAAGAAAGAAAATTGGCTACAGATGCTCTTGGGGTATTTGACCAGGTGCCTATGGCAATAAAGCAATGATCCATTTAAGGTGTTTATTGGGTGGCATTCATGCGCTAAGAATTCTGGTACATCACACGAGAAATGGAAAAAGACTCAATAAGCATAATTGATGTTTTAGAAATCATCAATATTTTGCATCAAGGAAACATTAGAACTTGTCTAATTACCACAATGGAAAAAGAACTTTCCTTTCCTCCTCCGTGTGCGCCTAGCGTCAGGTGGAATTTCCATAAACAGAGCTTCTTCACAAGGGCTTCCCCGTCTGTTGAACATATTCCCACGGGACTGTTTCCCTGCAGGCTACAACATAGTCGTCTTCAAATCCAATGTCAACAAATATTTGCCATAAACCGTCCCCCATAAGTAATCAAACATAATTCATTCCATTAATCATTTTCAATCCTCTCATAATATTATTCATCATTTTCAATCCTCTCATAATATTATTCATCATTTTCAATCCTCTCATAATATTATTCATCATTTTCAATCCTCTCAGAATATTATTCATCATTTTCAATCCTCTCATAATATTATTCATCATTTTCAATCCTCTCATAATATTCTTCATCTTTCAACTCACAACCTATCCATCTCATTAACCCTTATCCTTAAGTAGCTTTTAGACTTGATAAATAGTGACTCATTATTAAAAAAAAAAATAGTTAAGACAGTTCTAGAGTTTGAACATTTTTTGCTGAAAAATCATGTAAGTACAAATTTTTTTTTCTTAAAGCTCAATAATGCATTGAAATAAGAAATATTTAGCTGCAAAAATTATATACATTTTTGATCAGCCAATCAATAGAAAAAAAATATTTTTTATTAACGTGTGTAGTGAGATATTATATCTACATAAGATATGTGTGTTAACTGTACAATATATAATTACCTCCCTAAAATCCAACCCTTCCTCACCATGGTAGGAGCGGTGGATACGTGCTAGTGTCAGAGTTACCGAGCTACCAGGGCTTTGGTGAAAATCCAGAAGGACTCAGCATCAGGATCCATCGTCCTCTGGTGTGGCAAGCAAAGACGCATCAGGTGGAGAACTGCAAATGAATAGAGTGAAAGTTGCAATGTTGCTTCTGTGCCATCTCTTTGTGTGTTCTGAGCCAAACCTTCCACGACTTTGCATGCAACCGATGAGACTTGCTACTTTTGGTGTTGGGGTAAAACCTGCAATCCTGCAGGTTAACGAATAGCTGCGACCAGCGAGGAGGACTCATGCAGACCAGACAACCCTGAAACACGATTTTCGTGCACCCTATGCAGAACCGTAACTCGCTTAACAACATCAACATCAACAACAAAATTAATAGCATCAATGTATTCTAAACAGTAGACAAGAATAATACTTTGCTCATTCAAATTAAATTATTTGCAAATAAATTAAAAAGAATCAGAATGTTAAAAGTTGCAATATATATAACCCATTAACGAAATTATGAACAAAAAATTGGTAAACAGTAAAAATATATACTATATGAAATGTTGACTAAAGATGAAATAAGATTAAATCTCATAATATATAAGAAATACTTGGCTCTAAATAGGATCAAAAATAAATTACTTAATGTAAGATTTCAATTGGTTTTCTATACATATATATAAAGCAAATATGTGTATGTCTCTGCCCATGTATCAGATGTTAATGGTTGATCTCCAAGCAAACCCAATGCAATATTTTGTTGCTGCATATATTTTAGCATGGCTTCAAATGATTAAAAGTTTGTGTTTTTCTATTATAAACGCTATTTATATAAAGTTAGGTATGTGTATATGTTTACATATTTGTATGTACAAGATTCATTCCTAAACTAATTAGCCGATCATTATGAATTTTTAAACACAGCTGCAAGGAGTAAGGGGTCGTAATGTGGCCTATATTTAGTTTAATTTAGTTTATGCAAAGATGCAAAGAGGGGGTGGAAGCCCTTCGTGACAATTCAGATACCCCTTACTTTTGTGAAAGTTTAAGAATAGATATTAGACATCAATTAATAAATATTCTCCAAATTTCAGTTTCTTTGGAGTATTTTAAAGGATTTTCAGGGGAAACAATCTCTCCTTTTGAACAATCAAATATTTCAGATTTACATTGAATTTGATCTATAGTCAATTAAGCAAGATTCCCTGAATTTCAATTTCTTCTTAAGACTCCTTAAGCTTTATGCTTTAGATGTTAGACATTTTCTAAGAATCAGAATCATGTAATGGATTTTGATCAAAATTGAAATAAGAATTCTAGACATAAGGTTTATTATGATTATATCTTGATTTTAATCTTTGTGAAAGAACATAAAAATAGTACAAAACTGTTCTGTTCGGGGAATTAGTTTCTAGTAATTTACAATAAAAGCTTGGGTTCTTTGTTTAATGGTGTATCAATCTTTGAACTCATTTAATGCTGGGAACCGTTTTTCTAAACAAATATTTTACTTTTGTAAATGAATGCTAGAAGATAAGTCATTGTATTATTTCAACTATAGATGGGTGGAATGAGGCAGTTCATACCTTTCCCAAGTGTTTCTTTTAGTTATGTTCATCATATTTGATAGCCAGGCAACATTGGGTAAATATGCTTGTAAATATATATTTTTATAATTTTTATTTTATAATTCAGGAAATGAATTTTTATCAAATTATTTCGGGTTTGAACTTTAAAGTTTAAAATGGTAAAACAACCATCTTCAAAAGATAGAACAAAAATCACCATTCTTTAAAAAAAAAGGAGCCTGATTAGTTTTAAAATAAAAATGTGCAAAATTCAAATTTGTATGATTCTGAAAGTCTCTACACAAAAATTACACTTTGATTTTACTAAGAAAATCTATTAGCCTTCTACATTAGCTCAATATGAATCGATCCCCAAGCATCAGATGATTATCAATTTGGTTATATCAAATTCGATGCAAATAACCGAACTTTAGTATTGGTATTTAAAATGCATTACAAACACGTCCAGAAAAAAAAGCATATCCCTGGCTCTTCACCTACTGTGATTGGTTCCATGCATTTTCCTCTTTCTCTAACTGAACGGTCGCCATTTTGATATCATAGACAAGATTCTATGTAAATCTGTTAGGATCACTTCCGGTTAAGTGAGTCATCACATGAGATCGTGATAATTAAGAGACACAGCGAGTTCAAGGTGAGGAGAGTTATTGTATGGATTATCAGACTAGTTGTTGCTTGTGGACGAATATTGTGGAGTTGTGCCAATTTGGCTGTCTGCCATTAATGATATTTTAGCCGTATAATAAATTGTGTTGTTTGTTTTTTTAAAGAGGACCACCATTGAATCAAACGGTGATTGGTGTTCTTAAAGTGTGATTTTTTCAGAGAGTAGATCAAATATGACAGAAATGCAGGAATAAGTTTATATTACAAACGTATGGCTACTTAGCTAGGGAAAGCAGCCAAATTGAAATACAACACAAAGAATTTATATAAAATAGGACAAGTCTTGAAATTTTTTGATTTCAACTAGTGATTAACATGTACTCCTTTTTTTTCAATTACCTAAAGTTCAGATTGATACCCAAGCACAATATGTTACAGAAAGAAGTAAAAAGTAGAACAATGAAAAGCTACAGTACTTGACAAAAGATCTTTATGAAGGACATTGTCAAATATTAGTTGAGTAGACCTGCTAGTGTATGATTTGATTAGTTGAAAATAACAGTAAATGAAGGTTCAGTTGGGGTCAGCTCTGTGACGTCGAGGTTACTTAGACTTGAATGTTGCAATTGATGGAAACATAAGTGACGTCACATTGGTCAAGAGAGAGTGTGTTAGAGAAGTCGTAAGTTCAGTTGGAAGCACATACGTATGAACATGTTATTTTAAAAAGTTGAATAGTGATTATCGATATCTCTCTGTCTCCCTCTCATTGGTCAGTGATTTGGAACGAAGATCAAGCAAAATAAACCTCCTCTGTCTCCCAACAGATTTGTCTTGACCTAGTCCTTTTTTGAGGTATGGAAGAACTTATTTGCAGGCGACGTTCCCCTAATTTCGAAGGATCACATAAAGCGTGCATACAAGAACTTTTATGTATGGCACAAGGTTAAAACACAACAAAATACCAACAAATGTAAAAGGAGTTGAAACACAACAAACAACTTTTAGCAAGAAGATATGAGAGTCAACTGACCAGCTACAGAAAAGATTCAGAAATTAAAAGTTGTTAAATATTGGGCAGGTAAACCGACTAGTATATAGAACGGTTAGTCGAAAATAACAAGAAATGAAAGTTCAGTCAAGATCAACTTGCTTTGAGAATTGATAGAAACAGATGTGATGTCACATGGCTCAAAGAGAGGATAAGTGAAATAAGTCAGTAATTCCTTGGAAACACTACACATGTCAACATGTTAATTTTAAAGTGTCCAGATAAGATTAAACAATGATTTGGAATGAAGATCAAGCAGAATAGACTTCCTCTGTAATCTAACAGTTTTCTCTTGGCAGTCCTCTTTCGAGGTATGAAAGAACTTATTTGCAGGCGACGTTCCCCCAATCTGGAAGGAGCTCAGAAAGGGTACGTAGAAAAACAAGCTGTTCAGTCAGGGTCAACTTGCTGAATGAGAAGTTAGAATTACTAGACTGTGGGAATTGATAGAAACGAAGAGAGAGTGAGAGAGGAAGATAGTTCCTTGGAAGCACGCCATGTGGGAACATGTTAAATTGAAATGCACTGACAAGATATGATTTAAATAGTGATTATCGATCTCTCTCTATTTCGCTCCATCCTGCTGGTCAATGATTTAGAACTAAGATCAAGCAGAATAAACATCCTTTGACTTAGTCCTTTTTCGAAGTATGAAATGACTTAATTGTAGACGGCATTTCCTCATCCTGGCAAGATCACAAAACTGGTGTATATAGGAGCAAGCAGCACATGGTAAGATTATGAATTTCCATGTATGACATGTGGACGAAACGCAACAATACAACATCATAATAGATTGGAAATACAACTGAAGGAAGGGAATTCCATAATTTAGCAGGAAATGGAATTAAACTGTTTTCATGAAATTATGGGGACAGTATTAGTAAAAAAAGGAAGTATGGATATTTGGAACCTGAGATATCTGAGAAGCAACTTTGTTGTATCAAAGTACAAACCAGAGGAAAGATAGAATGAAGTATCACTGAACACTTTTCATGAAAATATCTTTGAAAGGCATGAAGTTCAAGTGCAGATTGTAATTCAAGTATTAGTCTATAAGATATTTGAATTCCCATCTGAATCGCTAGCTCATTGTTTTGATTGGATTCATTTCCTGATCTTTGTTTTTCTAACAGTAATCTTTCTTTCCA
Organism: Sepiola atlantica; assembly: GCA_963556195.1. Lineage (NCBI taxonomy): Eukaryota > Metazoa > Mollusca > Cephalopoda > Sepiida > Sepiolidae > Sepiola > Sepiola atlantica. The sequence continues at coordinate 201,373,890 of OY744521.1, read as the reverse complement.
TCTGTCCTCATGTTTTATGAAATGAACCAGCTTGTTCTTAGTAGAAAAAATAATTTGTTTTATTCGGTTGCTGAATTGTTATCTTAATTTGTCTTTCTCACGAGGATTCTATTTTTGTATTTAGCAATTATTAAAAGTCACTGTAATTGATCCAGATCTGAACTGCTTGTGTCAATCAATAATTTCTGAATTTCAACTAGCAAAAATATGCAACCAGAGGGAACATAATTTTGCTAGTTGATGTATGTACAGAAAGTTGTCATTTGAATTTCACGATACATGACAACTTCCGGTTTAAATTACCTCCCTTGAAAATTAAAGAAAATATAACAACGTTTTTAGAAGGTATTCCCTTTTTTGTTAAATAGCTTTAATTAATATTAATAAAAACAATAATAACAACAATTTGCCAGCGATAAATCAATGGTAATTGACTGTTGTGATAACGCAAAGTCATTTATAATAGTTATCGAAAGAGGTGAAGAATACTGGAAATCTGGGAAGACTTGTTGTTCCCCAAACTCCAGGGAACATCACCGGTTATTATCAGTGAGTAATCACTGATGATAACCTGTGTGAGAACTCCGAGTGAGTGAGTGAGTGAATAATAATAATAATAAGAAGAAGAAGAAGAAGAAGAAGAAGAACATTGATAAAACTATGGCGTATATATAAGAAAATAGGACAATAGAAATTACAAATGAATAACACAGAATAATAATTTATTAGAAACTGTTTTAGATATAAGTATGAAAATTAAGCATACACATATCTTTGTTTCAGTGTTAGTGAATTACTATAAATACAGTATTAATTACTGTTCAAATAGTTTGGAAAAGTAGACAAAACTTTTGCATTTATTCATTTAAAAGTTCTGTTCTTTTTACTTATCTAGATAAGAATAAGCCTATAATCATAAACTCTTTACTCTTTTTTTTATAGGCAAATAAAGTGAAGCTATCAACTGTCAGACATTGAGATATCATAATAAATAGCAGTAACGGTAATTACAATTATATCATTAGTAACAGGTGATTGGAAATTGTAAATACCATCATTAGTTGAAACAATTGTAGTACAATAGGGCGTTTTGGCATTTTCATTGTAGGTGCTCTACTGAGTTATAATCTATAGTTCACCCTGTAAAACCTCTACAGCCAGAACTAGTTTCTTTCTTCCTCTGTGTACCTAGAACACAATGGAGCTTCCATGAACGAAGAATCTTTCCAGGAACTTGCCATCTGTCGAACACAATATAGTGTTACCCTGCTGATAACAACATAGTTGTTTTCAAGTCCAATGTCAGCAAATACTTGTTAACCCATTCTCTTAAGTAATCAAATCCTACTTTTTTCACCCATTGTTTCCAATGCCTTCATTGTATTGTCCTACATCCAATTGACAGTCTCATTAACCCTTATCCTCGAGTGTTCTTTGGACCTTGATAAGTGGTTACTCATAAGTATATATCAAAAAAGCAGTTTTGTTGATAGACAACTGCACCTTACTTCATCGAATGGTCTGATGACATAGAGTTTTTCCTAAATCTTTCAAGTGCTACATTCGGGTATATTATCTGAACTGAAAGATTAAACAACTCTAGTGGGTGATGTCCAGTAAGATGCTTTTATGGGCAAGTCATAGACCTGTTTTGAAGCCAGAATTGAGCTTTCAGACAGTCTAGTACATTCCATTTCTGCCGGCAGTTCTTGCAGCCAGAATTTATTCAAATGGCATGACCAGCATTACTTTGCGACAAATTCAGACCAAGAGGGGGACTGATGATTGGCATACACAGGACAACCATACTATTGTAACGAGATTACCTCAGGGTGATCAGAAAAAGCAGGATAGTGAATAGAAGTGATAGATGGTAGTCATCGCGTTTAAAATGCGACTGCGATTGTTTTAATTACTGCAAGTTTGAGGCTAAAATTTAAATTGTAAACATTTGTTTTGTTTTCATTTTGAAGTATGCTGATTCATAAATGTATAAAAAAACAATTGCAAACGTACGTCACAGATCGAGAGAAGATCAGGAAAAAAAGGATAGAACACACTTGACGATTAAAGCGAGTAGACGTTCCACGTTTTGGTCCCCCTCAGCTTGGGGTTAGGGAGTTGATTGTAACCATAAGCGGAGTGTGCTAAAAGGAATGTCGACATTCTACATGCAATAAATTGTAAGCTATATTAAAAAAAACTTTCTTGCTTTCGATTTCTGCTGCAACGCCTTTCGATTTGAGGACCAAGTAAAGAACCAGGGGGTTATGTTACACCATGCCCAGGCTTAGCCTCCTTCAGAGCCAACCTCAATCTTACTTGGGAGTGAGGACACAACAGGGAAGTTGATAGTTACAGATTACAAGTCCTTCATGATTGCCATATATATCATTAAGTTATCGGATAGAGGAAAAAAGTGGATGGGGTAAGAATGGAATTGTGTGGTTTTATTTACTCCTCCCCAGGAGTTAGGCACAAGGCCAGTTTTATCTTACTCTGCCCATTTAAAAATTGCCTGGGCAGCCCCGTCGGCATTCCCCGGTAGGGGCGCCTCAGACAGTAAGCAATAAACTTACTCCCTCCCAAAGAGGGGAGGCAAAGCCTGGGAGGGTGGACCTCCTAGAACTGCACAGGACAGGCGTGCAGTATCCATCGGAACAGATACTACACTTTGATCTTAACCAAAAGGCCAAGAATGGAATTGTGTGGTGATTGTATTATAAAACAATAAATAGTTATGAATGTAAATAGCTTGTTCTATGATGTCCATGTTATTATTATTGAGCGAGTCAGATTTCTGCATAGAGTCGACGAAGATCGTGCCTCAGAATTGTCTGGTCTGCATGAAGTCCTCCTCATTAGTCACAGCGATTTATTAACCTGCAGGATTGCAAATGTTTACCCCGACACCAAGAGCAGTAAGGCTCAGCGGTTGCATGCAAAGTCGAGGAAGGTTTGGACCAAAACACATAAAAGAATTGCGTAGAAACAACATTGTCACTCTCACTCAATTGATTTGCAGTTCCGCACCTAACACGTGTTTGCTTGCCACATGCAGAGGCAGAGACGACCAGAGGATAACGGATAATGATGCCGACTCTTTCTGGATTTTCACTTAAAAAACACGAAAGTTTGTTAACTGAGGATCGAGAAAATAGGCCCATGCTAGGACTGCTATCTCCCCCTCCCCTCTCACTCTCTCTCTCTCCCTCTCTCTCTCTCTCTCTCTCTCTCTATCTGTGTATTGTGATTATGAGAAGTTTGAATTAAAACGTAGTAAATTAGTAAAGTACCATAGATTTTAGTTCTCTGATTATGAATCGAATTGCGACGTCTGTCTGGGAAAAATGACCAGTAAGTGACACTAACAATAAGAGGCTTAATCACCAAATAATGACATACGATGAGAACCTGGTTTGTGATACCCAGATAAAGGATCGGTTATATAGGGAACTAAATGAATACCCGTCACATGACGGGTAAAATCAATTCACAGAACATAAAAGTTCTGCATAAATGTTATGCCCCCTTACTTTGATCAAAATCAAGATATAATGATACCTTATGTCTAGAATCCTTATTCCAATGTTAATCAAAATCAAGATATAATGATACCTTATGTCTAGAATCCTTATTCCAATGTTAATCAAAATCAAGATATAATGATACCTTATGTCTAGAATCCTTATTCCAATGTTAATCAAAATCAAGATATAATGATACCTTATGTCTAGAATCCTTATTCCAATGTTAATCAAAATCAAGATATAATGATACCTTATGTCTAGAATCCTTATTCCAATGTTAATCAAAATCAAGATATAATGATACCTTATGTCTAGAATCCTTATTCCAATGTTAATCAAAATCAAGATATAATGATACCTTATGTCTAGAATCCTTATTCCAATGTTAATCAAAATCAAGATATAATGATACCTTATGTCTAGAATCCTTATTCCAATGTTAATCAAAATCAAGATATAATATTACCTTATGTCTAGAATCCTTATTCCAATGTTAATCAAAATCAAGATATAATGATACCTTATGTCTAGAATCCTTATTCCAATGTTAATCAAAATCAAGATATAATGATACCTTATGTCTAGAATCCTTATTCCAATGTTAATCAAAATCAAGATATAATGATACCTTATGTCTAGAATCCTTATTCTAATGTTAATCAAAATCAAGATATAATGATACCTTATGTCTAGAATCTTTATTCCAATGTTAATCAAAATCAAGATATAATGATACCTTATGTCTAGAATCCTTATTCCAATGTTAATCAAAATCAAGATATAATGATACCTTATGTCTAGAATCCTTATTCCAATGTTAATCAAAATCAAGATATAATGATACCTTATGTCTAGAATCCTTATTCCAATGTTAATCAAAATAAAGATATAATGATACCTTATGTCTAGAATCCTTATTCCAATGTTAATCAAAATCAAGATATAATGATACCTTATGTCTAGAATCCTTATTCCAATGTTAATCAAAATCAAGATATAATGATACCTTATGTCTAGAATCCTTATTCCAATGTTAATCAAAATCAAGATATAATGATACCTTATGTCTAGAATCCTTATTCCAATGTTAATCAAAATCAAGATATAATGATACCTTATGTCTAGAATCCTTATTCCAATGTTAATCAAAATCAAGATATAATGATACCTTATGTCTAGAATCCTTATTCCAATGTTAATCAAAATCAAGATATAATGATACCTTATGTCTAGAATCCTTATTCCAATGTTAATCAAAATCAAGATATAATGATACCTTATGTCTAGAATCCTTATTCCAATGTTAATCAAAATCAAGATATAATGATACCTTATGTCTAGAATCCTTATTCCAATGTTAATCAAAATCAAGATATAATGATACCTTATGTCTAGAATCCTTATTCCAATGTTAATCAAAATCAAGATATAATGATACCTTATGTCTAGAATCCTTATTCCAATGTTAATCAAAATCAAGATATAATGATACCTTATGTCTAGAATCCTTATTCCAATGTTAATCAAAATCAAGATATAATGATACCTTATGTCTAGAATCCTTATTCCAATGTTAATCAAAATCAAGATATAATGATACCTTATGTCTAGAATCCTTATTCCAATGTTAATCAAAATCAAGATATAATGATACCTTATGTCTAGAATCCTTATTCCAATGTTAATCAAAATCAAGATATAATGATACCTTATGTCTAGAATCCTTATTCCAATGTTAATCAAAATCAAGATATAATGATACCTTATGTCTAGAATCCTTATTCCAATGTTAATCAAAATCAAGATATAATGATACCTTATGTCTAGAATCCTTATTCCAATGTTAATCAAAATCAAGATATAATGATACCTTATGTCTAGAATCCTTATTCCAATGTTAATCAAAATCAAGATATAATGATACCTTATGTCTAGAATCCTTATTCCAATGTTAATCAAAATCAAGATATAATGATACCTTATGTCTAGAATCCTTATTCCAATGTTAATCAAAATCAAGATATAATGATACCTTATGTCTAGAATCCTTATTCCAATGTTAATCAAAATCAAGATATAATGATACCTTATGTCTAGAATCCTTATTCCAATGTTAATCAAAATCAAGATATAATGATACTTTATGTCTAGAATCCTTATTCCAATGTTAATCAAAATCAAGATATAATGATACCTTATGTCTAGAATCCTTATTCCAATGTTAATCAAAATCAAGATATAATGATACCTTATTTCTAGAATCCTTATTCCAATGTTAATCAAAATCAAGATATAATGATACCTTATGTCTAGAATCCTTATTCCAATGTTAATCAAAATCAAGATATAATGATACCTTATGTCTAGAATCCTTATTCCAATGTTAATCAAAATCAAGATATAATGATACCTTATGTCTAGAATCCTTATTCCAATGTTAATCAAAATCAAGATATAATGATACCTTATGTCTAGAATCCTTATTCCAATGTTAATCAAAATCAAGATATAATGATACCTTATGTCTAGAATCCTTATTCCAATGTTAATCAAAATCAAGATATAATGATACCTTATGTCTAGAATCCTTATTCCAATGTTAATCAAAATCAAGATATAATGATACCTTATGTCTAGAATCCTTATTCCAATGTTAATCAAAATCAAGATATAATGATACCTTATGTCTAGAATCCTTATTCCAATGTTAATCAAAATCAAGATATAATGATACCTTATGTCTAGAATCCTTATTCCAATGTTAATCAAAATCAAGATATAATGATACCTTATGTCTAGAATCCTTATTCCAATGTTAATCAAAATCAAGATATAATGATACCTTATGTCTAGAATCCTTATTCCAATGTTAATCAAAATCAAGATATAATGATACCTTATGTCTAGAATCCTTATTCCAATGTTAATCAAAATCAAGATATAATGATACCTTATGTCTAGAATCCTTATTCCAATGTTAATCAAAATCAAGATATAATGATACCTTATGTCTAGAATCCTTATTCCAATGTTAATCAAAATCAAGATATAATGATACCTTATGTCTAGAATCCTTATTCCAATGTTAATCAAAATCAAGATATAATGATACCTTATGTCTAGAATCCTTATTCCAATGTTAATCAAAATCAAGATATAATGATACCTTATGTCTAGAATCCTTATTCCAATGTTAATCAAAATCAAGATATAATGATACCTTATGTCTAGAATCCTTATTCCAATGTTAATCAAAATCAAGATATAATGATACCTTATGTCTAGAATCCTTATTCCAATGTTAATCAAAATCAAGATATAATGATACCTTATGTCTAGAATCCTTATTCCAATGTTAATCAAAATCCATTATGTGATTTTGATTCTAGAAAATGTCTAAAATTTAAGATTTAAGCTTAAAAGGTCTTGAGAAGAAATTGAAATTAGGGAAATTTTGATTAATTGATGTCTAATAGTTATGGATCAAATTTAATGCAAATATGAAATATCTGAATTTTCAAATGAGTAGTTGTGCCCATTTTATGTCCCCTAAAACCCTTTAAAATACTCAAAAGAAACAGAAATTTGGAGAATATTTATTAATTGATGTCGAATACTTATTGTTAAAATTTCATAAAAATCAGAAGTATCCGAATTTTCATGAAGGGCTTCCCATTCGCTTTTTTCAAAACTAAATTAAACTAAATATAGCCCACATTACGACTCCTTATGCCTAACAGCTGTATTCCAAAATTCTTAATAATCGGTTAATTAGTTTAGGAATGAATCATGTACATACAAATATATAAACATATGCACATACCTAACTTTATATAAATAGAGATAGGATATTACAGGTCGGCTTCCAAGATATATACCTACCTCTGACTTCAAGGTAGATGCCTACCTCTGACCTTAAGTTGTTCAAACATATGTTGCTCCAGTATGTGCATAAAGATCAGTGCAATGTATGAGCAAGACATGCAGATGCAAACGCCACATTAGACAGATTTAATAAGATAAGAATGCTAAAATCAACCCCGACTCTCTTAATAACAGCTGCAACGTGTATAATATGTCCACACGCCTTTATAACGACCAGTTAAGCAGTTGCATTCTATCAGGAAGATATTCATCATTTATTGAGAACTATCCATCAACACCAACCTTATTTATGATGGCTCTCATGTGAATGTTAAAAGTAAAGTGGTCGACCATAGTCGAGGGCGACCTGAAGGCTCCCTTTTCATTAGCTACTACATCAAGGTGTAGTAGATCGCGCCATTCCTTTCCTAGAGTCACTCCACTTACCCTTTATCCTAATCATATAATGCTGGGCACTTAGCAAAGTAGCATCAAGTAACATTTTTTTTAGTCTTTGGTATGACTCGACCGAGGATTGAACCCTTGTCTTCCAGCCCATTAGCTAACTGGACCGGTCTATTGTTAAGGTTATTAATTATGCACTAAATGTTCTTGACTAAAATAATGTTAGATTTCTGTTCAACGTGAACATTGTATTGTTTTGTTTTTTTTTTGTATTTTGCTGCAAAATTATTTACAATTATATACTCTAGTAATTTCAGAGATCTTCTACTATTATTAACCAGCAGAGCGTTATCACTGTTGACCAAGAGAAGAGTCTATCAAGCATGTGCACGAGGTGTGGTGATACATAAAAAGTGAAACATGGCCAGTGAAGGTTTAGGACATGCGTTGCATGGAGAGAAATGATATCATAATGATATGATTGTTATGTAATGTAAGTCTTAAAGACAGACTTAGATGAAATGACCTCCGAGGGAAATTAAATCTGGACACTATAGGGAGATGTGTGCAGAACAGGAAGCTTTGTTGGTATGGTCAGATTGGAAGAACGAATGAGAGTCCTTGGTTTAGTAGATGTAGAAGAGTTGATGTAACAGGGTTAGTTGACAGGTGAAGGCCAAGGAAAACATGGAAGGATGTGATAATGATGGACTTCTCAGTCTTATCAGCGGGATGAATAAAGACCTGGCCAGCGATAGATTAGTTTGGACATCAATTTATAAAAGCCATCCAATAGATGCCAGCATGTAAAACAGACGTTACACTGATGATGATGATGATGATGATGATGATGATGATGATGATGGTGATGGTAGTGGTGGTGTTGTAGATGATGATGATGATGATGATGATGATGATGATGATGATGATGATGATGATGGTGGTGGTAGTAGTGGTGGTGTTGTAGATGATGATGATGATGGTGGTAGTGGTGGTGATAGTGGTGATGGTGGTGATGGTGTTGATGATGATGATGATGATGATGATGATGATGATGATGATGGGGGTGATGGTGTTGTGATCGTGATGATGATGATGATGATGATGATGATGATGATGATGATGATGATGATGATGATGCATCGTATAATTTTTAATTGTTATCAATACAGAAAAATATGTTCTTCTAAATATAAGCATCAATATTTTTACTTATAATAATGAAAAAAAAATGACCGTGATAGAAATCGATTGAACTAAGGACACAACTAAAGAAATGTTGAATATATTTAACTCTCATATTATTTGGATTATTCGGACTACTGTTCTAATCATCGATGTTATTCCTGCAACGTTTCGTCCAATGTAATGTCCGACCCTCTTCAAGTGCATTTCGTCGAACTCGGGAATCTATCTGATTTCTGTCTAATGTTCTAACTCTGTGCTCATAAAGGACCAATTCTAAAAAACAGCCCAATAAATTGACTGAGAGATGACCCAAATGAGAATCTCTCTTTATTCTTAGATTTTAATTTTTTTTTTTAAATCGCTAAAAACCACTGCAAAAAAAGAAGAAGAGAAATGTTAAGATAAACCTATGAAGTGTTTCTGGCAAAAGATTGATTTGACCATTGTTTGCTGAACGTTGGAAAAGTGATAACAGATAATATACATATTAAATAATACTGTAGGAAAAAATATACATATTAAATAATAATATAGGAAATGTCTGTTGCAAAACTAATTGTATTTTTGCTAAACGACCAGCTATTGAGAAAGTGTGTCGATTTAATGTCTAAACTAGACGGCTCCCAGAATGCGTCCGCTTCCTAATGAAAAGGTCCATTAAGATGTTGACAGGACAGTGACCAGAATCAGTGAGAGAGAGAGAGAGAGAGAGAGAGAGAGAGAGAGAGAGAGAAAAAGACAGAGAGAGAGAGAGTGGGTCTTGGTGTTTTCTTCGAAGTAAGTGCAGACTATAACTCATCATCAACAGAACCTGAAAGGAAAGATAAATGACAATGGCAGAGACTACTGGTGATGTGCACCTGTCACAACCTCCGTATTTCTTCTTTAAAGTTCAGATGTCACTGCTTGTATCATCTTGATGTCGTTCTCAACAATGATCTGAACATAAATCATGACATAAACTATGATACCGACATAGTAGCATAGTGTTGTATTAACTATTTTACACTGCCTTTTCCTACATGGATTTGCTAATACAGAGACTGTATAGAAAACGCGGCATTCACTTGTGTCTTGAGCTTGCTTCGAACATTAGTAAAATCTTAATAGGAGAGTAGAAAGTGGATGACCTTGGGTTTATTTTCGGCAGCCTCATAACTTAATAGGAGAGTAGAAAGTAGACCTTGGGTTTATTTTCGGCAGCCTCATAACTTAATAGGAGAGTAGAAAGTGGATGACCTTGGGTTTATTTTCGGCAGCCTCATAACTTAATAGGAGAGTAGAAAGTAGACCTTGGGTTTATTTTCGGCAGCCTCATAACTTAATAGGAGAGTAGAAAGTGGATGACCTTGGGTTTATTTTCGGCAGCCTCATAACTTAATAGGAGAGTAGAAAGTAGACCTTGGGTTTACTTTCGGCAGCCTCATAACTCTCGCTTCCATGATTTTGTCCTTTAATCCTCACATTCTATGAGCGATGTTTCTGACACACGGGGAAGAATTGCTGTTTTGGGGGTCGAAATCTATCCATATAGCGCTTGCGTTGGCTAGTTTTTGACCTTGAAGTAGTATTTTTTAGCATCTTACATCGTGGCTTCATGTCTTGTCTGGAGTGATTTCCATAAAAAAAGTAATAATGTTTGTCTATTCATTATTGTATTATAAACCTTTCTTTCTTCCTTATACTAACATGTTGATTGTTCCTTCCACACGAGTAACAACATTGTCTATTGTAACACTTTTCAAGGATATAACACATAGTGTACTTCAGCCGGTACATCAACACTAAAACGTTGATCTTCCTGATTACCTGATAAAGTTCAGACATATCGTTCTGCATTCAGATCTTTGCCAATAAAGATGTTGTCTTTTTATCCCAATTAATAGAAGTTTTAGAAATAAACCTTAAAATAAAATGTGCAGTTTCATCATCAATAATATAAAAGTTAATTTTATAGCATGCAATTTTTATAATGAGCTTGAAAATAATATTAGCCTTTTTTTATAAAAAATAATTATAATTGCCTCGATTTTGATAGAAAATATTTTTCTTTTAATTATTTTTTTTTAACATAGTTCACCCCAAACAAGGCAAGTTGCCACTGTAGACGTAAAAGGCTACTGAGAATTAGGGTGTAAGTTTTGGTGGTCATCCTAAATTGAGAGCTGTGCAGCGAAATGCTTGTTCACATTAGTTTTAAATTACTGCATGTCGGTACAGTCGGGGAAATAGGGAGCAGGGAGGGAGTACTAAAGGTCGGAAGCACGAGGAAAGAAGCTATTGGAGTAGAAGGCTCTCTGGCATCTGGGAACTTCCACAGTGAATGGATGGGACTTAGCTGATTGTCGGGTTGGTCGAGTGTATTTACATCAAGGGGGCACCAGAACAGCAAGTTCATCAAAACACATTCTATTGAAGTACTTGTAAAAAAAACACCAGGATGCAACATTGCGGTGTTGGGACAGGGGCTGGAGCTTGCTGGATAGTGAGTGACCTATAAGATTAGAAAGTCTTTGTTTAAACTTGTCTAAAAGGGAGAGACAAGTGGATGGTGCACCAGTCCAGATGTGACAACAATACTCCATGCATGGCCGGATAGTGACTTTGTAAGGATATAGGACACTGTCAGGTGTGAGAAGTTTTCTAGCACGGTATAGGGAGCCCACTTGCCAATGTCTCCTATGTATTTATTCCAATTCATGTTACCTGTGAATGTTAGGCCGAGGAGTTTGAACGTTGGATTCCTAGGTAGGGTGTTATTTGCCATGGCAATCGGTGGTTAAAGAGGTTTCTTGTAGTTGTTGAAGGAAAGAAGCTTTGTCTTAGCAGCATTAAATGTTACCATCCATTTATGACCCCATTCCACTACAGACTGGAGGTCACTTTCTAAGGATTCAGCCATTGCCTCAGATATGTGCACATCTGTTTTACCCACATGACGAGAGTAGAGCGTGGTGTCGTTAGCAAATATACCGATCTCAGACACAATGTCATCAGAGAAGTCGTTTATAAAAATCAGAAATAATAATAATCCAAGGATCGATCCCTGTGGTACACATGCATTTATGCCATGTTGTTTGAATAAACGGCCATCTAGGACAACTTGGATTTTACTTATGGTTAGGGAGGATCTAATTATATTAAATATTCGTCCAGTAATACCATATGAATTCATTTTGATGAGAAGACCTTTATGCCAGACCTTGTCAATGGCTTTGGATATATCAAGCGCTATTATTCTAGCTTCACCTGCCTTGTCCAGTGTATCGTATATGCTTTCGGAGATGACCATTAGACTGTGCTTACCTAAATCCATACTGATGATCAGAAATAAGTTTAGCATTAACGAGGTGCTGAACTTTTGCTAGATTGATTAATGATTCAAAGATTTTTGCAGAAGAGCAGGAGTAGACTGATGGGGCGATAATTCTGAGGGTCAGTTCTATCTCCAGAATTCTTGAAGACTGGTACCACAGAAGCAATTTTCCAGCTATCAGGGAAGCAAGATTCAGCAAGGCATTTATTGTAGAGTTTGGAGAGGACGGGGGCCAGTTCAGCAGAGAATTTCTTTATTACTATTACTGGGATAAGATCAGGCCACGTGTCAAGATGTTTTATGATGTCCCGGACATGAGATGAGGTAATGACCAGGTCATCAAGTGTGGCTTCAGTCTGCAATGCGAAATTGGCAGAGTCCAAAGTAGAGTTTACGGCAAAACGCTGGGCAAGTAGTTCAGCCTTGTCAGTAAACGACATCATTGTGGATGTATAGCAGGGGAATTGTTGATTGCCCATTGTTCACTACACTATTGAAGATTTTCCAGAAATCCCGAGTGCCTAGTTTCTGCGAGTGAATACGTTTTCTGGTCATCTCTGTATACCTTCTCTTTGCTTCACCTATCACAGTCTTACACTTTTTTCTTGGCACTATAAATTTCTGTCTATTCGTAGTTGACTTATTGCAGGCGAATTGTCAGAATGCTTGCTGCCTCTGAGCAATAGCAGCTGCACATTTCGAGATGAACCATTGTAGAGAGTAGAACTTGCTGTAGAATTTTCGGATGGGGACATGTGCTTAAATGCCTGCTTTGAACCATCCGGTTACCTCATTTGTGCACTGATTAGTAGGGAGAGTCAAAGTTTCACTCTATGGTGCGTCTCTGATGGAATCAAAATCAGCCTGCTTGTAGTATCTCCTTGTTTTGAGTAATGGTTCACTATCTTTGAGACGAGATTTTAGGGTGATATCAATCATTACCACAAGATGATCAGTGTTCCTGAGTGAGCCATGGGCATTCTTCACACAAACCTCGGGCAGTGAGGTCAAGAACAGATCGAGAGGTGAGGTTTGCTGGCCCACACGATCAGGGAGGCAGGTCAAGAACAGATCGAGAAGTGAGGTTTGCTGGCCCACACGATCAGGGAGGCAGGTCAAGAAAGTGACAGTCTGTGAGAGGGAGTGCGCTATGGAGAAACTATATGTGGAGTTACCAGCTGCGTTTGTGTAGCTGGACAATCCAAGACGGTCACGGTAATGTGCATTAAAATCCCTACATACATGTACTTAGGCACTCGAGTCAAGTGAGAGTGCTGTATCTATGCTTTCAGACATCAAGGTTAAGCAGGGTACAGTCCTGGGTCGAAGGAGAACGGTATAAGAAATATAAGAAACTAATGCTATGCTGTAAAGTTAATCTAAAGCACATGTAGGCTTGATCATCTGATTCTAGCCTATGTTCTCTAGTTAAGGGGAGGGTGTTCCGAACATAAACTCCTAGTCCGTGCATATGTTTGTCAAAGTTTTTACAGTAGAGGGGGAGTTATTCAGTCATGTCAAATTCAAAATGGTGTGATGAGATTGAGAATTGTTGGTTTGTTGCACTTAGTGTTAGGTTTCTACGTCATTGATGTTGGTTCTAAGCCCCCGGATATTTGTGAATAATTGCCGATTTGATTATTTTACAGGTTCTAAAAAAACGTATTTTAGAACCATTATTTGTCCTATTATATATATATATATATATATATATATATATATATATATATATATATATATATATATATATATATATAGCAGGAAGTAGGGTTCAGTCGGGGTTAGCTCAGTTTATTTAAAATAATAAGTATATTTAAAAGAATAAAATAAATCTATAAGAGTTTTTTATTTGAATAACTTGATTTTTTTAAATTATCTCAACTAATTTGATGGATATGACAGAAAGAGTTTCATTCGGCATGAGTTCAATTCCTAATCAGAAAAGAGATTTATCAAGTTTTTCCACTATTTTATTTTAGATTGAAAATATTTTGATAAAATGTTGAAATGATTGCTAACCTGAAACTTAATAAAATACTTTGTTGTATAACCACAGGGAAAATATTTCATTATCCAAATCTGTGTCCTGTTTTACTCTTGACAAAAAAGAGCTGAGGAAGAAAGACATCAGTGAAGATTACAGACATGCGTTTCAGAAGACCTCGGAATAAACTAGACAGTATGGGGAGATGTGTGCAAAACATGAGACTTTGATGGTATGACCACGTTGAAAGTATGGATAGATGTAGAACAGTTGAGGTAGTAGGGTCAGTTGCTAGGGAAAAAGCAAGGACAATATGAGAATAAGTGGTATAGATTTAGGAAGAAAGAAAAATAAATAAAGACAAAGCCAGAGATAGATTAGTTTTGAATTTCGAAAAGCCGTCCAATATATGCCAGCATGTAAAACGGACGTTAAACCGATGATGATGATGATGATGATGATGATGATGATGATGATGATGATGATGATGTGTACGGTATAGATGGTATCAACATGACGTAAATATTGTGCTGACTGTGGCTAAAGCAATTCTCTATATATATATTACTTGTAAGGCTCCCCAGCGTTTCCCGGAGCAAACGTGTAACATATTTCTATTAAAACTTCTATCTCTGTATCTCTCTCTATCTGTCTCTCTTTTCTTCTCCCTCTCCCCACTCCTCCTTTCTCATCTGTCGAGCACATTTCGCTCTCTGGAAATACACAAACATATGTATACAGACAACTGCCCTTTATATAATAGATTCCTCGGAGAATGAATCCGCATTTTCTTTCCAACTTTGTACATAAAATGGTTGAAAAATCTGACGAAACATGGTCTAGTTGACCCCATGAGCAACGTCAATCAAGTTAATCTTCTGCTTCTATGTAAGTATGTATGTATTCAATAGAAGAAGATTAACATGAGAGAATAAATAAGACTTGCTTAAGGAAAGTAACTCCTTGATAAAAAAATTCGAGTTACTTCCCTTTAGTACATAGAATAGATGAAAAACCGACCTTTCCCTGGCGAAAACTAGTCCAGTTGACCCTCAAAGAATGAATAATTCTGTTTTAATTTTAGATATTATTTATCCGGGCAACGCCAATCAAGAGAATACCGACTTTCTGGCTGTTCGTTGTGTACTTTTTTTTAACTTTTAGCTGGACTTTCATACATACATACATACATACATACATACATACATACATACATACATATAACTGCCCTTTATATAATAGATTATTCACTGCTGCATTAAACTATTTGGTATATATAGTTCAAAGGTTAAGGTCACAGAAAAGGTAAAAGTCACACTTTTGACAGAAACTTTGGTTCTGTCGATTGTATAGACCTGCTACTTTGCCCATAATTTCAACTTCCGTTTTTTCCAAATTAGATGCTCTATGATAACACTAACCAAATTTCAGCATTATTAGATAAGTAATTTTTGAGTTATCAACGTTTCCATGGCATAAAGTCAGGAATACTTCATACAATATGGAGAAGTAAGATCCATACTTATGTTGTCAGACGAAGGTATACAGTCTCACAATTGACTTGTTTCTCTATAAATTACCTCTTTCTATAACGTTGTATCACAAGCTAGTACCTCCCAGCCAGTCACAAAAATATTCATTATCTTAAGTTAATCTTTCAGGCAGTTATCAAATCATTTTTTAGGCTTTAGGGGATTTTCTTTTCCACATTTGTTACTTGAGATTAAAAAGGTTTTATCTGCAATTTTCAGTCATTTTGGAGTTATAGACCAGAGTATGTTCTACCGGCAATGTTCCATATGACCACTTAAGTTTCATACAGAAATCTTCATTGATTCCTAAGAAAATTACTGATAAAAACAGTTCTATCTGTTTTGAGGGGTAAAACTGCCTGTAAATATGAAGTGTATACAGCATTAAAATACTGCACTGCGGATAGATCTGCATGTGGACACATGCCCTCTAGCAATACAGTGTGCATCTCTGTTCTTAGAACACCTCAGTGGAACATTGTGAATAAAATGTTCCTTTCTATAATAAAGGTGAATGTGCATTTTTTGTGTATATATATATATATATATATATATATATATATATATATATATATATATATATATATATTAAATTATTAATACCTAGAGACCCTAGCGTTTCGAGCTTATTGCTCTCATCAGTGCAGGAAAGCAACAATTTCAGACGGTCAGGAAACGCGAACCCAGTTCACAGAGTCAGCCTAGAATCTGCAAGCCGTCGCCATATCCACTCGGCCACTAGAAACTGTCACGTAATTAAGAGAAATTAAGATCTATATGTATTTAGAAGCGGGCACAGATAGAAGACTAGTCAAGAGTATTCGACGAACATATTCGGAACTTTATATATATATATATATATATATATATATATATATATAAATATATATATATATATATATATATGCTAGTGGCAGTTTGTTATTTAACTTACCCGTAAGCTCAACCTAAGAAAGTGAGCATGTTTTAGTCATCCACAGACAGCCGTCCCGTCACACAAAATTTAGTGAGTAAAACTGCCGGACGAAACTATATCAAGTGTTTAGGGGAATGGGAAAACACATAGCAAGTCTGACAACCCTCCCGCCTTTTAAAATAAATTTGGAAAGAAATCCTTCACTCTATTTTTATAATTAAACGTTTTCTTTCTTTTTTTCCCTTTCTTCCTTCTATACGAATTGATGCGTTTTTGTTTCCTTTTTTCAACTTTCTAGTTTAAAAGGTTTTCTTTCTTCTTTCTTGTTTTAACTTCATCGACTGAGACATTATTTTATATGAATATGAATATTACTGCAAACACTAGCGGAGCATAGCTTTTTTTCATAATTTTTGTTAAAAGAATAGTTTGTCAAGAAATATCTTTGTTTAATTATGAACAAATTATGGTTTACAAAACTTTAAAGTGAAATATCTCAAAACTACAAAAAAGTGCAGAAAAAACCTTTGAATCGGGACCGTCACCTTAACAATCTCAAACATGCATATTCTAATCACTTGTTTGCACTGTTCAATTAATGTTTAATATTCTCTACAAGCAATGCTCATTAACATGGCCGAATAGCCACAGAGTAATTTACTCCTCTCCAGGAGTTAGGCACAAGGCCAGTTTTTATCCTACTCCCACAAGTAAGATGTGACCCAAGCTCGGGTCGGAAAGTGGGGGTTGAAAAGCCAGCGCCCGAGAGGTGAGCACTCTGACCATCAAAAATTGCCTGGGCAGCCCCGTCGGCATTCCCCGGTAGGGGCGCCTCAAGCAGTAAGCAATTAACTTACTCCTCTCCAAAGAGGGGAGGCAAAGCCTGGGAGGGTGGACCTCCTAGAACTGCACATGGCAGACCCATAGACCGGCGTAAATCAAGCCCCGAAGGCCTAGACAATACCAGTCTATGGGGTGCAGTATCCATCGGAACAGATACTACACTTTGATCTCGACCAAAAGGCGCCACAGATCTCACTGATACTTCATCCTTATATATATAGAAAGTTACACTTTGAAGTCGGTTCCAATTGATATATGATACTGCCACCAAAACATTAATTCAACTTAGGAAATGCTTCACTAGCCTTTTTAATTCACTGTCTAAATTAACTGTCTATATTGTAATATCTGCTGTCTAAACATGTCTAAACATCCAGTCATTATGTGCAGATATTTAACTAAGCAAATAGCTTGCCCCATTAAGGATGATACATTAGCGCATGAAGGTCCAAGCAACTCAATTATAAGAGTATTATTTATTTAGTAAATAACGCTGTACCTGAAAAACATTTAAAACTTGTTTGCTTATGAAGCTTTGACATATTTTAATCGTTGTAGCAAAGGATTTAATTAAAGATGGCCAACATTTAATATTGACACAAAGATTTTTTATATATAGATTTTTTTTTTGTTTGGAATAATTTTCATCATGTATCAGTTTCTTTTTTTCTTTTTTCTAATAAGTCACAAAATTTTCACCAAATCTGATTCTGAGTACTAGTTGTTCTGTTAAATAATGCTTGAACAACATTTAAAACATGTTTTCTTATGAAGCTTTGACGTATTGCAATCTGCTGTAGCATTGCAGCTTAAAATCATCATCTGGTGGAAGTGCAGATAATCACTGCGACTTTGTCCATTAAATTGGCCGTAGTCAATCAAGTGATTAGTTAAAGTGCAGATGTAACTTCTCAGATAATCACTGCAGTGACCAGTTGTAAAATAAACCAAATATGACAAAATATAGTAGTCACTAATTTATTTGTTCTACAGGCAAAACCCTTTTTTCTGACCGAGATGCTGAGAGAATAGTGTTGGGATAAGAGGAAGGTTGCATACTAATACCACATCGAGGTCACCACTGTTGGGATAAGAGATGGTTTTACCTCACAGTTCTGTATTTAGTCGAAGTACCCAAGCATAAATATTATAAAAACAAATAATAGAGGAAATTAAGGCCAAGTACAAATACGTATCTAATAATATAAAACAAACCGTAAACGTAACATTATACAAAACATAAATGACATTCGGTTTTACTCACGCATGATGGCAGTTCTCTCCCTTTCAAGATAAGATATAGATATCTGAACAACCCAGATATTTTTTTTATTCTGTAAGCTATTTCATATGAGACTCTAACGCTGGTGAATTACTATTACTCTTTAACTCTTTAAGGATCAACAAAGGGAAATAACTTACCGGTGTCATGGCACCGGTGTATTTCAAGGATTCATTTCCCTACAATAGGATTAAACTAGATGCTTGGGTCTCTCCTTAACTGGTTGTTATCAGCTAGCACGGCATCATAAGTCTCACTAACTTTTGAATAACAGTCATTTTATAAATATTCAACCTATTTCTTCTGTCAAGCTTTCCGGAAATAAACGGCTGGCTTACAGTTAGGTCAACTGTACGTTTTTTTTTTACTGGGGGCCACTCGATGACAAGGGTCGAAAGGATTTTTGGTTGGACGAAGATCGTCGTCACGAGAGGATTGGAAACTAAAGGTGGAATAAGCAGAAATTTACTTAAGAGGACTTCATTTTCTAAGAGGGTGGCTCGACAAGTATTTGTTCTCATTAGACTTGAAGATGACCATGCTGTAGTCAGCTGGGAAGCATACTCGTGGTATCGTTCACAGGCGGGATGTTCTAGAAAAAAAACTATGTTCAGGGAAGTTCTGCTAGGTTTTTAGTACAGAGAGAGAGAGAGAGAGAGAGAGAGGGGGACGTTCTTGTCTGTTTCAACTCATTCAGTGAGTGAGGCTGTCCACCCGGAAGTTCACAGCTGGGTTACAGTTAGGCCAACTATACCCAGTGATAGGGAGATACTTAGATTTCCTGGTCTGGTATCTAATTCAAAAAGATAATGTTAGCCAACATCGTTATGCATTTTTTAATATGTTAAAGTGAATGTTAAAATAAAAAGTTTGCTGGCCCTAGTGTAGGCAATCAATTTGTCAGTACATTGTTTTAGTTTTAAGAATATTTCTATTTATATAAAGTTAGGTATGAGTATATGTTTACATCTTTGTATATACATGATTTACTCCTAAACTAATTAGCCGATGATTATGAATTTTGGAACACAGCTGTTAGAAGTACGGAGGGTAATATGGGATATATTTAGTTTGATTTAGTTTTAGACAAAAGGTGAAAAGAGTGGGTGGAAACCCTTCAAGAAAATAATTCAAATACCTCCAATTTTTGTGAAATTTTAACAAAAAGTATTAGACATCAATTAATATTCTCCAAATTTCAGTTTCTTTGAAGTAGTTTAAAGAGTTTTTAGAGGGTATAATATGGGCACAACTTTCTATTTGAAAATTCAAATATTTTAGATTTGCATTAAATTTGATCCATAGTCATTTGACATAAATTAAGCAACATTTCCTGAATTTCAATTTCTGTTTAAGACCTTTTAAGCTTAAACTTTAAATTTTAGAGATTTTCTAGAGCCAAAATCATATAATGGATTTTGATCAAAATTCGAATAAGTATTCTAGACATAATGTTTAGTAGCATTATATCTTGATTTTAAATTCTGTAATGGAACATAAAAGTTGTACAAACATTTTCTGTTCGGAGAATTCATTTTACCCCTCTTGGAATGAGTATTCTGTTAGTTTTAGTATAAACTTGTATAAACTTTAAAATCTAAGATGATGGCTTCTGGTAGGAAAGTGTTTCTATCTGTTACATACACCCAATAGCGATTTGGGTGGTTTCAATCAAAATGATTGTCGTTTTAGCTAAGAAAAAGCAATTGTATATATGCGTGGACAATTTATGAGAGCAATTGATTTATGCATCGTAAAACTATCTATCACCTTGTTCATTGAAGACAACTAAACAAGATACAGAAAATATTATCATGCAAAGTACAAAATCGACTTCGAACTCAAGTGGGAGCTGATCTCTTCTCTTCTCTACAAGCTTTTACTCACAGAAAAGACGTTGCTAGTCTCTATCTACTCTATTATTATTTTCATGAAAGGTGCTCGGCTGAGCTCCAGTTTTTGGTTCTTCTCTGTAAGACATTCACAGCAAGAACACATCTTTCTACCACAATGAAAAAAGTATTTCGTTTTTCCGTCCATGTGACTAGCATCAGGCGGAATTAACATGGACAGAGCATCTTTGCAAGTGTTTCCTATCTGTTGAACACATTACCTCAAGACTGCTTCCCTGTTGATTACAACTTGATCGTCTTCAAATCCAATGTCAACAAATTCTTATCATGGACCGTCCCATAAACAATCAAACGCAGTTCATATCGTTGATTAAAGTTAGTACTCTCATAGTGTTTTTCATCTTTCGGCTGGCAATCATTTCTGTCTCATTAACCTCGAGTGGCTCTTAGCCGCGAGGAATAGTGAACCTAATATGAAATATAAGCTTTTACTTTTGATGCAAAGTTCGTGTTTCAGATACAAATCAATTGTTGTTTCTGTCAACCCAAAACCTTTAAGACGATTGTCGTTCTACTCTTCGCTTTGAATAAGACGAAGATGAGAAAACTGTGGGTCTTTCATTTTTTTTTTAGATATTTTCAACTTGCTATCTTAAACGATATATTATTCTCCCCAAAGAATGATTAGTGTTATTTGATTTATTTACTAAAAGCTCTAGAGAACAAAAGAAAATGTTTACTCCAGGCTAGGAATAATTTTAGAATTTTCGTCACAAAGCAGTCGGCTCACAAAAATAAAGGTGACTAGAACTCATAAATTTGCGCAAGATTGATAATCTCCCCTGAGATTTCAAAGTATCAGACCCAACTCAAATCTTTTAAGATATTTATTTTAGACGTTATTATGTTTGGAAAGGGTGTCCTTGCAAACATTTTTATTGTGATGTATTGAAAGAATGAAACATGGATTCAAAATATTATTTTTAATCTTTTATATTCAAACATTCAGGGGCGTAATGTTGTTATTATTAAACGTTTTCTCCACTAGCTGCAAAATACGTAGTAACATGACTGTGTGTCCTCCAAGCCTTACGATTTGGGGCTAAGGTGTTCGCTTGGTTTATGTTCATGTTCGTCCATTCACAAACGTTGTCTATCCATCTTTTCTTTTGTCTACCTTTCGACCAGCTTCCTTGTATTATGCATTCAATGCATATTTTGCATAGCCCCATATTGGAACGCTTAGTGTGGCAAACAATCTTAAGACTTTACATTTGATGACAGAGGACATTGATGGGATGCCAGTGGGTTTTCGCAACTCTGTGATATTAATGTGATTAGATAATTTATGATCAGTAATGAAGCGCATGATGTGGTTTTGGACATTTTCTATTTTCTGACGTAATTTTACAGTCTAGTTGACTCATTCAAGTTCGTATAAAACTACAGGAAGGATATATGTGTTATAGATTTTCGCTTTGATTTTATTTGGTATGCGTTTAGAACTTAGGTCGGTTTTGTTTCTTGTGAAGGCGGCCCAACCTAAACCGATTCTGTGATTTACAGCTGTTTGTCCTCAAACGGGTTATGTACCCACATGATTTCTCTTGGTCATCAATTCAATACGCAGAGTGCGATTTCAATAAAACATATACACGACACTAAACTCCGTCGTCTCATAGAATCATGTTTAATCCTACGTCATAATAACACAATTATTCAAAGACCAGGATTCTATAATATTTCTACATCTTCTGCCAGATCGATTCTAATCGAAATGAACCTAAATCAATATGATAACGATAACTACTACAACTTCGAGTCCGTCTTCCTCCTCCTCCTCCTCCTCCTCCTTATTTGTTTAATTCCTTGCTGTCATTCATTTTAAATTACTACTAATCTTCCTTCCCCACTTTATTAACTTAAAGCGTTTCCGATCGGCGTTTATATGCTAACTGCTGATTTTTTTTCCTTTTTAACATTTCTTTCTTTCTTCCTTTCTACTGTTTATTAGACGTGACTATGTTTTTCCAAATTGCGTTCTTTGTATGAATTTGAAAACTTTTCTGTTTTTAATTAAAGTTCTGCTACCAACTGATGATGATTGTATTTTAACAATTGAAATATTTTGGTAGAACTATTCAATATGTGTTTTTGAGTTTATTTTTGCTAGTTGTTGATTTGCTTATCCTTTATTCCATTTTTATTTTTACATTTTGTCTGAAACATTGTTTCTTTTATTCCTCATATATATATATATATATATATATATATATATATATATATATATATATATATATATATATATAATGTGTGTGTATAGAATATATATGCATGCTACTTTAATTATATAAGGATTGAATTGAGATTTTTATTCATTTTATATAAAAAAGATTTTCCTGAGTATTTTGTTAGTCGATGTGTATATTGTTATATGATTTATAATAATTGAATGTAGACTTGATTGTCATCCAATCAAAAAATATAATGATGTTTTTTTTCTCATAGGAGTCCATGTTGGTGTTACGTTTGTTACCTAAGGTGACCACAGTCAATATGATGGATGGTTCCAATATGAATGTTACGAATAAAATTGATGTTGCTAACATAGTTGACATCATGAACGTCACAGTCGTAACCAATATTATATTTTAACTTTGGTCAGATTCTTTTGCAAACACACAGACAAATAAACATACATTCGCTTTTCTTTATATAGATATTTCCTTTTCTTAAATGAAGAAGAATGTCTACATAGCCACCCGTATGCTTGCATCTTCGTCTTGTCAATTGCTTTAACTAAACTTACTATTTCAAAAATACCCTCCCTCTAACTATAACATGATCTTTCTCGGCCAGTCATGGCTTCATACCTTTCAGCTGCCTCTTATTCTCTAATATAACTACTGGCTTTCACTTAAACTGCTTAACTTTAATAGTCAACTAAAATTCATTGTTTTCTTTATGCTTCGCCCAAAACATAATAAAGGAAAACACTACTCTAAAGGAAAGGTACAAATAAAAGATTTAATCTCTTCTTCTTTGCATTTCAAAATATTTAATTAATACAAAATATTTCTTTTTTTTTACTTTCAATTGAATTTTTTTTGTTTCTCAAACTCCTAAAGAAAATAGACACAAATCAAATTAGAAAATATTTTATTTACAGTTTTGTTTCGATTTTTAAAACTTGAGAAAAGTTGTTTTGATTAAAATTCCAAGAAAACATTTTTTTCCATTTTAGCTTTCATTAACAAACAATGAGTCAATTCAAACAGTGAAGAAATTTGTTTGTTTTGAAGTTGTTGACACATCAGCCTATAAATGTTTGCGACACCTCAGCCTATAAAAGTTTTCTGATCAACTTTGAAGCATGGTATGCAGAGATTCAGCAGTTTTTCTAACCAACTCTACTTAATAAAATACTAGTTGCATTTTAATCTAACTTGATACACTGGTATGCAATTGTCCACACGTTACATAAAGGAATATTATAAAGGTCAAAATTAATTCAAAAAATAATTTCTTATAAAAGTGGGATTTCAATAAAATATTTTGATAGAATTAAAAATTAAGAGATCTAAAAATATAGGACCCAAAAGAGTAAGAATAGACCTTGGTTTTATTATGATAATATCGGCCTAACACTATAGCTAAAAATGAAAACAATGTTTGAAATGCACACACACACACATGCACACAAGCACAAACACATACGCACACAAAGATTATTCATTTATTTGCTATCAAAAGCAAATACTTCAAGTTTATACATTTTAATTATAGAATTATGTGATATAAAAGTTTTAGTAGTAAATAGATAGATATATAGATAGATATATAGATAGATAGATAGATAGATATATAGATAGATAGATAGGTTGTATATCATGATTGCCGGAATCATTTGATTACCGTTAATTTATTGTACTGCACAAAAAAAACAGAAATCTATTTTGCTGCATGTTCATTAAGGAGACACGCTATATATTGCATTTTGATTGGTCAGACACGCTATATATTGCATTTTGATTGGTCGGTACAATATTGGATTTGTGTAAAAATGCATGATCTTGTGAGCTGCCAGTTTTTTCGTTACCACATCTTTTCACATTTGAAAGTGGGTGATATTCTCATTTCGAAGAGAGTGTCTGATATTGTAAGACTCCAAAACCCCCAATGAACCTGGTTATAGCAATTATAACATCACTGCATAAACCATTTCATCGTTTAGACATGTTATTAACATTTTGACTATTTTTTCATTGATTAGTTTGCAGAAATATTTGGATATATAAAATATATACTGAAACTGTAGCAAAAATCTAGAGATTTTCATGCTAACAACTGTCAGTTTTTGCGGGGTTGGAGTTCTCCACTTTTTAGTGAAATTCTGCTTTTTTTTAATCCAGAAAAAGCGGATTTCCACTTAAGTCGCTAGATCCTCCAATGAATGTGAACTTTTTGGTTGAAATCCACTTTTTTTAATAACGATTAATGATGGGGTAAGGTGAGTTAGATGACTTTTGTTTCATCAAAGAATAACTTCCTGTCTCCTCCCCCCCCCCCCACACTTGCTCACTTGGTGTATTTCTCTTAATTTTGACTTTCTTAGTTGAAACTGATTGAAGTTGTTTAGAAAAAAAGTTTGTTATTTTTTGTACTGTCCTATCAACACAAACTGAGGCGGGGGGGGGGGCTCATAGGTTGGGAAATTTTTCTGAACTTTAGCTTTTATCCCCTATTGGTTACTCACATTCCTGGTTTTACAATTATAATAAAGCAATGATGAACAAAAGCTTTTAAAGTTAAAACTGTACAATTTTGTAATTGTAATAAATGACTGGAAACTTAGGTTTATAGACCTTCACATATTCTAAGCTTTTGTGTGAAATTATTTTTGGTTATAAAAGATAATTCCCAACATCACAAGAATTACTTTTTTTTGATCCAATAGTTCTACATGGCAAAACATCGCAGAATAAAAAATATATGTTTTTTAAAACCAAAGTCGATGCCAATACAAATCTAGACATTAACCACAATCTCCATCCAGGAGAGATCGGTCGAACTTCGGCTCTAGCTGTTGTAGATCGACAATGAGGAGAAAAAAACAGAACAATGTCTAATATTCATTGACAAAGGCCTGTCTTGGCCGAAATATTCGATTTATTTGTAAAAAAATAATCTTGGCATTAGATTTGGTTTTATAAAAATTATATTTTTTACTTGTATAGATGTATTTACTGCAGGTCACCAGAACGACTTACCTGTATTTATTACAACTTGGTTGCACGTATTATCATTTGTTACTGCTTACCTATGTAAAAATGCACAATGCTGCATGGTTTGTGTATGTGCATAGATACATATTACAGACGACAGGCCTGCAATGGGAAAATATTGCGCTAATAAAATAGATCACCCCAAAAAATGGTTAGTCTCTTGAAAACGGGATTCATGCTAATGAACCAGACCAATTATAATACAGAATGAATGTCCACACTAGATAATAGGCACCGTGGTCAGTCGGTTTTTATGTCCATAGATTAAACAGCCGATAGTTTTCAAGTGGGCTTGCCATGTGGCCTACCCCAAATGATAGTGATATCTCTATATATTTTGAGCAAAACAGAAAACAAAGGCATTTTGCATTTGAGTCAGCTGGTGAGTAGGATCCTATTTGTTGGGAGATGTTTTGATTTGGTCGGGCTCAGAGTTCTGATTGCAAATCTGTCGTTCGGTAGAGAACCCAAGTATCATTTTAATTCACAAAATATAATATTGTTACTTTTTTTTAAATTCAGAGTTATAATTTTATTTTATTTTATTTTGAAAAGAAAATCCTTTTGTTACAGCACTAACCGAGACCACATGATTGAAACTAAGGCCAGTGTAAAAAAATCAAGCACCAAATTCAGATGAAGACAATGAGCAGACGGACGATCATGACCCATTCAATGAACGCACAAAAACACAAGTTCACACCTAAACTTATCTACTGTTGCTGCAATAAAATGTTGAATTCCCAACATCACTAAAATTACTGTTTAATTTTAATACCTATTGTAGTAAAACCATGCACTTTTTTCGATGTAATTGCTTCAGTTCACCAGAACTACTTTTTTCGATGTAATTGCTTCAGTTCACCAGAACTACTTTTTTCGATGTAATTGCTTCAGTTCACCAGAACTACTTTTTTCGATGTAATTGCTTCAGTTCACCAGAACTACTTTTTTCGATGTAATTGCTTCAGTTCACCAGAACTACTTTTTTCGATGTAATTGCTTCAGTTCACCAGAACTACTTTTTTCGATGTAATTGCTTCAGTTCACCAGAACTACTTTTTTCGATGTAATTGCTTCAGTTCACCAGAACTACTTTTTTCGATGTAATTGCTTCAGTTCACCAGAACTACTTTTTTCGATGTAATTGCTTCAGTTCACCAGAACTACTTTTTTCGATGTAATTGCTTCAGTTCACCAGAACTACTTTTTTCGATGTAATTGCTTCAGTTCACCAGAACTACTTTTTTCGATGTAATTGCTTCAGTTCACCAGAACTACTTTTTTCGATGTAATTGCTTCAGTTCACCAGAACTACTTTTTTCGATGTAATTGCTTCAGTTCACCAGAACTACTTTTTTCGATGTAATTGCTTCAGTTCACCAGAACTACTTTTTTCGATGTAATTGCTTCAGTTCACCAGAACTACTTTTTTCGATGTAATTGCTTCAGTTCACCAGAACTACTTTTTTCGATGTAATTGCTTCAGTTCACCAGAACTACTTTTTTCGATGTAATTGCTTCAGTTCACCAGAACTACTTTTTTCGATGTAATTGCTTCAGTTCACCAGAACTACTTTTTTCGATGTAATTGCTTCAGTTCACTAGAACTACTTTTTTCGATGTAATTGCTTCAGTTCACCAGAACTACTTTTTTCGATGTAATTGCTTCAGTTCACCAGAACTACTTTTTTCGATGTAATTGCTTCAGTTCACCAGAACTACTTTTTTCGATGTAATTGCTTCAGTTCACCAGAACTACTTTTTTCGATGTAATTGCTTCAGTTCCCCAGAACTACTTTTTTCGATGTAATTGCTTCAGTTCACCAGAACTACTTACCTGGATTTATTACAACTTAGTTGCATCTGTTACTGCTTTGTTTTAGCTTTAACTTTTTACCTCTGCCAAGGAGGATATGTTTTCGGTTGAGTTTGTTATTTTGTTTGTGTACAAATCCAAATCCCTTGACCAATCTGCACTAAACTTGGTCAAAATATTGTGCTTACTTAGAACTGATTTAATTTGGGGTAATCCAGGTCAAATCTCAGCTTCCGATTTTTCCAAATTTAATGTATGAATCTGATGCTTTTTTATAACAGTAACAACCATGCAAAATTTCAGTCTGATCAGATAAATAGTTTTTAAGTTATCAAAATATCGGTCATGGTCTGACTTAGCACTGATTGTATTTTAGGATATCTACATCAAAGGTTAATGTCACAGAAAAAGGTGAAAGTCACACTTTTGGCAATAACTTTGGTTCTGTTCATTGTAGAGATGAGTTACTTGGCTCATATTATAGCCAATGAAGTATCGTATCTTATATGATCTGGACATTTAACTTTGACCCTGAAAAGGTCGGTTGTGGTTGAAATTTAGATGAAATTTCAACGTCCGATTTTTTGAAATTTTATGTATGGATCTGATGCTCTTTGATGACAGTAACCACTATGCCAAATCTCAGCCTGATCAGATAAATAGTTTATGAGTTATCAACATGTCCATGGCATAACTCCAGGAATACTTTATACAATATGTAGAAGTAAGAACCATCCATACATTGTCAGGTGAATGTACATTGGGCCATCTGTACATTGTCAGGTGAATGTACATTGGGCCATCTGTACATTGTCAGGTGAATGTACATTGGGCCATCTGTACATTGTCAGGTGAATGTACATTGGGCCATCCGTACATTGTCAGGTGAATGTACATTGGGCCATCTGTACATTGTCAGGTGAATGTACATTGGGCCATCTGTACATTGTCAGGTGAATGTATATTGGGCCATCTGTACATTGTCAGGTGAATGTACATTGGGCCATCTGTACATTGTCAGGTGAATGTACATTGGTCCATCTGTACATTGTCAGGTGAATGTATATTGGGCCATCCGTACATTGTCAGGTGAATGTACATTGGGCCATCTGTACATTGTCAGGTGAATGTACATTGGGCCATCTGTACATTGTCAGGTGAATGTACATTAGGCCATCTGTACATTGTCAGGTGAATGTACATTGGGCCATCTGTACATTGTCAGGTGAATGTATATTGGGCCATCCGTACATTGTCAGGTAAATGTACATTGGGCCATCTGTACATTGTCAGGTGAATGTACATTGGGCCATCTGTACATTGTAAGGTGAATGTACATTGGGCCATCTGTACATTGTCAGGTGAATGTACATTGGGCCATCTGTACATTGTCAGGTGAATGTATATTGGGCCATCCGTACATTGTCAAGTGAATGTACATTGGGCCATCTGTACATTGTCAGGTGAATGTACATTGGGCCATCCGTACATTGTCAGGTGAATGTACATTGGGCCATCCGTACCTTGTCAGGTGAATGTACATTGGGCCATCTGTACATTGTCAGGTGAATGTAGATTGGGCCATCTGTACATTGTCAGGTGAATGTACATTGGGCCATCTGTACATTGTCAGGTGAATGTACATTGGGCCATCTGTACATTGTCAGGTGAATGTATATTGGGCCATCCGTACATTGTCAGGTGAATGTACATTGGGCCATCTGTACATTGTCAGGTGAATGTACATTGGGCCATCTGTACATTGTCAGGTGAATGTACATTGGGCCATCCGTACATTGTCAGGTGAATGTACATTGGGCCATCCGTACCTTGTCAGGTGAATGTACATTGGGCCATCTGTACATTGTCAGGTGAATGTACATTGGGCCATCTGTACATTGTCAGGTGAATGTATATTGGGCCATCCGTACATTGTCAGGTGAATGTACATTGGGCCATCTGTACATTGTCAGGTGAATGTACATTGGGCCATCTGTACATTGTCAGGTGAATGTATATTGGGCCATCCGTACATTGTCAGGTTAATGTACATTGGGCCATCTGTACATTGTCAGGTGAATGCACATTGGGCCATCTGTACATTGTCAGGTGAATGTACATTGGGCCATCTGTACATTGTCAGGTGAATGTACATTAGGCAATCTGTACATTGTCAGGTGAATGTACATTGGGCAATCTGTACATTGTCAGGTGAATGTACATTGGGCCATCTGTACAGTGTCAGGTGAATGTACATTGGGCCATCTGTACAGTGTCAGGTGAATGTACATTGGGCCATCTGTACATTGTCAGGTGAATGTACATTGGGCCATCTGTACATTGTCCGGTGAATGTACATTGGGCCATCTGTACATTGTCAGGTGAATGTACATTGGGCCATCTGTACAGTGTCAGGTGAATGTATATTGGGCCATCTGTACATTGTCAGGTGAATGTACATTGGGCCATCTGTACATTGTCAGGTGAATGTACATTGGTCCATCTGTACATTGTCAGGTGAATGTATATTGGGCCATCCGTACATTGTCAGGTGAATGTACATTGGGCCATCTGTACATTGTCAGGTGAATGTACATTGGGCCATCTGTACATTGTCAGGTGAATGTACATTGGGCCATCTGTACATTGTCAGGTGAATGTACATTAGGCCATCTGTACATTGTCAGGTGAATGTACATTGGGCCATCTGTACATTGTCAGGTGAATGTATATTGGGCCATCCGTACATTGTCAGGTAAATGTACATTGGGCCATCTGTACATTGTCAGGTGAATGTACATTGGGCCATCTGTACATTGTAAGGTGAATGTACATTGGGCCATCTGTACATTGTCAGGTGAATGTACATTGGGCCATCTGTACATTGTCAAGTGAATGTATATTGGGCCATCCGTACATTGTCAAGTGAATGTACATTGGGCCATCTGTACATTGTCAGGTGAATGTACATTGGGCCATCCGTACATTGTCAGGTGAATGTACATTGGGCCATCCGTACCTTGTCAGGTGAATGTACATTGGGCCATCTGTACATTGTCAGGTGAATGTAGATTGGGCCATCTGTACATTGTCAGGTGAATGTACATTGGGCCATCTGTACATTGTCAGGTGAATGTACATTGGGCCATCTGTACATTGTCAGGTGAATGTATATTGGGCCATCCGTACATTGTCAGGTGAATGTACATTGGGCCATCTGTACATTGTCAGGTGAATGTACATTGGGCCATCTGTACATTGTCAGGTGAATGTACATTGGGCCATCCGTACATTGTCAGGTGAATGTACATTGGGCCATCCGTACCTTGTCAGGTGAATGTACATTGGGCCATCTGTACATTGTCAGGTGAATGTACATTGGGCCATCTGTACATTGTCAGGTGAATGTATATTGGGCCATCCGTACATTGTCAGGTGAATGTACATTGGGCCATCTGTACATTGTCAGGTGAATGTACATTGGGCCATCTGTACATTGTCAGGTGAATGTATATTGGGCCATCCGTACATTGTCAGGTTAATGTACATTGGGCCATCTGTACATTGTCAGGTGAATGCACATTGGGCCATCTGTACATTGTCAGGTGAATGTACATTGGGCCATCTGTACATTGTCAGGTGAATGTACATTAGGCAATCTGTACATTGTCAGGTGAATGTACATTGGGCAATCTGTACATTGTCAGGTGAATGTACATTGGGCCATCTGTACAGTGTCAGGTGAATGTACATTGGGCCATCTGTACAGTGTCAGGTGAATGTACATTGGGCCATCTGTACATTGTCAGGTGAATGTACATTGGGCCATCTGTACATTGTCCGGTGAATGTACATTGGGCCATCTGTACATTGTCAGGTGAATGTACATTGGGCCATCTGTACAGTGTCAGGTGAATGTACATTGGGCCATCTGTACATTGTAAGGTGAATGTACATTGGGCCATCTGTACATTGTCAGGTGAATGTACATTGGGCCATCTGTACATTGTCAGGTGAATGTATATTGGGCCATCCGTACATTGTCAAGTGAATGTACATTGGGCCATCTGTACATTGTCAGGTGAATGTACATTGGGCCATCCGTACATTGTCAGGTGAATGTACATTGGGCCATCCGTACCTTGTCAGGTGAATGTACATTGGGCCATCTGTACATTGTCAGGTGAATGTACATTGGGCCATCTGTACATTGTCAGGTGAATGTACATTGGGCCATCTGTACATTGTCAGGTGAATGTACATTGGGCCATCTGTACATTGTCAGGTGAATGTATATTGGGCCATCCGTACATTGTCAGGTGAATGTACATTGGGCCATCTGTACATTGTCAGGTGAATGTACATTGGGCCATCTGTACATTGTCAGGTGAATGTACATTGGGCCATCCGTACATTGTCAGGTGAATGTACATTGGGCCATCCGTACCTTGTCAGGTGAATGTACATTGGGCCATCTGTACATTGTCAGGTGAATGTACATTGGGCCATCTGTACATTGTCAGGTGAATGTACATTGGGCCATCTGTACATTGTCAGGTGAATGTACATTGGGCCATCTGTACATTGTCAGGTGAATGTACATTGGGCCATCTGTACATTGTCAGGTGAATGTACATTGGGCCATCCGTACATTGTCAGGTGAATGTATATTGGGCCATCTGTAAATTGTCAGGTGAATGTACATTGGGCCATCTGTACATTGTCAGGTGAATGTACATTGGGCAATCTGTACATTGTCAGGTGAATGTATATTGGGCCATCCGTACATTGTCAGGTGAATGTACATTGGGCCATCTGTACATTGTCAGGTGAACATATATTGGGCCATCCGTACATTGTCAGGTGAATGTACATTGGGCCATCTGTACATTGTCAGGTGAATGTACATTGGGCCATCTGTACATTGTAAGGTGAATGTACATTGGGCCATCTGTACATTGTCAGGTGAATGTACATTGGGCCATCTGTACATTGTCAGGTGAATGTACATTGGGCCATCTGTGTATTGTCAGGTGAATGTACATTGGGCCATCTGTACATTGTCAGGTGAATGTACATTGGGCCATCTGTACATTGTCAGGTGAATGTATATTGGGCCATCCATACATTGTCAGGTGAATGTACATTGGGCCATCTGTACATTGTCAGGTGAATGTACATTGGGCCATCCGTACATTGTAAGGTGAATGTATATTGGGCCATCTGTACATTGTCAGGTGAATGTACATTGGGCAATCTGTACATTGTCAGGTGAATGTATATTGGGCCATCCGTACATTGTCAGGTGAATGTACATTGGGCCATCTGTACATTGTCAGGTGAATGTATATTGGGCCATCCGTACATTGTCAGGTGAATGTACATTGGGCCATCTGTACATTGTCAGGTGAATGTATATTGGGCCATCTGTACATTGTCAGGTGAATGTACATTGGGCCATCTGTACATTGTCAGGTGACTGTACATTGGGCCATCTGTACATTGTCAGGTGAATGTACATTGGGCCATCTGTACATTGTCAGGTGAATGTACATTGGGCCATCTGTACATTGTCAGGTGAATGTACATTGGGCCATCTGTACATTGTCAGGTGAATGTACATTGGGCCATCTGTACATTGTCAGGTGAATGTATATTGGGCCATCCGTACATTGTCAGGTGAATGTACATTGGGCCATCTGTACATTGTCAGGTGAATGTACATTGGGCCATCTTTACATTGTCAGGTGAATGTACATTGGGCCATCTGTACATTGTCAGGTGAATGTACATTGGGCCATCTGTACATTGTCAGGTGAATGTACATTGGGCCATCTGTACATTGTCAGGTGAATGTATATTGGGCCATCTGTACATTGTCAGGTGAATGTACATTGGGCCATCTGTACATTGTCAGGTGAATGTACATTGGGCCATCTGTACATTGTCAGGTGAATGTATATTGGGCCATCCGTACATTGTCAGGTGAATGTACATTGGGCCATCCGTACATTGTCAGGTGAATGTACATTGGGCCATCTGTACATTTTCAGGTGAATGTACATTGGGCCATCTGTACATTGTCAGGTGAATGTATATTGGGCCATCCGTACATTGTCAGGTGAATGTACATTGGGCCATCTGTACATTGTCAGGTGAATGTACATTGGGCCATCCGTACATTGTCAGGTGAATGTACATTGGGCCATCTGTACATTGTAAGGTGAATGTACATTGGACCATCTGTACATTGTCAGGTGAATGTACATTGGGCCATCTGTACATTGTCAGGTGAATGTATATTGGGCCATCCGTACATTGTCAGGTGAATGTACATTGGGCCATCTGTACATTGTCAGGTGAATGTACATTGGGCCATCTGTACATTGTCAGGTGAATGTACATTGGGCCATCCGTACATTGTCAGGTGAATGTACATTGGGCCATCCGTACATTGTCAGGTGAATGTACATTGGGCCATCTGTACATTGTCAGGTGAATGTACATTGGGCCATCTGTACATTGTCAGGTGAATGTACATTGGGCCATCTGTACATTGTCAGGTGAATGTACATTGGGCCATCTGTACATTGTCAGGTGAATGTACATTGGGCCATCTGTACATTGTAAGGTGAATGTACATTGGGCCATCTGTACATTGTCAGGTGAATGTACATTGGGCCATCCGTACATTGTCAGGTGAATGTATATTTGGCCATCCGTACATTGTCAAGTGAATGTACATTGGGCCATCTGTACATTGTCAGGTGAATGTATATTGGGCCATCTGTACATTGTCAGGTGAATGTACATTGGGCCATCTGTACATTGTCAGGTGAATGTACATTGGGCGATCTGTACATTGTCAGGTGAATGTACATTGGGCCATCTGTACATTGTCAGGTGAATGTACATTGGGCCATCTGTACATTGTCAGGTGAATGTATATTGGGCTATCTGTACATTGTCAGGTGAATGTAAATTGGGCCATCTGTACATTGTCAGGTGAATGTACATTGGGCCATCCGGTCATTGTCAGGTGAATGTACATTGGGCCATCTGTACATTGTCAGGTGAATGTACATTGGGCCATCTGTACATTGTCAGGTGAATGTACATTGGGCCATCTGTACATTGTCAGGTGAATGTATATTAGGCCATCCGTACATTGTCAGGTGAATGTACATTGGGCCATCTGTACATTGTCAGGTGAATGTACATTGGGCCATCCGTACATTGTCAGGTGAATGTACATTGGGCCATCTGTACATTGTCAGGTGAATGTACATTGGGCCATCTGTACATTGTCAGGTGAATGTACATTGGGCCATCTGTACATTGTCAGGTGAATGTATATTGGGCCATCTGTACATTGTCAGGTGAATGTACATTGGGCCATCTGTACATTGTCAGGTGAATGTACATTGGGCCATCTGTACATTGTCAGGTGAATGTACATTGGGCCATCCGTACATTGTCAGGTGAATGTACATTGGGCCATCTGTACATTGTCAGGTGAATGTACATTGGGCCATCTGTACATTGTCAGGTGAATGTACATTGGGCCATCTGTACATTGTCAGGTGAATGTACATTGGGCCATCTGTACATTGTCAGGTGAATGTACATTGGGCCATCTGTACATTGTCAGGTGAATGTACATTGGGCCATCTGTACATTGTCAGGTGAATGTACATTGGGCCATCTGTACATTGTCAGGTGAATGTACATTGGGCCATCCGTACATTGTCAGGTGAATGTTTATTGGGCCATCCGTACATTGTCAGGTGAATGTACATTGGGCCATCTGTGTATTGTCAGGTGAATGTACATTGGGCCATCTGTACATTGTCAGGTGGATGTACATTGGGCCATCTGTACATTGTCAGGTGAATGTATATTGGGCCATCCGTACATTGTCAGGTGAATGTACATTGGGCCATCTGTACATTGTCAGGTGAATGTACATTGGGCCATCCGTACATTGTCAGGTGAATGTACATTGGGCCATCTGTACATTGTCAGGTGAATGTACATTGGGCCATCTGTACATTGTCAGGTGAATGTACATTGGGCCATCTGTACATTGTCAGGTGAATGTATATTGGGCCATCCGTACATTGTCAGGTGAATGTACATTGGGCCATCTGTACATTGTCAGGTGAATGTACATTGGGCCATCTGTACATTGTCAGGTGAATGTACATTGGGCCATCTGTACATTGTCAGGTGAATGTACATTGGGCCATCCGTACATTGTCAGGTGAATGTACATTGGGCCATCTGTACATTGTCAGGTGAATGTACATTGGGCCATCTGTACATTGTCAGGTGAATGTACATTGGGCCATCTGTACATTGTCAGGTGAATGTACATTGGGCCATCTGTACATTGTCAGGTGAATGTACATTGGGCCATCTGTACATTGTAAGGTGAATGTACATTAGGCCATCTGTACATTGTCAGGGGAATGTACATTGGGCCATCTGTACATTGTCAGGTGAATGTACATTGGGCCATCTGTACATTGTCAGGTGAATGTATATTGGGCCATCCGTACATTGTCAGGTGAATGTACATTGGGCCATCTGTACATTGTCAGGTGAATGTACATTGGGCCATCTGTGCATTGTCAGGTGAATGTACATTGGGCCATCTGTACATTGTCAGGTGAATGTACATTGGGCCATATGTACATTGTCAGGTGAATGTACATTGGGCCATCTGTACATTGTCAGGTGAATGTACATTGGGCCATCTGTACATTGTCAGGTGAATGTACATTGGGCCATCTGTACATTGTCAGGTGAATGTACATTGGGCCATCAGTACATTGTCAGGTGAATGTACATTGGGCCATCTGTACATTGTCAGGTGAATGTACATTGGGCCATCTGTACATTGTCAGGTGAATGTACATTGGGCCATCCGTACATTGTCAGGTGAATGTATATTGGGCCATCTGTACATTGTCAGGTGAATGTACATCGGGCCATCTGTACATTGTCAGGTAAATGTACATTGGGCAATCTGTACATTGTCAGGTGAATGTATATTGGGCCATCCGTACATTGTCAGGTGAATGTACATTGGGCCATCTGTACATTGTCAGGTGAATGTATATTCGGCCATCCGTACATTGTCAGGTGAATGTACATTGGGCCATCTGTACATTGTCAGGTGAATGTACATTGGGCCATCTGTACATTGTCAGGTGAATGTACATTGGGCCATCTGTACATTGTCAGGTGAATGTAAATTGGGCCATCTGTACATTGTCAGGTGAATGTATATTTGGCCATCTGTACATTGTCAGGTGAATGTACATTGGGCCATCTGTACATTGTCAGGTGAATGTACATTGGGCCATCTGTACATTGTCAGGTGAATGTATATTGGGCCATCCGTACATTGTCAAGTGAATGTACATTGGGCCATCTGTGTATTGTCAGGTGAATGTACATTGGGCCATCTGTACATTGTCAGGTGAATGTACATTGGGCCATCTTTACATTGTCAGGTGAATGTATATTGGGCCATCCGTACATTGTCAGGTGAATGTACATTGGGCCATCTGTACATTGTCAGGTGAATGTACATTGGGCCATCCGTACATTGTCAGGTGAATGTACATTGGGCCATCAGTACATTGTCAGGTGAATGTACATTGGGTTATCTGTACATTGTCAGGTGAATGTACATTGGGCCATCTGTACATTGTCAGGTGAATGTATATTGGGCCATCCGTACATTGTCAGGTGAATGTACATTGGGCCATCTGTACATTGTCAGGTGAATGTACATTGGGCCATCTGTACATTGTCAGGTGAATGTACATTGGGCCATCTGTACATTGTCAGGTGAATGTACATTGGGCCATCCGTACATTCTCAGGTGAATGTACATTGGGCCATCTGTACATTGTCAGGTGAATGTACATTGGGCCATCTGTACATTGTCAGGTGAATGTACATTGGGCCATCTGTACATTGTCAGGTGAATGTACATTGGGCCATCTGTACATTGTCAGGTGAATGTACATCGGGCCATCTGTACATTGTCAGGTGAATGTACATTGGGCCATCTGTACATTGTCAGGTGAATGTACATTGGGCCATCCGTACATTGTCAGGTGAATGTATATTTGGCCATCTGTACATTGTCAGGTGAATGTACATTGGGCCATCTGTACATTGTCAGGTGAATGTATATTGGGCCATCCGTACATTGTCAGGTGAATGTACATTGGGCCATCTGTACATTGTCAGGTGAATGTACATTGGGCCATCTGTACATTGTCAGGTGAATGTATATTGGGCCATCCGTACATTGTCAGGTGAATGTACATTGGGCCATCTGTACATTGTCAGGTGAATGTACATTGGGCCATCTGTACATTGTCAGGTGAATGTATATTGGGCCATCCGTACATTTTCAGGTGAATGTACATTGGGCCATCTGTACATTGTCAGGTGAATGTACATTGGGCCATCTGTACATTGTCAGGTGAATGTACATTGGGCCATCTGTACATTGTCAGGTGAATGTACATTGGGCCATCTGTACATTGTCAGGTGAATGTACATTGGGCCATCTGTACATTGTCAGGTGAATGTACATTGGGCCATCTGTACATTGTCAGGTGAATGTACATTGGGCCATCTGTACATTGTCAGGT
Organism: Sepiola atlantica; assembly: GCA_963556195.1. Classification (NCBI taxonomy): domain Eukaryota; kingdom Metazoa; phylum Mollusca; class Cephalopoda; order Sepiida; family Sepiolidae; genus Sepiola; species Sepiola atlantica. The sequence goes on along the minus strand of OY744521.1, from coordinate 201,335,394 downwards.
GAATGTACATTGGGCCATCTGTACATTGTCAGGTGAATTTACATTGGGCCATCCGTACATTGTCAGGTGAATGTATATTGGGCCATCTGTACATTGTCAGGTGAATGTACATTGGGCCATCTGTACATTGTCAGGTGAATGTACATTGGGCCATCTGTACATTGTCAGGTGAATGTATATTGGGCCATCCGTACATTGTCAGGTGAATGTACATTGGGCCACATGTACATTGTCAGGTGAATGTACATTGGGCCATCTGTACATTGTCAGGTGAATGTACATTGGGCCATCTGTACATTGTCAGGTGAATGTATATTGGGCCATCCGTACATTGTCAGGTGAATGTACATTGGGCCATCTGTACATTGTCAGGTGAATGTACATTGGGCCATCCGTACATTGTCAGGTGAATGTACATTGGGCCATCTGTACATTGTCAGGTGAATGTACATTGGGCCATCCGTACATTGTCAGGTGAATGTACATTGGGCAATCCGTACATTGTCAGGTGAATTTACATTGGGCCATCTGTACATTGTCAGGTGAATGTACATTGGGCCATCTGTACATTGTCAGGTGAATGTATATTGGGCCATCCGTACATTGTCAGGTGAATGTACATTGGGCCACATGTACATTGTCAGGTTAATGTACATTGGGCCATCTGTACATTGTCAGGTGAATGTACATTGGGCCATCTGTACATTGTAAGGTGAATGTATATTGGGCCATCCGTACATTGTCAGGTGAATGTACATTGGGCCATCTGTACATTGTCAGGTGAATGTACATTGGGCCATCCGTACATTGTCAGGTGAATGTACATTGGGCCATCTGTACATTGTCAGGTGAATGTACATTGGGCCATCCGTACATTGTCAGGTGAATGTACATTGGGCCATCTGTACATTGTCAGGTGAATGTACATTGGGCCATCTGTACATTGTCAGGTGAATGTATATTGGGCCATCCGTACATTGTCAGGTGAATGTACATTGGGCCATCTGTACATTGTCAGGTGAATGTACATTGGGCCATCCGTACATTGTCAGGAAATGTACATTGGGCCATCTGTACATTGTCAGGTGAATGTACATTGGGCCATCTGTACATTGTCAGGTGAATGTACATTGGGCCATCTGTACATTGTCAGGTGAATGTACATTGGGCCATCTGTACATTGTCAGGTGAATGTATATTGGGCCATCCGCACATTGTCAGGTGAATGTACATTGGGCCATCTGTACATTGTCAGGTGAATGTACATTGGGCCATCCGTACATTGTCAGGTGAATGTACATTGGGCCATCCGTACATTGTCAGGTGAATGTACATTGGGCCATCTGTACATTGTCAGGTGAATGTACATTGGGCCATCCGTACATTGTCAGGTGAATGTACATTGGGCCATCTGTACATTGTCAGGTGAATGTACATTGGGCCATCTGTACATTGTCAGGTTAATGTATATTGGGCCATCCGTACATTGTCAGGTGAATGTACATTGGGCCACATGTACATTGTCAGGTGAATGTACATTGGGCCATCTGTACATTGTCAGGTGAATGTACATTGGGCCATCTGTACATTGTCAGGTGAATGTATATTGGGCCATCCGTACATTGTCAGGTGAATGTACATTGGGCCATCCGTACATTGTCAGGTGAATGTACATTGGGCCATCTGTACATTGTCAGGTGAATGTACATTGGGCCATCCGTACATTGTCAGGTGAATGTACATTGGGCCATCTGTACATTGTCAGGTGAATGTACATTGGGCCATCCGTACATTGTCAGGAAATGTACATTGGGCCATCTGTACATTGTCAGGTGAATGTACATTGGGCCATCTGTACATTGTCAGGTGAATGTACATTGGGCCATCTGTACATTGTCAGGTGAATGTATATTGGGCCATCCGCACATTGTCAGGTGAATGTACATTGGGCCATCTGTACATTGTCAGGTGAATGTACATTGGGCCATCCGTACATTGTCAGGTGAATGTACATTGGGCCATCTGTACATTGTCAGGTGAATGTACATTGGGCCATCCGTACATTGTCAGGTGAATGTACATTGGGCCATCTGTACATTGTCAGGTGAATGTACATTGGGCCATCTGTACATTGTCAGGTGAATGTACATTGGGCCATCTGTACATTGTCAGGTGAATGTATATTGGGCCATCCGTACATTGTCAGGTGAATGTACATTGGGCCATCTGTACATTGTCAGGTGAATGTACATTGGGCCATCTGTACATTGTCAGGTGAATGTATATTGGGCCATCCGTACATTGTCAGGTGAATGTACATTGGGCCATCTGTACATTGTCAGGTGAATGTACATTGGGCCATCCGTACATTGTCAGGTGAATGTACATTAGGCCATCTGTACATTGTCAGGTGAATGTACATTGGGCCATCCGTACATTGTCAGGTGAATGTACATTGGGCCATCCGTACATTGTCAGGTGAATGTACATTGGGCCATCTGTACATTGTCAGGTGAATGTACATTGGGCCATCTGTACATTGTCAGGTGAATGTATATTGGGCCATCCGTACATTGTCAGGTGAATGTACATTGGGCCACATGTACATTGTCAGGTGAATGTACATTGGGCCATCTGTACATTGTCAGGTGAATGTACATTGGGCCATCTGTACATTGTCAGGTGAATGTATATTGGGCCATCCGTACATTGTCAGGTGAATGTACATTGGGCCATCTGTACATTGTCAGGTGAATGTACATTGGGCCATCCGTACATTGTCAGGTGAATGTACATTGGGCCATCTGTACATTGTCAGGTGAATGTACATTGGGCCATCCGTACATTGTCAGGTGAATGTACATTGGGCCATCTGTACATTGTCAGGTGAATGTACATTGGGCCACATGTACATTGTCAGGTGAATGTACATTGGGCCATCTGTACATTGTCAGGTGAATGTACATTGGGCCATCTGTACATTGTCAGGTGAATGTACATTGGGCCATCTGTACATTGTCAGGTGAATGTACATTGGGCCATCCGTACATTGTCAGGTGAATGTACATTGGGCCATCTGTACATTGTCAGGTGAATGTACATTGGGCCACATGTACATTGTCAGGTGAATGTACATTGGGCCATCTGTACATTGTCAAGTGAATGTACATTGGGCCATCTGTACATTGTCAGGTGAATGTATATTGGGCCATCCGTACATTGTCAGGTGAATGTACATTGGGCCATCTGTACATTGTCAGGTGAATGTACATTGGGCCATCCGTACATTGTCAGGTGAATGTACATTGGGCCATCTGTACATTGTCAGGTGAATGTACATTGGGCCATCCGTACATTGTCAGGTGAATGTACATTGGGCCATCTGTACATTGTCAGGTGAATGTACATTGGGCCATCCGTACATTGTCAGGTGAATGTACATTGGGCCATCTGTACATTGTCAGGTGAATGTACATTGGGCCATCCGTACATTGTCAGGTGAATGTACATTGGGCCATCTGTACATTGTCAGGTGAATGTACATTGGGCCATCCGTACATTGTCAGGTGAATGTACATTGGGCCATCTGTACATTGTCAGGTGAATGTACATTGGGCCATCTGTACATTGTCAGGTGAATGTACATTGGGCCATCTGTACATTGTCAGGTGAATGTACATTGGGCCATCTGTACATTGTCAGGTGAATGTACATTGGGCCATCTGTACATTGTCAGGTGAATGTACATTGGGCCATCTGTACATTGTCAGGTGAATGTACATTGGGCCATCTGTACATTGTCAGGTGAATGTATATTGGGCCATCCGTACATTGTCAGGTGAATGTACATTGGGCCACATGTACATTGTCAGGTGAATGTACATTGGGCCATCTCTACATTGTCAGGTGAATGTACATTGGGCCATCTGTACATTGTCAGGTGAATGTACATTGGGCCATCTGTACATTGTCAGGTGAATGTATATTGGGCCATGCGTACATTGTCAGGTGAATGTACATTGGGCCATCTGTACATTGTCAGGTGAATGTACATTGGGCCATCCGTACATTGTCAGGTGAATGTACATTGGGCCATCTGTACATTGTCAGGTGAATGTACATTGGGCCATCCGTACATTGTCAGGTGAATGTACATTGGGCCATCCGTACATTGTCAGGTGAATGTACATTGGGCCATCTGTACATTGTCAGGTGAATGTACATTGGGCTATCTGTACATTGTCAGGTGAATGTATATTGGGCCATCCGTACATTGTCAGGTGAATGTACATTGGGCCACATGTACATTGTCAGGTGAATGTACATTGGGCCATCTGTACATTGTCAGGTGAATGTACATTGGGCCATCTGTACATTGTCAGGTGAATGTATATTGGGCCATCCGTACATTGTCAGGTGAATGTACATTGGGCCATCTGTACATTGTCAGGTGAATGTACATTGGGCCATCCGTACATTGTCAGGTGAATGTACATTGGGCCATCTGTACATTGTCAGGTGAATGTACATTGGGCCATCCGTACATTGTCAGGTGAATGTACATTGGGCCATCTGTACATTGTCAGGTGAATGTACATTGGGCCATCCGTACATTGTCAGGTGAATGTACATTGGGCCATCTGTACATTGTCAGGTGAATGTACATTGGGCCATCCGTACATTGTCAGGTGAATGTACATTGGGCCATCTGTACATTGTCAGGTGAATGTACATTGGGCCATCCGTACATTGTCAGGTGAATGTACATTGGGCCATCTGTACATTGTCAGGTGAATGTACATTGGGCCATCTGTACATTGTCAGGTGAATGTACATTGGGCCATCTGTACATTGTCAGGTGAATGTACATTGGGCCATCTGTACATTGTCAGGTGAATGTATATTGGGCCATCCGTACATTGTCAGGTGAATGTACATTGGGTCACATGTACATTGTCAGGTGAATGTACATTGGGCCATCCGTACATTGTCAGGTGAATGTACATTGGGCCATCTGTACATTGTCAGGTGAATGTACATTGGGCCATCCGTACATTGTCAGGTGAATGTACATTGGGCCATCCGTACATTGTCAGGTGAATGTACATTGGGCCACATGTACATTGTCAGGTGAATGTACATTGGGCCATCCGTACATTGTCAGGTGAATGTACATTGGGCCATCTGAACATTGTCAGGTGAATGTACATTGGGCCATCCGTACATTGTCAGGTGAATGTACATTGGGCCATCTGTACATTGTCAGGTGAATGTACATTGGGCCATCTGTACATTGTCAGGTGAATGTACATTGGGCCATCTGTACATTGTCAGGTGAATGTACATTGGGCCATCTGTACATTGTCAGGTGAATGTACATTGGGCCATCCGTACATTGTCAGGTGAATGTACATTGGGCCATCTGTACATTGTCAGGTGAATGTACATTGGGCCATCTGTACATTGTCAGGTGAATGTACATTGGGCCATCCGTACATTGTCAGGTGAATGTACATTGGGCCATCTGTACATTGTCAGGTGAATGTACATTGGGCCATCTGTACATTGTCAGGTGAATGTACATTGGGCCATCTGTACATTGTCAGGTGAATGTACATTGGGCCATCCGTACATTGTCAGGTGAATGTACATTGGGCCATCTGTACATTGTCAGGTGAATGTACATTGGGCCATCTGTACATTGTCAGGTGAATGTACATTGGGCCATCTGTACATTGTCAGGTGAATGCATCTAGTCTTACAACTGACTTATGTTCTTATTATTTAATTGTAATTGAATTGTAATGTGCGATTATTTATTGCAAACATGTCTGTTACTTAACAAAACAATGCCAAGGCTGCTGCAAAGAAGGTGGGCTCCCTCTACCGTGCCAATAAACTTCTCACACCTGACATTATCCTATATCTCTACAAAGCCACCTCCGCCCATGCATGGAGTATTGTTGCCACATCTGGACTGGTGCATTATCCACTAGTCTCTCCCTCTTAGAAAAGGTCCAAAAAAGAGTTGTCAACTTGATAGGTCCTTCACTATCCACCAAGCTCCAGCCCCTGTCCCATCGCCGCAATGTTTTACAAGTACTTCAATGGATTGTGCTCTGATGAGCTTGCTGCTCTGGTGCTCCACACGACGTAGATTCACTAGACCAACCCAACAATCTGCTGCAGAGCTTGCCGAAGAACTTTCTACTCCAAAAGCTTCTTTCCTCGTGCTGCTGGACTCTGTAACTCCCTCCCTGCTCCCTGCTTTCCTGGCGTTACTGATATGCAGAAATTTAAAACTAATGTAAACAGACATCTCGCTGTGCAGCTCCTAAATTAGGTTGACCTCCCCCCAACCTTCATCCTTTTTTTTCTCAGTAGCCCCCTATGTATACAGTGGCGGCCTGCCTTGTTTGGGTTGAACCATGTTAAGAAAAAAAAAAGAAAAAAACATTGTCCGTATTTCACAACCACATGCGAGTGGTGCTTCTTTTGGTGAGCAAGTATCATTTCACTTTTACTAATATTTCTCTCCTGGTGTTTTATTAGAGTACGAATCTCAATGTATTGAGGTTCTGGAAATTAACCAACAAGCAGTACCCGGGTAGGTTGAAGATGAAGATAAAGGTTATCATTCCTCACAATAAGCGGAAGAATTGATTAACAGGTTCCAAAGGATTCCAGAATCTGTGGATGCTCAAGTCTCCTGTCTAAAATAGCATTATATTTACATATCTCTATTTATATAAAGTTAGGTATGTGTATGTATTTATATATTTTTATGTACAGAGTTCACTCCTAAACTAATGAACTGATAATTATCAATTTTGAAACACATCTGGTAAGAGTAAGGGTGGGTAATATTTAGTTTAATTTAGTTTTAAGCAAAAGGAATAAAAAGGGGGTGGTAGTCCTATTTGAAAATTCAGATGCTCGCGATTTTTGTGAAATTTTAACAATAGGTAGTAGACATCAATTTATAAATATTCCCCAAATTTCAGTTTCTTTGGGGTATTTTAAAGGGTGTTTTAGGGGGAAAATTCAAGTATTTCAGATTTGCATTAAATTTGATCAATAGTGATTAGACACCAATGAAGCAAGATTTCCTGAATTTCAATTTCTTCTTAAGACGTCTTAAGCGTAAGCCTTAAATTTTAGAAATTGTTTAGAATAAAAATCATCTAATGGATTTTGATAAAAATTGAAATAAGGATTCTAGGCATAAGGTTTGGTATCATTATATCTTGATTTTAATCTTCGTAAGGCGCTTTAAAAGGAGTGCAAAACTGTTATGTTCGGAGAATTGATTTTACTCATCCTGGGACGGGTGTTCTTCTAGTGTAAGTATAAATATAATAACGTATAGTTTAAATCATATCTAAATTTATTATAACATTCATTATATTTTAAATTCAGCAGTCATATATCGTCAGGTGCTGGAATAATGGCGGAAATAAATATAAATCTTTAATTTATGTTATTTCCAACTAATGAATAATATAAGTAACTCTCATATGAGGTAACTCTCATCCACAGATTCATAGGAACTAAAAACAGAACAAAACTTGATTTAATAGAATCAAAAATCACATTTACTCATTTTAATGGTTGAATAAAGTATCTGTACAGTGCAAATTTCAGATTTTAAATATTTTAAATTACTTAATACTATCTCTCTCACTCTCTCTCTCTCTCTCTCTCTATATATATATATATATATATATATATATATAGAGAGAGAGAGAGAGAGAGAGAGAGAGAGAGATAGAAGAAAAAAGAGTGATAAATATGCGACGATTGTCCAAATTCAATTGTTCAATGCAAGGTGTATTCAGTAGTAAACTAGTGTTTATTATTCTTTCCTTAAGCCAAGGCTTTTCAAAGATCGAGATCTTATCATCAGAGGAGAAATACAGATGGATAAGTTGGCTTTCGAAAAAACTGAATACACCTTGCATTGAACAATTGAAATTTGAAATAAATTTGGACAATCGTCGCATATTTATCACTCTTTTTTCTTCTATCTCTACAATTGCTCTATCTCGTATATTGAGCTAAACCTCTTCACAATAGGTTCCATCTACTAAAAGTTTTACTTTTGGTTTATATTTGATCCTATATATATATATATATATATATATATATATGTATATAAACTGTTTCTCGCTTTATTGCAGATCATAATATTGTTAATAACTTCAATGATATAAATCGCACAAGTTTGAAATTTTGCACACTGAAAGAGTGCTCCTAAGTAGGTAAGATACCAAAATATTTTGCAAATCTATACAATATTTCTAAGTTTAGACATTTATGTATTTGTTAGCCATTTTTACTGTTTCTTGCTTTATTGCAGGTTTGTTAAAATACAGTCCATAGGTGATAAAAAATTGACTTAGTAGGGTTAATTATTTTAATCATTTAAATCATAAGTAACCATATGAATGAAATGTAAGGAAGAAATCACCAGATATGCACCACAAAATTGAATCATTTATCAACAAATCTCCCATTTCTTGAAATTACCCTCAGCAGTCTCCCATCAACAGATTGACTTCATCTGTTGATTTGGGAAGGTGTTATGCTACTAGCAACATCAACAATTTTATTTCAGAGGGCATCTTTTGATGTAAATTGTTGTCCTCCTTCATAAACCTTCCTCTTTAAAATTGACCAGAGCTGCTCAATCGGGTTTAAGTCAGGAGAACAAGGTGGGCAAGTCACAAGACTTTCTCCCTTGATGCCCAGAGATGCGAGGAAGGTAGTCGTAGCCTTTGCTGCATGAGATGGAGCATTGTCGTGCATAAAAATCAGTTGACGTAGACGAAGTAAAAGCCAGTTCTTCCAGCCAAGGTGACAAATGCTCATCTAAGAACGATATGTATGCTTTGCTTGTGAGTTTCATACCCAATTAATTTATCACCTATAATACCCGCCCAAAACATAACTCCCCCGCCACCTTGGTGTCAACAAACGCGATGTGAGATAGCAGCTCCGGTAGGACTCCAAACTTTAGCCCATCCATCCGGACCATCAAATGTGGGTCTAGCTTCATCTGTGAATAGAACCTGTTGGAAGTCCGTTTTCATGTATTTTTTGCTGACGCAATGCGTTTTCCTTTATGGGTTTTGTTCAAGGGAGGCCTGGAAATGGGCTTCACGTTCCTGACCATCTCATTCAAGACACTGTATCTGGTCTTCCTGGACATCAGAACAACGCCAGCTTTGCCAAAAATGGAGGCGCTAGTGCCATTTGGTTGCCTAATGATCTGTCTGCGTATTTTTCGCATATCGCGAGGAGAAATGCTCCTTCTTGTACCCTTATCTTTCCTTGGTGCAGTGTTGGGCTTCTCCACAAAAGAAACCAAGGTTATGTTATCCCTTCCCAGTTCCTTGGCTAAATTCAGAAGTGTCAGCCCTTCTGCAAGGCCAGCTACAACCCTTTGCCTTTCAGTAGCAGTCAAACGTCGATTTTGGGGCATTTTTACAAACCTGCAATAAAGCGAGAAACAGTGAAAGTGGCTAACAAATGCATAAACGTCTATAACTTTAGAAATATAGTATAGATTTGCAAAATATTTTGGTATCTTACCTACTTAGGAGCATTCTTTCAGTGTGCAAAATTTCAAACTTGTGCGATTTATATTATTGAAGTTATTAACAATATTATGATGTGCAATAAAGCGAGAAACACAGTTTATATCAATCTATCTTTATTTATCTCTATCGCTTTTTCTCTTCAAACAACGAGTCCACAAGTTTTACTGCCTCTAGTGTTATTCCATTTTATTTATAATGGACTATTCCAATCTTGTTATTTTTTCCTTTGTTTATTACCCTTGACAGTTAGTTAACAGAGAAAGAGAGTGACGGAAACGAGAGTGATAGACGACATATAGAATATGACGGGACAAGCAACATGCAGTCTTATGTTCTTATGGAGTCAGTCCCGTAAATTGCCGCATCAATTTACAATTTGAAAGCCGTAAAAGAAGGTTAGACGATACTAACATACTTCTGAAGAATAGATAACCCATGAAACTGCAGTAAAGTGTTCAAATAAGCCAAATGTATTATTGTTTATCATTGTTATAAACGCATATTTCAAGTTTATATCTGTTGGATATTGTTATATACTTATCTTCCTCTGCTTAAGGTATATGTAGTTATTTTCCTTACTTGTTCTTTAGTTGACGAATTGCATGATAGTCGGGAAATGTTTTTTAAAGCAATACTAGTCTTATAAACTCATTTCAATTTATTAAATGAAATATTCCCAGACTGTGCAATTTGTCAACTGAAGAGTCAGTAAGGGAGATAACTACATATACCTTAAGTAGGTGAAGATAAGTATCTGACACATATATTAGTAGAAAATTTAGTTTGATCTGCAATATATCCCAATATAGTCTGCAATTTAAAATAAAAAGGGTATTCTTTTGCTTTCAATGGACCAAAAGAAACAACAAATGAATTTGTGCACGGGGAGAAATAGTCTCTATTTTCTTAATGACCGTGTGTTTTTTATGCATGTCTTTTAAAGAATTCAGTATACAAATACAAACCAGGAAGTAATGGAATCACAAAATAAACAAATAAAACATTCATTGTGTGTTTTTAACTTATTGGGTAAATCATAATTTTTCTTTTTTATAATGAGTCTCTACATACATGGACGGCGGCACCGGGGGGGGGGGGGGCAGAGGGGGCTCAAGCCCCCCCCACTTTTTTACTTAGCCCCCCCCCCCCCCACTTTATGGTCATCAATAATGAAGTTATATATGCATGTGTTTAACCGCCCCCCCACTTTTATAACTGTCCCTCCGGTCCTGACATATCAAGGCAAAAAGTCATTTGAGCATACGGGTTAATGAGATCGAATAATCATCAGTTGAAAGAGGAAGAATATTATGAGGGGATTCAAAATGGTTAATGGAATGAACTAACTTTGATTACTTATGGGATGGTTTATGACAAGTATTTATTAACATTGGATTTGAAGACGACTATGATGTAATCTGCAGGGAAGCAGTCCTGCAGTAATGCGTTCCACGGGTGTAGAGCCCTTGAAAAGAATCTCTATTCATGTAAATTCTGCCTGATGCAAGGTTCATGAAAGAAGAAAGGAAAGTTTGTTTTTTCTGCTGTGATTGTAAGACGAGTTCTTGCTGTAAATGTCTTACAAGGAGGAACCATAGATCGAAACTCAGTTGATCACCTTTCATGGAAATAAAGATAGAATAGAATAAGCCGAGCCATGTCTATCGGAAAGGGGCTGCAAGGAACAGAAGAGATCATCCCCTACTAGATTTTGAAGTCAATTTTGGACGCTGTCAAACCAATAAAGACCGCTCTGAGCGGCACCTTTCCAGGTATGTCAGCAGTACTCCATCTTAGGACGTCTCTGACTTATATAGGTAGAGGATTGCCTCTGGAGTCAGGAACTTTCCAGAGTGGTAGAATGATCCAACCATTTTTCCAGCGACCTCAGCAACAGATTGGATGCAAGTCATCCATTTTAGATCTGGAGTGAAAGTCAATAATAATATTCAAATATTACAATAATAACAATGTAACACATTCTAAAAAGTAAGATAAGATTTTATTTACAATTTTAAACTCACAGCGACGTATCGCTAATTTGATTGGTCCCCGCCCTTTCTGCTTCTCTGCACCCTCTCTCTCTCTCTCTCTCTCTCTCATAGACGTTATGTTGCTAGTCTTAGTCTTATAAATATAAGTCTATAAATACTATTATGGCATCTGTTCTTCAGAATTGTATGATTTATTCTCTGCTTCCTTTGTTCCAGCTCGTTTTACTCGTTGGTCTAGTGGTCTTCATCAATTCGCTGTTTTGATACCTCATTGTAATACAGTTTCCTATTCCAGTAGCTTCTTTCCAAGAACTGCAGACTTGTGAAACTCTCTTCCTGTTGACTGTTTTCCTCTTACCTATAGCCTTGGTCTTTTAAAGACTAAGGCCAATAGGCATCTCCTGTTTTTGCGATAATCATCTTTCGTTGTTTTTAGCTCTTTACATCAAGTGGTTTCATGCCTTGTCTGGAGCGATTTCGATTTTTAAAAATATTAAGTACAATTTAAATTTTAAAACTGGAATGATATTGTTTTTTAAATTTAAAAAAACAATATCGAATTTAAAACACGAACGCTTGCATAAGCACATTGTTTTATAAAATTACTTTTGTAAAATTGGAGAATATATAACATTTGCACCAGTAATAAATGTCTGATACTAACATACAGCAGAATGTGACCGTTGTTTCTAAATAAGTGTAACTGTAAATAATATATTTGGAAGAGAGGAGATCATATTCTGTTAATTAATTTACAGGTGAATAAATGTTGTAAAAATATATACATCAGTATCATCATCATTATCATCATCATCAGCATCATCATCATATTCGGTGTAACGTCCATTTCATATGCGGGCGTGCATTAGACAGCTTTAAGAAATTGACGTCAAAGCTAACCTATCTTTGGTCAGGTCTTTAGTTATCCCTCTTTCTCTCAAGTCAATATTTATCACTTCCTTCCATGTTTTTAGCGGTCCCTTTCTAAGCCGACCGAACAACTACTTTTCATGTCAAATCATCGTGCAAGTGATTGGAGTGAAAATATTCATCCTTTTTTTTTTAAATTGATAAGAAAAATAATTGATAAATGTTTACTAATATATGTTTTACTTTAATAAGAATTATTTTCCATAATTATGTTTCTTTATGTTTATTTATTTATTTTAGACAATCGAACTATTTTAGATCTATGTAAAGTAAAAAAATTCCTACATCGAACTCATTTAAGTAGATTAAAAACGCAAAATATTTATGATCGGTGGCCTTGTGGATATAGTGTTCACCTACACTTTTATATTTTATGCCATCGTGGGTTCGAATCTCACACTAGACAATTTTTTTTTTTTTTTCTTTATAGGATTCCAGTTACTAACCGATATCGATCATCATCATAGACCTGAATATTTATTCTTAATAAAAAATGGATAAAAAGTATTTGATACATGTTTACTAATATATTTTTTACTTTAGTAAGAATCTTGTATTTGATATTTTTTCATTCATTTTAGACTATCAAACTATTTAGATCTATGTGTAAAGGTAGAAAATCCCTACAGCAAATTAAGTAGGTTAAAAAGACAAAATATTTTCATTAGATCAGATGCCTTGAGGGTAAAGCGTTCACCTTCAGTTCCAATATTTTATGCCATCGTTAGTTTGAATCTCAGACAAGAAAATTGTCTTCTTTTTTTTCTTTGCTATATCGCTCCAATTATTTCATAACCAATGTCGATCATCATCATAAACCTGAATATTTATTCTTAATAAAAAATGGATGAAAAGTATTTAATAGATGTTCTTAACTTCTATAAAATTCAAGAAAAGTAGAGAAACCCAGCATAGACGGGTACTTCAGCTGGTATTTTTATATTTTGGTTCTATTATTAACCTTTTTCTAAATTCTCATAACATTACTTATATGGATAAATTGGGATGTTCAACAGGAAATTGATGATTTGATATTAAAGCTGACATATTTACTTCATTCCATTTTAAAAGATAAAAATATTTATTGATTATTTTGGAAAAGTTCATTGCATTCACTTAAGTTTTGTTCTATTTTAGGCAAAAATATGTATTGCTTTTCAACTAGAGGCTTAATGGAGTTGAAACTGAAAGAAATATGAATTCTATATTTTTAGCAAATATTCTTTATATAAGATACTCTTTCCACAATGTCAAGAAAAGTGATGTCCATGTTAGCTTCAGAAGCTGTGAATATGTACATAATATCCCAGTTTACCCCCCCCCTCCTTCTCTTATTTTAGGAGTACCTCAGACATCAAGAACTGGTATATATTCTTCATTTTTCATTCAATGTGAAAATGTTGACTGGGTGGAGAGTTTAACATCTAATGAATTGTTCATTGCCACAAATAGCAAGACATCAACTGAATCAAACCAATTTCCAAGAGAGAGTCAAGAAGGACAAAACATGTAAAATACTTTTCAGCTTAGGATCTGTTAAAAATCTCCTAGGCAGTCACCTCTCAGTAAAACTAATATTCTAAAACATTAAAACTTAAATGCATGAAAACTGACTTTTCTAAGGAAATTTGAATGGACGAATCTCGGCTGACACTCGATTGACCTATTGGATGGATTTTATCTGAAGCGAACCGGACACACGTACGTTCACTCTTAATTCAGCGTTTCTCTACAAATATCTAGACATTTACCACAATCTCCATTTAACACCGGGATAAATCGGCATACTTTAGCACAAGCCGCTGTGGGTCGACAATGAGGAAAAAAAGAAAAAAGAAACGAACAATGTCTATAAAAAGGCATGTACTGGCCGAAATATTTGATTTATTTGTATAAAAAAAAGTCTTCGGCATTGCATATGATTTGAAAAAATTACATTTTTTATTCTGTGATGTCTTCTGATGTAGAAATATTGGATTTATTAATTTAATATATAATCAGTATAAATAAATGTTATTTATTGCGTATTTAAATAAGAATCTTTCAACATCATATCATAAACAACAGAAGTTTATGTTGATCGATGTCTACATAAATGTATGTGTGTATTTATCCGTGTTATCAAAGAACTCTGACAAAAGAATCTTAATAGCAGTGAATATGACATCGGTTGATGATAACAACTATGATGGCACCATCCATATTAGTAGTGACCGCCATTTCGATGACTTCCATCACCTTGACCATCCAACTTAATAAAAGTAACATTTACTTTGACTAAAATAAAATGGACTCCTACACAAGAACTCTATTTGATCGGCAAGCAATTAATTTCACATATTATTATTATATGATGCAGTTTATAGATTTTGGTTACGCATTAATTTATTTATTATCATTCCAAATCCTTAGTTTGATATAAGTCAAAGGTTCAAGTATAACAAAAAAAAAACTAAAAAAAACAGTAGCATACTTTGTCCAGAAAGCTTTGCCACATGATTGAGAACAAAACTTCCACCCAGGGGTTAGTAGTTCCATTGTGTCAACATGTGTGTTATTAGAAGTTTATACTGAAATATTTGCTAAAAGCCTCTTCAAAGCTGTATTTCTTTTTGAAGGAAGGTTCTACCGTCCTTCTAAATATAGCACCTGATATTCCCAAATAGTCACCTATCTGATACTGGCCAAGCTCAACGTTGCTTGACAGCATTAATCTAACGAAAAACGATTATGCCGTATATTAATATTTAAAATTCAAGTATTTAAGTACACATAGACATAAACTAGAAGAATACCAAACCCAGCACGGGTTAAATTAAATCACCGAGCAGAACAGTTTTGCACCACTTTGATGCCCTGTTACGAAGATTAAAGTCAGCATATAATGCTACTAAAATTCATGTCTAAGATGCAGATTTGATCAAAATCTATTACATGATTTTGATTCTGAAGAATTCAGAACATTTAAGAAGTTTTAAGAAGAAATTGGTATTCAGCGAACCATGCTTAATTGTTGTTTAAAGACAATGGATCAAATTTAATGCAAATCTGAAATATTTTAATTGTCAAATGAGAGATTGTGCCCATATTATGCCCCTTAAGAATCCTTTTAAAATACTCCAAAGAAATTGAAATTTGAGGAAAATTTATTAATTGATGTTTCATATCTATTGTTAAAATTTCACAAAAAATCAGAGATATCTTAAATTTCACAAAGAGCTTCCATCCCTTCTTTTTCCCTTTTCACAAAACTAAATTAAATTAAATATAGCCGACATCACCCAAAATTGATAATGATCGATTCATTAGTTTAGCAGAGAATCCTGTACATACAAATATATAAACATATATGTAGCAGTAGCACTACAATGGCAAATAACAGCAGCAGCAGCAATTACTAAGGATGTTTGAAATATCTTGACTTGCGCTGATTGGAGCAAACATGTAATTTCGATTCTGACTTGCCGAATTAAAAACAATCTCTGACACCGGCATTGCCCCTCAAAGTTTATTTGAGGGAGTGCTTGCACTTATTTTTGCAAGCAACCCATTACTGTGTAATCAACCCACATCACTGAGTTGACCACAAAATCTCTCTCTTGAGACACAAACCAAAACCTGCCGAGCCATGAGCTATCAGCATCGACAAGAAGGTTTCAATATCCAATATGGCAAATAAAGTTGATATAAATGTTAGAAATGGACTTCATTCTTTTTCTTCATATAAACATGCTTAACTTTATATAGATAGGGCTATGATTACCGTGTTATTTAACATTTTTCTTTTTAAATATTATTTTGATTTTTTTACGAATATACGGACACAAAATTTCCATTATAATTTTTTTCAATACTATGTGTATTATTCTAGTTATATTATAGTAAAATAAGTATTCTGTGTTTTGTTTACAAACATACACACACATAATATCTATTATAATAAGGATTTCTATGATTCAAGTTAAAATCTTCTGATTAAATAAGCAACATTATTTAATAAGTTGTTTGATTTTTAAATTATGTTTTTTTTCTTTCTGAAATTGAATTTATAATCACTCAACTTTTCTTATGGGAATTGTTCATTTGTTCTGATAAATTTCTTGTGCAGCTGAAAACTTATGATCACATTCGCAACTGTAATGCAGCAGCAATCTCGGCAGTGAGAAGCCATTTTTATGGAGTGAAGTTCCAATCTTAACTTATTCTCTTATCTCCCCATAGATAAATGTATTTCTTAATTTTCAAGAAATTACACAACTATTTTTAAACGATCTTTTCCTACACTGGCTGCCAAACAAAGGCTTGAGTACAAGTCTGGAGGAAGATTAGTTGCATTCGTCCATTCATCCATCAATCTCCTCCTCCCCCTCCTCAGCAGCAGCAGCAACAGCAATAAAATACTACTACTAATAATAATGATAATAATCCACATTATAATAAAGACTAATGTGTATTTATTTATATAAAAATAAATATAAATCCATCCCGTCACACAAAAGTTAGTGAGTAATAAGCATGCTTTTTTCTAGCCCTAAACTAAACCATTTCAAGTGGCGAGGGGAGGCAAGAAAGTAAATATCAAGTCAGACAACCTTTACCACCTGAAATGGATTTGGAAAGAAATCCCCCACTCTAAGTTAAAAGTCAACGGTGGGCATGTTTTTTTTTCTTTAGGTCATCAGAAAAGATAATAATTTATATATGAAAAAATTAATTTATATATAAAAAATTAAATTACTGATGTAATTTTATGGTTTTATATGTGCGAACACTGACGAAGAATAATTTGTCTTTTCCATCATTTTCAATAATAATAATAATAATAATAATAATAATAATAATAATAATACCTTGCTTTTCTAGAAGGTGTTAGTGCAAAATGCAGCAAACTCTTGCAGTCAGAAATTAAACTTTTTGATTTCATTTTACATGCTCTTTAATCTGTACAATTACGGTTAAAAGTTTATAGACTTGCGCACATATGCCAAATTGCATTGTGGGATTACTTTTTGTTATAAAAAAAGAAACTAAGCATCATTAAAATTATATGTACTTATATAATTCTTCAGATATACCTACCAACATTTATCAGAATTCTATATGCATTTGGTGGTGGTGGTGGTGGTGATGATGATATAATTTAATGAAAGACTATTATTTTTATGTTATAACGTATAGGATTGATATGTATCCCAAGTTTATGTATATATTTACTGACCAACTGTGTGAGTGAAAACACACAAGCTACACCCCAAAAAGACTAAAAAAAAGCAATTACATTTTTCATTAAAAAAAAAACAGCTCCAGGCGATGTATTGACAAACAATAGTTAAAATAACGGTCACGTGAAGTGCTTAATATTACGTCCACACACTAAAGTCTTTTTCAGTGCTTGAAATCATTTTTGGTGCCATAATAAATTCATTCTTTGATCCAAGCATAAATGATCAGAATTACAACATTCCCGACACAGAAAGGCAAGACAGTTTGCCAGAAAAAAGACAGTTTGCTAACATGATATTACGCTCAGCTCCCCTGTCCAATTCACTCACACAGACGTTCACACATATTCACACACTGAGAAAGGCCGCATACGCACAACCTGAACTCACACATGCAATATTCACACTGACAGAAAAAACATAGACTTACAGACTTCAAATATTCTTCACACAAGAACATTCAACTTTTCTAACCAACAATTCACTCACACAAAATATCTTTCCATCTGTATATAAATATAGTAGCGAGTACACGTCGCCCGCGTTGCCCAGGATAAATGTAAAAGAATGAAATAAAATGTGTAAACTGCCGACCGAACGCAAATAGGTCACAACGGATAGATTTAATGTAAAGAAATAAATGTCGCTTTTGAATTGTGGAAAATCCATGTAACCAAGAAAACGTCACCTTGGAGTGTAACAAAAATACAAATCGCATCAGTGTAGAAGAATATCTCCAGTGTAGAAGAATATTTCCTTCAATGACCACTTCTACAGAATTTGAACCAAACCGAACCAAACAGACTTTTGCCGAACTAAACATAAAATTATGATTAGGATTAGTTTAGGGTTATTTTAGTGTTCCCAAAAAACAACAAAAAAAAACAAATAAAAACAGTTTGGTTCAAATTCTGTAGAAGTACGAAGTTTTTTTTTTGTAAACTCCACGAAATATATCTCTCACCGAAGAAAAATTAAAAGTAATAATTGTGGTTAACTGACACCTAAAACGCTGGGATGGGCCGGGAATGTTGCGGCATTTTAAGTGAAATTTATGCGTGCAGCTGATTTCCAATAATTTTTTTTATTATATTACTTTTATCTATTCTGCCAATTGTAGCAAGGTGTTTACTGTGTACACGTCATCACCTAAAAAATAGAATCTAATTTTCGAATAATTAAACCAGAAGAGGGTTAGGTGTTTAAATATTGAAAAGAAAATACTTATCTGGTTTGTTATGGCAAACGATTTGATGCGTAATGTCGATGTAAGCTTTGCTGTGATTAGATGTTTTACAAATTCTGAAACGGTGCCACTTGATTACAGTTCCTTGTGAAGTAATTACCAAACGGTGTTTGAGGAGGGTAAGATTTATTAATTCATAGATATAAATACGCGTGCTAACCTCTCTTTGGTTCAAGTAGTTGGGAGAGCTTACAGTGCGGAATGAAAGTAATGTTTTTGGTTTAGCTTATAAAACTAATTTATAGTCTCTTGAAACACGCTCGAAGATAGTAGATGACTGAATTGATGTGTTTCGATGCGTTTGATGCATTACTTTTATAGGCTAGTCTAACCGGGTTGGGAGGGGAAAAATCAACTCCATTTTATATATATAGATAAGTGTATATATGGGTAATTACTATTATAGCTATATCCGTTTATATCTGTGTACTGGTGGACATATATTATTTTAGAACTTATATGGTTGTGTCTGAATTTTTATTCTGTGAGGTTATTCAATGACATGTGTATGTATTTATATGTTAGCATTTTCCAAAGATTTTAATTTGAGGGTTAACTGTGTTATAGGTTCGGCTTGTATATGTATGTGAGATTTTGAATAGAGATATATAATTATGTTTGTGTGCGCGTGTGTTTTCGCATGTTTATATAGATATATATTCTTTTATGTAAGTGTGTGGCATGTGTCGGTGTGTTCACTCAGGATGGTAAAAAGAGAGGGCATTGAATTGGCGAGTTAAGGTTGAAAAAGAAAGTGACATGTTTTGACATCCAACCCCCTCCCACCGTTATGTATATAAGATTGTGTCGACGTTTGAACAGCGGCTGCCACTGATTTTAAAATTTGATTATCTGAAATCTCTACCTTTGTCTCTTCTGGACGAATTGTTTGAGTCCTGATGAAGTACAAGCAATACTAAAACATAATTCCATTTCTGTAGACAATTTTAAATGTTTGTATAATAAAGAGCTAGAAAAACTTGATGCAGGGTGTTAAAAAATATCAAAGGTATTTGCAAATAATAAAGACGATATAAAAAAGAAAAAAGTTAAGAAATAACGTATAAATCGGTATAGAAAGCTAAAAGGAAAAAAGAAGAAAGCGTCTCATGGAAATAGAGTGAAGGTGTCTGACTTCTCTTCTTTTATTAGTCTGACAGTTTTGTACTCAATAACTTTGTGAGGCATGACATATATATATATATATAAATATTTTTCAATATTAAAGTGTTTTTATACCTACAAAAGATATCGTTTCGGGGTTCTACCCTCATTAGTGCTGGAGTGGCGGTTGCAGGCGGTCGCATCGGATCGAACATAGTTCGTAGATTCAGCTTAGAATCACGAGCCTAACACCTATGCCCACGCAGCCACAGGAAATTGACACAGACAGTAATTGAAATTAACGGGAGCAAGCGTCTTGTTGTCGAAAGTTTTCAACTATTTATATATATATATATATATATATATATATATATATGACCTTTCAATTTTGAATCTGATGTTTTTCTTTTTTTTCCCTTCTTTCTTCAATATAAACAACTAAAGAAAAGACCGACTTTTTTGCCTAAGGAAATCGTTGTTTTAAATGACTACAGATCGAAACATTGTCATGGCGGTGTCGCGTTTGTACATGTTTGTATAAATAAAAATAATATATACATACACACACATTGCTCTTTATTATAGAGTGGAGGACGCATTAAAGAAAACTGTTTGTTTGTTTCAATGTCTTTTTTTCACCCAATCATCAATATCAGTATTTATTGTCTTTCGCAGACGATTACTCATAAATGTTTTAATCATTGGAACAAAACATTGCTTTCAGGTGACAATTAAGAAAAGTAATTAGTCTTACAATAACAATTTTGATAATGAAAATTCAGATCATCCGAATCAATTAATCTTCTCAATATAATATGTCCTGATGATGACGCCAATACAATACGACAAAGTGCATGAACACACTTCTTTCCACTACATGTAATAAATGGCCGGCAAACAAGGCTCGAATATTAAACTAATCAGTGCTATCTGGGAAGGAGAAATTGATTATAACAATCAATAAAGACCATGAGTTTCATATGTGTCAGTGAATTGAAGAAAACCCAGGCTGGATCGGAATTGCATATTAGCTTTTTATTGCTCGCTTGGCCTGAAGTTGCATAATTCCTCTTAAATTTCGCTCTTTTAAATTGACGGCATGCAATGCAAGCCATCATACCAAATTGCCTCCCTTACTGTACAACTTGGATTTAATTTCGCACATTCGGTTGGGACTATATGTAGAATTTCAATGCAAAGTGATTTTATGGGTATGTGGGTCTACACACGTTTGGGGGTCGGGGAAGAGGGAACGGCTTAAATAGATTATTGGATAGAGAAGATTTTCATCCTCTTTGTGGAAAATGACAAAGATAGCTGGTTGCAAACAAGAATCTTTAACACATAGAATGGAATTTGTTCTTTCATTTGAAGAATTAAAGAGAATGTCGCATTCTAATATTTTATATCAACTTTATTGGCCATTTTCGTTAAACATATAATAATAGACAAGGTGTTAGTAATAGAGGATAAGTCCATGAGTCCGGATGAGAGAAAAGGTTTGAGAGTCCATAATATATACAATTAATGTCCTGGTTGTAGGGAACAGAGAAGAGTTCATATTGTTATTGTTTGGAAGTAAGCCTGTTTGTCAAAAGGTATTGGGAGTTGACCACGTGTGGCAGGTTGCCATCTTAGATACTGAAGTCTTCTTGTCGACGCTGATAGCCTGCGGCTAACAGCTGTTTGGTTTGCGCGCCAAGAGAGGAGTTTGTTGGCTGAACTGTGCGATGTGGGTTGGTCTCACTGCTAAAGAGAGAACAGTGGTAAACCACTCTCTTAAATAACCTTTGGGAACCAGTGCTGTGCTCGCATAAAAGATTGTTTCTGATTGGTAAAATCCCAATCAAAATTATGTGTTTGCTCCAATCAGCACCAAGCTTACAAGTCAAGTGGATATTTCGAACATCGTTTATGGCGGCTGCTGCTGCTGCTGCTTGCTGCCGTTGTATGTGGTAGTGACTACTGCTGCTACACGTATACGACACGCAGCCGGCACTACATACCACCAAACTCTCCAACCAAAGAAGGTACTAACCAGCTGATGTGGGGGGGAGGGGGGACTCTGTAAGGGTTAGTTTCAGCAGCAACGTTGTGCAGGTTTTCTATAGTTTTATTTGTTGGCCTCCGGGAATACATCCTCCACAATCAATTCGACAGTGGCTTTGTTACTGTCGGGCTGAGGTATTCTTCTGCTCAGTCCTAGGAGGTCCACCTTCAGGGGCTTTCCCTTCTCTCTGAGAAGAGGTTAGTTTATCACTAATTGTCTGAGGCGACTTTACTGAGGAATGCCGATAAAGCATTTCTTGTAGGACAGCGTGCGCTTATCCTAGTGCGCTGACTTTTCAAAACCACATCTGACCTTGTGTCTAACCTCCTGAAGAGGAGGTAAATAAACTTATACTCAAAATGCTTTCAGAAATATCATATAGAGTCGCTTTTAGCAGTAACAGCATATTAAAAAAAAGTGTAAATAAATAAAACATTACTGTACATGTGTTAATCTAACTTAAATTCGATCAAAGCACCAGTCTTTATGAGAAGTCTTTGATGATTTTACATTTGAAAACTTGTATTCTTTATAAAATACATAATTTATTGAATAGATCGACCATAGTTGAGGGAACCCCCAAAGTTCCCTTTTTCATTGATTACTACACTGTGACACTTCACCCAGATGTATAAATGGGTACCAGCCCTACGAGGAAGAAAAATGGCAACAGACTAGAGCCCTGTTACTGGAATGGTTTAGGCCATCTGTTCCACTTAACGCTATTGGACTGAGGATAAGTACTGGACCTAAGACACTTATAGGCTGAGAAAGAGACTACTTCTTCTTCTTTGCGTGTCTCTGAAGTGTCATGTGGCCATACAACAGTTTCCCACTTTTATATGCAGTCCTTTGCATTATTGTTGTACTCAGCAAGATCTTTCAAGCTGCACCGGTTGAGCAGTAGGGGGAAGACAAGACAATTTTGCATCGTTACATTCATACATGGTTGGGTCAGTTTTGTCCACCACCTAATTAATGCTAAGCTTCTTTCTGACCATCGGTATGGATTTAGACAAGCTCCTAAAACCTAACATTCACAGGTAACATGTATTGGAACGAATACATAGAAGATATTGCCAATGCTGCCGTAAGAAGATTGACTCCTTCTACTGTGCTAGAAAACTCTCACACCTACCAGTATCCTATATCTCTACAAAGCACCCATTCATGCATGCATGGAGTATTGTTGTCACATTTGGGCTGATGCACCAGCAATAAGTCTCTCCCTCTTAGACAGGGTTAAAAAAAAACTTTAATCTAATAGGTCCCACACTGTCTGCCAAGCTACAGCCTCTGTCCCATTGCTGCAATGTTACATCCCCGTTCTTGTTTTACTAGTACTTCAATGGAATGTGCTCCGATGAACTTGCTGCTTTGGTGCCCTCTCAGCGTAAATACCCTAGACCAACGCCGACAATCAATTAAATCCCATCCATAAAGATTCCCTAGTTTGATAACTAAAAATTATAATATATACATATATATATATATATATATATATATATATATATATATATATATATATATATATTTTCTAAATAATACTAAGTTAGGGTTAGAGTGCATACAGCCATATAGACCTCCCCCATAAACTCGCAGCACTTGAACGAATTCACCCGACGATGAAACCAGTGATTGTCGATTTCCATTTTTCGAACTGTCTTCATTTCGGGTCTATCAATGTCAATGAAACCATGGTACTTCTCTGGAATATTTAACGTATAGTTTTTAAATAAATAATTTATATATATATATATATATATATATATATATATATATATATATATATATATATATATATATGGTGTAATTTATTGGTATAGGAGAAATAAAAGGTGCTCAATTACTTATGCAAGAGCATATATATAAATGTCATTTCTATTCATGCTATACATTTGTTTCATGTTACATCGATATCTTTAGTTTTATGGAAACACTGAACGAACATACCCTGACCCCCAAAGGAGGAGGTAATGATTGAGAGTATAATACCATGAAGAACGCCTCCACCCTAAAAGGACGAGTTAATGCCTGGGAGGATGAACTCATCACAACATAACAAATAGTACCCTACCTTCCCCCACGAATGGAGAAGATAATCATGTAAGTATGGTAACATGAGGAAAGAACATATACTATACTGTCTCTCAATAAAAGGAGGTAATACTTGGGAGGATCGCCCCCACAAAAGGAGAAAGTAATGCCTGTGAGTATGGTATCATGGAAACAGAACAGATACTACACTACCCACCTACCCCCAAAAAGAGAAGGTAGTCCCTGGGAAGATGGTCTCATGACACCAGAACAGATATTATGTGACCCCCTCCACCAATAAAGGATGTAATACTTGGGAGGATTACCCAATCTCTTTAAAAAGGATGAGGTAATTCCTGGGAGTACGGTCTTATGACAACAGAACCGATACTACACTTACTCACCCCCATTAAAAGATAATACAATAATAGATTAAATTATTTTTTAATTCAGTTAAAAGTGCTAACCTAGAAAAAACATTATTTTTATGGTTCCTTGGCTAAGATCAAAGTGTAGTATCTGTTCTCAATATCTCAGCGACCTCAGATGTTTTACTATCGACGAAAATATTGCGTATATATAAGAAAATATGGCAATGCAAAATTACAACTGTATATGACAGAATATTTATTAATAATTAATAATATGTTGTAGCACAGAATTAAATAAGCATAACCTGTTTTGATGTTTTTATATAGTTAGGATAGATGGCAAAATTATTCATTTATATATATATATATATATATATATATATAGAGAGAGAGAGAGAGAGATGTTATTTATTTGTTTATTTTGTCTACAATACTTTTGAACAGAAAGCGCTTTACCTAAATGCTGATTGGGAAAATGTTTCCATCACCAATATGATGCCCCACATGGGGAGCAACACACACACACACATATATATATATATATATATATATAATATTTATAAATAAATATTAAATTATTAATACCTACAGACGCTAGCGTTTCAAGCTTATTGCTCTCATCAGTGCAGGAAAGTAACAATTTCAGATGGTCGGGAGGCGCGAACCCGGTTCACAGAGTCAGCCTAGAATCTGCAAGCAGTCGCCGTATCTACTCGGCCAATGGAAACTGTCACGTAATTAAGGGAAATTAAGATCTATATGTACCTAGAAGCGTGCACAGATAGAAGACTAATCGAGAGTGTTCGACGAACGTATTCGAAACTTTGCATTATATATGTATATATATATATATTTATATATATATAATTATCCATGGACTCATCAGCGTAGCTGAACCTAGTGATATTCGAAACCCTGACCCCAGAGTCTGAAACTCTACCACTGAGCCAATTGCGGCTAATACTAAATGTATCGCCTTTTTTGTAGATGTTATTTATTTGTTTATTTTGTTTGTGATACGTTTGAATGGAAAGCACTCTACCTAAATGCTACTCGGGAATAATATATATATATATATATATATATATATATATATATATATATATATATATATATATATATATATATATATATACACACGCATAGAGTGATATAAAGTAATGTCTATGTTTGTTTTAGTTAAAGTAATAACTTTTTACCAGCTTTCATATTAGATTGTAAATGAGTGTATTAGCATGTGATGAACGTTTGAATAAATTTCAAATGCAGATGTCCAATAATGATGAGTTGAAAGTCATCTATTTCTACAGATGCGTTTGATGTTTGAATAAGTGAAATATTAACCGGGATGAAGATCTATCGTCTGAGCTTCATCGCTTCTAATAATATGCACGGCAAGGATTCATGAACAATAGAGAAATGAAATTGCTCATCTCCTCAGGAGATCAAACATCCAATCATAATAAGACACGACTTTGCTTCCAACTCTCTGCCACTAACACATCTATATAATAAGATGCTAAGGCATTTCAATGTCCGTACGCACGTTATCACCTCCCCCATCTCTCCTTTTAAAATAGGGGGGGGGGGAGCGGTTGATCGCTCAATAGCCAAAGACACAATGCAAAAAAAATGTAATTTAAAAAATTTCACCTGCTGTCGCTGCTGTGTCAAATGTGAAACTCGATCTAAAATACACTTTCTTGACCTTTGGGCTAGGAACAAAGTGTAGTACCTGTTCAGTCCAAAGATAGTACAATAATATCGTGGGACGTCCATATAATGGAAATACGTAACAAACACCTACAAGGGTTTTAGAGATATACCCTCATAGTTATTCTGAAACTTGGGTTTACTTTCGGCAGCCTCGTAACTCTTGCTTCCCTTATTTTGTCCTTTAGTCCTCACATTCCATCAGCGATGTTTCTGACAAAGGGGGAAGAATTGCTGTTTTCTGGGTCAGAATCTATCCATCTAACACTTATCGTTGGCTAGTTTTTGACCTTGAAGTAGCATTTTTTAGCTCCTTACATCAAGTAGCTTCATGCCTTGTCTGGTGCGATTTCCATAAAGATTTTTTTAAAGACCCAAAGGCCACTCGAGGATAAAGGTTAATGAATGTCTGGGTCAGAATCTATCCATCTGACACTTATCGTTGGCTAGTTTTTGACCTTGAAGTATTTTTTTAGCTCCTTACATCAAGTGGCTTCATGGCTTGTCTGGTGCGATTTCCATAAGAAAGTATGTTTCAGTGTAAACAAAGGTGGTACAATAATATCGTAAGTGTTTGTTTTTATGACGAACGTCTATAGAATGGAAATATTTTCATCACGGCAACAATATACAACAAATAAAAGATACAACTGTGGAATTCCTACGGATCCTGCTGGTCTATATAATAATAATAATAATAATAATAATAATAATAATAATAATAACAACCAGAAACAGTACTGGAAAACCAAAAGCACAAAATTCTCTGGTATATGGATGTACAAACAGACAAACTCATACAAGCAAGGAGACCGAATGCCATAATAATCGACAAGAAGAAAATTTTTTGCAAAATCGTAGCCTCAGCCATTTCAGCAGATCACAGAGTGAATATCAAAGAGACGGAAAAGCGAAACAAATATATGGAACTTGCCAGAGAACTGAAAGGAATATGGAGCATGAAGAAAGTCAGTATAATACCAATAATCGTAGGAGCACTAGGAACAGTTGCAAAAAAACGTGAAGAAAAAACTGAAGGAAATTTGAATCAAAGGGATCACTGAGCCCATACAAAAGGCGGCAATGATCAAAACAGCCACAATCTTAAGGAAACTCCTCTACGAATGGTAACCAGTCACATGGAAGTAAAAGAAGAAAAAAAACACAGGAAAAACATCACCGCATGAACAGAAACTGCAAGAAACATCATATGCTGTCCCCCCTCCCTCAAAAAATGGTGCCGGCATAGGCTGACACCACACAAAATATTTGTAGAGGGTCAAGGAAGATAAGAAGACCGTGGAGGGACAGCACAAACCAGACCTCAACTGGAAGAGTGCAGAGAATGCTGGAACCTTGGAGAGGCTTATTGCCACCCAAATCCCAGAGAAGACCAATGGTTCTTACCAGTGAGAAATCAATGGCAAGCGACTGTTGCGATACTGTTGTTATCGAAAAGAGGTGAAGAATACTGGAAATCTGGTGAGGATTGTTATCACTCAGACTCCAGGGAACTCCACCGGTTGTTGTCGGTGAGCAATCACTGACGATGACCTGTGTGATAACTCCTAGTGAGTACAAATGATAATACACTAAAGCATTTCATGTTCATATGTACGTTATCAACGTTCACACAAATTGTAAAAATATGAAGTCGTCTGATCAGAAATGATAATGATTGATGATTAATCGACTGCAGCTGAGGTAAACAATTCCGACTTTAAGCATTTTAAAATGAATTGTTCTCAAATCAAATTATTATCGTCCCATCGACTAAAACAGTAAAAATTTAAATACATTGAAGAACATTTAACTGACAATTATTGTTACTGTAAGAAGTCAGAGAATATTTAATGCTTTGAAAAGAATTAAATTGCTACAATTTTAAATGAATAAATAAAAACGTGACATATCGATTTTATTTATTTAAAGAATAGCTAGCTGACAATGGCGATTATTTTTACGGAAGAAGAAAGAGTCATCTTTTTTTTAAATATTGACCCTGACAGATATTTATAATTTCAAAAGGAATATTATTATTAAAAATAAATCGTACAGATGGATTTTAAAAGCATCGTGGAATTTCCACAGTTTTCTGCTAGTTCAATCATATTACATCAAAAGTAAAAGAAAATATCCATTCCATTTTTAAAGGGAGGATAAATGTTTACTAGGAAAGAAACTTTTAAATATTCGCTTTTACAGCATTTATTGGCATTTTATATGTGCTTCAATACATATAAAATTCTTACAAATTTAGAATCTATGGGAAATTTTCTGAATTTATGAAAATGATACAATATAGATATGAAGGGACTAAAATATACCGAGAGATGCGATATGAATTAGGTTATTTAATAAAAGAAAGTGGAACATGTAGCCATCTTTAGACAAAGATATGGTTTATAGGTAGCTCGGTGGATAAATAGACGGTGATAAATAGATGGAGATAAATATGAAATATAAAGATTGGTAAGTAAGAAAGGACAGATAAATTGATTGATAATATGGATATTAACAGACTTATAGAGAGATTGACGAGCGCAGATTGAGATAGATTGATAAGCAGGTGGATATACAGACATAGAGACTGTGACAGAAAGAGAGACAAACGGATAGACAGAGAGAAAGGCTATAATAGATGGGTAGACAGACAGGGAAACTGAAATAAATAGATAGACGAACAGGAGCACTGAGATAGATGGATAGACAGACAGGGGTACTGTGAGAGGTGGATAGACGGACAGAGAGACTGTAAGAGAATGATAGACAGATAGAGAGACTGGTATATCGATGCATAGACAGACAGACAGACAGACTAAGATAGATGAATAGACAGACAGAGAGACTGACATAGATGGATAGAAAGACAGGCAGACTGAATTAGATTGATAGACAGACAGAAAGACTGAGATACATGGATAGACAGACAGGGAGACTGACATAGATAGATAGATAGATAGATAGATAGATAGATAGATAGATAGATAGATAGATAGACAGAGATAGATGGATATACACCAAAAAGACTGAGATACATGGACAGATAGATAGATAGACAGAGAGACAGAGATAGATGGATTGACAGACAGGGAGACGGACATAGATAGATAGATAGATAGAGAGAGAGAGAGAGAGAGAAAGAGAGAGAGAGAGACTGAGATAGATGGGTTGATAGCCTAATAGAATAGATAGATGGATAAAATCAGACATATATAGGTGGATAGATGGATAGATATACAGATATAGATAGATAGATAGATAGATAGATAGGTAAATAGATAGATAGATAGATAGATAGATAAATAGATAGATAGATAGATAGATAGATAGATAGATAGATAGGTAAATAGATAGATAGATAGATAGATAGATAGAAAGAAAGAAAGGCTGAGAGACTCAGTTAGATGGACCGATAGACTGATTTGCATAGATGGATAGACAAACAGAGAGACATAGATAGATAGATGGATAGATAGACTGAGATAGATCAATAAATATGAATGAAAAGAATGACAGGTTGGTTGTTATACTTATGGTATGTTAACCCTTTTTAGTCATTTTATGCTGAAACTGTCCATATATATGGTATACTAATTGGTTTTGTCAGCATATATTTTGTAAATAGTGTGTAAATGATATATTCTATTTAACCCATAAACGGGCACGTGACAGGTGCTCTCACTCCATGTCCGAGTAGATCTGGGGGGAATGGTAACTAAGGAGGTGACTCCACATTTCCCAATGCTACTAAATTGAGGCCTCACCACCCGATGAAATTCCATGTCATACTCAGGACCGAGAATGACATGCAGAAATATATATATTTAGATAGAAAGGAACAGACTGAGATCGATTAATAGATATGTAACCAGATAGGAATTAACAGAGGTAGGTAATCTGGAAGCAACCATCTATAATAAATACCATGGTTGCAAAGACTCAACAGAGGACAACCCTATCATGTTTTACCGCATGGTAGGAATCCGGTCATCTCCTACCACATTTAGTGGCGTTACTGTATTGCTATGATATAAATACATTGTATATCTTAACCTGTCACAATTTGTGGTTGTTATCTTTGTGACCCCTAGCACGGGTCTACAACATAATCTACTAGCAAGCTTGCTAAATAAATTGAAACGAAGAGTCTGGGATATAAATCGATAGCCTAGGAAAAAAATAAACAATTGAATATTTGGCTAGGAACAAAGTGTGGTACCTGTTCTGATGCTACACTTAGTCTATTTTGTCCTCAGTCAGTGAAAGATAAGTCCTTCTAGACTGAGGCAATTTTAATTTTTGTTTCAATCCAGAGTGCCCCTTTTTGGGTAGTTGGATTTTCCGCACATTAAAAACCGACCTTGTGTTTAACTTTACCCTCGTGGGGAGGCAAGTAAATAGGAACAAAACACTGACTTTTATTCATAGTAGTATCTACTATGAATAAAAGTCAGTTTTTGTTATGTTGATTTTAAATAATGTTAATTATAATTATAATTTTAAACAACATTTAATACTTTCTAATTGTAATATTTGAAAAGTATGAATATTTATAAAACGAGGCAATCCTTATAAAAAAAATCAATGCTAGAAACATTTAAAATTAAAGAATGCTGACTGTGTGAAAACAGTGTCTCTTTTTTTGTTTTCAGATTAACGAAAATAAAAACAAATAAGCAATTGTGTTTTGAATGAAAAGCTTTTTAGCTCATCGAAATCTACGGATTCCCCAATTCCCATCAGTAGAAAATCTTGAAAATCAAGCGCCAAAATAGAAAAGAATTGAAAGCAATTTTCTACATTTTCCGTCAGTATAAGATGCAAACTCTGTGTTAGTTTTTATTCTTCTTTCTATACTTTTGCTAAGATTAAACAACATCTTTTTGTATCAACTCTAAAATCATGATTAATAAACATTAATTTAAAATCAGTCGCCAAACCCGACATTTTTTCATAGCTGTATCATTAGACATAAGAAATGGCCGCCATCAGTTGACCTCACTGATAACGTTCTAGCAAAACCGTTCTTTAAATACATTTATGAAATAATCACGTATGCAAATTCAAATTTTATGAGTGTAGCAGTTATCTCCCCTTCTCAAGCATAATTGCACCGGTTTGCCAGTAAGCGTCGCTTTTCACTGTCAGGTGTAGCTGAAGAAGACCACCGAGTTATCTGCCCTTCTTGATTATATAAACCGGTGCACAACGGCAGACAGGGCTTTTTTTCAGTTTCGACCACGACAGACGTTAGTCATCGGAGACACTGCTAGTCTCTTTGTCTGACCCACAAAATCACATGTGTTCAAATTCATAAACACGTTTTTCTCGGTAAGAGATTTTTCTTCACACACGCATGCATATCCCTACAGAGACAATTTCTTCCCCATAACATTTTATTTTAACGTACACAATTTCTTTATTGAACATATTGTCCCATGTGCTTTTCAATCATATGAACTATTTCAACTCCACACACATTATACATACATACATACATACATACATACATACATACATACATACATACATACATACAGCATTCATCATTCTATATACACACTGTATACGTATTAATGTACTCTGTTTCATTGTCGTTACACACGTTCAATAAACGCTTTATTTAAACAACCTATTGCCTGTGAATTATTATTTTGCCTTACATGTTACATTGCTTGTATTATGAACATTTAACCGGGATTCCTCCTAGAACCCCGACACGAGCAAGGTAGGAGAGGCTTAATCTCAATAATATCTAACAATAATAAAA
The DNA here is from genome assembly GCA_963556195.1 of Sepiola atlantica. Classification (NCBI taxonomy): domain Eukaryota; kingdom Metazoa; phylum Mollusca; class Cephalopoda; order Sepiida; family Sepiolidae; genus Sepiola; species Sepiola atlantica. The sequence continues at coordinate 201,303,352 of OY744521.1, read as the reverse complement.
AAGTAAAGAAATTTGTTCACTTTTAATATAGACACAAAAATCCTCCCTTATTATTATTATTATTATTATTATTATTTGTACTCACAAGGAGTTCTTACACAGGTAGTAATCAGTGATTTCTCACTGATAATCACCAGTTCGTTTCCCTGGAGTCTGAGTGACAACAAGTCTCCCCAGATTTCCAGTGTTATCCACCTCTTTCGATAACTACTGCAAATGAATTTACGTTATCAAAACAGACGCTTACCATCGATTTCTCGTTGGTAAAGACCATTGGTCTTCTCTGGGATTTGGATGGCAATAAGCCTCCCCAATGTCTCAGTGCTCTCTACACTCTTCCAGCGGAGGTCTTGTTAGTGCTATCCCTCCTCGGTCTTTCCATCCTCCTTGACCCTTCACGACTGTTTTGTGTGGTATCAGCCGGAGCTGATGCCATCACTTTTTGGGGGGAGGGGGGAGTTTATGAATTTTCTTGCAGTTTCTGTTCCTTGAGTTTCTGTGGTGCTCTTTATGTGATTTTGTTTTCTTCCTATTGCATCTTGCATGTGATTGGTTAGTCTTCTTATCTTATGTGGAAAGGTTTCCGCATTCATGGATTTTTCTTAAGATGTCAGCTGTTTTTATCATTGCCGTCCGTTGTATGGTCTCAGTCTTCCCTTTGATTCCAATTTTTTCCAGTCTTTATTCCAGGTTCTTTGGAACTGTCCCGAGTGCTCTTACGATTATTGGTATTATTTTGCCTTTCTTCATGTTCCATATTCCTTTCAATTCTCTGGCAAGTTCCGTGTATTTGCTTCGTTTTTCTGTTTCCTTGGTCTTCGTCCTGTGGTCAGCTGGGACAGCAAAATCTACGATTTGGCAGGATTTTTTTTGTTGTTGACTATTATGGCATCCGGTATCCTTGCTTGTATGAGTTTATCTATTTGTACTTTCATATCACAGAAGATTTTGTGTTTTTCGTTTCCGACTACTGTCTCTGGTTTATGTTTGTACCATTTGTCCGAGTGTTCGAAATGCATTTGTTTGCATAGTTTTCCCCATTGTACTGCTTTCCCCATGCAGTCATGCCTATTTTTGTATTCGTTTTGGGCATTCACTTATTATGTGATTTACTGTTTCGTCTCTTTGTCTGCACTATATGCATTTACTGTTTTCCTGGGTTTTATCTATTTTAGCTTTAATATAGTTGGTCTTAATTGCATTGTTTTGTGCAGCCGTCAGTAAGGATTCAATTTCTCTGTTCAGGTGTCCTTTTCTCAGCCATGCCCAACTATTTCCGTGTGCCTCTTCTCTTGTCATTTTTATGAAACGCCCATGTACTTGTTTTTCTTCACACTTTTCTTGTCTGTTTGTGTCAGATTTCGGTGCTTCCTGAGTTGTTCGTTGGGGCGGTGTATTTTGCTATGCTGATTAGCCTTTCTGCGTTCTGGTTTATGTATTTCTCCAGCTCTTTTTTAGTGTCGTCCACACAGTCTTCTATATTTACCAGTCCTCTTCCCCTTCGTTTCTCTTCATGTACAGTCTGTCTGTTCGTCTTTTGGATGTAATGCATTGTGCATGGTCATTAATTTTCTAGTCCTCTGGTCAAGGTACCTGAGTTCTTCTTTTGTCAAGCTTATGAATGGTCCAGAGTATCTTATTAGTGATACTGCCCAGGTATTTATTCCTTTGATTAGGTTTCTGCTATATAATTTTGTTTCTAAGATCTTTTTTGTTCTTCTCAGATATTCTTTTCCAATCTTCTCTTTCATTTCTATTGATTTGATTGTGTCTGCTTCCAAAACTCCCAAATATTTATAGCTGTCTTGTTCGCCTAACGCCATTATCTGCTCTTGGTTGGGTAGTTCCATGCCCACAGTCATCTCCAGCTTTCCTTTTTTAATCTCTAGCAATGCACACTTTCTCATTCCGAATTCTATTTGAATGTCCTGGCTGAAGATTCGGGTCGTATTTATCAGCTTTTCCAGTTCCTTTTGGTTTTTGCAAATAGCTTAAGATTGTCTATGTACATGAGATGGTTTATTCTTTGTTCTCTGCCTGTGAACTTGAGTGGCATCATGGATATGATAAACAGAAATGGTGATAGGGAGTCTCCTTGGAAAATGACTTTCTGTATTTTGATCTCTGTCAAGTGTTGCCCTCCAGCTGTCAGTTTTAATCTCTATGTTTCCGTTGCTTTCTTGATGAGATTAATAATCCTGTCGGGTATCTTCAGCATTCAATTATCCATGCTTGAGGGATTCTGTCATATGCTTTCTTGTAGTTAATCCATGCCATAGATATGTTCTTTTTCTTGTTTTTAACCTCTTTGAGGATCTTTTGATCTATGTATAACAGATCATGCATCCCTCTTTTACCTTTCCGGCATCCTTTTTTTTTCTCTCGGGTAGTAGCCCACGGCTGTTCAGAGAATGGTAAATTTGCTCTCTGTTGTGCCGTTAGGATTTTCCACATTGTTGGTAAGCATGTTATTGGTCTTTAATTTAATTTAATCTTCTTGACGTCTTTTTGTATGAGCATTGTCTTTCCTTTGGTCATCCACTCTGGTACGTCTGTTTTATGGATATATCCTCTCAGTTTCTGTACTAGCCTTTCATGTAGGGTCGTGAATATTTTGAACCAGTACACATGTATTCTATCGTGGCCTGGTGCTTTCGAGTTTGCCATTTTCTTTAGTGTTGTCTTAATAGTTTCTTCATTAATTTCTGTTTCTGTTCCTTCTTGAATTTCTTGTAGTTTATCGTTCATGTTTTTCAGCCATTTAGCATTTTTGTTGTGATCTTCAGTTTTTTCCCATAATGTTTTGTTTCTGTCAGGTTCTGTTGTTGTTCTTTCTCCATTTACGTTTTTGTAAAACTGGATTTCATTGTTTTCAAAGGTCCTGTTCTGTTTGTACTGTTCAGAATTTTATCTATATCGTCTCAATCTTCCTTCTTTTGCTGCTAACTTTTGCTTTGGTTCTTTCCTTGCGATTCAGATTTCTACTCTTCCATCGTTTACTGTTCTCCTTCATCCTATTTACGGTTTTAGCTTCCTTTTGAAGTTTGGTGATCTGGGTTTCCAGTCTGATCTCCCATCCAGATTTCGTCTGTCCATTCTTTTGGGCAGTCTTTTTTTTCTCTTTTTAGTTTCATACTTATTGATTTTGCCCCCCCCCCCCCCCCTGCATATATCAAGTTGTTTAGGTCTTTGATAGTGTCTGTTGGGATGTACGTGAGTACTCTGTTTACTTTCTCTGTTTCAACTTTTAACTTCTTCCAATCTTCATTTCTTAGGGATTGGAGTTTTGTTGTTTTCTTTGGACATGATTTGTTTGATGTTTTCCACTCCTCTTGCTTCTTTCTCAGTGAGTTCTTCTTAGCCCTCTTCAGTTTCTATGTTTATGTTTTGCCCGTCTTCTTCCTGGGAGTTTTTATCGCGTGGTGTTTCTTGATCTGTCACACCATTTACCTTTCGTTTGATTTCCGTTAATTCCATCTCCAAGAACCACCCTCTCTTGACTATCTGTCTTGCTTGATCTGCTATCCTTTGTTCAGTTGTATGGTAGTCAGTAGAAATGTCTCATAGATCTTTCATTCGTTTTCGATATCCTTTTTCTGTGGGGTAGCAGCTTTTGTAGTAGCATTCCATTAAAAGTCTGCTCTCTTTTGTGGTCCATTTCTTTCTATGGCTTTCTGGTTTGTTATTTTCATTCCTGCTTTCTTGTGTTTTGTCCGTGTCCTTGTCATACCTGGAATGTGATGGGTTACTTACCTGTTTTTTATCCGTGATCTTGTTCCTGAAATTAAAGGAGCCAACATTCGCAGGATACGGACCGGGTCCCCCATGTTGACCATCAAGGGAGAACTTGCCTATCATGACACTCAGATCTTTCTTCTGAGTCCCAAAACGTTTATTTATATTTTTTAGACATTTACCCTGGTTTGGTATTTGTGGCAACACAAGGCCCAGACTTAATTTACCTGTGATCCTGTCACAGGGATAGTGTTCCTCTCATTTTCATGAAGTTCAAGGTGCACTATCACACATACATGAAGACACATTTACGAAAATAAATTAAAAAAAAAAAAATTAATTAATAAAAGGAATAAAAATAAATAAATAAATAAATAAATTATATATATATATATATATATATATATATATATATATATATGTTACTTAATTAGTGCAAGTTTTCTAGGATACTCTTAAATAATGAAATAAAAAAGACGATAGATTCCCCTCCCATGTTTGTCTGATGAATTGATGCCAAGTTATCAAACCTTCAGTCAAGATTAAAAAATAACGGAAACCTTTTTTCTCTCACGTAAATAATTACCTTTTGGGGGGGGGGGGGATTTCAATTACTTTCAACTTAAACAAAAAACTTTTATTATTATTATTATTATTATTATTATTATTATAATTATTATTATTATTATTATTATTATTATTATTATTATTATTATTATTATTATTATTATTATTATGTACTCACTTAGAGTTTTGATACAGGTCATCATCAGTGATTGCTCACTGACAATAATCGCTGATGTTGATGGAGTCTGAGTGACCACAAGTCTCCCTAGATTTCTAGTACTCTCCACTTCTTTCGATAACCATTAGAGTATTCATAGGAAGTGTCTACTACCACATGGAAAACCGTCTCTGCTGTAGGCGTAAATTTCATGACAGTGGCGATTTGAGGGGTCGGGCTTAGAAGTCATATTTTAGCATCCTGAGATAGTTGTTGTAGTCATAGTAGTTGTGGCAAGGATAGTGCACCTTTTGTGGGAGCTAGAGATCCCCACATTTAAAAGCCTTGTGCCAGACTTTCTTTGTACTCAAAGGGAGATACGTAGAATCGAAACGTGTTAATAGCCTGTTGATGGCTATCAGGTTGAAAGTGAAAACAATATTCACTGACAGCGACATTGAAAAGGGTAAAATCGGAACAATGTGTTAATAACAAAACACGTGTGGACTGAGAGCCGCAATGACTCATTTATTCTCTTTATCTCCATTTCTTTTTCAAGTATACTTGTCTGTCTGTCTCTGCCTGTCTGTCTGTATCTCTCTATCTATCTATCCTCTCTCTTCCTCTCTTTCTTTCTCTCTCGATTTATTGCAGATATTTTCAATTTGAATTTTCAACTCATGCACGTCAAGCTCAACGGAATTGAGTTTTAAAAATGTCAATTCTTCGGTAAAAATAAATAATTATATTTTTATATAAAATGTGTTGTTCGCTCTCTTCTATTATACAGCGTTCAATTGCAGTATAAAATATTAATTCTCAGGTGAAAATTAAGTATGCAAATAACGTCTAATGACGCCACTGAAGACCCGGCAAATACCCTCGGGTATAACCCTTTATGTTAATGGGGATGTGCCTATCGTTTGCCACTCAGAAAGCTGGGTAACGTGCCAGGACGTTAACGCCCTTCTAAAGACACACCTGCGGCGCGGACATCCCATGTTACACTCCCCGGTAAACGATCGCGTTACAGTAGTAATAATTAATTTTATAACACCAAGACAGTTGGAGCCTTTGATAAGTACAAGAGTTTGGACACAAAATACTTCAAAACAATCAGAAAGATACTATTAAAGTAAAATTCGTTTCAACTTCCAAGGTCTAATAGCCTAAAAGTAGACGGACAGATGTGTCTTATATATTAGCATAGATGAAGATCAGTGAACAAATCTATAAACAAAATATACAATATCTCGTCCAGCATTATCTATTCATTTCACTTACATCTTCGTAATGTATCTTGGAAAACAAAGTGACAATGATAACAAATGTCTTCCATTTTGTTAGGATAAAGGACCTAATCACAAAAAATAGAATAAACTGTATTTTCTGCAAGATTTCTTTTCTATTTTGAAATAGAT
>OY744521.1:201077472-201292472 GCA_963556195.1 Sepiola atlantica | reverse complement strand
GGTACAAATCAGAACAGAGCAAACAGAACAGGACCTTTGAAAACAATGAAAGCCAGTTTTACAAAAACCTAAATGGAGAAAAAACAACGACAGAGCAACCGAACCCAACAGAAACAAAACAATTCTGGAGCAAGATATGGGAAGGACCAAAAAAGCACAACAAGAATGCGCAATGGTTGAAAAACATGAAAGATGAACTGCAAGAAATCGAAGAAGGAACCGAAACAGAAATCAACAAAGAAACGATCAAGAAAACCCTAAGAAAAATGGCAAACTGGAGAGCACCAGGCCACGATGGAATACATGCATACTGGTTTAAAAAATTCACGACCTTGCATGAAAGAATAGCGCAGAAACTGAGAGGATGTATCTGCAAAACAGACATACCAGAATGGATGACGGAAGGAAGAACAACACTAATACAAAAAGACCCCAAAAAGGGAACGACCCCCAGCAACTACAGACCGATAACATGTCTACCAATAATGTGGAAAATTCTCACAGCACAACTGAGAGAACAAATCTACCAATCCCTGGACAAACGTGGACTGCTCCCCGAGGAACAAAAAGGATGCCGGAAAGGACAAAGAGGGGCACATGATCTACTATACATTGATCAAAAGACTCTGAAGAAGGTGAAGAGCAGACAAAAGAACATAACCATGGCATGGATTGACTACAAGAAAGCCTACGACAGAATCCCCCAAACATGGATAATTGAATGCTTAAAAATATACAAGATACCAGACAGGATTATTAATCTCATCCAGAAAGCAATGGAAACATGGAGACTAAAACTAACAGCCGGAGGACAATACCTGTCTGAGATAAAAATACAGAGAGGCATTTTTCAAGGAGACTCTCTATCACCACTACTGTTTATAATAGCCATGATGCCACTCAACTACATACTCAGAAAGTGTGATGCCGGATACAGGTTTACGGATACAGAACAAAGAATAAACCACCTGATGTACATGGATGACCTTAAACTGTTTGCAAAAAACAAAAAAGAACTGGAAAAGCTGATAAACACAACCAGGATATTCAGCCAGGATATCCAAATGGAGTTTGGAATAGAAAAATGTGCACTGCTAGAGATCAAAAGAGGAAAACTGGAAACGACAGAAGGTATAGAACTCCCCAACCAAGAGGAGATGAGGGCGCTAGGAGAACAAGATAGTTACAAATACCTGGGAGTTCTGGAAGCAGACACAATCAAATATACAGAAATGAAAGAGAAGATTGGAAAAGAATATCTACGAAGAACAAGGAAACTCTTAGAAACTAAACTATATAGCAGAAACCTAGTAAAAGGGATAAACACATGGGCTGTATCACTAATAAGATACTCTGGACCATTCATAGGCTGGACCAAAGAAGAACTCAGGCACCTTGACCAAAGAACTAGAAAACTAATGACTATGCACAATGCACTGCACCCAAAAGACGACACGGACAGACTCTACGTGAAAAGAAATGAAGGAGGTAGAGGACTGGTAAGTATAGAAGACTGTGTGGAAGACACCAAAAAAGAGCTGGAGAAATATGTAACCCAGAACACAGAAAGACTGATCACCACAGCAAGAGACACCAGCCCAACAAACAACCCCGGAAGCACTGAACCCAGAAACAAAAAGACAAGAAAGGAAAAGTGGGAAGAAAAACAACTACATGGACGCTTTATAAGACTCACAAGCGATGAAGCCAATGAAAACAGCTGGGCATGGCTAAGAAAAGGAAACCTGAACAGAGAAACAAAATCTCTGCTGACGGCCGCACAGAACAATGCGATTAGGACAAACTTTATTAAAGCAAAGATAGATAAAACCCAGGAAAACAGCAAATGCAGATTGTGTGGACAAAGAGACAAAACGATAAATCATATAATAAGTGAATGCAGCAAGCTAGCACAAAGGGAATACAAGAACAGACATGACAGCATGGGGAAAGAAGTACACCGGGAAATGTGCAAACAACTGAATTTCGAATATGCAAGAAAACGGTACAAACACAAACCAGAAACTGTACTAGAAAACGAAAAACACAAAATCATATGGGATATGAATGTACAAACAGACAAACCCATAACAGCAAGGAGACTGGATATGATAATAATCAACAAGAAAGAAAAATCCTGCAAAATCGTGGACTTTGCCGTTCCAGCAGACCACAGAGTGAAGATCAAAGAGACGGAAAAGAGAAGCAAATATACTGAACTTGCCAGAGAATTGAAAGGAATATGGAACATGAAGAAAGTCAGTATAACACCAATAATCATAGGAGCACTAGGAACAGTCCTCAAAAACATGGAGAAAAGACTAGGAGAAATAGGAATCAAAGGGATAACTGAGACCATACAAAGGACAGTAATGATCAAAACAGCTACAATCCTGAGAAATGTCCTCGAATGCGGAAACCAACCCACATAAGCAACGAATGGAGAACAAACACATGGAAGCACAAAACAACAGAACCGGGGAAAATACAACCGCACGAGAGAGGCGCAAGCATAGGCTGACGCCACGAAAATTATGGACAGAGGGTCGAGGAGGGAAAGCGCAAAACCAGACCTCCACTGGAAGAGCGCGGACAGCTCTGGGACCATGGGAAGGCTTGTTGCCACTCGGGCCCCAGAGGGGACCAATGGCCCTTATCAGCGGGAAATCGTTGGTAGGTGGCTGTAGCGATTACCGCAAGGTCATCAGCGGTGATGAACGAAAAGAGGTGGAGCATACTGGAGGCCTGAGGAGACTTGTTGTCACTCAGACTCCAGGGAATACCACAGGTTGTCGGCAGTGGGTGACCACTGACGATGACCAGTGTGATAACTCCTAGTGAGTAAATAATAATAATAATAATGACGCCACGAAAATTATGGACAGAGGGTCGAGGAGGGAAAGCGCAAAACCAGACCTCCACTGGAAGAGCGCGGACAGCTCTGGGACCTTGGGAAGGCTTGTTGCCACCCGGGCCCCAGAGGAGACCAATGGCCCTTATCACCGTGAAATCGGTGGTAGGTGGCTGTTGCGATACCGCAAGGTTATCAGCGGTGATGAACGAAAAGAGGTGGAGCATACTGGAAGTCTGAGGAGACTTGTTGTCACTCAGACTCCAGGGAATACCACAGGTTGTTGGCGATGACCAGTGTGATAACTCCTAGTGAGTAAATAATAATAATAATAATAATAATAATAATAATAATAATAATAAGATCACGATGAAATACATGCGTACTGGTTCAAAAAATTCACGATCCTACATAAAAGACTAGCACAGAAACTATCAAACAGACGTACCAGAGTGGATGACCAAAGGAAGGACAACACTCATACAAAAAGATGCCAAGAAGGGAACAATCCCAAGCAATTACAGATTAATAACCTGTTTACCGACAATGTGAAAAATCCTAACGGCACAACAGAGAGAGCAAATTTACCATTCTCTGAACAGCCGTGGGCTACTACCCGAGAGAAAAAAAAAGGATGCTGGAAAGGTAAAAGAGGGATGCATGATCTGTTATACATAGATTAAAAGATCCTCAAAGAAGTTAAAAACTAGAAAAAGAACATATCTATGGCATGGATTGACTACAAGAAAGCCTACGACAGAATCCCTCAAGCATGGATAATTGAATGCTTCAGAATGTACAAGATACCCGACAGGATTATTAATCTCATCAAAAAAGCAATGTAAACATAGAGATTAAAACTGACAGCTGGAGGGCAATACTTGACGGAGATCAAAATACAGAAAGTCATTTTCCAAGGAGACTCCCTATCACCATTATAGTTTATCATAGCTATGATGCCACTCAACTACATACTCAGGAAATGTGATACCGGATACAAGTTCATACGCAGAGAACAAAGAATAAACCATCTCATGTGCATGGACAATCTGAAGCTATTTGCAAAAAAGAACTGGAAAAGCTGATAAATACGACCAGAATCTTCAGCCAGGACATTCAAATGGACAACGGAATAGAAAAGTGTGCATTGCTAGAGATTGAAAAAGGAAAGCTGAAGACGACTAAGGGCATGGAACTACCCAACTAAGAGCAGATGGGGGCGCTAGATGAACAAGAGAGCTATAAATAGTTGGGAGTTTTGGAAGCAGACACAATCAAATCAACAGAAATGAAAGAGAAGATTGGAAAAGAATAACTGAGAAGAACAAGAAAGATCTTAGAAACAAAATTATATAGCAGAAACCTAATCAAAGGAATAAATACCTGGGAAGTATCACTAATAAGATATTCTGGACCATTCATAAGCTAGACTAAAGAGGAGCTCAGCCACCTTGACCAGAGGACTAGAAAATCAATGACCATGCACAACGCACTACATCCAAAAGACGATACAGACAGACTCTATGTGAAGAGAAACGAAGGGGGAAGAGGACTGGTAAGTATAAAAGACTATGTGGACGACACTAAAAAAGAACTGGAGAAATACATAAACCAGAACACAGAAAGCCTGATCACCGCAGCAAGAGACACTGTCCCAACGAACAACGCAGGAAGCATCGAAACTGGACACAAACAGACAAGAAAAGAAAAGTGGGAAGAACAACAACTACATGGACGCTTCTTAAAACTCACAAGAGAAGAAACCAACGAAAATAGCTGGACATTGCTAAGAAAAGGAAACTTGAACAGAGAAACGGAATTTTTACTGATGGCTTTACAGAACAATGCGATTAGGACAAACTACATTGAAGCTAAAATAGATAAAACCCAGGAAAACAGTAAATGCAGACTGTGCAGATAAAGAGACGAAACAGTAAATCATATAATAAGTGAATGTAGCAAACTTGCCCCCCAAAAACACAAGAACAGAAATGACTGTGTTAGGAAAGTAATACACTGGGAACTGTGCAAACAATTGAATTTCGATTATGCAGACAAATGGTACAAACATACACCAGAAACAGTACCGGAAAACGAAATACACAACACCCTCTGGGATATGGATATAAAAAAAAAATTTTTGGTGGGGGTCGGAAATTTTTCTTTTGGGGGGGGGGGGGGGGGGTCAACATTTTTTTTTCTTAAAATATTGCTTTGGGTGGGAGAGGGTAAAAAGAAATTTCTGATGAGGAGGATAAAAAAAATTTTTAGGGTGGTCGAAGAATTTTTTTTTAGCTAAAAATATTTCTTTGGGTGGGGAAAGGTAAAAAGAAAATTTTAACCGGGTGGGGGGACATTTTTGGTCCAAACCAAAGAAAATCAATGTTTCACCACCCAAGAAATTTGCCTGGGGTGTCATCGGTTTACGGGTGAGCGTTCATTTTTGACGCGGCAGCCTAGCAAAAATAGACGACCGTAGGGAGGCTTTTTTGCTAGTAATAATAATAAACATTTATACCTAAAAAAATCTATTTGGCAAATTCAACCAAATTTGGTATGAAATATTTCTAACATAACTGAAATATCCCTAAACTCACACATATATACACACAATCGCTCAGGCGAATTGTATTTCTTCTTTCTTTCCATTGCTTTACGGTTTTATTTAAAAAATAAATAAATTCATATCAAAATAACCAAAATTTTACTATTTATCTATTTATGTGAATAAATGTTAATATTTATCTATTTATGTGAATAAGTGTTCATATATATCCATCCATGTGAATAAATGTTAATGTTTTTTTTATATAAGCAAATGTTTTTGTCTTGTGTTTACAAGAAACTTATGAATGAAATATTTATTATTTAAATTTTTGGTTTTGTGAAGTGGCAGTGAGCTGGCAAAACCAGATAATATTATAACAAAAAGCAAGATATGTATTTTTTCATATAATATAAGCATGAAGTGTGCCTATTTTTATTAAGCAAAATGGCCAACTACGTATTTCCCTTGTTTTTATTTCTCTCCCTTCTCTCTCTCCCCCTCTCTCTCCCCCTCTCTCTTCCACTCTCTCTCTTTCTCTCTCTCTTTCTCTCTTCGACTCTCTTTGTCTCGGAAGCAAGTTGGCTAATTAATTTTTTAGTTTTCATAAAATTTAACTTAAGTCTAAACGAATGCAGAGTTAACTCACTTTTGTACCGATTTCTATCGTCTAAAAAAATAATCTCCGAATAAAGTTACTATCATTAAATTAGCAGTAGTAGTAGTATTAATTGTCGAAAATTTCTTCGACGCCAAGGGGTAGTTCGTAGATCAGAGTAGGGTCAGGTGGGTGTAAAACGTTGCGAAATATTGCTAAATCGCGACCCCAACTATGTCAGGAATCAAATACCCCAAGAAAAGAGGTTCTGACTTTGTTCGCATGAACTTTTCAAAAGTGAACAAAGGAACTCTCACGAAATGTAACTGTCGCCAGAACTTTCAAAAACAGACTGTTCCAGAAGAAGGAAAAATGCTCTTAAATAAACAGTAATCCACAAATTACTCACTTCCGGTAGAAGGTATAAAAACAGAGCTAAAATCGTTCCTTTGAGCAAGCCAAAAGCACCCGGCTCTCCTCCGATGTCCGACAACCCCATGATACATACACCAGTTAACTTTTTTTTCTCACATAGTAGCAGTAGTAATAGTAGTATATATTATAAAGAAGCAAGATTGCTCCTTATGCATCTTTTTAATAATATAAACATGGAGTGCGTCTAGTTGAAAAAAAAAGCAAGATGGCAAATATGCGTTACAGTGTACCGAAACAATATTTACTTTCTTTCTCTTTCTGTTGGAAGTTCGTATGTCCTTATTTGTATCAAACGCAGCAATGATTATCAAATGAAAATTAGCGGTGTTTATTTTGAAGTTTTTCTTACTGAAGAATATATCTGGTCGGATAGGGTATGAAATCGATGAAATCGATTAGAATTTTATTATTGTATCCTTTGTTCTACAACCAATCTTTTCAATTGATTCATCTTTGAATTCATTTAACAAATCCGATCTCTTCTATCAGATGTTATATTCCTGTTATAGAAATAATCTCATTTTTGGGTTATATAAATCCAGCTATGCTTATTTTGAAGGAAATAATCACATAAAATGTGTATAGATATAATTTTCTCTCTATATAAAAGTCAATGCTGTTTGTTTTTGTGTTATAGAAATGGAAATGTTAACAGTTAAAACATTAAAATAAGTTTCAATACGGGTTACATTTTCCACAGAATCTAAATACACCATTGAAATTTTCCTTCTATTCCATTTGAGGGTCACTAGGGGCAATTATTGATTAAGTCCATAAAATAACTGAAATATATTAGAACGTAAAGAAAATAAATTCATTTTTTTAAATAGATGTTCTTCGGTTCATAAAACAAAAATAATTTTAAGCAAAGAATATCTCAGTGAAGAATGTATTTGAAATAAGATTTAAGCATTTAAATAAATATTTTTATTAGTATTTTTAAGATTTGAAATAATTAAATAAAAACGAATTATCCAGTATTCTTTTAAGCAATTTTCCGTATTATAGCTGTTTGTGTAAGAAACACAGTGTCCAGATTAAATCAACTTTATTTTCTCATACGATTTTAATTTGATATTATTTTGCGGGACCCGTGTAAATTACACGAAATGATGTTTTCAATACTAATTATCTTATTTCTAACCTATACATTACTTTGTAAATGCTTTAGATTAAATTAAATTTGGCTCCAATTCATGAGTAGCATACAAAGATTCGGAAGGTCGTTGCTTTTGATGTGAGCGTGACACACAAAATAACACACACGCTATCGTATTAATATATAGATTCCCGGTCGTTCCCTCCCTACGTTACTCCCTTCCTCCCCTTCAATGTAGAATAAAAAACCTTTGAGGTTGGTTGGAATGGAACTACAAACCTATCGCTAACCGTTGCGCAAAAGGGTAATACTTAAAACATTACGAAAATTACCTGTCTTGAATGCTTTTCAAAATCTAGGTGCGGCACGCATGCGCAGAGCTTTTGCCGGAAGCGTGACACACGAACACACACGTTATCGTATTAATATATAGATTATTTTGACGAAATAAAAAATAACATAGTCTCTTGAACAGATAAAAAACATTGAAAATGTTAAATTAAAAATAAAGTGCTTGTTATTTATAAAATGACTTTTTCTTCAAAACACCATCACGCTAACAGTTTTGTTATCATTTGATCTCATATTGCGAATGTTATTTTTAACTTCTTTCAAGACAAAAAAATATAAACATGATTTATTATTTTCTTTCTGCTTATACAGTTTACGGACAGGATTATTTTTTAGATAGGATTTTCAAATTAAATTAAATTTTTACTGTATCTTTTGTTTATTAAATTGTTAGGTGAAAGTACAGAATAATTAATAAAGACTCCTCCCTCTCTATGTTAAGAATGGCTTTTTAAATTATAACGTTATTATTTCAGCCCGGTCCATAAACTGAATAAGTACCATGTTTTCTTTCCGACCAGCAATATATCTTCACACAGGCAACGCAAGCTATGCACTAATGAATTATCAATGTGTTTGGAAATGAAAATATTACTCCGTTTGCTCAGGGCCCGTTGAAAGTATGTTGTTTTCTTTTGTTATTCCTTTTGAGGCAACGCAAGATTCATTTGAGATTTTCTAAGGAAAATATGTGAATAAGTACTTCTTGTTTCCTGATTTTCGGTTGGAAGCCACCAGTTAGAGTGTGTCAAAAGATTATCGGTACAATCTGAAAAGAGGCGTTGAGTTACGTGCATGTGTGCTTACTGAAAAACGAAACGATTTGGTAAACAAAATGACGCTGGAGAAGAAGCATTTTACATGCAGTTAGTCATATCAAGGTTTTTCTCCTTAATGTCAGAAAAACTATTGCACATGCTTTCAAATACGCATTTTCTGAAAGCTAATCCAGGTGTTTCTTGTCAGTAAGAGAAAACCTAGACACCTGCTTTGTTTTTAACGACTTTTCACATATGGATTAGTTGGGCTCTCTCCACATTTCCGGATCTAAAAAAGAGTAACAATAACATAAGCAGTTGTGGCGTTTGTTTTTTAGACCTGTTGCAATTTGTTGGTGGTTTTGGAGAGTCAAAGTTTCCATTGAAGGTTTTCTCATCAAAGATTTGTTCTAGGTAAAAAAAGTTATGTTTTATCAAGTGCTGCCTCCTAATCATATTAGTGTTTTTTCTCAATTCTTTTCCTGATTTCCTAGTTTATTTTTATTTGTGAAAACCTGTTGCCCAGCTGACTACAATATCGTTGTTTTCAAGTCCAATGTAAACAAATTCTTGTTGAGCCGTCCTCCTAAATAATGAAATTCTGCCAAACGTCCACTATTATTTTTAATCATCACGGTGTTGTCTCACCGTCCAATTGAGATTCATTAACCCTTATCGTCGTGTGGCCTTTGGGCCTTTTTAATTTTTTTTAATAGAAATCGCTCCAGACAAGGCATGAAGCCACTTGATGTAAGTAGCTAAAAAATACTACTTCAAGGTCAAAAACTAGCTAGATGGATAGAGTCTGACCCAGAAAACTGCAAGTATTCTCTCTTTGTCAGAAATATCGCTGATGGAAAGTGAGGACTAAAGGACAAAATAAGGGAAGCGAGAGTTATGAGGTTGCCGCAAGTAAACCCAAGATCTATTTTCTACTTTCCACTTGATAAGTTGTGGCTCCTTATTAAAAAAAGATTTTAAAAAACGATCGTAAAGCACGTAGTAAATCCCCCCATGATGCAAACCGCAGTGGCGAGATTAATGCTACGTCATTGGTTAGAGTTGAGTCCACCAACGTTACATCAACTAACAAGTAGATCTAACAGCAATCGCCTTACATCAGTGTGTGTGTGTGGGGGGGGGGGGACCAGTGCGCATGAAATCTGCAATCTGTAGAGAGGTAGCCACTCGAGGATAAGGGTTAATGAGATGGAAAGTTTGTCAGTGGATGATGAAGAATATTATGAGAAGATTGAAAATGATGAAGGGAATAAAAAGGTCTGATTATTTATGGAAACGGTTTATGACAGGTATTTGTTGAAATTAAATTTGAATACGACGATGTTGTAGTTTGCAAGGAAACAGTCCCATGGTAGTATGTTCGACAGACGGTAGGTTCTTGGAAAGAGACTCTGTTTATGGAAATTCTGTTTGATTTTAGGCAAACGGAGGAAGAAAGGAAAATTCTTTTTAGTTGTGTTAGAAGGACGAGTGAATGTCTTACTGTACCAGTTTCAGTTGTCCATGACGTGTACAAACTATTATGAAGCCGTTGTCGTTAGGAACCGAGGTTCTTGATTGGAGGCAATCACTCAGACGCTGATGTTTACTTTTTAAGGTTTATTAATCCGTAAGGAACAGTCACAGAGAAAACTAGAGAAAGAAAACGAATGCTTCAAAGTGACTGATCACTTATGTGCATGCGTGCACAAGAGAGAGAGAGAGAGAGAGAGAGAGAGAAAGACAGGCCAACAGATAGCTTGTCTCCTTGCACCTAGCTGAATCGGGAACGACGTCTTTTACGCATCCTCTTTGCTTGAAGTGTCGCCAGGAAAAGGCTGAATTATCTCTGCGAGGAACCATGTGATTTCGCCAACTTCTGTTATTGGGGTCACCTCTAACCACTAGGTGTCACTCAAAATTTTCGAACGCTTCAAAGTGACCAGTCACTTATGGGCACTCGTGTATGAAAGAAAGACAAACAGACAAACAGATAGCTTGTCTCGTTACACCTAGCTGCTCTTTTATGCATCCTCTTGAAGAAATCGAATTATCGCTGTGATTTTGTCAATTTCTGGGGTCACCTTTTACTGCTAGGTGTCACTCAAACGTTTCCATTCAAGTAACGGCGTTTCTTTAGGTAACATTACAAGGAGGAACTAAAGATTAGAGTTCAGTCAGTTAGCAATATGAACTTGCTCAAACAAAGACCCGATTGGAGCTGTTTTCTCCTAGAACAACTGCCTTTCCATAGCTAAGCAGCTTGTTTTGTCTGAGCAACTAACTTTGAGGTGTTCAGAATTCTCTGTGCCATTACTACAGAGAGGATGTTATTTTTTTGGTTTCTAGACTAGTTGCCGACCAAAGTTTGAGAGTCCAGTCTACCCTACTATTTTATCCATATCTTTCCCAAGGTTATTAAAGAAATTAATTCTACAGCCAGAATGAAAATTAAACATGTCATGCCAAGCACACAGTTCAGACCAGTAACCGTTACATCGTCTCTTCCACATGCATCAGATTATTCCAGCTATTATTTTCCATTTGTGTCTATTTGTGTATTATAAAAATGTAATTTTATCTAAAAGTTTCTAACACTCATCTCTACGTTTTTGTCACATAAATAACATCAACTTGTTAAATGATGCAAAATGTGTTTCATAGAATACGAAGGGAAATAACTTTACGTTTTGCCAAGAACTATAATAAAAGAAAACCTTAAAACCGCTTATGAAACCTGTGATTTCGTTCTGTTTTAATTATAAAAAGAGTAACAGTATTTATCACAGAGAGGAGCAGGTGCTAGTGTGATTTCCAGAGTCAGGAGTCGATGGAATAAGTTCAGGGAACTTCTGCCATTACTAACCATCAAAACATAACCACTGTCGACCAAGGGGAGAGTCTATCAGGCATGTGTACGTAGTGTGATTATGTATGAAAGTGAAACCTGACCAGTGAGGGTTAGAAACATGAGTTGCATTGAGAGAAATGATATGAGAATGATCCGATGAATATCTAATGTGAGTCTTAAAGATAGGCTTAGTTCTGATGACCTCAGAGGAAGATTACATCTGGATAGTATAAGGAAATGTGTACAAAACAGGAGACTTCAATGGTATAGCCACATTAAAAGAATAGATGAAAGTGCTTGCATTGGTAAATGTAGAACAGTTAAGATAGTAAGTCTAGTTCACAGGAGAAAGTCAATGAAAACGATGGTAGGACGTGATAATAATGGACTTGAGAGAAAGAGGGATAAATAAAGACCTGGCTAGAGATAGGTTACTTTGGAAGTCAATTTGTTAAAACCGTCGTCCAACGCATGCCAGCATGTAAAACAGACGTTAAACCGATGATGATGATGATGATGATGATGATGATGATGATGATGATGATGATGATGATGATGATGGGTAAGTGTTGTTCATACCAACATATAAGAATGAATATCATTTATTATATATTTATTTTTCAATAAAATTGTATTCTGATACTTTTATCTAAAAATCTGATGATCATGTGATGGCTTTCTTCTGCAAGATGAAAATATCTGTAGAGAAAAAGAAAAAAATGATATGCCAAACTAGAAGAATATCCGTTCCAAATCAATTAAAGTTAATTCCCCAAACAGAACAGTTTTCTATCACTTTATTGTCCCCTTACGAAGATTAAAATAAAGACATAATGATACTAAACCTCATGTCTACAATACTTATTCCAATTTTGATCATAATCTATTGCATAATTTCAATTGTAGAAAAAGTCTGAAATTTAAGACTTAAGTTTAAAGGAACTTAAGAAGCAATTGAAATTCAGGGAATCTTGCTTAATTGGTGTCTAATGACTATGTATTAAATTTAATGCAAATCTGATATATTTAAATTTTCAATTGGAAGATTGTGCTCATAGTATGCTCCATAAAATCCTTTAAAATTCACCAAAGAAACCGAAATTTGAGGAATATTTACCTATTGTTAAAATTTCACAAAAATTGGGGGTATCTGAATTTTCACGAAGAGTTCCGAGTACCTTGTTATCCCCTTTGCATAAAACTAAATTAAACTAAATATTGCCTTTATTACCACCTCTCACCCATAGCAGCTGCGTTCCAAAATTTATAATGATGGGTTAATTAGTTTAGGAGTGAATCCTCTTCATACAAATATATAAACATACACACATACTAAACTATATATGAGTTGTAAGACAACGAAACAGGTGTCCGTGGATAATTATATTTTTAAAATATATGTTGCTCTCCATATAGGGGCATCACTTTGGTGAAGGGAAAAATTATTCCCACCTAGAATTCGTTGAAAGGATCACAAATAAAATATAAACAAATAAAATGACATCTATAAAAGCGACACTAGTGGGTGGGGTTTGGCTCAATGGTGAAGCGTTGCGCTTAAGTTTCTGGGCTTCC
Source organism: Sepiola atlantica (assembly GCA_963556195.1). Taxonomy (NCBI): domain Eukaryota; kingdom Metazoa; phylum Mollusca; class Cephalopoda; order Sepiida; family Sepiolidae; genus Sepiola; species Sepiola atlantica. The sequence continues at coordinate 201,279,409 of OY744521.1, read as the reverse complement.
GGTTTTGAATGTCACTAGGTTCAACCATGCTGATGGGTCATAAGATGTGGAAGCACATGTTCGTGGAAAATTATATTTAAAAAATATGTCGCTCCCCATATGGGGGCATCACATTAATGAAGGGAACAATTATTCCCACCTAGCATTTAAGTAAAATGGTTTTCTCGTATAAATAGTGGGATTCCTTCAAAGCATCATAAAGAAAATACACCAATAAATGACATCTTACATTTTTCATAATGGTATTTTTTTATAGTTTGAAGTTGCATGCATGAACAACTAATTTGCATGTGTAGAGACCAACTGAATTAAAAAAAATATGGAGTAAAAGAGACGGTGAGTCGAATTTTGGACAGCTAAAAGAAAGTATCGGTGTTGGAAATTGGTCAGTGTTATTACGGTGTTGGTTAAACAGGAGTTCCTTTTTAAGTTTGGACCGGCATCACACTTCATTATGGCTACATATTTTATTCTTACAATAATACAATCAGATAAACTGGTATGGTGCGATTTTTAATTTTTTGTCTTTATTATACAAAAACAACCAAACGAAACACCATGAATACATATTTTAAGATAAATAAAACTTGAAGCATAAAAACGTTTACCAAAATGACCGTATTCGGTATTAACTAAGCCGAAAAGAGTTGCTATGCCGTAAAACAAAAATAAGCAAAAAAATAACAAAAAAGAAATGGGTGAAAAATTTAAAATGTTTACAAAAAATGACATAGGCATAGAAGATAAAGGGAGAAGGGAACAAAAAAGGAAGAGAGTGAGAGAGAGACGACTGTAGAAGAAAAACAAAGGAGTGGCAAATTTGATGTTATTTTCAAACCTACAAGTAGACATGGGCAAAGAAAAAATAGAAGATAAAAGGAAAGAGAAGATAGAGGGGAAAAATGAAAAAGGGTGTAGAATGAATGCCTTTTGGTATGGATGTCGGTAGTAGGGAAGGCCAGCCGACGAGCTTTGACAAAAATAAATGTTTACTGTTTATTTGTAAAGAAGATAACCAAAAACGACAAGAGCATAAAAAAGAAACGAGATGCATTGAATATTTCCGTATTTAAAGGAGACAAAACGATTAGTGTAAAAGGCAATATGAGACATTGGAATTACCATTGTCTAAATTAATGTTGTTTTCTTGAAGTATACTTAAAACTAAAATACATGTTATATGATAAAAACACATTCGTAATAGTATGGTGGGTTTGGATTAAGAAATGATGGCGGATTCAGTGAGTCGGAAAAAAGGTTTATTATGGATAGACCTTATTAGTGTAACTTGGATTAAATTAAATCGATGATGGAAATCTGTCATGTTACAATAGTGATTGTTCAATTTAATGACTTTAGAGATAAATGTGTTAACTTATCAATATTCCACTTCAATCAAATTTCATTTTGGAAAAGTAAAATACTCAAGACTGAATACGTCTTATACATAGACACACACACACACACACACACACATATATATATATATATATATATATATATATATATATATATATATATATATATATATATATATACAGGGTGTCTCAAAAAAATGTACTCACTCTTAGAATGACGAGACGTTTGCGAATCCCTTGGTGCGCGTTATCAGCTTTGTTTGAACAATAATGGTCATCAGTGAGTGAGTACATTTTTTTGAGACACCCTGTATATATATATATTGTTACAAATAAGGGGTAGCTGAATTGAAATTATCAGAGAAATAAAATGTATTTCATAAATATTAAACCAAAGACAAATCTATCTAATCCAGTGTCTTTTCTATCTTTCTTTTGAACTGAAACGAATCATAAAGAAATAAATATTATATCCTGTTGAACCGACGCCATCTAACCCACCCCTATCTTTGCATTCAAGATAAGCGAATCTTGTGTCCTATTAGGAACACCCCATTCCCGTCCTGAAACTAGCCGGGAGGAAGTCAGACGATACATCCGGTTGACTGTTACCTCTTAAACATTTAAAAATGTCTTGACCTCACATCAAAGAACAAAGTATCGTCGCCTTTTACCTCTTATTTTCGGTAAGCGACACCCTCTCCCCATCCTAAATCCTTAGCTGAAGGGAAGTCAAACGTCGTTTCTTGTCGGCCAAACATCTCGTGTCATCTCTTTACATTCACGAATCCCTTGACCCCAAATCAGTATAAAGTATCGTCGTCTTGTAACTCAAAGAAACTTTCAACACACCTATCTCCCCACCTACAATTCTCAGCAGAGAATAGATATACAAAGAGAGTTAGCGAATCAAGCAGTTAATTCCTGTCAGTCGAAGAAACCAGTCACCACCAGCATATGCGCTGTGAGCTATGAAGAAGAAGAAGAAGAAGAAGAAGAAGAAGAAGAAGAAGAAGAAGAAGAAGAAGAAGAAGAAGAAGAAGAAGAAGAAGAAGAAGGAATCTGGCTCCACAACCGGGCGGATTGCCCCGAGATTTTCTTCTATGCCGAAAGTTAATTTGACGAAAACAAATGGGATGAGGGAAGAATGATCTGATTGGATCATATGAGAAGACATTAAGTGATCTTGGGATATGATAAGTAGGTGACACATTCTTCTGAGGCGGTGGGGGAGGGGGGAAAGGCTGCAAAGAACCTGACTACGGTGAACAAAACGGGTGTGCCTTCAAAATAAAATTATTTCTGTATCTTCATTTTCTGAAGACGTTCTCCACGAACGAAACCGGTCAAAAAATCTCTTGTTTTTGTTTTTACTCCTGCACTTTGACTTGTTTTCCGTTTGTCATCTTTTTACACACATATATATATATATATATAAAAAATTTTATTTGAACAATTTTTGCTTTAGAGATATATTAAAATTTTGTTGCTAATTTTCAAATTAATACTTACCGATGATTAGTAATTTATTGTTTTTTTCCTTCTGAGGATAAGAGTAATTCTTTGAAAATCCATGGATTAAAGGTCATTTTATTATATTTCTTGTTTAAACACCTGATAATAAATTTGTAAAGTAAGTAACTTTACTTCTTTCATTATTCCATTATTTCATATATATATATATATATATATATATATATATATATATATATATATATATATATATATATATATATATATGTACATGTCTATATATATGTACATATCTCTCTCTCTCTATATATATATATATATATATATATATATATATATATAGAGAGAGAGAGAGAGAGAGAGAGAGAGATATGTACATATATATACATATACATATATATATATATATATATATATATATATATATATATATATATATATATATATATATATATATATATATATATATATCACGGTAATTTACTGCATTGATTACGGACGCATTTCCCGACTGGATAACTTTTTCGGTTTTTCAGCTCTTTCAATTTTTTCGCTTTTGGACTATCACTCAATGCCTGGATTTATATTCAGTCAACCTCTTGGACATCTTTCATTGACTATGTTTTAATTTGTATGACGTGGATGTATTTTATAACTTTAACAAATAAGTATGTTTTTGGCTTGATATATTTGATGTTATGTACTTTTATGTATTTTTGTATATATTTTTATATATTTTCAAAGTGTACTTTTATCACCTGCAGTAACGCCACTGCGGTAATGGTCCTCTGAGGAGAAAAATTATCTTTGAAAACTCATGAGTGAAGGACTTTGAGTTACTTTGCCTGAATTTTGAATTATGATAAAATTAGATTCGCAACTTATTTTATTATTTCATTTTATATTATGCTATATATACATATATATATATATATATATATATATATATATATATATATATATATATATATATATATATATGTATATTGCTCTTTATTATAGAGGGAAGGTTACTTTTTCTAGAACTTTCCGCCTTATAATAAACTCATTTGGTCACTATGAGTTGTCACGGTTAATGCAATCTATAACATTTGCTCTATTTCAATCGATCCAAAATGTTGCAAACATTTGATAAAAGAGAAGACATTTTCTTTTTACATAAAGTTTAATCCAATTAAGTCTATTATCTTAAGAACACATTGCATTTTTCGATCCTTCGTCTCCGGCTAAAGATATTTGTCTGTGTGTTTAAATTTTCGCATTGATAATGAACTCTTGCTTCGATCTGTGCCAGGTCACATGTGAGCAAGCACTTGTCAACCTAGCACGATAAGAATTTCCAATTCAAAATCATGAAAGGCGATTAGAGAATGTAGAAAAGAGAATTTCTTTTGATAGAAATATGCGGTCTTCAAATCCATTAATAGGCTATAAAAGCCGGAATACACGTATACAAGTGATCAATCGGTGTTTCATTCGTTTTTCTTTAGCAGACATTACATTTTTTTAAGTATAATGTAATTCTTTTCACATTTGGAATCTTGTCATCATTTTAGTTGTATAATAACTTAATGTAGTTTTTTATGGTATTCTACTTAAGACATGTTGATGATTAAATTTTATCAGTAAGCTTTTTGTTTAGCATCATGTCAGGTCACCTTCGGGTGAACACTTGTCAAAAAGGCAGGATAATGTACATTGCCAGCTAACAAAATGACGTCGCTACATAATTATGTACGTTTTGTAAAAATATTCATGTGATTCTGGCAAAAGAACGGTTAAGTAGCTGCTTGCCGAAGTTGGTAAAAAGCTGAAATAAAGCTAAAAGAAGGCACACAACTCAGATAAATGGTTTTGATACGTGTATCAAATAAATGCAGGAAATGTCTGTTGCAAAACTAACTGCATTTTGTGGGTTGATTAAAGACTTACTAACGTTAAAACATTGTCAATTTAACGTCGAAACAAACGGCTCCTTGGGTAAGTCTGATTCAGAATGATAAAAAGGTCCCTTATGATGTTGACTGAATGGTGACCACAATCAAAAGATGGAAGGACAAAGGATTTTTGCATCGCGTCCGTTAAAATTAAGGGTCTGTTGATTATTCAAGGAGAATTGTCTTATTCAATCAGGTGGATTTATTTTGGAATACAAGGGAGTTGATTCATCGTTCGATGAACAAATGGAAGTAATTTTATAGGGGGAAAAAGGGGGAAGTAACCCTTTCTTATAATATAGCATTAACGTGTTTTTGTAGACTTCCCACGATGTGCCTACAAAGTTATCCCTTAATGTTGCACATGTATCGCCTTATAACGTAACATTATCATTTATTTTTGGACTTCACATAACATTAAGAAAATATTTGAAACAAAACTAAGATAAAGGAGGTATATATGGAGGAAAACGAGCCTTAATAAAACAAACTAATTTTATATCATTGGAATTCTAGGACAGTGGCAGGTTCTCTGTAGAAAATATATAATAAATTCCAGAAAGATTTTAGAATGTGAATTAGTGATGGTCAATTAAAAACTTGAAATATGAAAAGACATTTTCTACCTTCTATACATCGACAAATGTTATACCTTCTATACATTGTTATGTGAAGAAAAAGTATTCTCATGCTATTTGACCAGTGCATACTTTTTTTAACTACAGAACATCGCAATGTTATAATGTGATAACATCAGGGATGAATGGTCAGTTAGACACAAATATGGCCGATTGCAATTAGTGCTGGGACGATTATTCGGAATCGGGAATCGGAATCGAGAATCGGAATCGGGAATCAGAACTTTTGGGTATTGGATCGGTATCAGAATCGTAAAAATTTGTTCCTATGTTTCCGATATCAAAAACGATTTTTTAATTGTTTTTTTTTTTTTTTTGTTTAAGACATAATTTTCCATTACTGGTACTAATGATAAAATGATAAATATTTATTAAGTTTGCACTACGAGTAAAACTGAAATCTATAGATCACCTCCCACAAGTGTATTTTTACGTTTGCGAAAATATATGCACATATTACATAGGGTTCTATGCTAATCCGAAAAAAAAAATAACAACTCTATAGCTAAATATTTAGATATTTAAAAAAAAATCGGAATCGGTAATTGTATCGAAATCGGGAATTTTGAACAGAATCGGTAATTGTATCGAAATCGGGAAAAATATTAGAATCGTCCCATTACTAATTACAACGTTACTGTAAGATCATAACATCGTATATCCCTAAATAGATTCTATGGTTCTGTGGGAGTATAGACATAGTCGACTTGATTTCTGAGATACTTAAACGTTTTTGTGTCTCCTTTACAGGCTTTTGACTAACTGCACCCTTTATTTAATCTGTGGACGTTGATTGTTCGTATTCTGTGCTTTTAGATATTTCAGATATAATTATTTTTTTCTTTCATTTCTTTACAAGGGATTGCATTTACAACCTCTAGCTAGAAATCATTTTAGAATATATTTTAACCAATGCATTGTTGAAATTTCAATCTACATTGTCTCTAGGGAGACAATCTAAAGTTATTTGGGGTTAGGATTTATAAACCTAATATCTCTAAAATTATTATTTATATTTACTCGTTTGTTAGAAGCAGCAGCGGCGGTGAATGTTGTTTTTATGTAACGACTCTCAATTTTACAAAAGTTCAAATCAGTAGTTCTTTCAACCAGTCAAAGCACAGGAGATATGCACTTCCAAATCTCACGATAGTATAAAAACCCAAGCACAGCAATTTTCTTCTTCTTTCCTATTTTTTTCCAGAGACAACACTCGTGCGTACGATAAATCCTATGTAGGACCTTTGCAGCCAACTAGCACACATTGCTAACTGAACTCTTTCGCACACAAGTTCACACATACACTCTCTCACTGGCAAAACATGCCATTTACAATGCCTATCCAATTTACACATACTGTCACATGTAAACTCACATGGTGCTAGCTGAGACAAACATCGTTACTTGATTTCACCCAGAACGTTCTTGGGCTCTTTGAACTTTTATTAATTGCCGACACTTTAGTTTTCATTGTTTTAACAAGTTGTCAATAAAAATAATTATTTTTCGATGGATAAACTTTGTCATTTTTTCTTTTGATAATGTCCTATTTTCAACATTGGTGACCCCTTCAACACATCCAATTGTGATATACGTTTTATTTGCAGTCATTTTATAGTGATATCGTCGGGTCTTGCCAGACAAGCATAAAACAGCCAACGCTTCGTTTCATTTTATTTTAGTTTAATCAGAACAGCACCCTTTAAGATCTTACAAGCAACAGAATAATGGTAATTATGATTCAATCCGATGGCTCGATTTTCAACTAGTCACAGCTCAAGTGATATTCACTTCAGAAAATTTGCACGTACTATAAAAACTCAAACACAACGTTTTTACTTCCTCTTTTCCGATAGTTTTTTTTCAGAGACAACACGCTTGCATACAACACATCCTACCCAATCATTTTGGTGCCAACGGCTCTCGACGGATGCAACGAGTCTCTTGCTACGAAGCATAACACCTGCATATACACGTTGGTAAATGAACTCCTGTACACAGTTCATCCATACACTCTCACACTGGTAAAACAGGCACTTTAACATACACGTACCCATACAATGCCTAACCGATTTATACACATGCAAACGGACGATAGCAGCCGAAACAAACATGGATACTTGACTTTTCTTTATAGGCAAACACCTTTCTTTCATCAGAACGTTCTTGTGCTCTTTGAACTTTCATTTATTGTCAACACTTTATTTTGTATTGTCTTATCAAGTTGTCAATTCTGCCGTATTTCGATGATCTGACACCGGTTTTTTTTCCCGTTTTTCTTCGACCCATTCGGTCTTTTATTGTTGTCTTCTGATAATGAAAGTTTTTCTTTTGAAAATTTAAGATTACCCTTTGCCGAACTGTTACTTACCGGACAGTATTTACTATTTGGTATTTAATCAGTTTTCGTGAAATTATTAATAAATCGTTTTGAGTTTCACTTTCTCCCTGCGTTTATTTCTTTTCACTTTTCCATCTTACGGCAACCACATCGCATTGCTATAGCCTCGGACGACTAATCTGCACTTAAAAATTAATTATTTTGTAGAGATAGACTTTGTCATTCTTCATTTCAATAATGTCCTATCTTCTAACAACATTCTTTTATACTGACATTGTAATTTATTAATTACTGCTTAGCCATTATTTCCAGTGATGGGAATCATATACATGGAATACTTTGATTAATGACATTAGGATCAACACCACTAAATGATATGACATGGCTGAGATATGTAAATGATATCTTAATACTCTGGCAGCACAAAGAAGATGTTCAAATATTACTGGACTATATGAACTCAACAAAACCTTCAATACCGTTAACAATGGAAAAGATGAACAATCAGCTAGCCTTCTTAGATGTACTAACTAGCATGCGACAAAAGTTGAAGACTTCCATATATTTTAAGGCGACATCCTGCACTGGAGAATTTCCTAAGTTCAGTTCTCATGTTACATACTGAATAGAGAATGCCGTCGCGTGTTTCCTTTGCAGCATATTAACCTTTTAGATGGTTATTTAATGGCAAAACGCAATGCCTTTCGGTGACAATTCATAAAACACCAGTTGCTATTTTACTTGTATCTTTCTCAATTGTGTTACAGTGTAAGTTAATAGAAAGATGAAAGAATCAGCACATATGCTAGGCTACAGTGACCTCTTAAGTAGACCAACTGAATTTGAACTCAACAATCTATTCCATAGTCTGCATCAGTATCCATTACGCCACTCATGCCCCTACCCATGTTAAGAATATAATCGTCCGCTTTTGTACAACAGCCAGCACAAATGTGGACCAGAGGACTAAAGAATACTCCCCTCCTACTGACATAGGAACCTTCCCTTCTGAAGCCTTCACCGTGGGTCCAAAAAGGACCTGCAACTGCTTGAGAACGGGAATGGGACGATCAAAAACTGTTATGACCAGATGAGATTACAAACCTGTGAATATGAAGATAGAGTTAAACAATAATGCAAAGGATTGTGTAAAGAAATATGAAACTGACACATAACCACATACTGTGAAGATACAGAAAGAAAGAAGAAAGAAAGATTTGATCGAAAATTTAAAAAAAACTTCCTCAACCATGTCCAGTGCCTAACAACATCCCAGGAAGAGACTAGACTGCAGCTGTGGACTAGAGGACGAGAGAATGGCACCCCTCCTACTGACATAAAGTTCTCCATCCTGGCACAAAAACACCCTGGTTCAGTGGAGGACATTCAACTGCTTGAGAACTGGAATGAGGCATAGTTTCAAAAAGAAAACAAAAAGAAGCGAAACAAAAGTGAAAGTAAAAGGTCCTCAGCCTCAAAGATCAAAGTGTAGTATTTAATTTTTTAATTGTAATTTTATGTCATAGCAAATAAATATTTTAAAGTGTAGCATTTAATTTTTTAATTGTAATTTTATGTCATAGCAAATAAATATTTTAAAGTGTAGTATTTAATTTTTTAATTCTAATTTTATGTCATAGCAAATAAATATTTTAAAGTGTAGTATTTAATTTTTTAATTCTAATTTTATGTCATAGCAAATGAATATTTTAAAGTGTAGTATTTAATTTTTTAATTGTAATTTTATGTCATAGCAAATGAATATTTTAAAGTGTAGTATTTAATTTTTTTATTGTAATTTTATGTCATAGCAAATAAATATTTTAAAGTGTAGTATTTAATTTTTTAATTGTAATTTATGTCATAGCAAATAAATATTTTAAAGTGTAGTATTTAATTTTTTAATTGTAATTTTATGTCATAGCAAATAAATATTTTAAAGTGTAGTATTTAATTTTTTAATTCTAATTTTATGTCATAGCAAATGAATATTTTAAAGTGTAGTATTTAATTTTTTAATTGTAATTTTATGTCATAGCAAATAAATATTTTAAAGTGTAGTATTTAATTTTTTAATTGTAATTTTATGTCATAGCAAATAAATATTTTAAAGTGTAGTATTTAATTTTTTAATTGTAATTTTATGTCATAGCAAATAAATATTTTAAAGTGTAGTATTTAATTTTTTAATTGTAATTTTATGGCATAGCAAATAAATATTTTAAAGTGTAGTATTTAATTTTTTAATTGTAATTTTATGTCATAGCAAATAAATATTTTAAAGTGTAGTATTTAATTTTTTAATTCTAATTTTATGTCATAGAAAATAAATATTTTAAAGTGTAGTATTTAATTTTTTAATTCTAATTTTATGTCATAGCAAATAAATATTTTAAAGTGTAGTATTTAATTTTTTAATTGTAATTTTATGTCATAGCAAATAAATATTTTAAAGTGTAGTATTTAATTTTTTAATTGTAATTTTATGTCATAGCAAATAAATATTTTAAAGTGTAGTATTTAATTTTTTAATTGTAATTTTATGTCATAGCAAATAAATATTTTAAAGTGTAGTATTTAATTTTTTAATTGTAATTTTATGTCATAGCAAATAAATATTTTAAAGTGTAGTATTTAATTTTTTAATTGTAATTTTATGTCATAGCAAATAAATATTTTAAAGTGTAGTATTTAATTTTTTAATTGTAATTTTATGTCATAGCAAATAAATATTTTAAAGTGTAGTATTTAATTTTTTAATTCTAATTTTATGTCATAGAAAATAAATATTTTAAAGTGTAGTATTTAATTTTTTAATTCTAATTTTATGTCATAGCAAATAAATATTTTAAAGTGTAGTATTTAATTTTTTAATTGTAATTTTATGTCATAGCAAATAAATATTTTAAAGTGTAGTATTTAATTTTTTAATTGTAATTTTATGTCATAGCAAATAAATATTTTAAAGTGTAGTATTTAATTTTTTAATTCTAATTTTATGTCATAGCAAATAAATATTTTAAAGTGTAGTATTTAATTTTTTAATTGTAATTTATGGCATAGCAAATAAATATTTTAAAGTGTAGTATTTAATTTTTTAATTGTAATTTTATGTCATAGCAAATAAATATTTTAAAGTGTAGTATTTAATTTTTTAATTGTAATTTTATGTCATAGCAAATAAATATTTTAAAGTGTAGTATTTAATTTTTTAATTGTAATTTTATGTCATAGCAAATAAATATTTTAAAGTGTAGTATTTAATTTTTTAATTCTAATTTTATGTCATAGCAAATAAATATTTTAAAGTGTAGTATTTAATTTTTTAATTCTAATTTTATGTCATAGCAAATAAATATTTTAAAGTGTAGTATTTAATTTTTTAATTCTAATTTTATGTCATAGCAAATAAATATTTTAAAGTGTAGTATTTAATTTTTTAATTGTAATTTTATGTCATAGCAAATAAATATGTTAAAGTGTAGTATTTAATTTTTTAATTGTAATTTTATGTCATAGCAAATAAATATTTTAAAGTGTAGTATTTAATTTTTTAATTGTAATTTTATGTCATAGCAAATAAATATTTTAAAGTGTAGTATTTAATTTTTTAATTGTAATTTTATGTCATAGCAAATAAATATTTTAAAGTGTAGTATTTAATTTTTTAATTGTAATTTTATGTCATAGAAAATAAATATTTTAAAGTGTAGTATTTAATTTTTTAATTCTAATTTTATGTCATAGCAAATAAATATGTTAAAGTGTAGTATTTAATTTTTTAATTGTAATTTTATGGCATAGCAAATAAATATGTTAAAGTGTAGTATTTAATTTTTTAATTGTAATTTTATGTCATAGCAAATAAATATGTTAAAGTGTAGTATTTAATTTTTTAATTGTAATTTTATGTCATAGCAAATAAATATTTTAAAGTGTAGTATTTAATTTTTTAATTGTAATTTTATGTCATAGCAAATAAATATGTTAAAGTGTAGTATTTAATTTTTTAATTGTAATTTTATGTCATAGCAAATAAATATTTTAAAGTGTAGTATTTAATTTTTTAATTGTAATTTTATGTCATAGCAAATAAATATTTCAAAGTGTAGTATTTAATTTTTTAATTGTAATTTTATGGCATAGCAAATAAATATTTTAAAGTGTAGTATTTAATTTTTTAATTGTAATTTTATGTCATAGCAAATAAATATTTTAAAGTGTAGTATTTAATTTTTTAATTGTAATTTTATGTCATAGCAAATAAATATGTTAAAGTGTAGTATTTAATTTTTTAATTGTAATTTTATGTCATAGCAAATAAATATTTTAAAGTGTAGTATTTAATTTTTTAATTGTAATTTTATGTCATAGCAAATAAATATTTTAAAGTGTAGTATTTAATTTTTTAATTGTAATTTTATGTCATAGCAAATAAATATTTTAAAGTGTAGTATTTAATTTTTTAATTCTAATTTTATGTCATAGAAAATAAATATTTTAAAGTGTAGTATTTAATTTTTTAATTCTAATTTTATGTCATAGCAAATAAATATTTTAAAGTGTAGTATTTAATTTTTTAATTCTAATTTTATGTCATAGCAAATAAATATGTTAAAGTGTAGTATTTAATTTTTTAATTGTAATTTTATGTCATAGCAAATAAATATTTTAAAGTGTAGTATTTAATTTTTTAATTGTAATTTTATGTCATAGCAAATAAATATTTTAAAGTGTAGTATTTAATTTTTTAATTGTAATTTTATGTCATAGCAAATAAATATTTTAAAGTGTAGTATTTAATTTTTTAATTCTAATTTTATGTCATAGAAAATAAATATTTTAAAGTGTAGTATTTAATTTTTTAATTGTAATTTTATGTCATAGCAAATAAATATTTTAAAGTGTAGTATTTAATTTTTTAATTGTAATTTTATGTCATAGCAAATAAATATGTTAAAGTGTAGTATTTAATTTTTTAATTGTAATTTTATGGCATAGCAAATAAATATTTTAAAGTGTAGTATTTAATTTTTTAATTGTAATTTTATGTCATAGCAAATAAATATTTTAAAGTGTAGTATTTAATTTTTTAATTGTAATTTTATGTCATAGCAAATAAATATGTTAAAGTGTAGTATTTAATTTTTTAATTGTAATTTTATGTCATAGCAAATAAATATTTTAAAGTGTAGTATTTAATTTTTTAATTGTAATTTTATGTCATAGCAAATAAATATTTCAAAGTGTAGTATTTAATTTTTTAATTGTAATTTTATGGCATAGCAAATAAATATTTTAAAGTGTAGTATTTAATTTTTTAATTGTAATTTTATGTCATAGCAAATAAATATTTTAAAGTGTAGTATTTAATTTTTTAATTGTAATTTTATGGCATAGCAAATAAATATTTTAAAGTGTAGTATTTAATTTTTTAATTCTAATTTTATGTCATAGCAAATAAATATTTTAAAGTGTAGTATTTAATTTTTTAATTGTAATTTTATGTCATAGCAAATAAATATTTCAAAGTGTAGTATTTAATTTTTTAATTGTAATTTTATGGCATAGCAAATAAATATTTTAAAGTGTAGTATTTAATTTTTTAATTGTAATTTTATGTCATAGCAAATAAATATTTTAAAGTGTAGTATTTAATTTTTTAATTGTAATTTTATGTCATAGCAAATAAATATTTTAAAGTGTAGTATTTAATTTTTTAATTGTAATTTTATGGCATAGCAAATAAATATTTTAAAGTGTAGTATTTAATTTTTTAATTGTAATTTTATGTCATAGCAAATAAATATTTTAAAGTGTAGTATTTAATTTTTTAATTGTAATTTTATGTCATAGCAAATAAATATTTTAAAGTGTAGTATTTAATTTTTTAATTGTAATTTTATGTCATAGCAAATAAATATTTTAAAGTGTAGTATTTAATTTTTTAATTGTAATTTTATGGCATAGCAAATAAATATTTTAAAGTGTAGTATTTAATTTTTTAATTGTAATTTTATGTCATAGCAAATAAATATTTTAAAGTGTAGTATTTAATTTTTTAATTGTAATTTTATGGCATAGCAAATAAATATGTTAAAGTGTAGTATTTAATTTTTTAATTGTAATTTTATGGCATAGCAAATAAATATTTTAAAGTGTAGTATTTAATTTTTTAATTGTAATTTTATGTCATAGCAAATAAATATTTTAAAGTGTAGTATTTAATTTTTTAATTGTAATTTTATGTCATAGCAAATAAATATTTTAAAGTGTAGTATTTAATTTTTTAATTGTAATTTTATGTCATAGCAAATAAATATTTTAAAGTGTAGTATTTAATTTTTTAATTGTAATTTTATGGCATAGCAAATAAATATTTTAAAGTGTAGTATTTAATTTTTTAATTGTAATTTTATGTCATAGCAAATAAATATTTTAAAGTGTAGTATTTAATTTTTTAATTGTAATTTTATGGCATAGCAAATAAATATGTTAAAGTGTAGTATTTAATTTTTTAATTGTAATTTTATGGCATAGCAAATAAATATTTTAAAGTGTAGTATTTAATTTTTTAATTGTAATTTTATGGCATAGCAAATAAATATTTTAAAGTGTAGTATTTAATTTTTTAATTGTAATTTTATGGCATAGCAAATAAATATTTTAAAGTGTAGTATTTAATTTTTTAATTGTAATTTTATGTCATAGCAAATAAATATTTTAAAGTGTAGTATTTAATTTTTTAATTGTAATTTTATGTCATAGCAAATAAATATTTTAAAGTGTAGTATTTAATTTTTTAATTGTAATTTTATGGCATAGCAAATAAATATTTTAAAGTGTAGTATTTAATTTTTTAATTGTAATTTTATGTCATAGCAAATAAATATTTTAAAGTGTAGTATTTAATTTTTTAATTGTAATTTTATGGCATAGCAAATAAATATTTTAAAGTGTAGTATTTAATTTTTTAATTGTAATTTTATGTCATAGCAAATAAATATTTTAAAGTGTAGTATTTAATTTTTTAATTGTAATTTTATGTCATAGCAAATAAATATTTTAAAGTGTAGTATTTAATTTTTTAATTGTAATTTTATGGCATAGCAAATAAATATTTTAAAGTGTAGTATTTAATTTTTTAATTGTAATTTTATGTCATAGCAAATAAATATTTTAAAGTGTAGTATTTAATTTTTTAATTGTAATTTTATGTCATAGCAAATAAATATGTTAAAGTGTAGTATTTAATTTTTTAATTGTAATTTTATGGCATAGCAAATAAATATTTTAAAGTGTAGTATTTAATTTTTTAATTGTAATTTTATGTCATAGCAAATAAATATTTTAAAGTGTAGTATTTAATTTTTTAATTGTAATTTTATGTCATAGCAAATAAATATGTTAAAGTGTAGTATTTAATTTTTTAATTGTAATTTTATGTCATAGCAAATAAATATTTTAAAGTGTAGTATTTAATTTTTTAATTGTAATTTTATGTCATAGCAAATAAATATTTCAAAGTGTAGTATTTAATTTTTTAATTGTAATTTTATGGCATAGCAAATAAATATTTTAAAGTGTAGTATTTAATTTTTTAATTGTAATTTTATGTCATAGCAAATAAATATTTTAAAGTGTAGTATTTAATTTTTTAATTGTAATTTTATGGCATAGCAAATAAATATTTTAAAGTGTAGTATTTAATTTTTTAATTCTAATTTTATGTCATAGCAAATAAATATTTTAAAGTGTAGTATTTAATTTTTTAATTGTAATTTTATGTCATAGCAAATAAATATTTCAAAGTGTAGTATTTAATTTTTTAATTGTAATTTTATGGCATAGCAAATAAATATTTTAAAGTGTAGTATTTAATTTTTTAATTGTAATTTTATGTCATAGCAAATAAATATTTTAAAGTGTAGTATTTAATTTTTTAATTGTAATTTTATGTCATAGCAAATAAATATTTTAAAGTGTAGTATTTAATTTTTTAATTGTAATTTTATGGCATAGCAAATAAATATTTTAAAGTGTAGTATTTAATTTTTTAATTGTAATTTTATGTCATAGCAAATAAATATTTTAAAGTGTAGTATTTAATTTTTTAATTGTAATTTTATGTCATAGCAAATAAATATTTTAAAGTGTAGTATTTAATTTTTTAATTGTAATTTTATGTCATAGCAAATAAATATTTTAAAGTGTAGTATTTAATTTTTTAATTGTAATTTTATGGCATAGCAAATAAATATTTTAAAGTGTAGTATTTAATTTTTTAATTGTAATTTTATGTCATAGCAAATAAATATTTTAAAGTGTAGTATTTAATTTTTTAATTGTAATTTTATGGCATAGCAAATAAATATGTTAAAGTGTAGTATTTAATTTTTTAATTGTAATTTTATGGCATAGCAAATAAATATTTTAAAGTGTAGTATTTAATTTTTTAATTGTAATTTTATGTCATAGCAAATAAATATTTTAAAGTGTAGTATTTAATTTTTTAATTGTAATTTTATGTCATAGCAAATAAATATTTTAAAGTGTAGTATTTAATTTTTTAATTGTAATTTTATGTCATAGCAAATAAATATTTTAAAGTGTAGTATTTAATTTTTTAATTGTAATTTTATGGCATAGCAAATAAATATTTTAAAGTGTAGTATTTAATTTTTTAATTGTAATTTTATGTCATAGCAAATAAATATTTTAAAGTGTAGTATTTAATTTTTTAATTGTAATTTTATGGCATAGCAAATAAATATGTTAAAGTGTAGTATTTAATTTTTTAATTGTCATTTTATGGCATAGCAAATAAATATTTTAAAGTGTAGTATTTAATTTTTTAATTGTAATTTTATGGCATAGCAAATAAATATTTTAAAGTGTAGTATTTAATTTTTTAATTGTAATTTTATGGCATAGCAAATAAATATTTTAAAGTGTAGTATTTAATTTTTTAATTGTAATTTTATGTCATAGCAAATAAATATTTTAAAGTGTAGTATTTAATTTTTTAATTGTAATTTTATGTCATAGCAAATAAATATTTTAAAGTGTAGTATTTAATTTTTTAATTGTAATTTTATGGCATAGCAAATAAATATTTTAAAGTGTAGTATTTAATTTTTTAATTGTAATTTTATGTCATAGCAAATAAATATTTTAAAGTGTAGTATTTAATTTTTTAATTGTAATTTTATGGCATAGCAAATAAATATTTTAAAGTGTAGTATTTAATTTTTTAATTGTAATTTTATGTCATAGCAAATAAATATTTTAAAGTGTAGTATTTAATTTTTTAATTGTAATTTTATGGCATAGCAAATAAATATTTTAAAGTGTAGTATTTAATTTTTTAATTGTAATTTTATGGCATAGCAAATAAATATTTTAAAGTGTAGTATTTAATTTTTTAATTGTAATTTTATGTCATAGCAAATAAATATTTTAAAGTGTAGTATTTAATTTTTTAATTGTAATTTTATGGCATAGCAAATAAATATTTTAAAGTGTAGTATTTAATTTTTTAATTGTAATTTTATGTCATAGCAAATAAATATTTTAAAGTGTAGTATTTAATTTTTTAATTGTAATTTTATGGCATAGCAAATAAATATTTTAAAGTGTAGTATTTAATTTTTTAATTGTAATTTTATGGCATAGCAAATAAATATTTTAAAGTGTAGTATTTAATTTTTTAATTGTAATTTTATGTCATAGCAAATAAATATTTTAAAGTGTAGTATTTAATTTTTTAATTGTAATTTTATGGCATAGCAAATAAATATTTTAAAGTGTAGTATTTAATTTTTTAATTGTAATTTTATGTCATAGCAAATAAATATTTTAAAGTGTAGTATTTAATTTTTTAATTGTAATTTTATGTCATAGCAAATAAATATTTTAAAGTGTAGTATTTAATTTTTTAATTGTAATTTTATGTCATAGCAAATAAATATTTTAAAGTGTAGTATTTAATTTTTTAATTGTAATTTTATGTCATAGCAAATAAATATGTTAAAGTGTAGTATTTAATTTTTTAATTGTAATTTTATGGCATAGCAAATAAATATTTTAAAGTGTAGCATCTGTTCTGATACTACACTTCATCTGTTCTGCCTTCAGTCAGTGAATCGGGAAATTCTTCTAGACTGAGGTAATTTCTATTTTTCTCCCAATACAGATTACCCTTTTTGAGGAGCTGGATTTTCCCGGTGTTAAAAACCAACCTTGGGTCTAATTCTTCTTTCATGGGAAGGCAAGTAAATAGGGGCATTTCTTTTGAGTTTCAAGAGACTATTCCTATGTATGTATTCCATTTGATGCAGTTTTAGGAAGAAGAAGTATAAAGGTCAAACATGCTGTCCTCTAGAAGGTAAGGCGAGAGAAAAATTGAAAAGCTATAACAAAAATAGAGATATTGAAATCAGGCATAGCTGATCATGTATGGTGATAAAAGAGAGGTCATCAACCACAGCGAAATGAGATTAAAATAATAGCAACACTATAATAGGGAAGATGAAAAGAATCAATACATATGCTAGACTACAGCGACCTCTTATGTAGTCTATATATATATATATATATATATATATATATATATATATATGATTATTTTTATTTACACAGACATGTACAAAATCTGCGACACTGGCATGTCGATGTTATCGATCAACAGCTATTATAACTGAGATCTCATAAGGAAGAGTTAGAATCCGACCTTAACCTTAGATCATATTTGGAAATATGATCTAAGGTTAAGGTCGGATTCTAACTCTACCTTATGAGATCTCAGTTATAATAGCTGTTGATCGATAACATCGACATGCCAGTGTCGCAGATTTTGTACATGTCTGTGTAAATAAAAATAATCATATATAAAAGCTCTATTTGATATTGAGCATTTTTATAAACCCGGTTGAAATTCTTTAGATCACTACCCTGTGGATGGTTTACCTGGATTATTATATATATATATATATATATATATATATATATATATATGAGAGAGAGAGAGAGAGAGAGAGAGAGAGAGAGAGAAATACAATGGAAGTGTTCTCGAATCTCTAAGTGCACTCTAAGGGGACCATGAGGGCATAACCCTCTTAAAACTGTCTATTTTTATGAAATCTAAATCCGATGTATAAAATTTTCTGGGGAAGACAAACGAAGTTGTTATTCAACACCTACCCACAATAGGAGTATGTGACACAAGGTCGGAAAGTGGGATTTGAAAAGCCAGCGCCCGAGAAGGTGAGCACTCTGGCCATTAAAAATTGCCTGGGTAGCCCCGTCGGCATTTCCCGGTAGGGGCGCCTCAGACAGTAAGCAATAAACTTACTCCTCCCCAAAGAGGGGAGGCAAAGCCTGGGAGGGTGGACCTCCCAGAACTGCACAGGACTGTCTCTGACCCATAGACCAGCATAAATCAAGCCCCGAAGGCCAAGACAATAACAGTCTATGGGGTGCAGTATCCATCGGAGCAGATACTACACTTTGATCTTGGCCAAAAAGTACCCTCCGAATCCAAGAGAGCTACGGGGGCCGAAACTCCTTTAAAACTTCAAATATATTATATTTTGATGAAATTTATATCATATATATAAATTTTTCCGAAGAAGACAATGTAAGTGGTCCCGAATCTCAACTTGACCTTTGTATGTGTCGAATATCTACGTGCCCCACCTCTAAGTGACCCATGGCGACAGGACAGCCTTCAAATTTCAAATACGTATATCTGATTATTCTTATGAATGTTATTTTAAAAGTTGACTTAACAAATGTCAGAATTGTTTACTTGGGAGCGTATTATACTGAAAACAGCGAGTGAGCGGTTTCGATTCTAACCCTCCCCCTCCGATTTAAAAAAAAAAAATTATATGAAATCAAAGAATATATTTTTATTTTTTTTATTTTTTAATATAATGAAATGTAAGTGAAGAATTTTGGTATATTTAGTATGTAACGTTTCTCCGTCTGTCTGTCTGTCTGCCTGTCTGCCCCCTCTCTCTCTCTTTATCTCTCTCTCTCTCTCTTTCTTCATTGTTCTTTATATACCTAGAGGAGAACACCTTTTTGTCTGTGTGCAAGCCTGTCCCTAAAATCGAAGACATACTAGGGAGTATAACTTAAATATAAGTGTATTCACATATACAGTTTGCATGTGAACATAATGGAAGTAGTTCTGCGTCTCTAGCTGCTCCTTAAAAGAGCTCATGACGCTTTTCTAACATGTTACACTTTGAAATCAATCGATTTAGTTTAAGAGTATTAATATATAGAGTTTACTAGCTCAGTGGATAAGATATCTAGCTGACAACATGCTTTTCCTTTATATGATGTTGCATATGATGCTATCTCACACTCTAACCCGGACAACGACGAGTAACCCTGCTCATATACAATAAAAACGGAAATATACGGAATTTTCGCCTCTGCCACTTTTAAAGAAAGACACCAAGGTAGCATGAATCGAATATTGTGGGATAATTTCCTGTGACCAACGGTGTAATGTTATGCCATCGCGCATGTCAGTTACCGTATTTCTACCAGCTTTTAGAACCTCTGCCATAAGTTCATCAAAGTCGGAAACTTCTCTGCTATTTAATTTCTCTACAGAGTTTCTGAATCCCTCCTTTTGAGGAAAAGTATCTAATTCCTCAATGATTGGGAGTTGAACTAATTGGTTAATAACAGCCATGTCAATAGATGAACAGGGCCTATTCAATAATTCTGAATGATGTTCCACTCACCGTTTCTTTATTCAGCATTTCTGTAGATTTGGAAAAATTAGAAGCTCTTCTGATATAATCATCGAAATATTTCGTTCTCAGTGAATTCGTCTCCAACAATTTTAGCTATATTTAGATGTGGATGTATAAAAATAAGGCTAAAATCGGAAATTTCCACGTAAGGTTAAAATTGAGTAAAAAAGTGGAAAAATCCATTCGAGGTTTAAAGTTTAGAATTAGGACTCTGTGGCAGAATATGACGTCATGGGAGGAAGTATGTGGCAAAAAAGTGAGAAAGTTCCTACCTCTAGGAATTTGACGTCGAAGTAATCAAACGTGAATTTCAAGTTCTCCTCCACCCTACGGTGATTGGTTGGGAGGAGAAGATGCAGTTAATCTTGATGTGTGTGCTAAAATTCACTGTAAGAAGTAAATCACATCTCAGAGCAGTTAATGAAGTTATTTGTTGTTCTTTTCAATGACTTCTATTCACTTCAGCCACAAAGAGAAGAAAATAGGAAAGTTCAGCATCTGTGTAACTGCCACATCACCACTACAACTACCTTTACAACTAGATGTCACCAGCTACTTCCGAGAGACGAACAGCTGTCTCTGTCAGTGTAAAAGATCAGTAGAAATCACAAAAAACTGTCATGCTACGTAACACAATTCCTGTACAACAACGTTTACAAATTACACTCTCCACATATATATACTTATACACTTTATCTACATACTTTTTTTTACTTCTGGATGTTTTCATAGAATCTTTCAAAAAAACATTTCTTTGGAAAAGAATACTTAATCTTCAATTTAGAATAAAGTATCTACTCTCCTTACAGAATTTCTATTTTGTATATTAATTTTAGATATTTAATACACACTTTTAATAATAATAATAATAATAATAATAATAATAATAATAATAATAATAATAATAATAATAATAATAATAATAATAATAAATATGCTTAATTAATACTTACATTTAATAACGAATTATTAAAATTAAAGACTTTTAATAATACTAAATATACATAGTAAATAATTACATTTTATAACTGATTATTAAAATTAAAGACTTGTAATGATAATAATAATAATAATAATAATAATAATAATAATAATGATAATAATAATAATAATAATAATAATAATAATAATAATAATAATAATAATAATAATAATAATAATAATAATAATGATGAATGCACTCAAGTAATAGTTACATTTAATAATTAATTATTAAAATTAAAGTCTTTTTATAATTATAAATACACTTAATTAAGAGTTACACTTAATGACTAACTATTAAAAGTTATTTCTCAAATTATTGCATTTATTCATTTAAAAAAAAATCTTTTTTTTCGTTTATCTCTTCAATACGATGCTTTGCCGTGAAAAGTATAAACGATTACTATATGTTGTTCGGCGGGAGGGAACGCTAAAAATGTCACAACATTTGTTTTTAATGTTATTTTTACGTACTTTTGATTTGGAATAAAGAGTTTTAAAGAAGGATTCAAGAACTTCTGACATCGATAAGAACATTGGAGTGAAGATGCTGATTACAAATTGTAGTAACAAAGATAATTGATGCCTGTCTCCCCCTTGGAGTAATAATGGAATGTTCTACATTCGTGTATATTAAGAGTGAATGTTAAAACACTATTTGTCTAGCTAAGCAACAAATGGTTAAATAAAGCTTATCCTTAAGTTATATTCGGCGTCCAGTTTTTATTACAATTTATTTAACCATTCGTTATGGAACGTTACTTGAAACCCGATCGTCTAGACCTTGATACGGCCGACTCGGAATCTACTGACAAATGGCGGCATTGGAGAAAAATGTTCGAAGGATTCCTTACAGCTCTACAGTTATCTTCAAACGCGGCTTTAACAGGTACTGAGAAATATACCCTTCTTTTACATCATGTCTCTACTGCTATTTATAGAAATTTATCTGAATGTGAAAATTATGAAACTGCGGTGGACATTTTAGAAGCCATGTTTGTCAAGAAAAAAAATACTATTTTTGCTAGACATTTACTTGCTACCCGGCGTCAACAACCAGAAGAAAGCCTTGAACAATACCTTCAGATTCTAAAGACGTTAAGTCGCGAGTGTGAATTTACAGCCTTAACTGCGAACCAAGCGAGAGATGTTTTTATCAGGGACGCATTTATTAATGGAATACAGTCCAACCAAATAAGACAAAGACTACTAGAGAATAAAAACCTAGACTTACCAACAGCTTATGAACAAGCTCTAACGTTGGACATGGCACAGAAGCAGTCTGTCTTCTATTTACAACCCGATATTTTGGGAGCTGCTATCGTAGCCCCTCCTCTGCATGTTCAAAATTCTTCCATTGTCCAAGATGCTGCCACCCCCCTTTCTAACGATCACGAACAACTTATCACTGCCGCCTCAGCTGGATCCACATGCTACTTTTGTGGCCTTCGTATACATGCTCGTTCGTCCTGCCCGGCTCGAGATGTTAGATGCCACAAGTGTGATAAGCAGGGACATTTTTCGAAAGTTTGCCGGTCAGCTTCTCAAAAAAAAACGTTCGGCTACTCTTGCTACTGTAGCACCAATTACAATATCAGCTGCATTCCCCGGCTGCCTCTCAAAAACAATCGTGAGGGTAAAAATCAATGGATTGACTATTCATGCGCTTATTGATACAGGCAGTTCCGAAAGTTTTATTAATGCCAGTATTGTAAAAGCAAATAAATGGGAAATATTTCCTTGTTCCAACCAAATATCAATGGCAAATTCATCTTTATCGTCCCATGTAATTGGATATTGCATGGTTAACCTGAAACTAAAAGGAAACTCCTATCAAGGGATTAAATTATCAGTAATGAAAAACCTCTGCTGCGAAGTGATTTTGGGTCACAATTTTCTAAAACAACATTCATGCGTTGAAATTCCTTTTGGTGGCCCCAAGCCAGTCCTAAGCGTATGTGGACTAGCAGCTGTCAAAGTGCGGCACCCGTCACTTTTTACAAACTTAACTCCTGACTGCAAACCAATAGCAATAAAATCAAGACGCTATTCAGAAACGGACAAACAGTTCATAGCAGCAGAAGTAACAAAACTACTTAAGGAAGGAATTATAGAGCCAAGTGAATCTCCATGGCGAGCACAGGTCCTCGTAACAGCCACTGAAAATCACAAGAAAAGGATGGTCATTGACTATTCCCAGACCATCAACAGATACACATTACTCGATGCCTATCCACTGCCTCGTATTGACGAAATGATTTCTAATATTGCAAAATATCACACTTTCAGTACTTTAGATCTCAGAAGTGCCTACCATCAGGTACCTATCAAGCCAGAGGATAAGCCCTACACGGCATTCGAGGCCTGCGGTCGCCTATATCAGTTCTGCCGAATTCCTTTTGGGATAACAAATGGTGTGGCTAGCTTCCAGAGGGTAATAGATGAAATAATCTCCAATGAAAAATTGAAGGGTACTGTTGCATATATAGACAATGTCACAGTATGCGGACATAACCAAGCTGAACATGACCACAACCTTAAACGATTCATGGCTGCCGTCAAGAAATATAATCTGACTTTGAACAGTGAAAAATGTTCCTACAACTTGAAAAGCATCAAATTATTGGGATACATTGTCAAAAATGGCACCATGACGCCGGATCCCGAGCGACTGAAACCGCTAATGGAATTACCAATCCCTGGAAACATGCCCTCTTTACGACGAGCCCTCGGTATGTTTGCTCACTACTCCCAATGGGTTGCGTCTTTTTCAGAAAAAATACACCCATTGACACAAGTATCTACTTTTCCGTTGTCCTGTTCCGCCATCAGAGCATTTCAAAACATGAAAAGGAACATTGCTCAGTCTGCCATTTCTGCTGTGGATCCTTTTATCCCTCTATTAGTTGAGACGGATGCCTCCGACTGTGCGATAGCTGCCTCACTGAGACAATCCGGTCGTCCTGTAGCTTTTTTTTCAAGAACACTTTCGAAATCCGAGCGACGACACTCTGCAATAGAAAAAGAAGCGTACGCCATAGTTGAGGCATTACGAAAATGGAGGCATTACTTAATCGGCCGACATTTTGAATTAATCACTGACCAAAAGTCGGTCTCGTTTATGTTTAACCCAAAAACAACGAGTAAAATAAAAAACGAGAAAATAGCGAGATGGAGAATGGAGCTTTCTTGCTACTCCTTTGACGTCACTTACCGCCCTGGTAAGGAGAATGCCGCGGTCGACGCGCTTTCAAGGGTGTGTGGCCTGGTAACTGGCTCAGATGATCTTCAGTATATACACAGGGAATTGTGTCACCCAGGTATCACAAGAATGATTCACGTAGTCAGGAGCAGAAACTTGCCATATTCTGTTGAAGACGTAAAAAGAATTACGAACTCTTGTCAGATATGCGCAGAAAATAAGCCCAGGTTCTACAAACCTCCTCCAGCAACACTCATTAAGGCCACACAGCCTTTTGAAAGACTTAACCTGGATTTTAAGGGCCCTTTACCCTCTAAAACTAAAAATAATACATGCTCACAATAATAGACGAGTACTCAAGATTTCCGTTCGTCATCCCCTGCCCAGACGTAACGGCTGCAACAGTAATTCAAGGCCTCTGCTCCATTTTTGCCGTTTTTGGAGTGCCTGCATATATACATTCAGATCGTGGGTCTGCTTTTATGTCGGACGAACTCAAGCAGTTTCTGCATGAACGAAGAGTAGCTGTAAGTAGAACAACTCCTCACAATCCTCAAGGAAACGGACAGTGCGAAAGATACAATGGTATAATATGGAAGACAGTACAGTTGGCGGCAGCAAATCGCAATAGTCCGATCTCCGATTGGGAAAGTCTCATCCCCATGGCCTTATACGCTATTAGGACTCTATTATGTACAGCGACAAACGCTACCCCACATGAGAGATTCTTCTCGTTCCCACGACGAAGCTCAGCAGGCACATCACTTCCCTCGTGGCTTGCACAACCTGGCACAGTTTTATTAAAACGTCATGTTCGTCATAGTAAACATGACCCATTGGTAAGCGAGGTACAATTAATCGAAGCGAACCCTCAGTATGCACTGGTCAGAAATTCAGAAGGAAGGCAATCTACTGTCTCCTTAAGGGATCTAGCCCCAGCAGGAAATGTATATGAACGTAGAACTGCTTCAGATGGATATAGAGCTCCGGTTCGTGGAACAAGTCCGACCCTCTTAGGTGGTCGTGTGCCAGATACGTCAAGTTCAGAGTCCCAACAAAACGAATCTGAATATACTAACAGAGTCGTCTCTGACTCTAGTTCGGACGACAGATGGGTACCACGAAAGCGGTTTCACCCAATATCTGAGACAGATACTCAATCTTCAGACACCAAGCGACCGAAGCGCCGTAGAAAACGAGAGCGATTTGGAGCAAGATATTTTAGCCCTAAACCAGCCACACAAGACAGTCCCGAAACGTCGTCAGGTCCCGAGGAGCCTAGATTAGAAATGGATGTCGGGCACGAACAACCAAGACGCCCTCAAAGAACCCGCAGGAGGCCAGGTCGATGGGATGATTTTGTTCCCTACGAATAAGAAGATAGATGGGGGAGAATGTAGTAACAAAGATAATTGATGCCTGTCTCCCCCTTGGAGTAATAATGGAATGTTCTACATTCGTGTATATTAAGAGTGAATGTTAAAACACTATTTGTCTAGCTAAGCAACAAATGGTTAAATAAAGCTTATCCTTAAGTTATATTCGGCGTCCAGTTTTTATTACACAAATATGCGGTTAGTTTGACTCTTAGATCAATTGTTTTACTGTGATGCCATCACACACGTACACACATACATACAACTTTGCTTCATATATTTCGAAGATGATTGTATACTTTTTTAATTACTTCTGTTTATTGCATAATTAAGTATCACGCATGCATGATTCTTTAATTGCTTAGACTAAATAATGTTATTAATTAATCATTCGCTCTCAAACTTGGAGATGCAGAAAGGTAAAGAAAAAGAATAACATTATTAAAATAAAATAAAAACTGTTAAAGAATTAAATACGTTGTTTGCATCATTAAACTGTTCACTTCAACAATAACCGTTTCTAATTTTATTTTTCAATAAAAACAAATTTTCCAAATCTTACAAATTTGTTGAATTTTTAAAGCTGTGTTTTTTTTGTATTGTTTTTAATAAGGCGCTACGGCATCGCTCCAATAGAGGGCAAGATGAAGGAATGGCGGCTCTGATGGTTTGGGCATGCGATGGGGGCCGCCGACAACACTGTCGCAAAACTTGCTTATAAATTAAAAATCGTCAAGAAGCGACCGAGAGGAAGGCCAAATGACGTCTGCACAATGATATATGTAAAACTGGCCTTAACTTGGACCAAGCCTGTGATCATGCCAAGTAGAGACAAAATTGCAGACCCCGCTCGAGATTAACACAAAAGAAAATGAAGAATAAAAAGAAGAGGTTTTATTATTTTAAAACATTTTTAGTTCCCAACTTACCTACAACATTTATAATTTAAATAGACCCGCCTACTCTAAAGGGTTTATCTAGTATATATATATATATATATATATATATATAGTCATCCACATACAGACTGTTTCACAGCTCATCAGTGCAGCTAGACCAATTAGTGCCTCAAGCCAGAATCGAAACCCAACCGTCGAGCTAACAGTTGGCGCTTCTAACCCCTACACTATCATGCAACACTGACTGAATGTAAGAAATATCTCAATGTATGTAAACATTGCAAATGCCGGATCTCGAATTAGTTTTACCTAATGAGCTATACCTTAAAGCTAAATGGCAGTTGGTGATACCCTTACAAAATAAGCTCTACCCGGAGGGAGCTTTATATAGTTATCCACATACAGACTGTTTCGCTGTTTCACAGCTCATCAGTGCGGCTAGACCAGTTAGTGCCTCAAGCCAGGATCGAAACGCAACCGTCGAGCTGACAGTCGGCGCTCCTATATATATATATATGAGGATAAAATGTGCGATATATCATAAAAATGAAATGCCGTGAAGACAGGATGTGTGAAAAAGAAATAAGGAAACAAATCAAATACAGGAAAAAATCATCAAAAAACGAGAGATTTCACCGGTTTCGTTCGGCTCGACGGACGTCTTCACTGAAGATGTTCGTTGCTCCGAACGAAACCGGTAAAATCTCTCGTTTTTTGATGATTTTTTTCCTGTATTTGATTTGTTTTTCTTTTTGTCTTTTTCACACACACACATATATATATCCACATGTATATAATCAATATTATGATAAATATTTGTAAATTCTTATCCACATACATATGTGTTTCGTCTTTTTCCAGGAATCATAAGTGTGGAGGAATGACTGTTTTGCCGGTCGCATGATTCGAACCTCAGGCATAAGTCACCTTTTCAACTTTTCAGTCCGAACGTCTATATCGATGCGGCAACCCAACAACCACGGAAGAGAAGAGAATAAAAGTTATTTATGTCTTTACAAGCGGACATATCTAGCAGGCTGTCATAACAGTGTTCAACAATCTGACGGAACATTGCAGCCTGTTTTTACTTTTCTTAAAGGGCACATCCTTGCATTAAAGGGGGCTATAAACAATATTATGATACATATTTTTAAATTCTTATTCACATACGCATCTGTTTCATCCTTTTCTAGAATCATCAATGGGGGGGGGGGGATGATTCGAACCTCAGACCCAAGTCACCTTTATAGTCTATATATACAGTGTCTTTCAGCTATTTTTAGTGGATTACGTCATCCCTTTGTTACAGCCCTGTAACAAAGGGATGACGTAATCCACTAAAAATCAAACTAAATATAGCCGACATTTGGACCCTTAACGCTTTGCAGTTGTGATCCAAAATTCATCATGATCGGTTAATTAATTTAGAAGTGAATCCTGTGCATACAAATATATGAACATATACACATACCTAACTTAATATAAATAGAGATTACCTCCCTTAGTTTTACACACACAAATGATTAAATATTTATACATATAGATATTGAAACAGAAAGCGTATCTTATGATTATTTTTTATTCTCTTTAGATATCAGATTAGTTTTCTTAAAATATACAGTTATAACGCGGAATATTGAATGGCGTGCCAGATTAGGCTGGTTTAAATGTTCGATGTTTTATGTGATTTGAGCAACAAACAGCTAATTTTCGAATGAGTAATTATCATGCCAGATAGAAGTAATGTAGAAGATAATTGAAGACGATACTGATGCAAACGTGGGACTATTCAGACGAACAGACCATAGAAGAACAGACATCAAAAGACAGATACCTGGAATGGGCAGGGATATGAACTCGTTCTCTGCGTCTCTCTCTCTCTCTCTCTCTCTCTCTCTCTCTCTCTCTCTCTCTCTTTCCGTTTACACGGAGAATGTATCTGTATATAAAATTAAAATAAAAACAACACTTATTTAGAATGAAAATGTCATTTATTTAAATCAACCAACGTAAACGGAAAAGATATGTCAGATGAATAAAGTTTCATAAAGAAAAAATGTTCGGGGAGATATAACAAACAACAGGAAAGACATCGGCGACCCCCCCCCCTCCCCTATTTCTCTTCATATTCGTCCCTTGTATTACACCCGATCTCCATATAACAATAGTGTTTATTTTTGCTTGTTTTCTAGGTAGGAAAAAGCTTTCATTTTTCTCTATAAGCAAACTCTTTTTGCATTGTCGTACAAAATGAATTCCTTTGCACCCATTTTTGTTACAGAATTTGGAGAAGATAAACTTTGGCAAATGAAGCCAATGGCATGGTGGCTAAGTGATTAACACTGAGGACCTGGGTGTGCCGAGTTCGAATCCAGTTCGTTCCACAGAAACACTTTTATCAAAACCCATACCTGACCTTGTGTCTAATCTCCTGGAGACGAGGTAAATAAAATACATAAGGCAATAACAAAAAAACAAGAATACTCGTTGTTCTCCTAACGAGTGGCCATATCTTGTATACATATGAAATAGTAACTCCGTCTGTGTGTGTGTGTGTCCGCCTGATCTTTGTGCTTTATGTTCATCTGAATCACTGGAAAGAATTGCTTGAAAATTGGCATGTGGACTACTGACCTCTCAGTGAAGGTCATAGGCTACATAAGAAATATATCACTTCAACGCTGGGGATCCCCAAGACCCTCCCCCACCACCACCACCCGCACTGTTTTCCCTTAGATTAAAATGAAATTAAAACCATAGGTAAATGACCAAAAACGATGTCTATTCCCAAAATTTCAGCAAATTTTGATAATATTAAGAGGGTGCCCCCCCCCCGCACTGAAAACTGTTTTCCCTTTGATTCAAATGAAATTTAAACCATAGGTAAATGACCAAAAATTATGTCTATTCCCAAAATTTCAGCAAATTTTGATAATATTAAGATGGTCCCGGGGCCACAACCCCTCCACTGAAAACTGTTTTCCCTTTGATTCAAATGAAATATATATATATAATCAAGAAAACCTCTCTGTCTGTGCATGTCTGTCCCTAAAAACGAAGACATACTTGGAAGTGTATTGTCAATATAATTGTATTCACATCCACAATTTGCATGTGAACATAAATGAAGTATTTTTGCATCTCTGGCTTCCCCTTAAAGAAGCTAATGGCAATTTTCAAACATGTT
This sequence comes from Sepiola atlantica, assembly GCA_963556195.1. Taxonomy (NCBI): domain Eukaryota; kingdom Metazoa; phylum Mollusca; class Cephalopoda; order Sepiida; family Sepiolidae; genus Sepiola; species Sepiola atlantica. The sequence continues at coordinate 201,249,241 of OY744521.1, read as the reverse complement.
ACACAATGAAATTAATCTATTTATTAGCGTTAGTTTAAGAGTATTAACATATATCTGAATAGCTCGGTGAGTAAGATATCTAGCTGACAGCATCAAGGTTGCTGTTAATGTAAACTCTCCCTACCATTATGTTGTATATGATGCTATCCCACACTCTAACCTGGGCAACACCAGATAGCTCTGCTAGTCTATCTATATAAAGATAGATATGTTTATATGCTTCTATATTTGTATATACAGGATTAACACCTAAACTAATTAACTGGGCATTATTAATTTTAGGACCTAGCTGCTATGGGTAAATGTGGGCTATATTTACTTTAGTTTAGTTTTATACAAAAGGGGTAAAAGGGGAAGTGGAAGCCCTTCATAAAAATTCAGATTCCATCCGATTTTTATGAAATTTTAACAATAGGTATTCGACATCAATTAATAAATATTCTCCAAATTCAAATGTATCAGATTTACATTGAATTTGATCCGTATTCATTAGACACTAATCAAGTAAGATTCCCTAAGTTTCAATTTCTTCTTAAGCTTAAGCCTTACATTTTAGACATTTTTAGAATCAAATGTAATGGATTCTGATCAAAATTTCAATAAGGATTCTAGACATAAGGTTTAGTATAATCATATCTTGATTTTAATCTTTAAAAAAAATAAAATGGTCGACCATAGTCGAGGGCAACCCGAAGGCTTCCTTTTTATTAGCTATTACACAAGGTGTAGGGGAGGGCGACACTCCTTTCCCAGGATTATTTCCCTTATCCTTTCATCCTAACTTTATAATGCTCAGTGTTTTAGTAAGGAGGCATCAAGTACCATTTTTGTAAGTCTTTGGCATGAATCGACCATAAGGGAGACAGAACAATGGTGCAAAACTATTCTGTTTGTGGGAATTAATTTTACCTATCCTGAGACAGGTATATTTCGAGTTTTATCATAAATATTTAATTCTGTTTTCGAATTTCTAGATCCGACATATAAAGTAGGACAACGAGAGTCTTTTTTTAAAAATGCTTTCTTTTTTTTTTTTCAGGCAAACAACAGTCATAAGTGCTTGAAACTTATTCATCACAATCAAGACTAGCTGAAAAGGCTTATGAATAAAAGGTAAGCATGTTATTCCATCAGAACCAATGCGCGGCATCCACAATAATGAAACGTAGGAGTACTGATTTTACAGCTTGTTATTCAAAACCAGTTCCATTAAGGTTTATGCATTCTTCCTGGGAATCATGACGAATTCATCAAAAGTGCACATTTCAAAGGATTTTGCTTTCTCTTGTATCTTGCACAACAAAGAAAAAAAATGCAATTGCACAAATTTTCTTGCAACCTAAAAATAGGAAATGACTTTTCAGCTGGCTACTTGCTAAAAAGAAAGCCATTATTTTCTTCAGTTTAGATTTCTGCATGTGTGATTTTATCATATGACAACCAAACAGCGTAACGGAATAAATTGCTACACCTCCTTTCTTTAGATTCCTTACGAAAACCAATTTTCCAACTCAAAGGTAGCCATCTCCACTCTCAGACAGAAATCACCCCTGCAGTAAACGATTAATTCTATTAATCTTGGAAAAAGATAGAGAAAATGAAGTCTTGTTTCTGAAAACAGCCCAAAAACGAACTCAAGTTTCTGTGAAAAACTGTTTCTTTACAACAGTGCACATCCATTTTTATCCTGTTTTCAGGCAATGATCAAAGTGTAGTATTTATTTTGTCTTCGGGAGGTTATCCTCACTGGCATTAGCCCATCTATTTGTTTACGATAGACTTAAAATTTACTGGTCTGATTTCAAACAAACTTGGTATGCTGATAGCCGATTGCTGTGGCAGTGTCATATATTATGCCAAATTGATCTAGGACAAATCTGAATACCACGAAAAGAAAAGAAACTTAAAGAGCCTATTTCACAAGTTTAAAAGAAAAAAAACGAGCCTCATAAAATAGAACACCAGACTGGAGCAGAATCCATCTGGATTTAGTGATAATAATGAGGGAGGGAGTAGCTTCATTTTCATAAAAAACAAAATAATTAAATTTATCATTGATAAAGCATTGCTGAAAAACAACTAAAGTCTATGCGAAAAATAGTTTTGTTAAAACAGTGTACGTTCATTTTTATTCGGCTTTTAGGCTAGGATCAAAGTGTAGTATTTGTTTCGTTCTCCTGACTAACATTACTTTATCCTTTCATAAGCTGGATGAATACCTGTCACCTGAGGCATCCTTATTTGTAAAGGAGTGCCGACAGGACTATACAGACATTTTTATTTCCATCTAGAGTGACTCTTTTAAAATAGCTGTATTTTCCACCCATAAAAAAGACTTTGTAGATGAATTTTCCCTCCAACTTTTTATTTTTTTAATTTAATCATTTTTTTTCATTCCCAAACGATCGTTTCAACCGTGCATTTACTTTGGTCTCATCAGTGGGGTTAATACATACTAAACGGCAATTTTAACAACAAAAAACCCCAGTGAAGTGTGAAAGCAGCATGGGCGAAATTTCCTAAGCTGTTGCCTCTGATAGCATTGCAAGTTATCCTTTTGTAAGTTGTAAAACACTCCATGATTACCATCAAGCAGCAGGCTGTCATTGGAGGAAACTCGTGTGGGTGCTGTTGTAGAGGCAGTCACAAGCTTACAGTCAAGTAATCCACTTGGCCATGCAAGTTCAAGAGGTGTAGCTAAATTAAAAGGTATTCCTCAATGCAATGTTACACGGATTCTTCATCACCAATGTATGCAGCCTTACCACATCAGCCTCGTCAATATCTATCGATAATGCAGACAAACCACAACGAATTGTTTTTGCAAATTGGGTTATGGAAAATCAGTTGGTGGTAAAAGATGTGCTGTGGTCAGACGACGCTTATTTCTCACTTGACGGCTTAGTTAACCACCACAACTGTGTAATTTGGAACTTTGAAAATCCAAAAGCGTTTTTATCTAAAAGTCTGCACCCAAAAAAAGTTGTGTGTGTGGATGGAATTTAGTGCTGAATATACATTGCAACCATTCTTCTTCGACTCGACAATTGATCGAGTGAATTATACCGCCCTGCTTCGCGATCATTTCATCCCTCAGTTACAGAGAATGCGTAAAATGAGGACTGTTGTCTATCGACACGATGGAGCTCCTCCCCACTATTCGTTGTTGACTCGAGATTGTCTGACTTCAAAATTGGACGAGGATATGGAACACCGTGGCACCAAGGTCGCCTCATCTCAGCCCACTGGACTTCTATTTTGGGGTCTGCATGCTGAAGGCCCACGTATTCCATCAATTTCGGCCTAACAATCTTAATGAGCTCAAAGATCGCATCATTTCAGATGTAAATAAAGTTTAACGTGATAAACTTTGGCGTGCCGTAAATAATTTGGTGAAACGTGCAGAGCTGGTGACTGAAGAAGAAGGCGGCATAATTGAACATTTGTTGTAATGTTACAAACACAATTAACTCTGCTTTCTTTTAATATGATTTAATATATATTTAATAAACACTTTATAATTTGCGTGCATTTTGACTCATCCTGTATTTTGTAGAGATTTCTGTACATCGTTTATATAGCTTATATTATGTTTTACTCAGGGCATAGGACTTGACACGTCGTTAAAATTTCAAAATCTGTGATGTACTTATGAAACGGAAAAGACCGTTGCGTAGTTTCCATTTCTGTATTAATTCAGGTCCGTACTGATTTGGTATTAAATTTGTTGAATTTTTGATTTTGAGATGGAGATTGATAATATGTATTGTTTGGATTGTTCTGACTGTTGCTCTCATCTTTGGTGTTGTATACACCTGAGAAAGGTTGGAGGTTATATCGGCCGAAACGTTGTGAGAACAACACCCAAGATGGGAGCAGTAGTCTGAACAATCCAAATAATACATAGATAGATGTGTTTGTAATGATTATCCTTCTCCTTTCTTGATGGTAATTCTCCTTCTCTCTGAAACTATTTAATCTTTTAGATTCTCTTTTATTTATTTCCAAAGGTCAATAGTGATAGGTCAAGACTTCTCACTACTTCTATAGATGTATTTACTTACTTAATTAATTAATAATAATAATAATAATAATAATAATAATAATAATAATAATAATAATAATGATAATAATAATAATTAAAAAATGGTACAAGCCTACACAAAATATTTGCATAGGGTCAAGGAGGATGAGAAGACCGAGGAGGGACAGCACAAACCAAACCTCCACTGGAAGTGCAGATAATGCTGGGACCTTGGAGAGGCTTATTGCCACCCAAATCCCAGAGAAGATCAATGGTCCTTACCAGCGAAAGATCAATGGTAAACGGCTGTTGCGATACTGCAAGGTTATTTGTGGTGGCTATCGAAAAGAGGTGGAGAATACTGGAAATCTGGGGAGACTTGTTGTCACTCAGACTCCAGGGAATACCACCGGTTGTCTGTGAGCAATCACTGATGACCTGTGTGAGAACTCCTAGTTAGTACAAATAATAATAATAATAATAATAATAATAATAATAATAATAATAATCAAAACTGTTCAAAACTTTGTATCTTTTTTCTTTTCTTGCCTACATTCTGCAGGGGTCACTTGAGTTCAAGTTTGAAAAGGGGTGGGTGGGGGTAGTTCACTAGCGAATGTAGGTAGGGGATGAATATCGTCCAAACTAAGCATGCTAGTCTTGTAAAAGACACATTTCATATCTGCCTTAGCAGTGAAGAAACCGAAACCTCGTTCGGGGTTGAAAGAGAGGGGAGTGAGGGAAACCTATCTTCAACTTACTGTTCCCTTCTTAGTATGCAATTGAACTTATTCTATCTACATGTGTACATATATATATATATATATATGTAATATATATATAATGTATATTATGTGGAATTTTTTTTTTTTTTTTTTTTTTTTTTTAATTTTTTTTTTTTACCCCTCTCGGAGTGTTGGACCCGTAAGACCTCGTAAGGCTATCCATCTAAGAGAAGGAAATCTCTGACAAAAAAACCTTCTTCCAGTTACTCACGCCGTGGCAGAAAACTGTTGGGGGAGGATGGCTTCCTTAGTCCTGATCGACAACCTTCCTAGAGTTGGAATCTCGAACAAAGTATCCGGTTTGCAAACCTACAATTGCTTAAGGAGTAGATAGGTTCTACCTATCGCCGGCCCTTGCACTCCTTCTTTGTTTATTAGTCAGGCGCAGAGGTAACAGTGCTGGGACGCCTCTAAACACTCAGTGCCTAGCCTTGTTTCCTTACTAGGACAATGAACGCCGTTCTCTTTCTCTCTATTTGGGCAACTCGGGGAAAGTTTTTTCGTTAGTAAGTCTTACATGACCAGTCTGGGTCTCTCTTGTTCCGACAGGTTGAGGGTACAGGTTAGACAGCTTGTCTGGCTGCTGTTTCCGACTGACAGGGCAGGAGCCCAAACTCTTGGGTAGCGCCAAGAACGGCTGCTCCATCATCAGTTGCATAATACCGTGGGTAGTTGTATGTGCCATGTCGCGCATGGAAAGGGACCCTGCAATTATCTACGGTGGGCTTTCCCGAGGCCACAACCCCCATGGACCAGGTCGTGACTAATGGACTGGTTGTGTGAGCTTATTGGCACCAAGCAAGTACCCACCTTGGCCAATCCACTCTATAATCAAATCAAACATGCCATTACAAAGAAATAAAATCAAACCTAAACCAGACACCCAAACAACACTTTCGCCTCCGCCCTTGAGGCTTGCATTCTCAAATATCCGGGGACTTAGAACCAACATCAATGACGTAGAAACCTTTCTCCTGACAAAGTCCCCGGATATCCTAGCTCTTAGTGAAACTAACCTCCAATCCTCAATCTCTTCTCACCACTTTGACATGACTGACTACCTCCCACTCTACCGTAAAGACTCTGACAAACACATGCACGGGCTAGGAGTTTATGTTCGGAACACCCTCCCGCTGACTAGAGAACATAGGTTAGAATCAGATGACTACGACTACATGTGCTTTAGATTGACTTTACATCACAACGTTAGTTACTTATATTTCCTATATCGCTCCCCGTCGTCCCAGGACTGTACTCTGCTAAACTCTGTCTCTGAAAGCATAGATAGAGCACTCTTAATAGACTCGAATGCCCAGATACATGTATTTGGGGATTTTAATGCCCACCACCGCGACTGGTTGGGATTCTCCAGCCTTACTGATGCAGCCGGCAACTCTACGTATAATTTCTCCTTAGCTCACTCCCTCTCTCAGACTGTTGATTTTCCGACCCGCATCCCCGATCGTGTGGATCAACAAGCCTCACTTCTAGACCTCTTCTTGACCTCAATACCCGAGGCTTGTGTGACGAAAGCTCATAGCCCACTCGGGAATGCTGATCACATTGTGCTAATGATACATATCACACTAAAAAGTCGTCCAAAAGCTGATGAACCGTTGCTCAAAACAACAAGATACTACGAGCAAGCTGATTTTGAGTCAATCAGAGACCACATCAGTGACGCCCCATGGCGGGAAACCTTCTTACTCCCTGCCAACCAGTGTGCAAACGAATTAACTGAATGGGTCAAAGCAGGCATTGAAGCCTATGTCCCCATGCGAAAATTCTTTAGCAAGCCCCACTCTCCTCAATGGTTCACTTCGGAATGTGCAGCTGCCATTTCTGAGAGGCAACAAGCATTCCGTAAATTCGGCCGCAATAAGTCAGCTACTAATAGGCATAATTTTATAGAGTCAAGAAACAATTGCAAGGCTGTGATAGGCGAAGCGAAGAGAAGGTATAATGAGTTAACAAAAAAACGCATCCAGTCACAGAAACTAGGTACTCGCGATTTCTGGAAAATCTACAATAGTGTAGTGAACAATGGTCAATCTACGATTCCCCCACTTTCAAACCACAATGATGTCGTTTGCACGGCCACTGATAAGGCTGAACTACTCGCACAGCGTTTCGCTTCTAACTCTACTTTAGACTCGGGTAACCACCCTCTCCCTGAATTACCATTGCGGACTGAAGCCACACTTGATAACCTGGTCATCACCCCATCCCAGGTCAGAGACATTATAAAAAGCCTTGACACCTCTAAAGCTTGTGGGCCTGATCTTATACCTGTAATAGCAATAAAGAAATGCTCTGCTGAACTGGCCCCTGTTCTCTCCAAACTCTACAACAAATGCCTAGCTGAATCTTGCTTCCCCGATAGCTGGAAAATTGCCTCTGTGGTACCAGTCTACAAGAATACTGGGAATAGAACCGACCCTCAGAACTACCGCCCAATCAGTCTACTGCCGATCTTTGCCAAAATCTTTGAGTCCTTAATCAATCTAGCGATAGTACGTCACTTAGTTAATGCTAAACTTCTATCCGACCGCCAGTATGGGTTTAGACAAGCACGATCTACTGCAGACATCCTAACGGTCATCTCTGAACGCATGTATCATACTCTCGACAAGGCAGGTGAAGCTAGGGCAGTAGCGCTTGATATATCCAAGGCCTTTGACAAGGTATGGCATAAAGGGCTTCTCCTGAAAATACGCTCATACGGTATTACTGGGCAACTACTTAATATAATTAGATCCTTCCTAAACAAAAGAAAAATCCAGGTTGTCCTCGATGGCCGTTCATCTAAACAACATGACATAAATGCTGGTGTGCCCCAGGGATCTATTCTTGGACCTTTGTTGTTCCTGATCTATATAAACGATCTCCCTGATGACATAGTGTCTGAGATCGGTTTATTTGCTGACGACACCACGCTTTACTCTCGCCATGTTGGCAAAACGGACGCGATCATATCTGAGGCAATGGCTGCATCCTTAGAAAATGACCTCCAGGCTGTAGTGGATTGGGGCCATAAATGGTTGGTGACTTTTAATGCCGCAAAGACAAAGCTCCTTTCCTTCAACAACTACAAGAAGCCTCTCCAACCACCGATTGCCATGGCAAATAACACCCTACCTGAGAGTTCATCATTCAAACTCCTTGGCCTAACCTTCACAGGTAACATGAATTGGAACACATACATTGAAGACATTGCCAAGGCTGCCGCAAAGAAGGTTGGCTCCCTCTACCGTGCTAGTGGACTCCTTACACCTGACATTATCCTGTATCTCTACAAAGCCACCATTCGCCCATGCATGGAGTATTGTTGCCACATCTGGGCTGGTGCATCATCTACTAGTCTCTCCCTCCTTGATAAAGTCCAAAAAAGAGTAGTCAACCTAATAGGTCCCTCACTGTCAGCTAAGCTCCAGCCCCTGTCCCATCGCCGCAATGTAGCATCCTTGTGTTTGTTTTACAAATACTTCAATGGATTATGCTCCGATGAGTGTGCTGCTCTGGTACCCCCTCGACGTAAATTCACTAGACTAACTCGTCATTCTACTAAATCTCACTCATTCACTGTGGAGGTCCCCAGATGCCGGAGAGCATTCTACTCAAATAGCTTCTTTCCTCGTGCTGCTGGCCTCTGGAACTCCCTCCCTGCCCCCTGTTTCCCCGACAGTACTGACATGCAGAAATTTAAAACTAATGTAAACAGACACCTCGCTGCTCAGATCCCAATTTAAGCTGAACCACCAATCCTTCCCCCCCTTTTCCTTTTTTCTCAGTAGCCCCTTACGTTTACAGTGGCGTCCTGCCTTGTTTGGGGTGAACCATGTAAAAAAAAAAAAAAAAAAAAAAAATATGCCTTTGTATACATTAGTACAGGTGTACGTGCGTTGTACATATGCATGTGTGGGTGTGTGGGTGATTTTAATACGTGTATGTATTTATGTATATCTGGCCAGTTGGTTACATAACGGGCCCACCCCAACTCCATTTGTCTATTTCTCTACGGCTATGTCTTTAATTGTTTTACATGTTTGAATATACTTAATTTTCAATATACTTCGTTTTAATATATGTCTTTAATATTTTAATTTTTAATCTGTTAATTTTAACTTAGATTTATATTCCTATTTATTCTTGTTTTATCTTAGCTTTTATAATTTTGTAATTTGGAACTATGATACCTTTCATCCACTAATTTCAAATCTCAATTTTAGTCTTATATATGTTGAAATTTTATGTGAAAGATACGGGTTGTATGTATGTATGTATGTATGTATGTATGTATGTATGTATGTATGTATGTATGTATGTATGCATGCATGTATGTATGTATGTATGTATGTACACACAAGTAAGCATATACGTATAGTGTGCAGGCAAATGTATGGGTTTATATAGCTGGTATGTTTATGTAAGTTGACTAGTATTTTAAAAGCAAGTTCTATTTTAATTTTCTATATTTGTCGAGACCCTCTTAATCGACTAAATCGCATTCATTTACTCTAACACCGATTTATTCAGATGGATTAGATCTAATATGTATATATGTTTGTATATACAAAGATATGTGTATAAATATTAGTGTTGGGACGATTAATCGGAATCGGGAATCGGAAAACTCAGAACTTTTGGGGGTATCGAAATGTATGCACATATGTAGCTAAAAATGTTTGTATGAATAAAAAATGATACTAAAATACAATAGATTAACATCTATAAAGCAACAACCATACAACCACCACTAAGAGGCATATTCGAGTTAATCAATAAATAAAAAAAGAAAATTGAAAATTCCTTAATGTCTGCGAAACGATCCCCTATTCTTTGTTGATATTAAATTTTTGGAACTGAAATAACTAATGTTGTAAATTTGTTTGTCTTAACTTACTCTCCTCCTCCTCCTCCTCCTCTCTCTGTCTCTCTGTCTCTGTCTCTGTCTCTCTCTCTCTCTCTCTCTCGTCAGAATTTAAGTTAAAAACATGACTTGTGTAAAGGTGTTTCGAATCCTGAGACCGATATGAATGATTATCTCTACACTGACGATTCCCGAAAGGATAAAACGTATACTTATGTAGATAAAAAAAATGTTTAAAATATGTTTATAATTAGGAGAGTAGAAAATGGACCTGGGGTTTACTTTCGACAGCCTCGTAACTCTCGCTTCCCTTATTTTGTCTTTTAGTCCTCACATTCCATGAGCGATGTTTCTTACAAAGGGGGAAGAATTGCTGTTTTCTGGGTCGGAATCTATCCATCTAACACTTAGTGTTGGCTAGTTTTTGACCTTGAAGTAATTTTTTTTTTAGATCCTTACATCAAGTGGCTCCATGCCTTGTCTGGAGCGACTTCCATAAAAAAAATTTATATATATATATATATATATATATATATATATATATATATGACAGTATGAATGAGCTAGATTAATTTTATTCATATCATATATAATCAAATTTCATCTGCTTACAAGCAATCTCACCTTCCTCTCACAGACAGAAAGCTTTATTACTTTTCTCCTGTTGTGCAGACATTACAAAAGACGTTTCATTCTTACCTCTTTTCTTAAAAGAAGACCATGCGGAATATCTTACCATTTGTTTTGAATACCAGACACTTTGCCATTGCACGCTTCAAAGGAAAACCACATCCTGAATTCAGTACGTTACATAGATGCAATAATCGCAGGTAGACATTTTATTTATTTCCTTCTGAAGGAAAAACGGAATTGGACTGCAAATTTCTTTACAAAATACTTTCCTTCCGAAAGTGTCTTCTTCTATTTCCAAGCTTGAACAGAACGGACGCAATAAAAATAAAACATGGCCGAAAGATGGTGCCGGTGTGATTGGATCTTTGCATGATCAATGTCAGCTTGTCGGTGATTTTGTTCTGTCAAAACCAATTTTAACCGGTGAGATAAAAATAGATTCAAACGTTTGATGGAATACAATAACGGAAGCACAGCGATAATTGGGGCGTTGTATGCTCACCTCAAGAGGAAGCAATAACTATTGTTATTCACTTAGGAGGTTGATAGTCACTTCATTTGGCAAGGTTTTACTTTGTCTAAATACGACCAAATATATGAAAACTTATTCTTCTTGACAATAAAGAGAGAAACGTATAAAAGATTGAGAGTTTTATGAGCAACCAGTCTTTGTATTCACTCTTAAATGTTTAACAATATAATAGCTTGATTTCATCAATAACTAGCCGATTTTTCTAGCTCGCTATTCTTTGTAAAGTTCGCTATTTCATTAATTTAAAGTAATAAACATTGCATTCATAACTTTGTTGCAAACACGAAACAAAATCGTTTTCTATTTATTTATATAGATAAACATTTTGGTATTTTAATAGAAATGTAATTAACTTTTCAACGATGATCGCAAAGAAAGGAAAAGAAAGAAGAAATCTATTTGCCTGCTCCATTGCAATTTAGAAATAGATCACAACTTGTTGAAAATCAAGTTAATCCCAAGGAACACTTGAACACAAATGCTAAATATTTGTCCAGGATATGAAACAACATTGCGAAACAGAACACTTTGTTATATTTAATTATTGAATTAAAAAAACAATAACATTAATAGTTAATTAATAGAATGGCCTTTGTCAAAACCAATATGCAAATTAGTTAATCTTACGACCGATGTCGCAGTATATAAAAAAAATGATACGTCTATTGTGTAAAGTTGAATAACCTTGAAATATGGTGTTTGACTTTACCGTTAGTGCATGAAATGGGCCCAAATTTTGCATTTATTTATCGTGAGTATTCTCCTATGTAAATAAGGAAACTATATATATATATATATATATATATATATATATATATATATAACTCACAAAGATAGGTTCTTTTCAATTTACTGTCACCATTAGTTTCATGCACTCGTGCACAATCTTCAGACGTCATGATATTCCGATTCTCCAGTGTCCATAAGAATTAATGAAATATTTTGGGTTAGTAGATGTAGAACAGTTGAAGTAGCAGGATCAATTTGCAGGGTAAGTCAAAAGAAAACATGGGAAGAAGTGATAAGAATGGGATTTGAGAGAAATATGGATAAATAAAAACTTGTGCAGAGATAGGGTGGTTTGAAGACAATTTCTAAAATCTGTCCTACACATGCATGTAAAATAGATGTTAAACCGATGATGATGATGATGATGATGATGATGATGATGATGATGATGATGATGATGATGATGATGATGATGATGATTTTCAAAAGTGTCAAATTTGTTTTGAACACCCTGTAATGAATTCATAGTGTTTAGAAATGTAGATGAAATTAAAACAATTTCAAACATATCCATCATTAGAACGAAACTGTTCTACACTTACTAACACAAGTCTCTCGTCCATTCTTTCAATGCGACTAAACAAACGAAGTCTCTCGTTCTGAACACATCTCCCTATACTGTCTAGATTTAATCTATCTTAGAGATAACACCATGATGATTGGTAACGATGGTTGACATTGGCAGAATTTGATTATTTAAGAAAACGGCTTAACAATAATTTGTTTACATTGGACTTGAAAACGACTGTGTTGAATCAGCTGGGAAGCAGCCCTACGGTATTGTGTTCCACAGACGGGTAGTTCTAGAGAAAAAAACTCTGGAGCTCAGTCGAGGATACGGTTCATCAGATTTAAACCTGTTTAAGACGCACATTACACATCCATCGCATCAGTCTCATATCATTATCTTCATGCAACACGTCCTCAACATTCACTGACCCGGTTTCACTTCCATACATCATCACATTGTATACATATGCCTGATAGACTTCTGGCTGATAGGGGTAACGCTCTGTTAGTTAGTAATGGCAGAAGTTCCTGAACTTACTACATCCACTTTTAATTCTTGTACGTGCTTTCCCATGTGTTCTAATGGTATCACCAAGGTAACAAAACTTCTGAAGAGTCTCAATAACTTCACCATCCAAATATACTTCACATCTGAGAATATATATATATATATATATATATATATATATATATATATATATATGGTACGTCAATGAAAATTAGTAAGACCTGCAAATGGAAGCAAATCGGTATTTTGACGTACCATATTTTTGCTCTATCCAGTATATTGAGCTTTCCTTATTTCACAATAGGTCCAACTCTCTAAAAGTTTACCTTTTAGTTATAATTTACATATATATATATATATATATATATATATATATATATATATATATATATATTATAGCCCCCTTTACTAGGATTGGTGCACTCTGACAGAATTTATAAATGAGCAGTAATACTATGGCTTAAAAGCGAGATTTCAACTCCGTTTGTTGTTGTTGTTGAATCACTCTCCACTGCTTGCTATACGTGCCTGCCGATTTGGCATTTATAAATTTAAATCCCTCCTAATTGTCAGCGGTGGAAAATTGTTATTTTTCATCTAATGTGCGGGTTGTGTTCTGTACAAAACCTCTGTTACCATCCTCTCGAAAAGACGTCCTGCCCCCCACCCCCTAACCATAAAAATAATGTGATTTATCTTTTTAAATGTAATTGCAGTACCAATTACGTGGGCCGGACGACGTTGAGATTAGACAACAGAGTACAGCAACACATCCCCAGTAAAATCAGGAATGGAATCTTCCGGTCACGGGACGTTCTAAGAAATACATATGGTTCTTCGATAACTGACCACCTGATAAATAACCCGTCGTGCGCAACAAACTTTAGCACAGATTCATTTTCCATCTTAAGCTGTGCTCACTCATCTTATCATTTGAAAATCTTGGAAACTATCCACGTACGCCTCAAGAGGCCCTCCCTCTGCAAACAGCAGGAGTGTCTCTTGGGGTTGAGTGTGATTAGTCTCTAAGACACAACCTCCATTCCATATAACATCACACTTATTTTATTCTAAGTTCGAACTTTTTGTTTTTTTCCCCCCTCATAACATAACGCTAATTTCATTTTAAATATAAAAGGTTTGTTTTTTGGGTTTTTTAATCCCACGATATCAGTCTTGTAAAGTGTGGGCGAAACTAGTCGACTGGCAAAATTTTTTAATTTTTTTTCTCATCCCTTAAATCCCCTAAATCTTTTAATTATGAAAAATTCAACCCGTCTTCCCTTCATTATTGCATTAATAAAGTGTTGTACCCTACAAAAAATAATGAAATATATATATATATATATATATATATATATATATATATATATATATATATAAAAGTTAGTTGAAACTAATAGAATTTGAACATTGTTCCAAGAATTCAAAACTATTATTAGGCGTACGATCGTTGTGGAAATATTTTATTTTTTATTATATTTGATGATTCTAAAACGTGTCTTTGCTAGCGCCTTATACAACATCACATATAGAAGTCTCTTGAGAAAATAATCAGATTTCCTTACTAAAAAACAACACCAGTGAAACGACTTCCAGAAATAGCAAAAAGATATATATATATATATATATATATATATATATATATATATATATATATATATGATGAGTCAATGAGAAATGATTAGACCTGCAAATGGAAGCAAATCAACATCTTCAGTTGTTCAGAACAAGGAGCATTTAGTAAATAAAAATATTTATTCTTCTTCTCTTTCAATTTCATTCCTTAAGCCAGGCTTTTCAAAGATTAAAATCTTATCATCAGAGGAAGTAGTGATTGATAAGTTGACAGATAAGGACAGTCAATAATCGAAATTTTAAAAAAGTTTTAAAAGTTCAAACGGGTGTGTTTCAATGTAAATAAAAGTCACCAAAAACGGAAATCCAAGTGATATGGGGTTCAAATGTAATGTTTTTGCTCTATCCAGTATATTGAGCTTTCCTCATCTCACAATAGGTCTAATTCTCTAAAAGTTACCTTTTAGTTATAAACTTTCATATATATATATATATATATATATATATATATATATATATATATATATATATATATATATACAAGCAGGCACGTAGCCAGACTTCTAACTTAGGGGGGGGCAAGGCATTTTTAGGGGGGGGAGCCATTTTTAGGGGAGGGGCAAGCCATTTTAGGAGGGGCAAAACTAATATTGATATTCTAATATGAGTGACATTTTGGTTCAGTGTGTGTGTGTACTGATATATAAATATAAATAAGTAGGTACAAAATTTCAATTTCTTTTATATAATCTAAATATATTGTTGTGTATTTCGGTAGGTACATGTAAATAACAACATCAACATAGTAAAGCATATAAAGCATAGTAAACACAGTAATAATAACATAAAGTTCGTAAAATAAGGTAGCTACTTGCTAGCCCTACAGAATTCTATTATAATCTTCTATTTGTATGTGGGGTGTATACCCTACCAATGCTGTTTTTTCTTTCAACTTCATCTCGGCTGAAATCTGGGATTTTTTTCTATGTTAATTTCAAAAATGTTTAATGTAACATTCACAATTTTTTAAGTTAATAGTTGCAATTGACAACAAAAAGAAAAAAACGTATTTGAGATTCGTGATAAAATACAAAAATAATTTTTTAAACTAATTCCCACTTTCATTTGAAAATAATTTAGGTTGCTAGTATTCATTTCTATCTTTTGAATGAAGACAACACTTTCTTTTATAAATTAAAAAAATATCTTTAAATGAAGCTGGCAGAACAACAACGTGAATTCATTTTGTGTTTATATTACATCATTTGAATTATAATTATGAAATTGATAATTTATGATATTAAATAGTGTGAATTAACAATATTTAAAAATATATATTTGGTAAGTTGACAAAAAAGACAGATACACTGACAATCTCTTTCACCAAGCAGGAAACAATTGAGGCTTTGTTTCCCTCACCACTTGATCTGAAACTAGCGAAGTTATGTTTGAGTTTGAGAACACGTACATTTTAATTTTTTTTCTTTTTACAAAGTAACATGAATTTAAATCATATTTAGATGTTATTATGGTCAATAGATTTATTTTAACTGGTAGTTTAAAATCCGTAAATATTTATTATGGTATCATTAGTACCAGGAATGGAAAATTAAGTTTTAAACAAAATAAAATCCAAAGAAGCGTTTTTGAAATCGAAAATTATGTTAAAAATTGGTGGGAGGTCCCCTCTTTGTGGGTGGCCCAGGGCCCCTTAAACCGGCCCTGCTGTAAAATATATTACACAAAAGCAAATACTGGTTCATAATGAAGAAGTATAGTTGACTAGGAAATATAAGAGCATTTATATTTATAATATTTTTTGGATCACAAATTTCAGGGGGTGCAAATGTAATTGCAGGGAGGGGGGGGTTGCCCCCCCCCCCTCCTGGCTACGTGGGGGTATACAAGTCTGGTTGAATACTACGGAATTTTTGCATTTCTTGTTCTTGTTCTTCCTGTCAAAACTTTAGAGAAAATTATAAAAGAAATAAACGAAAACAACAGTGTCTTAAAAAACTACTCCTGATGACGATCACGATGATCGAAAGCGCTATAGAGATGGCCGAAACAAGAACCTTCAGAATCATATTATACCAACTACAATCGGAGACCCGAAAGCTTGCTCGTCGCGTCTAGAGGATTATAAAGTAAATTACAAAACGCGAACATCTCGTGGTATTCAACCAAACTTGCATAAATAATGACTTGCTGCCTATATCTGGTTTTAAAATCTAGGGAGGTCATACCAACGTAGTACTTCTTGTTATTCGGTCTTTCTTTGACGAATATTGTGGCTTGGTGAAAAATACTTGTAGTTAGGCATTTATTTTGTAGTGGACCAAGTGTGCAAGTTATTCAGTTACATCTTTTCTCTTCATTACTAACTTTTTCATTTCTATTTCGATGATTGCTATTAGGGTTTGAGTTATTACTATTTGTAGTGTTTATATTTTTGTTCTTCTTACTGTTATTTTTGCTATATTGGTCACTTTTTTATGCAATTTGTTATTTTTTTCTTCTTTTCTGTTGTCTTTTAGTATTTTGTTATTATGTGCCTTCATTATCATTTATAAATTTTCGCATCAGCTGTATGACAGGTTTAGGTTATTTTTATTGAATATTTTATGCAGGGGATTGGTTACGGGCAAGTGTTTTTCAATGAGATTCAGGAATTTCTTGCCCCGTTTAGTCTTTAGCATCTGGTTATAGGGCGGTGTATACCAGATTATATTTCTTTTTCTTTTATTTTTAATTTTATTATAATTATTGGTGTCCTGTTTCTTATATTTAATTTCGATATTATGGTACTCACTATTTTTTTGAGCTGTATTGTAAATATTGCTTGATTTTTTAAAATACATTTTCGTTGCTAGAGTTATTGATATGCCTTCGTTCGATAGAATTAGGGATCTGTTTTATGATTGATGGGGAGGTGATTGGACTTTGGGTTTACGTATATTGGATAGTGTTATCTTTTAAATATGGCTCGTAAGTATTTTCATTTAAGTTTAAGGTGACATCTAAAAAGTGAGTTATTTTTATTTTAGCCAGTACTTCTACTCTTAGGCCTAGTTTTTTTTATTTCCATATGTATAATTTTCTTGAAGTTTTCTCCCTTTGCCCTTGTTGGAATCCCTTATTATAGCTAATCTATCAGCTCTATATAGGCCGATATCTGTATTATCAAATATGTTTGTGAGTGTATATAAAATAAATAACCCCAGAAGATCTGATGCCTCTGCAGAGTCAAGGGCACCCATGGCCAAATCATGTCATTTTTGTTTTAATCCATTGGTCATCATTGTTGATTAAAGCTGATTTTCTACATTTGTTGATGATATGGATTTCATCCTTGGATATATCAGTATACATCTCGGCAAACTCTAGGGCAATGTTGAAAAGTTCTTCGGATATAGATGGATAGAAATCCACGATGGCAAATTTTAGGAAGGTAAATTTATTTTTATTTTCGATATTATTAAACCAAGTGATTGCTCCGGCAGTATTCACCCATTGGTTTAATTCTAGGTCTTTTTTTATTTGCTTGTTAATTCAAGATAGAATTGTTTTACTAATTCTTTCTATTTCTGGTTTGGTCGGATTAATTAAGTGAGTGCTAGGGTTATTGTAAAAATTACTTTTGTGGTCTTTAAATAAGATATAGGCTTCCTTAGATTTTAATTTACTAACTTTGTCACTAATTTTTAGTCTGTCGGTTATTTGTTTACTTTCAATATTTATTATATCTATGTAGTTACGTTCGCTTCTATCTAGTTTCTTGTAGTTTTTCGTAATGTTTTCTATGAGTAGTTTGTTATATACTCTTGTTCATTAACTTTATAAAAATTCTTAGTTTTATCCGCTTTTACGAAGATTTTGCTAGAGTTGTTTATGTTTCTAATGATGCATAATTGTTTTTAAAAATTATTATGTTGTTTGTGAAATTCTAAATCTTTAATTACATTTAAGAGGTCATTTTCAAAGCTAACCATTTGCGTTTTTTAGGCTTTTGAATCCGTAGGATTCTTTTGTATCTAGGTGTTTATGTTTTTGTATCTAGGTGTTTATGCTTATTATTAAGGAAGAAGTGTGCTCGCCATCGCATTCGGTGTATTAGTTCGACCGTTTTCTTAATTAATTTAATAATGTGTCCCTGCTTGTTAGATGTTGGGATATTTTTAAGTTATGTTTCTAAGTTAACTTTTACCATATTATTTTTCAGTGGTGAAATCAATTCGTATGAAAATGCTCAACTGCTCGAGGAGCTGAATATTATTATTTCATATAAAATTTTATAAGGAGATATAAGCTTTTACGTGACCCCCACCCCCCACCCCATCTCACAATGACGTCATCTCTGGAAGAATGAGTCAGCAATTTTGAAAATTAACTTTAAATTATTTGTAAACATCTTTTCTAGCTACCCGGCCGTTTGGCTAAGATCAAAGGGTAGTATCTGTTCTGGCTGAAATTTTTACTGAAAATTGATGCATAAAAAATGATATCCCCTTATAACATTTTATGTGGATACATGAAATAATAATAATAATGTATGTATGTATGTATGTATATCTATCTATCTATCTATCTATCTATCTATCTATCTATCTATCTATCTATCTCTCTCTCTCTCTCTCTCTATATATATATATATATATGCATATCTATATATGCATATCTATCTATCTATCTATCTATCTATCTCTCTCTCTCTCTCTCTCTCTATATATATATATATATATATATATATATATATATATATATATATATATAAGTATAAATTTTTATTTATACAAACATTATTGGTTACATATGTGCATACATGTTTCGGTTGCACTTTTCCCAGAAAGTCAACCTCATCAGACCAAGAATTTTCGAGAATTCTTGGTCTGATGAGGTTGACTTTCTGGAAAAAGTGCAACCGAAACATGTATGCACATATGTAACCAATAATGTTTGTATAAATAAAAATTTATACTTATAAACAGCTCTACTTGTTATTGAGCACTTTTTATAAACACTTGAGTTTCTACGGATTTACATTTACAGAAACTAATACAATACATGTACGATACTATATATATATATATATATATATATATATATATATATAAATAAATGTTTTGAGGTATAAAACTTATAAATACATTTAAAAATGATACGCGGAAATCTCTCTAAGGCCCTTTCGACTATCATCTCGTCAGGAGAAAATCGATAGTTTTAATTAATAATATTGTCGAAAGAAAGAGCAAATGGGGATTTGAAAGTGCCTAAATTAACAATAGAGCGATTAAAAGTCAATTTAATGATTTACTTAAAAAACGATTAAAAGGCACTGCGTTAGGGGAGAAAAAAAGAGGGAGGGAGTTCAAAGTTCCCCAAAGAGATTAAGCGATCTAACAAATTCCTTCTGCCGGCACAAGGAAGGTTTTCGCATAGCGATAGAGACAGACTCCAATATTTTCAAATGGTTCTTGGAATCTGCTCTATGCAAGACCTCAAAAATAAATATATATATATGTATCTCTCTCTCTCTCTTTCTCTCTCTCTCTCTCTCTCTTTCTCTCTCTCTCTCCTTATATACATATATATATATATATATATATATATATATATATACTAGTTTACCCGACTCGGCACTGCCTGAAATTATCTTATTGCAGTCAGTGATCTTTTCATTTCTCTCACATTTGCTATTGTTTATTGACAATAATTGCAATATTGTCATCTTATGAAACAAAAGAAAATCTCTTTTCAGGCCGTTCTCTGCAAAGACATTGTTTGGGTCCCTAATAAGGTTTTACAATAACCCGATTGAATTACCCATTATGCACTTTGGCAGAAATTTCATATGAACCCAGAATGTTGCACATTATTTCTCTGTACTTAAAGAACCGTTTTAAATTCCTGTAATCTCTGAAGATTTCGATGACAATATTTTAAAGAATCCTTTTGTTTTCATGATAACAATGGCGAAGCTAATATACGTTCCCTGTGGAAAGACTCGTGAGAGAAATCTTTCCCCTTGTGATAATATTGGCAGAAGAATAACTGAATAATATTATTCTGTTTTTTTCCTGCATTATATTCATAAATTTAAATGAGCTTCGTTGAACACATTTGTATAAATATATATATATATATGTGTGTGTGTGTGTGTGTGTGAATATAGTTCTTTTCAAATTACTAGTATATGTAAACAAAGAAATTAATATCAGCACTGATCACAGTTGTAAGTGATCTGGTATTCAAGGTTTGAATTTTGATGTGAATACACAGGCTACCACTAACCACACTGAAGAGTCATGATACGACGAAACAACTATCGGTGAATGACTATATATATACCATATCGCAGAATGGTTCGTAGGTGTAGTGTTTAGATAGTATTTTATTATTATTATTATTATTATTATTATTATTATTATTATTATTATTATTATTATTACTAGTATTACTATTGTTATAAAGAATTTTATTTGATATGCAAATTACCATATCACACGGTAGTTTTAAGGTAGTATATTATTATTATTATTATTATTATTATTATTATTATTATTATTATTATTTTATTATTTATTTATGTATATATATAAGTAACATTTTAAGCTGAATTATTGGGGAAATGGTAGTTTTATCTGTACCATTGGAGAGCCATGCATATAACTGTCCTGTTTTTAAATCTCCGAAACAGTTTCATGGTAAACAGCTGAAGATCCCCGTGTTAATATTAGATGCTTACGTTAAGGTCTCCTGCTTTTGTTTCATAGTTAGATACTAAATCCCCCTTTTTATTTTATTTACTTACTATTATATATATTTTTTATTTATGAATTTTCCAACAAATGTTAAGTCTACACTATTTTGGATTAGTTAGTTTCTCTGGGAATTTAAACTGCATTTTCCTTTTCTTTTTTTTTTTTTTTGTCTTTTTGTTTAAAATAACTCAAAGCTTCTTTAGACTATATATTGGGTATTTAGATCTGTATGGCTAGGTTTCCTTCCTCTTATCTATTTGCGTTTCTGGTACCAAAGGTACTAAAGCTTTTTTTTTTTTTTTTAATGCAACCTTAATTCCTATATAATTTTATTTCTAGCTACCATATCGCAGAATGGTTCGTAGGTGTAGTGTTTAGATAGTATTTTATTATTATTATTATTATTATTATTATTATTATTATTATTATTATTATTATTATTACTAGTATTACTATTGTTATAAAGAATTTTATTTGATATGCAAATTACCATATCACACGGTAGTTTTAAGGTAGTATATTATTATTATTATTATTATTATTTTATTATTTATTTATGTATATATATAAGTAACATTTTAAGCTGAATTATTGGGGAAATGGTAGTTTTATCTGTACCATTGGAGAGCCATGCATATAACTGTCCTGTTTTTAAATCTCCGAAACAGTTTCATGGTAAACAGCTGAAGACCCCCGTGTTAATATTAGATGCTTACGTTAAGGTCTCCTGCTTTTGTTTCACTGTTAGATACTAAATCACCCTTTTTATTTTATTTACTTACTATTATATATATTTTTTATTTATGAATTTTCCAACAAATGTTAAGTCTACACTATTTTGGATTAGTTAGTTTCTCTGGGAATTTAAACTGCATTTTCCTTTTTTTTTTTTTTTTTGTCTTTTTGTTTAAAATAACTCAAAGCTTCTTTAGACTATATATATATATATATATATATATATATATATATATATATATATATATATATATATATATATATATATATATATATATATATGCAAAGATTGTTAAAAATAACGGAATTCGTCTATTTAATTATACCATTTTTATTTTTTTCAATTTTTCTGATGTTCCTTTTTTGTATTAAAATCAAAAAAAAAAATAACAAATGTTTCACAGGTTTCATGAACGTTTTCGATTCTTCGTCGAATGATCCTCAGGTGTCAAAAGTAAAGCGTGAAACTTAATTATTTTGATTTTAATACAAAAAAGACCATCAGAAAAATTGAAAAAATAAAAAAATGTTTAATTAGACAAACGAATTCTGTTATTTTTAACAATGTCTGCATAAATTAGAAAATGCTTCTTAAATACACACATTATATATACATATATATACATAAATTTTATAAATTAATACAACTAATCCAAAACGTCACTTCATCAGCAACACGTCTTACAGAAAGTCAGAGAAACATCCACTGACAGAAAGAGTCACCGGTTGATATGTTAGTAGTATGGGAGGGGGGAGAACACAATGGCACCTACAAACCAAAACACTGGTACATACAGAAGAAATAACCCAATACTTTCCACATATTTACGCTTTCAAATTATGCATCAGATTAATTAAAGTTACAAATTCTTTTGTCAGAGGGGTAGTAAAAACAGTAGAATAGAAATAATAATAGATAAAAGAATAAGATAAAAAACATATAAAATAAAAAAATAATAAAAATAAAAACTATAAAAAATAAAAAAATAAAAAATATAAAAAATAAAAAAATAAAAAATAATAAAATACAAAATAAAAAATGAAAATAAAAATGAAAAATACAAAATAAAAATGAAGAAATGAAATAATTGAAATTAAAATAAAAATAAAATAAAAAGCAACATAGAAATAAAAATAAAAATAGAAATGAAAATAAAATTAGAAAATAAAGGTGTTGAATAATATCAAGGTAGGAAAACATCTTGCAAGAATATAAATAATAATAGAAATAAAATAATAGAAAAAAGGATAAGATAAAAAATATAAGATCAAAATATAAAATTAAAAATTAAAAAATTAAAAATAATAGTAATAATAAAAAATAAATAAAAAAATATAAAAATAAATTTAAAAAATAATAAAATACAAAATAAAAATAAAAATACAAAAATGAAAAATAAAAATGAAAAATACAAAATAAAATAAAGAAATGAAATAATTGAAATTAAAATAAAAATTGAAATAAAAATAAAAATTAAAAACAACATAAAAATAAAAATAGAAATAAAATTAGAAAATAAAGAGGTTGAATAGTATCAAGGGTATTTTGCAAAGGTTTTTTAGGAAAACATCTTGCAAGAGGATGTGTAGGGTAAGAGGGTAGGAGGAAGAGTAGAGGGGAAGATATGGACACAGATAATTTTTTTGGAGGGGGAGAAAAAACACCTTATAAAAAATTATTATGGGGAAAGAGGCAGTAGTGATCAGGAAATAAGGGGTGTAATAAAAGAAGGAGTTTAGTTGGGACTATACCAACAGCATATAAGTGTATGAATATATATGAGATATGAGGGAGGGGAAAAATTTTCTTATTAATTTCATTGGTGTGTAAGGAAGAGAGAACCAGCTTTACAGGAAATAAATATTATCTATTTCCCATTGTGCAATTCTGTATTCAAATGAAAAGCTCAAACTGGAATGACATTAGATGTGGGAGGGTGGAGTATTCCAGGAAATATTGTAATTAGAGTCCGGCCGTTAAGGACGTGTTTGGAGAAAATCGAAGCAAACAGAATCTGTGTTTCAATGAGCGAGATATATAGACGGACAGATACATAAACTCCATTATTAATAGATATCTATATATATAACTATTAATAATGGAGTTTATGTATCTGTCTGTCTGAAGCCGAAACTCCGTCAGAGTACTCTTAATTACCCTGCCAGCTTCTATATATACTGCTACAAAAACTCGCCCAAACGTCATGCGTTTTTGCCAATTTACATAATTAATTGCTTTTAAATTTCTAATAAATTAATATTCGGAAATATATACTCAGAGTTAGTTTATAAAGATTTCCACATGTGTTTAAAAGCTTTTCCTCATTAGCAATCTTAATAAAAAGTATTAATATAATTAATTGAAGCCCTTTTAAACAAAATCCATGCCAGTTTACGAACCATATTTAGACTCAAGAGAGAAAATTACGTAAAAACTTCGGCCAGAACAGATACTACACTTTGATCTTAGCCAAACGGCCGGGTAGCTAGAAAAGATGTTTACAAATAATTTAAAGTAATTTTCAAAAGTGCTGACTCATTCTTCCAGAAATTACGTCATTGTGAGATGGGGTGAGACGATTTTTTCACATTATTATTCTTTATTTTCATTACGTTAAGACAAGGTATTTTGTTGTAAATCGGAGTTAAGCAACGCATATCCCGGCCATTACTAAATGGGTGATCATTTTGGAGGAATAACAAAACTGGTTCTTTGATAAGACTGAGGCGCCTCCAATAGCATATTTAAACATGAGTATAAAAATAGCTATTTTGATATAGTGTTGGTTCTGTGTTGGCGCTTGACATCAGTTAGTTAGTTTGCTATTAAGAAAGTTGGGTATGGTTTAACATACCAAATTCGTCAATTGTATATTGCCACAAAAACAGCAAATTTACATTTGTTGAAGCGATAGAATTATTAACTAAATTGTTTAGCCCTAAAACATCTCTTTTTCACAAAAGGTGGAAGTGTATAAATCTCACAAGGAAAGAAGACCAAGACTACACTACTTTTGCTAGCATATTTAACAAACAATTCGATGGTTTCAAATTGTCGGAGTTGAGCGCTAACAATTTTAAATGTCTAATATTTGCACAGGGTTTAGTATCAAATACGGATGCTGAAGCAAAAGAAGTGTTCTTAATAAACTAGAAAATTAACCTGGTTTAACACTTCAACATATCGCAGAGGATTGCAAATTTTTATTAGTGTTCGCCAAGGTTTAAGAGACATTGAGTAAAGCGGAGTGTCACATATTAGAAAAATCCGTAATAAAAAATGTGATCAACAAAAGAAAAATAATTTGTCCTCCTAAACCGTGTTTTGGCTGCAGACAATTGCATTGGTACAAAGATTGTCCATATAAAATGAAAAAGTGTTTGAATTGCGGTCGTATTATGAAGCGTGTGCCAGTAAACATATTGAATAAAAATATTAAGTTACAACTTGATTCCGGCTCAGATCTGTAAATAATAAATCTTCAAACGTGAAAAAAAAACTTGGAAAAGCAACTTTGATGAGAACGAGCAAAATAGTTAAAAGCGTCACTGGTATCAAATTAAATTTGAGAGCGAGCTAATCTCTAACGTTACATTAAAAAGTACACACTTTGAAATTAAAGAAGGTTCGTAATGAACAACTCAAACAACATCTAGGGCACAGACTGAATGGAAAAATTTATGCTAACGATTTATGGGTGGAAAAAAGGGTGATTACTCACGCATACTGCAAACAGACTACAGAGATGGTGAGGCATTCTTCTCAATTACAATTATAAAATGGAGTATCTTCCATCGTCAAAAGACAGGCATGCTGACGGATTATCTAGACTTATTCAAAAATATAGTGAACCCCTTGAAGACACAATGTTTGTTCTCTACAAACGTAGGGAAAAGTAAAAACTACATTGTGTAAAGTCATTAGGGAGCTTCTGGTTGCACTCGACAACGATTTTAAAAACATATAAAAACAAAAGATAAGAAAAACACCAACAAATCTCGGAAGTGCATTCAATCTGTGAAGAAGTATTTATGTACGGCGACTGAGTGGTTATTCCTGCAGCATTACAGAAAAAAATACTAAATGAATTTATGTCGGTCACCTGGGCATATCGAGAATAAAATGTCCCATGAGAAGTTATGTGTATTGGACAAGCATGGACAAAGACATTGAAAATGCGGTGAAACTATTCACAGGTTGTGCTTTGGCAGCGAAGACACCTCCTAAAAAGTTCAGACTCTGGCCGAAAACTGACCGACTCTGGTCTAGGATTTACATACATTTTGCTCGCTCACTGGATGGTTTCTATTACCTAATAGTGGTTGACAGTTTTTCCTCAAAATTGCCTAAAATATTATAATGTAAGAAACCAACCATGGAAGTAACTACTAAAATGAATTGTTCACTCAGTTCGGTGTCGCTGACTGCATTGTGTCAGACAACTCACGTCTAGTGAATTTAAAATTTTCTATCAAACTTTTGTAGTGAAGCATATCACAATCGCGCCGTACGATGCGAGAAGCAATGGTCATGCAGAACGGTTCGTGAATACGTTCAAAAGAGCATTTAAAAAAGTGAGGAGTGCATAAAGGCCATTCAAATATTTTTGCAGGTATATAGGATGACCTTAAATAATAATTTTCCATCTTCCATGGCGCCAGCAGAAGAAATGTTTGCAAAGAAGATTAAAACAGTGTTTCATAGATTATTGCCAACCCATATGAAACCAGAACGTGAAAAAATGTCATGAAGGGACGTTTCAACGTTGAAGAAAAAGTTTTTGTTGGGATGTTCATAAACAATAAATCCTACTGAGAAACAAGGATAGTAAGTCTCGTTTCCTTTATGTTGTCCTTTAGTCCTCATATTCAATGAGCAATGTTTCTGACAAAGGGGGAAAAGTTGCTGTTTTCTGGGTCAGAATCTGTCCACCTAACACTTATCATTAGCTACATTTTGACCTTGAAGTAGTGGGTTTTTTTCTGTAGCTCCTTACATCAAGTGGCTTCATGCCTTGTCTGGAGCGATTTCCATAAGAAAACTGGATTGAAAACATGATTTACCTGGTAAATGAACCGACGTTTATCCACATAAGACACATGAACCAGATGAGGAAATGATATTCAGATGCTGTCGAGAATGATACTCCAGAGGACGAACTAATGAATGTTGTGTTCGACAAAAATGGCTTAATTATAATAAACCTTAAAAGGAAAAGGTTTTGCCTCCATACGGAGCAAGGCTAAAAAAGCGTATTATTGTATGATGGGGATCTACCCTATTTCGTGACTATATGGTTTCTTTCAGACACTATGTATAGAGGAGCTTACGGCAAAGTCTCGAAGCAGTCTTGGGGCAGTCTAACTGCAACATACTATTCTGTACGTCTGTAAATACACACTCTTGTAAACATACCACCGTGTTGTCTTATTTATTATCAACCCTTCAAGGTCACAACACATTTTTTCCTCTCATTTTTCTTGATTTTCACTCCTAATTTTTCATTTTTATTATTTATTATATCCCTATTCATTATTATTGTGAGTCACTTCCGGTGTAAGTTTACATAACTTCCACTTGAGTAAATAGTTAATTTTTACTAATTTTATTTTAAACTGTACCATCTACTTTATTAAGTGATCAAATAATGATTATTAAAAAATAATAATTTTTCATTTAAAAACATAAATAAATTATGTAACCATATATATTTTCAATCATTACATCCGGTTATAATTACATTAAATTCTCAATTTATATTCCTTTGTGCAAACTTGAAGAAATTTATATGAAATATATATATATATATATATATATATATATATATATAATATTAAAGATACACCTTGAATCTGAAGGTGTTCACCTAGTCCCATTAGACCACGAGAGATTGTCACGTAATAACGGAGAAATTAAGTGATGTTTACACTGAAAGAGGCAAACATAGACATCTAAACATTCGATAGCACTCAACAACAGAGTCGAAGCATTGCACTGAAACTTTTAGGTGAATGTTTATTTTTAATCTTTCCGACAGTGCTCAACTTTCAATTTCACTTGGAACGGGCTTATAATAATATTAAATTATTTTTAATATTTTACCTACATACAACGTTGTTGTAGCTTATGGCTCTCATCAGCGCAGGGAAATAACAATCTCAGATATATATATACTTAAGGTAGTTAAGCTTTATTTTTTATTTATTTTTTAATGCAACTTTGATTCCTATATAATTTTATTGCTAGCTACCATATTGCAGAATGGTTCTTGAATGTAGTGTTTAGATAGTATTATTATTATTTTTATTTTTTTTATTATTGTTATAATTAATGTTATTTGATATGCAAATTACTATATCATACGGTAGTCTTAAGGGTAATATATTATTATTATTATTATTTTATCATTATTATTATTTTTTATGTATATATTAGTGATATTTTAAGTTCAATTATTTGACACTTGATTATTGGGGAAATGGTCGTATAATCAGTACCATTGGAGAGCCATGAATATTAAAACTGTCCTGTTTTTAAATCTCTGAAACAGTTACATGGTAAACAGCTGATGATCCTCGTGTTAATATTAGACGCTTAAGGTCTCCTGTTTTTGTTTCACTCTTAGATAATTAACCCCCCCTTTTTATTTTTATTTATTTTTTTTTTTTATGGGACTTATATTTTTTCATTTATTAATTTTCCAACGAATGTTAAGTCTGCAATATCTTGGATTTAGTTAGTTTGTCTGGGAATTTAAACTGCATTTTACATTTTTTTTTTTTTTTTTTTAATGACTCAAAGCTTCTTTAGACTATATATATATATATATATATATATATATATATATATATATATATATATATATATAGGCTGAGTGAAAAGTAAGTAGAATAGGTTATATCATCTAAATGAATAAATATTCAAGTTGGACTCATTTCTAGCACTACTGACGGTGAGATCAAAACACCTTATTTCATGTTAATTCAAGTTTACACAATAGCAGTAGCTGATCTGTTTCATATATTATTTATGTATATGTGATCTCAATAGTAAACCTAACTAATTTGCACATTGCTGTGAAAAAATTAGAGTTCTTTATTAAATAACTATATTTTGTTATTGTTGTTTAATTCAACAAGTGTTTGTTTTACAATAAAGGTCACTGCTTATTAAAGCCCAAAGGCCATTCGAGGATAAGAGTTAAAGAGATAGCATCACGCTCACAGGCAGAAATTGATTATTTACGGGGAGGTTCAATAAGAACTTGTTTACATTGGACTTGAAGACGACAATTTTGTAGTCGGCTGGGAAGCAGGCTCGTGGCACCGTGTTTCACCGACTGGCAGTTTCAGGAAAGAAACTCTGCCCATGGAAGTTTCGTTTCGTCTTGGGCATGCAGTGGGAGAAAGGGAAATCATTGACAGTGCGGGTTCTAGTTGTGAATGTTTTACAAGGGGGGGGGACCATAGATTTGAACTCAGATGAACACCTACCATGAAAATAGCGGTAGAACAAAGAAAAACTAGCAACATCTCTTCTGTGAGTGAGTGATTGTAGAGAAGAGAAGAAGACATCCCCCATTAGATTTCGAATCGGACTCTGTCAAAGCAGAAAATGGTGCTCTGAGCAGCACCTCCCCATATGTGGCAGCAGTACTCCATCTTAGAACGTATTTGATTCTTGTTTTGATTTTGATATAACAAATATTTCTTTTTAGGAATATTGTTTTATTTCATGAAAAAATATTTAGCAACTACATAGAATTCAGAAATGCCATTGCTAGTGGGTTCTTTTTCTTTGTTTATGTTGGTGTTAGGGTTAGGGTTCTCCTTCTTTGGTTATGTTGGTGTATGTTGGTGTTAGGGTTAGGGTTAGGGTTCTCTGTCTTTGGTTGTGTTGGCATTAGGGTTAGGGTTAGGGTTCTCTGTCTTTGGTTGTGTTGGCGTTAGAGTTAGGGTTAGGGTTCTCTGTCTTTGGTTGTGTTGGCGTTAGGGTTAGGGTTAGGGGTCTCTGTCTTTGGTTGTGTTGGCGTTAGGGTTAGGGTTAGGGTTCTCTGTCTTTGGTTGTGTTGGCGTTAGGGTTAGGGTTAGGGTTCTCTGTCTTTGGTTGTGTTGGCGTTAGGGTTAGGGTTAGGGTTCTCCTTCTTTCGTTATGTTGGCGTTAGGGTTAGGGTTAGGGTTAGGGTTCTCTGTCTTTGGTTGTGTTGGCGTTGGAGTTAGGGTTAGGGTTCTCTGTCTTTGGTTGTGTTGGCGTTAGGGTTAGGGTTAGGGTTCTCTGTCTTTGGTTGTGTTGGCGTTAGAGTTAGGGTTAGGGTTCTCTGTCTTTGGTTGTGTTGGCGTTAGGGTTAGGGTTAGGGTTCTCTGTCTTTGGTTGTGTTGGCGTTAGGGTTAGGGTTAGGGTTCTCTGTCTTTGGTTGTGTTGGCGTTAGAGTTAGGGTTAGGGTTCTCTGTCTTTGGTTGTGTTGGCGTTAGGGTTAGGGTTAGGGTTCTCTGTCTTTGGTTGTGTTGGCGTTAGGGTTAGGGTTAGGGTTCTCTGTCTTTGGTTGTGTTGGCGTTAGGGTTAGGGTTAGGGTTCTCCTTCTTTCGTTATGTTGGCGTTAGGGTTAGGGTTAGGGTTAGGGTTCTCTGTCTTTGGTTGTGTTGGCGTTAGGGTTAGGGTTAGGGTTCTCTGTCTTTGGTTGTGTTGGCGTTAGGGTTAGGGTTAGGGTTCTCTGTCTTTGGTTGTGTTGGCGTTAGGGTTAGGGTTAGGGTTCTCCTTCTTTCGTTATGTTGGTGTTAGGGTTAGGGTTAGGGTTCTCAGTCTTTGGTTGTGTTGGCGTTAGGGTTAGGGTTAGGGTTCTCTGTCTTTGGTTGTGTTGGCGTTAGGGTTAGGGTTAGGGTTCTCCTTCTTTCGTTATGTTGGTGTTAGGGTTAGGGTTAGGGTTCTCTGTCTTTGGTTGTGTTGGCGTTAGAGTTAGGGTTAGGGTTCTCTGTCTTTGGTTGTGTTGGCGTTAGGGTTAGGGTTAGGGTTCTCTGTCTTTGGTTGTGTTGTCGTTAAGGTTAGGGTTCTCTGTCTTTGGTTATGTTGGCGTTAGGGTTAGGGTTAGGGTTCTCTGTCTTTGGTTGTGTTGGCGTTAGGGTTAGGGTTAGGGTTCTCCGTCTTTGGTTGTGTTGTCGTTAAGGTTAGGGTTCTCCGTCTTTGGTTATGTTGGCGTTAGGGTTAGGGTTAGGATTCTACTTCTTTCGTTATGTTGGTGTTAGGGTTAGGGTTATGGTTCTCCTTCTTTTGTTATGTTGGCAGGACAGTTGTCTATGCACAACTATTGTGCTCCTTTCCGACCTTTTCTTTGGAGGAAATGGCTTGATCCATTTATAAATTGTTTGTTAAAAACTCCCCCTCCACACACACACACACACACACGCACATACATACACACACCATCTCCAGGCAAATTAATTTTCTTTATGGTCACTTTTAAAAGATAAATACATTTGTATCAAACGTACCAAAATGTTAATGTTTATCTATCTATATGTATATATGTTAAAGTGTTTGCAACAATGAAATGTTTATTATTTAAAAGTTTTGCTTCACATATTTTAAGTAAAGAATTTTGCAAAGCACTACCGAGCTGACTAAGCCATCTAGCTTTGTATATAACAAACACTATTCATTTGGCTTACATTATCTCTATAAATACATTTTACTGCTTCTTTCAATGAATACATCTATATTCTGTATATATATATATATATATATATATATATATATATATATATATATATATATATATGTGTGTGTAAAGGAGTAAGGCTACCAACATTTGTAGAATGTTTTTTTCAACATTTATTCATTATTTTGTTGTTTTATAATTTTATAATTTTATATAATGTGTTTCTTTCATCAGATATGTAAATCCATTTGAAGAAATGGATTTACATATCTGATGAAAGCGGACCACCGCTTGAAACGCGTTATATAAAATTATAAAATGATAACACAACAAAATAATAAATAAATGTTGAAAAAAACATTCTACAAATGTTGGTAGTCTTACTCCTTTACATATATACTTTTCTCTCGTTGGAACTGCACTAATACTGCACTACCCTCTTTTATATATATATATATATATATATATATATATATATATATATATATATATATGTATGTGTACATTGGTTGTGCATATATATATATATGTATGTTTTCGTATGTATATATTTGTGTGTATGTTTTGTATATGTATATATATGTATGGGTATGTACGTGTGTATATATCCCAGTATGTATGCATATGC
The DNA here is from genome assembly GCA_963556195.1 of Sepiola atlantica. NCBI lineage: Eukaryota > Metazoa > Mollusca > Cephalopoda > Sepiida > Sepiolidae > Sepiola > Sepiola atlantica. The sequence goes on along the minus strand of OY744521.1, from coordinate 201,217,235 downwards.
ATATATATATATATGTTACTAAATAATATATTTTTCATCCTGCTAGGTGCCTAACCACCCTCCTCACCAGGTAAACGTAGTGAGGAGACCAGTGTAATGGTCGATGATCTGACTATACAGCTTGTACTGAATTATTTTGTAATTCAAAGAGAGATGTAATGTAAATGTGTTTGAAAAAGACATCATCTTCAGAGTTAATGTGGTATTTCAATTAAGACCAAAAACAAAGTATACAAATCATGTGTTTTTTTTCTCATATGCATACATACAAAATTTGAGTCACTTACTAAAAGCATCTAAGGATGCAGAAACGTTTTCCCCAACTAATAGAGTCATTGCACCAGCATTGAATCTGAGATATTTTAGGCTTGTCTGGGATTGAGTGGACATAGTAAGTATAGCCGATGACGAGATTCCTAAACAAACTTCTATATGAAGAACTAGCTTAGGGAAGTGTCCACCACACAAACCCAAAATGATGTGTAAAGATTAAACGTCAAAGTTAATGTCTGATCGTTCTTTGTATTGGAATTTAGCATTGTATGGTAAAAATCAGTTAAAAAGTATCACATCCATCATGAGAAACCCAAGAGAGATCTGTTCAAGAAGTTTGGCATCATTCTATCAGAATCTGTAAGAACTTAAGCTGATTTGATCTGTAATTAATGTGGAATGGTTTTTCGCAATAATGTTGGTCTTAGAAATGACCAAAGAAGTTACAACTGCATGCACTGGTTCGAGTGGTTTGGAAAAGAATGTCTTACAGTTTGAGGCCTTAAAAGACAAAAAGGCTTCACCAGAAAAATGAAGCAGTTCTCTTTGCAAGTTACTTCCCTTAAAACTTCTCTTCATGACACAAGCGACCATCGTAGACTCAAATTTGATCAACATTCATTAAATGATTTTCATTCTAGAAAAGTTTCTTAAATTTGGAGTAAACACTTAAGGCGTCTTAAAAAAATGAAATTCAAAGCTTAATTTGGTGTCTAATAACTCATAGATATTAATTTGAAATATGTTCATTTTTCGAAGGGTATCCATCTTCTCTTTGCCCCATTTGCATAAAACTAGCCCACATTACTCACCCTTATGCATAGCAGCTGTGTTCCAAAAGTCATAATGATCAGTTCATTGGTTTAGTAGTGAATCCTGTTTATAAATATATAAACATATACACATACCTAACTTTATATGAATACATATATATATATATATATATATATATATATATATGCATTTACTTGCTTTATCCCCCGATATTAAGCATTGAAAACTTAATACTGCAAACATAATTCCATTTAAAACGGATACATTATTTCGGTTTAACGTTCGTTTTACATGCTGGCATGTGTTGGACGACTTTGAGAAATTGACTTCAAAACTAACCTATTTCTGGATAAGTGTTTATGTATCCCTCTTTCCCTCGGGTCCATTTTTTATCACATGCTCCTATTTCAACATGGTTATACCATGGAAGTCTCCGGTTCTGCATACATCTCCCTATACTGTCCAGATTTTATCTTCCTCTGAGGTCATCAGATCTAATCCTGTTTTTAAGACTCACATTATACATTCATCATATCATTCTCATATAATTTCTCTCCATGCAATACATGTCCTTAACCCTCAATGGTGTGTATGTATATATTTATGCACTCACTATTTTTGCTTCTATTTATCTTCCTCCCACAAGGTAAGATGTGACACAAGGTCGGGAAAGTGGGAAAGAACCAGCGCTCGAGAATTTGAGCACTCTGGCTGTTTAAAAATTGCCTGGGCAGCCCTGTCGGCATTCCCCAGCAGGGGCGCCTCAGACAGTAATAAACTTACTCCTCCCCAAAGAGGGGAGGCAAACCCTGGGAGGGTGCACCTCCTAGAACTGCACAGGATCGACAACCCCCAATAGACCGGCATAAATCCAGACCCAAAGGCCCGGACAATACCGTTTTTTTGCTATTGCATGAATATCTTATATATATATATATATATATATATATATATATATGTGTGTGTGTGTGTGTTTCTAAATGAATGACTATTATATATATATATATATATATATATATATATATATATATATATATATATATATATAAATGTGTGTGTATATATAAGACTCGTCCCATGTATTTAATACTATTTGCACTTCATAAAAATCTAATTTATTTGAAGTTGTCATCTTCTTAAAATGTGTGTATAAAGAAAACAGGCCAATACGTATTATATATATTATTAAATGCAAAGGGAGATCTTTTTTCAAAAGTTTTTCATCAGTTTCCGTAAAAGATGCAATATTGCAAAATGATTTCTGGAAACCATGCAGATTTGAACAATATCACTGGAGATTTCCAAAATGTTTCAACATATTAAATGTGAAAGTTTTTCTATTTGAAAGTGAACAAACAACAAAAAGGACCTGAAACCTGTTTATTTTGTGACAATTCACTGATGACATATTAACCAGATTCCCAGCTATAAAAATCATCATCATCATCTCAAAATTATCGACTCTGTTAAACTCTGTTTATGTTTTACAGTTTCCCTCAGACATGACTAGCAAAAATATGTTCCCTTTGGTCGCATATTTTTGCTAGCCTAAGAGGATTTTAATGCTTTGGAATATGATATCATGATGAACGAACATGTACAACACTAACCCCTTCCCCCAAAGAAGAAGATAATTCCTGGGAGGATGGATTCATGACAACAGCCCACCTCTCCCCAAACAGGGGAGGTAATGCCTGTGACAGTGGTATCACGACAACAGATAAACTACCCCACTCCCTAAACTAAGTATTGAAATATAGCAAATTAGTCTTAAATAAACTGAATTGAGCATTAAAAGATTGTACAATAGCACAATTAGCAGAAGTAATAGTATAGTTTAGGCTCCAGACAGATACTGAATCATCATCATCATCAGCAGCAGCAGCAGCAGCAGCATCAACATCAGTTTAACATTCGTTTTACATGCTGGTATATGTTGGACAGCTTTTAGAAATTGACTTCCAAACTAACCTATCTTTGCCCAGGTCTTTATTTATCCCTCTTTCTCTCAAGTCAATTCTTATCACTTCCTCCCGTTTTTTCCCTGACCTTGCTACCTGAGCTGTTCTTCATCAACTAACCCAAGAACTCTCATCTATTCTTTCATGTTGCCATACCATTGAAGTATCCTGTTCTGCACACATCTCCATATCCTGTTCAAATTTATTTTTCCTCTAAACTTATCAGATCTAAGCCCATCTAAGACTCACATTACACACCTATAGTATCATTCTCATATCATTTCTCCCCATGCAACACATGTCCTCAATTCTCGGTGTCCAGGTTTCACTTTCATAGATCATCACACTTTATACCCATGCCTGACAGACACTTCCCTTGGCCGAGATTAGTAATAGATACTACTTGTCGAAAACATTTATTAATTCCATTATTTTTAAACCATTTGATTCTCCTACAGCATCTTCAGCAAAAAACTTCACACATGCTTTTATATGATCTTGTATCGTTTTTGACCTTTCCAAAAAAGAAACAAGCATGTGTCAAAAAGGCAACATTTTTTATCTCATTAGAAGCTGACAAAGATAAGTGATGTACTATTTTTGTGTGAGACATAATTAGTAGGTCACCACACAGAAAATTATGCCAACTTATCAGTCATACCAACATTAGAGCTGTTATTTAAAAAGGCTCCACTCTCAAAATTGTTCACACACAATTTTAATATGAGCAAAAGTAAATAAAATGCTATCATGAAAATCATAATATAAAAAAAAGCAACCAATTTCAATTATCAACATACAACATCTCTTCCAGACAGCACGTACAAAACACTCTGGACAACGCTATTAAGACACAAATGAGAAACAACAGATTCAGTACAGAAGCCTGATGTACTCCCACTTTAACATTAAATCTATCACTAAATGTGATGTTAATTCCAATGTAGAACCATGCCGGCTTTTCAACAATCGCCGACATCAACGTTTGTCTGCCTGGTTTACAAGTATCGAAAAAAAAACACAGTCTCACAAGAAAGAACAAAAACTCTGATACATTGTGTATAAATTAGTTGTGCTTTGAGTTTTTGTGATACTGTGAGCGCTGAAAAGAACCCCCCAAATGTTGTCTGTCGAGGCAGCATGTTTGTTCGGTTGATCAGCTCATCTCATCGTTTGCTCGGCTTGATCTGCTCCGATCTGATCTTCTCCTCTCCGAACTGCAAACTGTCACAAAAACTGCCTCGAACTACTATGACTACTCAATATATTAACTTCGACCGGAAATCCGAAACGTCTGATCTTTTTCCCAAAGTGACTGATAAGCGGATAATGATTCGCCCTCTCGGCCACTCCCAGATGACTACTCACCCTACTTCCGATCGCCTTTGTGCGCCTTAATGAATCATTTTCTCACATTGTTCGGGGTCTTGGCTCTGGAGTGAGTGATGCCCATAATATCACACTAACACGACTTTGGGCATTTCTTTGGTTGAAGGTTGAAAAAAAATAACAGCTGTTATTTAAAAGGACAACTTTCAAAATTGTTCAATATCTCCAATTTGAATATGAGTAAAGGTAAATAGAAATAAAAATTATAATATAAAAAAAGCAACCAATTAAGACTCATACCTTTGATGATCTCAAAACCATTTTTCTTAATAGTTGGTAACCTTGATACTAAACAACTTAGTACACTCTTAACAATACACCATTCATGTTTATTGGTACCGTACATGAAATGTTTAAACGTACATTTATTGATTGTTTTGTGTATATTTCTCAAGTATTCAATCATAACAATATGCAAATTAAGTTTCAATAGCGTTAATCCATTAATGGCAAAGGAATTTTTTTTTATTTGTATTTATCATGTTTTAGGTTTTAAAAAATTAACTTAATGAATAAATTTAAAAGAAAACCATAATGTTTATAACAATCAACAAATTGAATTGATGAGATTAGAAAGATGTGCTTGAAAAAGAGTCAAAACTCGACCTCACTTTCAGTTACAAGACGATACAGTATGTGATCAAAATATTAGGTCTTACAAAAATAATGGCCGCCTGAAACGCTGAGTTTTAAAAAGTCATTTTAACGCAGAATTTGTAGTTTATTTCTGGTAAATTTTAACACGTATAACCATTAATGTGTTCTCAATAATAATTTGTAACTTTTTTTCAGATAGAAAGTATTTTGAAGCATAGAAGACCCTCAATGATGAACATGCTAAAACATGACCTTCGCCTTCTTATGTTGCATGAGTTCAAACTTGTGCACAATGCCTCCGAAACTTCAGCCAATATCAAAAGAGCATTGGGAGATGGATCCACAAGCGATCGGACAATACTAAGGTGGTTCCAGAAATTCCATAGTGGAGATTATAGCCTTGAAGTTGAAGAAGGTAAAGGACGGCTGTGTAATTTTGACAATGAACAATTGCAAGGACTTGTTGAGCAAAATCCACGTCAAAGTGTCAAAGAAATGTCTCAGACACTTGCTGTCAGCACTGCAACAGTTTCACGTCATTTACAGAGTACTGGAAAGGTGAAAAATATTTTCATGAATAAATGTATGTTTCTGAAATCGGACATTATTTTTGTAACGACCTAACATATCTACACTCAAAGCAGCAATAAATGACAATAAAACATAAATATATGTACTACGAAAGCTTCGATGCTGTTGTTATCTTCTTTGTTAGCTTGTCACCGTGCACACTTCACTTGTACATGATATTTTAGATGGTTGGAGGAATAACATGAATAAACGGTGAATGATGAGAAAAATGGTGAGAGCAATGAAATGATGTAAATAATTAAAGGAGAAAGGGAAGAGAGAAATGGCAAGATATATATGGGAAGAGAAGAACATGGGAGAGGGGGAAAGAGAGAGATGGGCTATTATGACATCACAATGTATTCTGATTTTATGAAATCCTTTACCTTTGTAATGGAATGACATAAATAGAAGACAGAGAGAAATATGGGAGAGGGTGAAGAAAGAAAGAGAGATGGGGAGAAAGAGAGAGGAGGTTTATTATAACATCACAATGTATTCTGATTTTATGAAATCCTTTACCTTTGTAATGGAATGACATAAATAGAAGACAGAGAGAAATATGGGAGAGGGTGAAGAAAGAAAGAGAGATGGGGAGAAAGAGAGAGGAGGTTTATTATAACATCACAATGTATTCTGATTTTATGAAATCCTTTACCTTTGTAATGGAATGACATAAATAGAAGACAGAGAGAAATATGGGAGAGGGTGAAGAAAGAAAGAGAGATGGGGAGAAAGAGAGAGGAGGTTTATTATAACATCACAATGTATTCTGATTTTATGAAATCCTTTACCTTTGTAATGGAATGACATAAATAGAAGACAGAGAGAAATATGGGAGAGGGTGAAGAAAGAAAGAGAGATGGGGAGAAAGAGAGAGGAGGTTTATTATAACATCACAATGTATTCTGATTATGTGATGTCAGAAGAGAGAGAGAGAGAGAGAGAGAGAGAGAGAGAGAGAGGATATATTATGACATCACAATGTATTCTGATTTTGTGAAATCCTTTGACTTTGTAATGGAATGACGTAAATAGAAGACAGAAAAAAGATGGGAGAGGGGGAAGAAATACAGAGATAGAGAGAGAGAGGAAGAAAGAGAGAGAGAGGGTTAATTATAACATCACAATGTATTCTGATTATGTGATATCAGAAGAGAAAGAGAGAGAGAGGATGTATCATGACATCACAATGTATTCTAATTTTGTGAAATCCTTTGACTGTGTAATAGTATGACATGAATAGAAAACAGAGAGAAAGAGGGGAGATAGCGAAAGAAAGAAAGAAAGGGGGAGAGAGAGAAGAGAGGGAGGGGAGAAGATGGAGGGGAAAAGATAGGATTTATTATAACATCACAATATATTGTGATTAAGTGATGTCAGAAGAGAGAGAGAGAGTATCTATTATGGCATCACAATGTATTTGTGAAATCCTTTGACTTTGTAATTCTTGTAAAAACATGACTATCAAAAAATATCTAGATTCAAATAAGCAATAAATTGTGATGGAGCATTAATCTATATGCAACTCAAATTTTGAGGATGTTGTTTTGCTTGTCACCGTGCACAATTAACATGCAAACGGTTGAAGGAAAATGAAAAACATAAATAAAGGGAAGAATGATAAGAGAAGTGGTGATCGGAATGGAATGCTGTAAATTATTAAAAGAGAAAGGGAAGAGAAAGATGGGAAGTTAGAGTGAGAGGAAAGAAGAGAGGGGTATGGGGGAGATAGGAGAGGGGGAAGAGAGAGTGGGTCTATTATGACATCACAATGTATTCTGATTTTGTGAAATCCTTTGATTTTGTAATAGAATGACGTAAATAATTAAAAGAGAGAGAGAAAGAAGAAAGAAAGAAAGAGGAGAGAGTGGGGGAAGAGAGAGAGCAGAGGAAGAGAGAGAGAGGGGAGAAGAGAGGGAGGGGAAGAGAGAAGGATTATGACATAACAATATATTCTGACTTTGTGATGTTGAAAGAGAGAGATGGTCTATTATGACATCACAATGAATTCTGACTTTGTGAAATCCTCTGACTTTGTATTCCTTGTAAAACAATTATCAACTAATGTCAAAGTTAAGAAATCATATATTTAATAATATATGAAATAAATACTGACTCAACGGGTAACACGTGATCTCGTAGCTAATAAAAACGAATTCATTTTAGTAACTCTGTCTACTAAGAATATCTTAATCAGAGGAATATCATTAGAATTTAAGAGAAATTTGAGCATGACAGTGAAATCATGCTTACATTATCTGCACAATACTCCACTCTATCATAAAGAGCAATGTATATTAATTTGTAAATATATATCCTCCCCGTCACACAAAGTGTGCTCAATGAAGACAGAATGCAAATCTATTTCCATAATCAGACGTTTTCTTTCTTTTTCTTTCTCCTTTCTATACCGATTTATACATTTTTTTCTTTCTTTTTTCTTTTTTTAAACTTTCTAGCTTGAGGTGTTTTCTTTCTTTCTTGTTTCTTTATAAGTGAGCGGCGATTCAATTTCATTTTTAACCACAAATTTCTTTGGTGTTTTTCACATGTTTTTCACATGTTTTCACATGTTTTTCACATGTTTTTAACATCTGGCATCATTTTTTAATGTACCTCCCAATAATCAGAGGAAGAAAATTACAGAAAGACTATAAAAAAACAAAGATTCATGTATTTTTTTTATTTAGCTCATCAGAAATTACTCGCGTTTTTATTTCTTTAAATCACGATAGTTCCTATTAAAATAATAAAAAAAAGCATTAGAAAGACTTACATTGGAAAACAAGTGGCCAGTCAGACAATCTCTGAAAATGGATTTTTTAAAATCCAGACAAGGCATGAAGCCACTTGATGTAAGGAGCTAAAAATATACTACTTCAAAGTCAAAAACTAGGCAACAATAAGTGGTAGGTGGATAGATTCCAACCCCCAAAACGGCAATTCTTCGCCCTTTGTCAGAAACATCGCGCATGGAATGTGAGGACTAATGGACAAAATAAGGGAAGTGAGAGTTACAAGGCTCAGAAAGAAATACTTTCCTTAGATCATCAGAAATACTAATAATAATTTATATATAAAAAATTAAATTACTGGCATAATTCTATGATTTTATATGAATATTAATGTGAACACTGGTAAAGCACAATTTCTTCTTTTTTTGTAATTTTTGATGGAAGCTGTACACTCGTACTGATAGAATAAACAAATAATTGAAGTTTAAATAATAAAGGCCGTTGACAGGAAATATAAATTCCTTCTAAATCTTTTTGAGGATTCAATACTTGGTCAGCATTTGTTCGATAATCATGTTTGTACTAATCGCATTGTTATTCCTTTAAAATCTAGATTTATGCCCAATCAATTTAAAAGTTTTGAAAGGAATTTTAAAAAAATTGTATTTTGTTATCATCATATTCGGTTTAACATTCGTTTTACATGCTGGCATGCGTTGGACGGCTTTTAGAAATTTACTTCCAAACTAACCTATCTCTAACCAGGTCTTTATTTATCCCTCTTTCTCTCAAGTCCATTCTTATCACTTCCTACCATGTCTTCCTTTATCATCCCCTGTGAACTAATTCTGCTACCTCAAGTGTCCTATATCTACTAACCCAAAAACTCTCATCCATTCTTTCAACGTGGCTATACGATCGAAGTCTACTGTTCTGCACACATCTCCCTATACTGTCCAGATTTCATCATCCCCTGTAATCATCATATCTAAACCTGTCTTGAAGACTTACATTACACATCCATCGTATCATTCGCATATCATTTCTCTCCATGCAATGCATGTCTTCAACCCTCATTCGTTAGGTTTCACTTTCATAGATCGTCACATTGCGTACACACGCTTGGCCGACAAGGTCAAGGTCAGATAAGATGCAGGACTTCATTGTGTACAATATGGACTAAGTAGCGAACTTTCTATGGTTAACAGAACTGAAGTTATCACCAAAAGTATGACTTTCACCTTTTCTGTGATTTTGACCTAGATATCCCAAAATTAAATCAGTTCTAAGTTAGACCATGACCACTAATCTGAGCAAGTTTGGTGACGATTGGTCAAGCGATGAGAACGTTAGGCTGTAGTCAAACAAATAAACAAACATAGTGACAGACCAACTCACTCGACCGAAAACATAACTTGTATTTAGTTTTTTAATGAGATGCATAACTTTAAGGATCTCTGATCCCCACAAAAGGTTAAGCACTACTGTTACAGAAGATCACCAAGAATATTTCCATGGCCTCAAAAGTAGAATTTTGAAAAATAAATTTTGGTTCACTTTGATATTAAAACATTAAGTTGGTTTGCTTGAGATCTGCTCTGAATTGTTCAAAATGTTGCCAGTGTTTCCACAAAAATTTTGGATTTGGTTTGATTTATCCTTTTTATGGGGAACTTCCCTGGCCTTCGGGCTAAGATGAAAGTGTATAGAAAAAGATTACATTCCTCTGAATTCAGCAAAAGATGGATTCAAGTTTCAAGCTTGTGTGTACAATAAGGAGTCAAGTATGAGTATTTGTTCCCTACTTAAACATGGTACATGCAGTTTCTGATCCTGTCAGACCTCAGCCCTTCAGCTAAGTTAGCCTTTTAGCTAGTCGAGTGAATGAGTCTCATCCCCGGTTTGATTTTTTGGTAATATAGCTCCCCCTAGATGCCTACTCCCCACTCTTATTTTTTGCTCTCAGCCTCCCCTAGATTGTATTTATCTTAAAATGACACCATCCTCTCCCAAAACTCCATCTCTATACTTAATGAAAAATAAAATTTAAAAATTTCAAACACTTTCGGAATATCTTAAGTAGGATGACCCCTAGAGTAAATGCGATATTGTGGTAACTGCAATGATTCTAGCCAAGGGTAGAATAGTCAATTATGTCATAGTAGATCAAAGATGATCAACCCACACTTTTGATGGCTTTGTGTCTAATTTGTTGCAGTGTATATATTTTTACCTTATAGCAAATAAATAATTCTAGGTGTAGTATCTGTTCTGTTGTAGGCGATAGGACGAAAACTACTCCTTGATTGGGGCAATTATTATTTTCATACCCTCCAGAATGTCCTTTTGGGGAGATGGATACCCTCTACATAAAAAAACGAGCTTGTGTCTAACTTTGCTTTCGTGGGGAGGCAAATAGGAACTCTTTTCAGGTTATTTCAGCCTAAAACATTATACCTTTTATAAACGATTCATTGTATATGATTAATTTAACATAAACTGCTAGTTTACCCATAGCTGGAGTAAAATTATAGATTCATACATTTTCCAACAGTATCAGTTCTAAAATGACCTTATTGGGGTCATTTTAGAACTGATACTGTTGGAAAATGCCAGATTTGAACTGGACACCAACCGATTCCATATGTCGTGTCACTATCCATTAAACTGATCACATGCACTCAGAAAACATTTAAGAAAAATTAGCAAGACTTGTTTTTAAAATAACCACTACTAATACATACTAACTGGAATACCCGTCAATGCAGAGTTTCTCAAACCTTTCTTTTCCGCACGGCAGTTCCAATGAACACAGTTTTGTATTATTTTTTTTTACTTTAAATCGCAATAAAATAAAATAAAAAATAAGTTGCATTATAAGGTTTATGATGATGATCGATATCGGCTGGGAAATAACTTGAAATTAATAGCAAAAAAAAAACAATTGTCTAGTGTAACATTCGAACCCGGATAGATCACATTACATATTGAAACCGAAGGGGAATGCTTTATCCATACGGCCACTACTCAAACTAAAAGGTTTTTTCTTTTTAGTTTACTTAAGCTATATTTATGAGTTCTGCATAAAATAGTTTGATTGTTTAAAATAAATAAAGAAACATAAAGAAAAGTTCCAATAAAAAATAATACAAAAAAGGATGTCAAATACGTATAATGATTTGACTAAACAAAACCATCTTGACTTACTTTTATATATTCATTTATTTTTCTTACTGATAGTGAAAATGTTCAGATTATTATAAGTATGTTTGCTAATAACAGAAAATATTAAACTGGAAATGAAACACTAAAAATGGCGGATCATTTTTTTCTAATATTATTTTTGCATACATTTAATTTTGAATAATGAGTTTTAAAACAGATTCAAGAACTTCTGACATCGATAAGGCCATTGGATTGAAGGTGTTGATTCTAAATCTGTGGTTATTTTGGGGCTCTTAGATCAACCATTTAACTGTGATGCCGCAACATCAATATAAACATACAGACAACTTTGCTTTATATATAAATAGATAAAAACTTGAAGTAGAACAATAGTCCAAGTATCCTGCATTCTGCTTCTTATTGCAAGCCGTGATGGTCTATAGCTAAATAACTGACATTTTGCTATTTTTTATTTCTCCCACGTTGTGTGTAAAAGAAGGAATGTGTAAAATGTGTTAGAAAAAGAAAAAGAAAAAGAAACCAAACAGATTGTATGAATTATCTTTACTTCAGCCATCCCATAATGCTCTGAATATCATAGGATACAATAAAATTAGACAATGGAAAGTGCAGTGCATGTTGTGCTGGCGTGAGGATGTATGGCACCCTCGGTGAGCCTGTTAAAGTGCACTCCACCTTTTATAAGTTTTGATTGGCTAATGTTGGAGTTTCTGCATTGTTCGTCCTAAATCTCTGAACTGACCTTATCAGACAAAACAAAAGTACTGATACTTTCATCTTTCTATAGATTTTTATCCTTATTAATACAAGTCACACATTCATTATTGGAATAAAAGTTTGGTAAAAGTACAGAAGAGTTAACACTCAGAAACTCGTAACAACCGCCCCCCCCCCCCAAAAAAAAGAAAAATCACACACATTATTCATATAAAATGCGAGAAACATACACACATAGACGCAGAAGATCTTGTCTGATAGTTTTATTTTACTAACCATTTCTTGGAGCTAGCATTCAGAAATGCAACCGAAACAAATAAAATGCGTACTTTCAATTTTACGTGATAAGAAGCTAATTATGTTTACATATTTTTTTAAATATGATTTTTCGAAATTCCTTTCAATTTTTATTTAATTTTATTTTTGATTCGATCAATATTCGATTCATAATAAATAATTAAAAAAATGATTATTCAATGTGTATTTATCATTTATTATTGAAATAAAAGTTTGGTAAAAGTATAGAATAGTTAACACTCGAGAAATTGTACCCCTCCCCTAAAAACACACAAATAATTCATATAAAACGCATTAGGATAAAATTTCCTATCGAACCAACCGAGTTTTAATGTGTGGAAAAGATTTATAAGATTTGTTAGCGTTTAAAAATAAATCTTCGAAAAAGTTTACACACGTTAAAGCAAAACGGGTGCTGCTATTTTTTGTTTACAAGTTATCAAGTGTTAACTGTTCTGTACGTTTACCGTTTTAAAAAATCTTACAAATCGTTTCCTCGCGATACAACTAGACTGGTTCGGTAGAGAATTTCGTTCTAATGCGTTTTGTATAATTTTTTGGGGGTTTACAAGTTCTCAAATGTTAAATATTCTGTACCAAAAGTTCAATGAACCTTTTCAACTATTCAAATGTAAGTGATGTTGGTTGGAATAATAGATGAATAATGCATTTTATTAATGTACTAGCTGTCCCTAACCGGCGTTGCCCGGGTAGAGAGATATTTCCAGGTAGAGGGCCTAGAGAAAAAATTAATTCGATGTGATTTTATCAAAGTTACGTATAAGCGAGAAACACGGACACACAAGATCTTGTCTAATAATTTTGTTAATACAGAGATGATGAACTGTTTCTTGGAAGTGGCATTCAAAAATGCAACCGAAATGAATAAAATGTGTGCGTTCAATTTATTGTGATAAGAAACTAGCCATTACATTTTTTTAAATAGGATTTTTAGAAATTTGTTTCAATTTTATTTTTGATTTCAATAAATATTCGATTAATGGTAAATCAAAAAAAAAAATTCAATGTGTATTTATCAAAGTTATAGAAAGACACACCTATACATAGACACATTAGGTGTTGTCTGAGTTATGAGAAACACAGACACACACGATTTTGTCTGATAGTTTTATTAATAGAGAGATAATGAACCGTTTCTTGGAAGTGTCGCTGAAAAATGCAGCTGAATTGAATAAAAAGTGTGTTGAATTTTACATAAGAAGCTAGCCATGTATACAATTTTTTCAAATAGGGTTTTTGAAAATTCGTTTCAATTTTATTTTTGATTTGCATAAATATTTTATTAATAATAAATTTAAAAAATAATTCAATATGTATTTATCAAAGTTACATATAAGCGAGAAACATTCACACATAAACGCACAAGATCTTGTCTGATAGTTTTATTAATTCAGAGATAATTGACCGTTTCTTGGAGGTAGCATTCAAAAATGCAACCGAGACAAATAAAATGCGTGCTTTCAATCTTATGATAGAAAGTCCGTCTGACTACATAGATAAATAAAATAGACAACAACAGATGACATTGAAGGTTAATAGAAATTCCTTTTATTTGGGGCTGTGCTGAAAAGGAATTACAAATAGCTGAGAGTCAATCTTTACAAAAAGGGCGCCACGTGGCTTGGTAGATTTTATCATGTTGGGAGAGCCAATGATATACGTCTTGTCTTTATGATCTCTCAACTCCAATTACTTAGGCGGGAAAAACAACTTGCATGGTTGCTGCAAGAAATAATCCAACAAATTCCTGCATTCCTATGCCAAGATCTCTGATTGGCCGATGTGCCAATCACTCAGTGGTAAATCGGTTTACAGCAAAAGAAAAATAGTACATCAAAATATGTAACTGCTTTAAAACATTTACTTATGTCAGTATTGAAGTAGTGTAATTGTTACCAGCATGGGTAGAGTGTTCAGTATACCGTGTTCAAGTTCTGTCAGAGCTGTAATGTCACTTTTTTCTAATACTCTTGGGAAAGATGTTCATCCATGTGTGGTGAAGGTGGCTTATTTCCCTTGCCTAAAATGACATAGGATTGTCTTTGCTTGGCATAAACATCTGTGGGCCAAATCAACTAATCAATAACATTTCAGGTCTCAATATAACGAACAAAGAATGAACCGGCATTCACCCTAGACGGACTACACCGGCTTCTTCCAAAGAAGGAAGTTTCTAGGGAATATCAAATTCGCAAGTGGTCCCCAGTCGCATGTATATCCTGATCAGAGAAGATGACGTTAGGTTTTGCAGGTCTTACATGGAGGTGTTAACGTCCTCCTACATACAGCACCTGGTATTCCCAAATAGTCACCCATCTGGTACTGACCAGGCTCAACGTTGCTTAACTGCGATGATATAACGAGAACCGGTGTGCCAACGTGATGATACTGTATATAATCATATGTAGGTCTCAATATAAACAGGTATATTTTCCAATTCCATCTGAAAGTTTAATGACTAGCCTGTCGCCTGATTCTAGTCATTGTCCGATTGAAGGCAGTTGTTCATTTAAAGGTCGTTGTTCATTTGAAGGTCGTTGTTCATTTGAAGGTCGTTGTTCATTTGAAGGTCGTTGTTCATTTGAAGGTCGTTGTGCGTTTGAAGGTCGTTGTTCATTTGAAGGTCGTTGTTCGTTTGAAGGTCGTTGTTCATTTGAAGGTCGTTGTTCATTTGAAGGTCGTTGTTCATTTGAAGGTCGTTGTGCGTTTGAAGGTCGTTGTTCATTTGAAGGTCGTTGTTCATTTGAAGGTCGTTGTTCGTTTGAAGGTCGTTGTTCATTTGAAGGTCGTTGTTCATTTGAAGGTCGTTGTTCATTTGAAGGTCGTTGTTCGTTTGAAGGTCGTTGTTCGTTTGAAGGTCGTTGTTCGTTTGAAGACCATCATGAGGCTACATTTGCAGTCCTGTTAGATCAGAATACATCGTGAATTAGAACATGATCTCAGCAGATGAAGTCAAGAAAAAACTAGATGAAGCACGATCGCTTCCAAAAGTTACTGAGAATTTGTGTCCAGTGGGAGACTCCATTTGAATCGAACTTCCAAACGTGCGATGCACCACCAGATGCGCTTGAGTTGATGAAATAATCAGCTCCCAGACAGTTCGGGCCAATGACATACCACGCCACATAAAAGATTTTTGTCCACGGTGTTAATCAACTGCTTCTTGGGTCTTGACGGTGAGTAGTTGTCCTTGTGACTCTTATATGAAGAGTAGCAAAGATCCTCATTCAGCGCTTTCTTCATAGTCGCCACTCTGACACTCATCTCTCTCACCAAGGTCTGCATTGCCTTGCCTGGATTTTGCCGCCCCTTATTTCTTGCAGCTTCTTAACAAATTTCGTTGTGTGGACACAGTCAGAAAGCATGCTATGATCCTTCCTGCTAGCCACTGCTCTCACATTTCTTTCGTAGTTTTTCAGCTCATATGTTCAGTCTATTCAACGAACACTAAGCTGCAGCTAAGATTTTCAATTTTTTAATCTGACACGAATCATCATGATGCAGATCGCTTTATTCCAGGGGTCGTCAAACTTTTTCGACCTCCGACCCCCTTTGTGTCTCTTCTCCTTCCCCAGCGACCCCCTTCAGATCTTAGCCTACATCGATATCAAATGATATAAAAACTCGAGCTGAAATTGATGAAATTAGATGTTCACTAAATTCATGGTGTATGAAAAATTGAATAAAAGTCTGATAATAACGCACTCTTACCTTTAAACTATAAGTACATTTCAATTTCATAGAAAAAATTCATGAAAAACGACATAAAAAACTTGAAAAATGGAGAAGCTAGACCGACGCAGGTGCAGGGGAGAAGATGAGTCACGCTGGGAAGGGTGTTGGTCAGATAAGGAGAAAGCTTGTGCCCTCTTTCATTGCGTATCGCTGTGTAACTGATAACAAAAAGTTGTGTACATCATTCGCTCACAGACCCCCATTCGACCCCTTGACCATCACCGACCTCCTGGAGTTCCTCGCCGACGCTCAAGGGGTCCCTCGAACCACCTTTGACAACCCCTACTTTATTCCAATATTACGGTATTTTTTAGTCGTCCATGGTCTCAAGCTCTGAAATCCACCAATAGCATACAGAAGCAGCTATCCGTTGCACTTTACCGCTATTAAATACTTCAAATTGTTCTGAAATGAAAGAATATAAAAGCATTATTAAATCTGTACTCAACATACTGTAATCAGATCGGCATCAAATTATATAGATATTTATATCTTTCTCTCTGAGAGAACATTATACCCCTGGTGAAATTATTTATACTTATAATATCAAAGAAATATATACCATAGATATCTTATATCAAAGAGATTTATACTATAGGTATCTGATATCAAAGAAATCTATAACATAGGTATCTGATATCAAAGAGATGCACACTATACGGATCGTATATCGAAGATTTAAACCCTAGGTATCTGATATCAAAGAGATTTATACCATAGGTATCTGATATCAAAGAAATGTATACTATAGGTAATGATATCAAAGAGATTTATACTATGGGTAAAACAACAAATTTATACAAATTCTCAAGATTTCAGCAAATTACAAATTTTCTAATCCCATAACTTCGATCCTGTAAACACCGGGACATTATGTTGTTGATTACTCTGAAATATCATCTCCTTCTTGACCTTTTCACTCGGAGCAAAGTGTAATACCTGTTCTGATACTACACTCCATCTTTTCTGTTCGCGGTCAGTGAAGCAGAAATCTTTCTAGACTGAGACAAATTTTATTTTTTGTCCCAATCCACTGCCTTTTTTCGTGAAGCTGGATTTTCCCCACATTAAAAAGCGACCTTGTGTCTTACTCTTCCCTCGTGAGGAGGCAAATAAATAGGGACTCTGAAGTATTTTCATGGTGTCATCCTTATTAAAGGATCCAAGAGATTCTCCATTATAATGAACACATTCTCGGGCATATATTCCAGCTAGTAACATATGAATATAAATTTATTGTTCAGAATTTGTGGTTCCCCTTAAGTGTTGGTGCCCTGGGCGACTTTCTAGTTTGTCTTGAATAGATAAGAACGAATAAAGTAATAATAAGAATTTTTAAAATTATCCTGACTCAGATAAGAAACATTTCTCTAACTATATTGTCCTTTAGGGAATACAGTTTTGCAGTAGAACAAAAGGAAAAATGAATGTGTTCAAAAATCTGAACCGAGTAAGGAAGAAATAAAAATCATTTTTGATATTATTTAAATATCAAATCATATAACTTTTGTATAAAATAAGTTTGTAAATCTTTAGCTCTATAATAACGACCAATCTCTCTCTCTCTCTCTCTCTCTCTCTATCTATCTCTCTCTCTCTCTCTCTCTCTCTATATATATATATATATATATATATATATATATATATATATATATATTACTATTTCATGTATCAACATAAACTTTTATAAGGAGATATGATTTTTTATCTATCACTTTTCAGTATTTACTTCAACAGTGCTCAATACGTAAATAGAACTAGGTAGTAAGCGATGAAAATATATTTATGGCAATCAAGCTACACAGAGGCTCCCGCGTTTCATCCCCGGGGGAATCTTCAGGCTAAAATGCATGAAGTTATTTTTGCCGGGTGTTTTTATATACACGGCTAGCTAGTTAACCAATCAGATTCTTTGTTGTTCTCTCAGTCAATCGTTGGGCTTCCCACGAACAAAGGTCTGGTTAGTGTTACTTCCTATATCCTGTTCAATGTTTCTGTTTTCTATAGATTGGCCTATATTCTGTTTCTTTGTTGTGTCAATATAATGGGTGAATTTATGTTAACACGTGGTTCCTTGTATTTCTATTTTAGGTTTTAATTTTTAAAATTGTTAGTTTTTTTGTTTAGTTTAGTTTTTTAACTTATTTGTTTATTTATATATTTATTTATTTATTAATGTATCGTTAGCCTAAGATAAATTTATTTCTGTGTAGGCAGCTGTTTGCTATCTCACTTCTACAGTTTAATAGATTTCGGGGGTCTTTAAAGTTTAGGATTTCAATTTTTTCATTCAGACATAATCTACATGGGTCGTCTAAATTTATACATGTACTGGCCTGTCGTATTATTTTCCATTCAATTATTGGTGAACGTCCATTTTCTTTTAGCTCCCAATAGTGGTTTGCTAGTGCTGTTTTAATTTTACGTTCTCTGTTTTTAAATGTGTTTTTGTCGTCATAATATCTGGAACCATGTGTTAAAATAAATTCACCCATTATATTGATACAACAAAGAAACGGGATATAGGGCAATCTATAGAAAACAGAACAATAGAACAGGATATAGGAAGTAATACTAACCAGACCCTTGTTCGTGGGAAGCCCAACGATTGGCTGAGAGAACAACAAAGAGTCTGATTGGTTAACTAGCTAGTCGTGTATATAAAAACACCCGGCAAAAATAACTCCATGCATTTTAGCCTGAAGATTCCCCCGGCGATGAAACGCTTACTATATATATATATATATATATATATATATATATATATATATATATATATATATATACATACATACATTTCTTTGTAAGATTAGTGGGAGAGAACAACGGCAGAGTGCTCGGTTATTAATAAAAAATAAAAAATAAGAGCATAATATTTATTTATATATGTATTATATAAGATCAGAACAACATCGGTACCGTCGGTTTCAAATCCAACAAGAGGGAACAGCACATGAACACCCTTTATCGACTCTCCTCAGTTTCCAAAGCAACAGACCACAAATGAGGCTGAGGAAAGTCCATAAAAGGCGGTCATGTGCTGTTCCCCCTTGTTGGATTTGAAACCGACGGTACCGATGTTGTTCTGATATTCTGTAATTCATATATATATATATATATATATATATATATATATATATATATATATATATAATTGCGGTTAGTGAGAAGAAAAAAAATATTCATTATATATTGACTTTGAAATGTGGTTATTATCGATTTAATCTGAAAACTTTAAACAAGAGAGAAAGAACAGATATGAAAACAATACAACATGAACCTTTATATAAAAAACATAGTTAAATTAGGTTTCTCTTTGAATTTTGAGTGAAAAGCAAATATGTATAAATTCAATTAATGTTTGATGCATTTCAACTTTTCAGTCTGACTGTGGAATTTTTATACACTGATGAAGCTTTATCATGGATATCAGTGACATTTTGTATATCATAAAATATATGTTCCTGAAATGGGCAGAAATAATTGTTTGTAAATAAAGTGTTTTTAAAGGAAATATAGAAATGTTTCTCTGAATAATTAAGTTTTAAATGGTGTTTAATTAAGAGCTCTAGTTGTACACTATTGAGTTGCAACATACACCTTTGTGTTAACCTTAAAAAATTTATATAACTAGAATTATCGCCCAAATTCTAGTATATATTAAATATTAAATTATTTTAACGCCAATCTGAACTTCGAGCAAAATAAATTGTTTTGGACTATTAAAATAATTTCCAACGCTATTGATAATGTTTACCTATCTGTTACACCGGCCGTTCTTACACAGGAGAAACTGCACCGGTTGTCACTATAAATAGTGCGAGTCACCAAAGACACGGGGAAGACAAAGCCAAGTGCTAGTCACTTTCTTACTTTGTTAATACACTTGTTAAACCAACCCTCGACTTGACTTCCTTTATTTATTATTTACTGTTGGACAACTTCACAACACTATCAATTTATCCATTTTTAATTATCGCTTATGTTTGAATTCATATTTTGAAACACGATATAGATCATAAATCTACAACGTCATGCCAAAGCTATAATTATTTTATTAAGGCAATGTTTCAAACTAAATTTATAAGAACGTCTAAGTAGCTCGGTTGATAGAATCTCTAACTGAAAGTTTTGGTTTCAATTTCCGATCATGGCATCCATTTTATTTGTTGGGAATTTTGCTTTACTATTAATGCAATATTCCGATTTCTAAAAGTAGTTAAGATCTTTGATATTTCGAAATGAGACAAATTCTGCAATGAATTTATCTTTAAAAGAAATTGTGACTGACGGACAGACGGACAAAATCTCAATTTATATAATATATAAGAATAATCTTTCACGCTATAATAACTAAAGACTAGTGTGTATTTATTTTGACATAAATATAATAAATCAGTTCCGTCACACAAGTTAGTGAGTAATAAATGTGCTTTTTTAGCCTCTGGACGAAACCGTTTAAAGTGATGAAGGGTGGGCGAGAAAGCAAATAGCAAGTCAGACAACCCCCACTGTTTGAAATGAATTCAAACAGAAATCCAACACTCTAAATAAAAAATCAACCGTGGGTGTTTTTTCTGCTTTAGGTCATCAGAATTGCCAGTAATAATTTATGTATAAAAAATTAAATTATTGACATAATTCTATTATTTTTAATATGAATACTAGCGGTATTTACCCGGCGTTGCCCGTGTGGAGCTATATTGCTGGTCGGAAATAATTTGAAATATAGTTATGTTTATATTTCTTGCTTTGAAAGAAAAGTAGAAAATAACATTTGCAATATGTATTCAAGAAGTAAAAAAAACTGTTAGCGCCGTGATGTTTTCTTAAAAAAAACTACTTATTGACCCTGCGTTTCTTGCAGACAGCTATAAAACGGCAAATGGCTTTAACGAATTGAAACTAATTTAATTAATTTAAATCTTAAAAATACCAACAAAAATAATTATTTTAATGTTTAAAGCAATTTTTTAAATACATTCTTCCCTGCGATTTTCTTTGTTTCATTTTATTTTTGGTTTATGAAACGAAGAAAATCTATTTCAAAGAAATGAATTTCGTTTCTTTACGTTTTAATCTATTTCAGTTATTTATTTATTTTTTACAAAGCTGTCACTACTTATTAATGCTCCAAATTCCCTTTTTCTAGCATCCGAACGAAATCATTTCAAGTGCACTAGAGGCAGAAAGCAAATATATATCACTCCTAAACTAATTAACTGATCATTATGACTTTTTGAAAATAGCTATTAGGCGTAAGGGGTGTGATGTGGCCTATATTTCGTTTAATTAAATTATATGCAAAAAGTATAAAAAGAGGCTGCAAGCCCTTTGTGAAAATTCAGATACCTCTGATGTTTGTGAAATTTTAACAATAGGTATTAGACATCAAATAATAAATATTCCCCAAATTTCAGTTTTTGGGGGGTATTTTAAAGAGCTTTTAGATGGCATAATACAGGAAAAAACTCCCATTTGAAAGTTAAAATATTTCAGTTTTACATTGAATTTGATCCATAATTATTAGACACTAATTAAGTAAGATTCCCTGAAGAAAAAATACAGCAACAAGTACCAAAGTCTGAAAAATATTATTTTTCAGACTTTGGTACTTGTTGCTGTATTTTTTCTTTTTCTTCAATCTCTCGTCTTGATGAAACTTTCTAATAAAGGTGAAACGTAAATGGATATTTAATTAATATTTTGGTTTTCCTTATTTCATTTTCCATTACGTCAGAACATTTTTCCATTCTTTATCATTCATATATATATATATATATATATATATATATATATATATATATATATATATATATATATATATATATATATATTCAACTCATCTACTGAACTAACCACACCATGTTTTACTTGCATGCTAAAGAAATTTAACTTGTGGCATGATGTTTCTACATTTATATTGATTTTTCACAGACTTCTAACTTTTGAATCGTTTCCCGAATTTTATTCGAATCCATCACCCTCTGCTATATGATATAATGTTCTAATGGGATTTCTTCAACAACTGCATTGCTGCATTTCTTCAACAACTGCATTGCTGCATTCACGACTACAATAACTTTCTGCTCATTATTGAAACATTCTTATTTTTTGTATTGTAAATTTTCCAATTAATACTTACCAATAATTAGCAATTTATTGTTATTTTCCTTCTAAGGATAGGAGTAACTCTTTGAAAATCCATGGATTAAAGCTCATTTTATTATATGCCCTGTCTGAACATCTGGTGATTATAATAAACATAAACTTGTAATGTATGTAATTTTACTATCTTCATTATTGCAATATTTCAGCTTTAATTTGTGTGTTGGCATACATGGCAATTCCAATGAATTTAAAAATACTCTACAGAGTAAAATCTAGAGAAGTGAAAGTTTGTTCCTCACCCATAAACTCATTAAGAAGTTATTGATTGATGACATGTAACATGTCCTTTTTAGGAGCTAGAATTGCTCTCTCCGTTAGCCATTCAGTATGCACATAGTTTTCGTCCATATTTGGGTAAACTTTGCTACTAAATTCAGTGGGTTATAAAACAATTGACCCAATACCTGGAGTAATAACAATCTTGCCATGTTTGATTATTGCAAGTTTGCCATCCCCTATTTGTAGAAGTAGGGAGGCAAACTCACCAACCATTGGGTCACTATTGAGATGTACACACATGTTTGTAAATAACGTTACAGTCTTGATGTGCGTCCACAAATATGATAATTTAGCGGGACTCCCACATGGAACAATAGGAAGTGTTTGTCGAAAGTCACTTGATAATAAAAGGGTCATGCCACCCATCACAACATCTCGTCTCTTAAGATCACGCAATGTTTTATCTAGAGCCGCAAACACTTTTTTATGTGCCATTGTACATTCATCCCACACGATCAATTGACAATTCTGTAAAACTTTAGCTGAATCTGATTCTCTTTCTATTTGGACAATTGGATCATCATCTTTTGTTAAAGATAATGGTAATTTAGATGTGGAGTGAGTTGTCCTACCAACAGGAAGAAGAGTGGTTGCAATACCCGATGATGCCACAGCTATTTTGCCTTCTGACCTAACTTTAGCAAGAATTAACTTAGTAACAAATGTCCTTCCTGTACCTCCGGGTGGATCAAGAAATATAATGCCACCTTGCTGATCTTCTACAGTATGAAAAACATGAATTTGCTCATTATTTCGTTGTGCGATACCATCCCGAACAATTGATGCTTGCTCATGAGGTTGATAACTAATTTCACACATCCATGCAGTAATGACCGGATGTGTATTAGATCGATTAGGTGAAGCAAGACCCAATTTTGTCAATGTTTTACCATTCATCTTATAAGTCATATCTTCGATATGAACCAGAGCCATATTGAAGATGTCGTCTAAAAATGTTATATCAACCTCAGGCTGTTGATTGCGTTCCCTAAGAAGGAAATATTCACTAAATGCTTCTTTGTGTTCATCCCAAAGTCGTTTTGGCTGAGACACTGCACATGAAGTCAACATAAAGGCAAAAAAATGTCTCAAATTGTCTGCAGATTCAAATATAGATGCTTCCTGTGATGTAGCATCCCAGTGGTTATCATCCTCATGTAGTCCTTGTGCACTATATGCATCCCTGAATGTAGTCATAACTTGACCATTGATCGTTTTTAGGTCATTAAAGCCCTGTGAACCTCTAACATGGTGTAGAGCATTCTCAAACTGAAGCATCGAAATTTATTTGGATGCTCTGTGTATACCCTGCTCCAAACTTCTGTTTTTTAATGCACGAATAGCCTGGAAACGTCTTACACTGTAATCGTCGCTTGAAAACCTTAGTTTTAGTGTCCCAGGTATAATAAAGTGGAACTTCTGAGTACAAAAGTGTACGTGCAAAAAAATCTGTTTGACATAATTTTAAGAAAGCAGTTAGAGTGGTTGCAGGTGGATTTGCAACTCTATCTGCTGCAGTACTTTCAGTAAAATATATTCGCTGTCCATTGTCTAGATGGAATGACATGTGAATAACTGGGGGATGATGTAGATTTATGTGAAAGTTAAGTATTCTCCAAATATTCCCTAATTCCCGGGCCATTCTATCTGTTTAGGAAACTTAACAAACTTTTTTATAACTAACCCTAAGTCTGAGTGACACGGTCATAAAACCACACATAATCTCCTTAAAAATCTAGTGCCCCCCCCAAAAAAAAAACGCAGCAGATTTAACTCCCAATTCTATTCTCGCTTTTTCCTCGATCGTACCGAACCACGACCTTCAGTAAGGTCATCAGTGAGCGCAGATTGTTTAAACTTAGGTGATTTTGTCATTTTTCCGACTTATTTATTAAATCACTTTAATTGATTACTGTTAATATAAACGAAACTATTGTATATAGATAGCAAACATAAGCCAATGCAATTCCAAATTAAAAATACCAAACATTAATTAATTATAAACGGTTTAAAATATAGTTACATTAATTAGGCAGTCAAAAGATTCCCTCTTAATCTTTTATCTCCACTATATATACAGAATATCAAGATTTATATTGCATTTTTTATTTAAATAACATTAACCCACTTTGATTATAATATAGGAGTGATGAATTAAAAAAAAAAACTTTCGCATTTAAGTATGTGTGTGCGCATATAAAAAATCCTAACTTTTTGAAAATGGACCAACAAGTTCACAAACAAAATGCATCAATATCAATTTTGGAAAATTCTCACACGTCTTTGATCCGAAAACTTTATAAATTAATTTGAAAAGCTTATTAAAATATTGAACCAGTAAAGTGCATGTAATTTTTAATACAATATGTTTATTTTATTAATGTTGTTTGTGAAGATTTGTGGATCCCTTTTAGTTTAAACCGATGTATAAATCGCTTTGTGGCAGTCAAACTAATGTTTCATAACATCACATCACCAAACATAGCCATGCTTTTCTTATTAGACTTCAATTTTAATTAAAAATCATTTATCTCTTTTGCAATAAAGATATTGATAATTGGTTAGGAATCAATCATATAGATAATCGCTTATTTGACATTATCTCTCGCATGAAGAATTTGGTGTCTCGCTCCACAATAAATATAGTTCCGTCTTTTCAACAATCATCTAAATATCAACATTTAAACCAAGATTTGACCCAAGATTTGATCCAAGATTTGATCCAAGATTCTGACCGAGGATTTCCTTGATAGTGTAACGTAGTTGGGGGTGTTCTTAAATCCCCACAGTGTGTACACTTCTTCAACGATGGTCATATTACTGTAGTCGCAGTGGTGATGTTGTAGCTGAAGTTTCCCTCTTCTCTTCTCCCTGTTGTTGAAGAAGTTTTCTTATTCATTTTAATATCTCTTGTAAACTTTATTAAAAAAAAGGAACAGCACAATTCTCTTAGGTTTTGAACAATCGCTTCAAAGTTGTTGTTTTTTTATAGTATACATATACGGTATAACCACATTGTCACACCGATTCTCGTTAAGTCACTGAAGTTAAGCTACGTTGGGCCTAGTCAGTACCCATTTGGGAATACCAGGTGTTGTATGTGGGAGGACGTTGATACCTCCTTACAAGAACTGCAACACCTAATGTCGTCATTTTCTCCTGACCAGGATATGCATACGACTGTGGACCTCTTGTGAATTTAATATCCTCTAGAAACTTCCTCCTTTGGAGAAAGCCGGCTGAACTTGTCTATGATGAATGCCACTTCGTTGCGATTTTTTATATAGTTACATGTATATATATAAAATAACCCCCACCTCCTCTCCCGTAGGAAGCAGTTATTCAAACATAATCACTCTCTTCAGTGATTCAGTGGAAAGGTAAAGACCTTCCCTGCTCATTTGTCATGTAAGACTAGCGGCTTTCTGTCTCTGTGACATAACTGCCGGGACACGTAGTTCTAATTGGAAAATTCCACTCTACATAATTTTTTACCTTATGTGGAAACTTACTATACTAACATTATCTTTAAACTCTCACATCTAAATTTTATTACAGTTTAATTAGAACTTCTCATTCGCTACTTCTTCTCAATGTCATCTTTTGCCATACAAAACGAAAGAAATATTCATAAAGCTTTTGCTTATGTTGCAGTTGCTAAGATGGTAATAAATTAGTTTGATATGCGCCGCTGTCCCAGATATGCAGAGCTTGTCTAAAACTAATTTAGCACTCAGCTAAAAATATGACAAATAGCAGCTGAGTCATATACAACACCCAGTTTGCCAATCAAACAAAAGCTTATCTCCCCTTCACTTGTTGCCTTTTTTCTTAATACTCATTATCTATCAGACAAGTCCATTTTACAAGGGAAGGGATTTCCACTTGCTTGTTTTATGGAGGGAAGTAGTGTCCCAAACAGTTTCTAACCTAACAGATCAGAATAAAGGAAGAAAATCGATTCCTCTAACGACAAAATAGTTTGAAATATATCAAAGGAATCCTTTAGTAATTCAAGCACAAATCGCAAAGTTTGTGAACAAAATCCGACACAGTATTTGAAGAAATCCTGATAGACAAGTGTACTACCAATATAACTAATAATTTATTCAGGAACAAATGTAAATCTGCTAGATGTCAAGACATTTGACAAAATATCATCTTTGTTGTCATTTTTATATTTCCGTTACTTGTCTTAGAAGTTTCTGAACTGTTGACACTTGTGTCGCAAAGTTTATGTCAAATCTTGTAGATGTTTGCGTCTTCTTATAGACAAAGGGTCGGGTGATCACACTTCGATGTCAAGAATGGTACAATACAATTTAGTACAATTTCCTAACTTTATTTGAAAGTAGTGTTTTATACCTTTCTAATGGTAATGGACCAGAAAGTAGGGTTTCATACATTTTCCAGAGTAACAGACCAAAAAGTAGGAGTTCATGCCTTTTCCAAAATAACAAACCAGAAAGTAGGGTTTAATACCTTTCCCAATGTAACAGACCAGAATGTAGGGTTTCTTAAATTTCATAAAGTAACAGACCAGAAAGTAGGGTTTCATACCTTTCCCAGATTAACAAACCGTAAAGTAGGGTTTCATACCTTTCCTTAAGTAACAGAGTAGGTGTTCATATCTTTCTCAACATAACATATATTAAAGTAGGGTGTCATACCTTTGCACATCTAACAGAATAAAAAGTAACAGGCCAGAATATAGAGTTTCATACATTTTCTAAAGTAACAGACCATAAAGTAGGGTTTCAGACATTTCCTAAAGTAACAGAGCAAAAAAATAGTTTCATACCTTTGTCAATCAAACATACCAAAAAGTAAGTATTCATATCTTTCATGAAGTAACAGACCATAAAGTAGGGTTCATATATTTCGCAAAGTAACAGACCAAAACATAGGATTGTATACCTTTCCCAAAGTAACAGACCAGAAAGTAGGGTGCTATATCTTTCCCAAAGTAACAGACCAGAATATAGTGTTTAATACATTTCCCAAAGTAACAGAACAGAATGTAACAGACTAAGTATGGTTTCACACGTTTCCCAATGTAACAGACCAGAAAATAAGGTTCCATACATTTCCCAAAGTAACAGATCAAAAAGTAGGGTTTCATACCTTTCCTAAAGTAATGGAACATAATGTAGGTTTTCATACATTTCACAAAGTAACAAACCAGAAAGTAAGGTTTAATACCTTCCCCAAAGTAACAGATCAAGAAGTAGAGTTTTATACTTTTCCTAAAGTAACAGTCCTAAGAGTAGGTGGTAGGTGTTAATACTTTTCTCAACATAAAATATGTAAGTAGGATGCCATACCTTTGTCATTCTAACAGATAAGAAAATACGCTTTCATACCTAGCTGAACATAACACATCCGCAAGTAGGCTTGAATATCTTTCCCAATCTGAACATATGGTTTCATACCTTTTCTTCAAGTAAAAAATCTGAAAGTAGGCCTCCATTTTTTCTTCAACATAAGATTTCGATTTCTACTTGCTGATCTGACGATTTGCATTAATATCACTGAGAACACGTACACACGACTCCACCATTTGTTGTTTCAATTACACGGTCTCTAAGACTATTATTGTCAAATAGCAAATTGAATGGAAGCTAAGACAATTGCATAGAGTAAACAATTAGTTTGGCTCATCTCGATAATTGCAGATAAAACGCTTTGGGATTGGTTAAATTAATCAGCAGTTGCTAAATGTTCAGCAGAAATAATGATAGATTTGGTTTGCTAACAAATTCTGAGAAAATGAACAACAGCCAGCTGAGATTAAGATAAGCTAATTATTTCACGACATAGATATCTGAACAGGTGAGAGAATGAATCGGTGAGAGAATGAATGAATTGTTTAGAATTCAATTTTACACCTTTTAACAGCACAATTTTGATGTGAAGTTCATTATCTCGATAGGTTCATGAGAGCCTTTTGATCCAAGTTGAGTTCTCAGTAGCTACAATGAGAGTCCATAAACAACAAATCACTGGAATTAAAATTCATTCTCTGAACTCTATTGAAATCTTCTTCTCTATCTGGTTTTAATATTTAGGGTTCTGTGAGTGTCCCAGACTCTGGTGTGGGCAACACAAAGTACTGTCTCATGCCTGCTCTCCATGCAATCCTGTCCAAAGGGTTGACATCAGTCAGGTTGCATGCAGTAATATCCCTCTTACTCTATCGATCCAGGTCTTCCTTGATCTACTACACTTCTTAAGGCTCAGGATATCCAGACATGGTATGAGATAAAATAGAAAAAGGGAAGACCTAAAATGTAAAAATATATCTCAGCGTTTCGCCTAACTTTTATGAGGGCTTTAGTTTAAAAAGTGGAAAAGACGAGAAGACCACTTTTTCGACTTGTCCCTCTTGATACAACCCTAGTAACAATCGATAGAAACGGTGAGATGTATTCTTGAGTTTTAGATCTTCCCTTTTCAATGATATCTCATACTATCGAATTTATTTCATCCTTTATTTGTCAAACACGTTATGGAGTTGATGTACGAGGTGGCACGTGGTACATGGCTTAACCACTTGAGATGCTTAATGCGTAAGGTGTCCGTATTCTCACCAATATCAAGTTTCTTATACAACACGATTGAAGGAATCCTTGCTTCCATTTAGCAACCACAAATCCACCTGCTCATGGCACAATCATTATGTCAAAGCCATAGCAGATCAGAAGTGTTTGGGGTTCATGTCTCACTGCTGTGTAAGATGGCAGAGTGAACACAGGCTGAAAAGACTTTTCCTTAAATTGTGAAGGAAATGTGCCTAGATGTAAGGATTGGCTATAGCTTCCTGAACCTTCCCCATTCAACACAACATAATTATCCTCATAAAATATCACTATAGTCGGCCAAACCTATACTCATTTTCTATATCTTTTAATGTAGAAATTTTTTCAAAGTCATCTAATTTATCCTACACTATGAAAAGATCAAAAGTTCATAGCGTAGGAGTGTTTATGTATTATGAGAGGATTGAAAATGATGAATAATATTATGAGAGGATTGAAAATGATGAATAATATTATGAGAGGATTGAAAATGATGAATAATATTATGAGAGGATTGATAGCACGTTTGCAACCACCACCAGCATTCAACATGTTGCTCAAATAGGAGAGGGTGGCTTCGATATGAAATAGGGCGCCATCTACATTCATATGAGTCTCAGCTCGACAA
Source organism: Sepiola atlantica (assembly GCA_963556195.1). Lineage (NCBI taxonomy): Eukaryota > Metazoa > Mollusca > Cephalopoda > Sepiida > Sepiolidae > Sepiola > Sepiola atlantica. The sequence continues at coordinate 201,187,321 of OY744521.1, read as the reverse complement.
TCGATTGGGCAGGAAACGCTCAGACGTTTATGACAGGCATAATCCGGGCCCACTGTTTCTCATCTGTGGAACACATTGCCATGAAACTGCTTCCCTGCTGATTGGAACTTGGTCGTCTTCAAATGCAATGTCAACAAATTCCTGTCATGGACTGTTCCAAAAGTAATTAAACACAGTTCATACCATTAATCAATGTTATTACTCCCATAGTATTCCTCAACATTCGGCTCATTAACTCTTTTCCTCGAGTGGCTCTTGGCCTTAGTTAGTGATGACACTAATAGTAAAACAAAACAACAACAAAAACTACCGTAATCCCAATAAAACCACTACACTTCTTGTGGACTCATAGTGTTACATAATGAAGGTCATAGCTTGAATGGAAAGTTTGAATCACACCTTAAGGGTCAGAGATGACCTCAGAATGGAAGTTAACAAAACCATGTGACTTCCGGACGGAGATTTTCTGTCTCTTGTCTGGTGATACTTCAAGCAGGGAAGACGGTGTCTAGAGCGACGTCCCCAAATCACAATAGGTGTAGCGGGACGAACTATCTGTCTATCTATCTGTCTGCTTTTATCCCTCTTTCACTCAAGTAACCCGGCTCTCTGATTTTTCCTCTTTGTAATAAATATTTACTAAAAATTAAACATATTCACAGACAAGCAAGAACCTGGGTTCTCGACAACGACACGGGTTTATACACACACCAGTAAGTGAAAACATACCAATAGTTGGCATTGGGAGCACAGCACTCGATGGAGTTCACGATCACACCCCTACATGATGGATTTGGTTAGATTGAGGTTTTGAAAAAAAAATTTTTAAGAATTCTTTGCAGCAATTTTCCTTTTTGATTAATTTAAAGCGAGGGGGGGGGCAGTAATCATGAGATATTTGGATCTTATTTTACTGTTTAAGTATTTTTTTTATTTTTTTAATTATTTTTGGATTTTTTAAAAACTCTAGTATTTTTATTTATTGTTTTGTGTCATTTTTGTTGGATTTCATGGCTGCCAAATTTTTATTACCCCAAAATAGTGTTACAGGTTTTCTCTGATGTCACACACATCGGTTATAACTTGAATGGTTCAACTCAAACAGAGTGGCACCAGCAAGACAGCATTAATAAAATCAATCATCGTTGATATTTGTAATAACTGATCGTCAGCAGCAAAAAATAAAAGGAAGTCATTTCTTTGAAAAGTTTTCATTGATGATAAAGAAATCATCAAAAGAATTAAACACTTTTTTTCAATGAATAAATAGAATTTTTCTTTCCAGTCTTTTGTGGCTTTAAAAAAAAATGACTGCATTTTGTATTGCAGCTATATTTTTTTATTATTATTTTGCGTTTTTTTTGTGGATTTTTTTTTTTTTTTCGCATTTTTTATTCTGTGGAAGTTTTTTAGTATTGTGCTTAGCTTTGCATTTAATCATTAAACTGGTCATAGAATTATTTTTTCCTCCTGATAATCAAATATTAAGACCATTGAATGCATCTCGTGCTTTCAGGTGTAAACATTAATTAGTGTAATTATTCTTTTTTTATGGCTATTCAAAGCAGTAATATTTCACTTTATTTTAGTCATTATTAGCCTCTCTTCTTTTTCTTTATTTCCTTTTTTTATAACATCTCTGTAGACGGCATGCTCACTACGACCTACAACTAAAAAAAAAGAAGAAAACTGTAATTTATTTTTGATTTTGTAGCCAGAGGAAATGTGTATTATTACTACCTCTCCTTATTTTTTTAATTTATTTATTGCTATCTATATAATAATACACTAAGGCATTTCATGTTCGTACGTACATTATCACCTTTCACACACATTTAAAAAAATGAGTTCTTCCGATAAACAAAGATGGTGATTGGTGATTAATCTGATGTTGGTAAGGTAAAAAAAATCCGATTTTCATTTTAAAATAAATTGTTCCCAAATCAAATTATGTCGTCTCATCTACTAAAACAGTACAATTTTAAATAAATATAAATAAAAAAGGAAAAGTTGGAAGTCATTCTCGAAACGTCTAACCTCAATCGTGAGACAAGAAGACGAAAAATGATAATGATAATAATAATTATAATAATAGTAATAATAATAATTTTAAAAAGTGACATTTGTTTTATTGATTTGAAGAATATTTAACTGACAATTATATTAATAAGAAGAAGACAGATAATATTTATTGTTTAAAAAGAATTACATTGCTACAATTTTAAATAACTAAAGAAAAGACATATTCGTTTTACATATTGAAATAATATTTAGCTAAAAATGACAATTATTTTTACGGAAGAAGAAAGAGTCATTTTTCTTAATAGTATTGTCCCTGGCAGGCATTTATTATTTCAAAAAGGTACATCATCATCATCATCATCATCATCATCATCATCATCATCATCATCATCATCATCATCATCATCATCATCATCATCACCATCATCACCACCATCACCACCATCATCATCATCATCATCATCATCATCATCATCATCATCATCATCATCATCATCATCACCACCATCACCACCATCATCATCATCATCATCATCATCATCATCATCATCATCATCATCATCATCATCATCATCATCATCTGTACTCAGTAGGAGTTCTCACACAGATCATCGTTAGTGATTGCTCACCGACAATAACCAGTGGTATTTCCTGGAGTCTGAGTGACAACAAGCCACCCTAGATTTTCTAGTATCCTTCACCTCTTTTCGATAATCACCGCAAATAACCTTACGGTATCGCAACAGCCTCTTACCATTGATTTCTTGCTGGTAAGGACAATTGGTCTTTTCTGGGGTTTGGGGGGCAATAAGCCTCCCCCAGGTCCCAGCATTCTCCGCACTTTTCCAGTGGAGGTCTGGTTTGTGCTGTCCCTCCTTGATCTCCTCATCCTCCTCGACCCTCTACAAATATTTTGTCTGTTGTCAGTCTAGGCCGGCACCATTTATTTATTTTTTTTTGGGGGGGGGAGGAGGGGAGAGCTTATAGTGTTTCTTGTAATTTCTGTTCCTTGGTTCATTTATGTGTGGTGTTAGCTGAGGCCGGTATAATTTATTGGGGGGGGGGAGGAGATTATGAAGTGATGTTTCTTGCAGTTTCTGTTCCTTGTTCTTCATGTGGTTTTGTTTCCTCCCTGTTGTAAATTTCTTGTGACTGGTTACCCTTTGTAGCTTATGTGGGTTGGTGGCGGTGGTGGTGGTGGTGGTGGTGGTGGCTGTTGTTGTTGTTAACAAGTAAATCATGCATTTGATGTAGAAAGCACTGTAGATTTTCTCAGTAAAATTAATTCCCTGGACAAAAGATTTTTGCACCATTTTTAGTTTATCTTACGAAGATTAAAATAAAGATATAATGATGCTAAACCTTATGTCTAGAATCCTTATTCTTAATTGATCAAACCCAAGGTGATCCATAATACAGGCCAGGTAAATATGCGACTGGGGTCCACAACTGGGGGCGGACATGTGAAGACTAAAATTACTACTAAATAATAATTACCAAGAAAAGTTTAGTCAAAAATTTCTTAGTAATGTCCAGTAATTAGTAACTATACATGTTATTAGGAAGCAGCTTACAATCATTGATTTATTTCTATCAAATCAAATATAAAACGTACAAAAACATAAAAGAACTAAATTCACAAAAAATATCACTCTATTCACTATGAATTAGATGCATTTTTGATATTTCAAAAATCATGAGTCAATTTGAGTATATTGACTACTTGATTACAGAAAATATAATGACAGTATTATCAGAAAGCAAATTGAAAATTTTACAAAATCTAATACTTTATTAACAAAATAATGTTCGGAGAAACAATTTTGATAATTTTTACAAAGTCATTTTATGTTTATTACATATAGAATTTGCTTTTACAGAAAATGAAGAAAATGCTTATTTCTTCATGATACGATAATACATGTTTTCCAGGCCTGTATTATGGATCGCCTTTATAAAAATCCATTACATGATTTTGATTCTAGAAAATGTCTAATGTTAAGTTTAAGGGGTCTTAAGAAGAAATTGAAATCAGGAAATCTTGCTTAATTGGTGTCTCATCACTCTGGATCAAATTCAATGCAAATCTGAAATATTTGAATTTTCAAATATTAAGTTGTGCCAATATTTTACCCTCTAAAAATTGTTAAAAATACTAAAAAAAAGACTGAAATTTGGGGAATATTTCTTAATTGATGTCTTATACCTATTGTCAAAATTTCAAAACAATCAGAGGTATCTGAATTATAATAACGGGCTTCTACTTCTTTTCCCCCTTTTGCATAAAACTAAATTAAACTAAATATAGCTCACATTTTGATCCCTTACGTCTAGCAGCTGTGTTCGGAAATTCATGATGATTGATTAATAAGTTTAGGAGTAGATCCTATACAAATAAACATATAAACATACTTAATTTTATAACGATAGAGATTAGAAGACTGGAACTAAATAAATTATATAACCTAATGTCTGCAGTCTAGAGACTATACAACTTTCTTCCATGCTCTATCTACGGTATTGAGCACTTTTAGATTAAGCATATATGACTTATCAAATTGAATACTGCATAACTACACACACATGCTCTATCTACAATCTGCAATGTCGAAAAAGAATGGTTCAGCTTTATAGGTGTTGTATTGTGTAGATTTTTTTTTACTTTTAGCTGAGCACACAGACGCACTAACCGATTACTTTGTTATATATTCTTAACTAGTTGATATATCTGTGAATACTGAGTCAGAGGGTGAGATAATAATATTCAAAATAATTAAAGACCAGATTTTGTTTTTTTACATTTCCTTTTTTTTACATTTTTTTACATTTTTTTTACATTTTTTTTTTTACATTTTACATTTCCTTTTTTTTACATTTTACATTTCCTTTTTTTTTACATTTTTTACATTTTTTTACATTTTTTTACATTTTTTTTTTACATTACATTTTTACATTTTTTTACATTTACTAAGCTATTTTTTTTATATAGTAATCAGAATTTAATTTTAGCTTTATAGATTGTAGGAACGCAGCGAAAGTCTATGCTTTGATTGAAAATAACTACCGAGTATTAAAGAACAAAATTTTAGTTTTTTTAAACAAGATGATTTGGAAGAGAAATATAAACACAAAAGAAGGCAGACGACTCTGTTGGATACACAAACAAAAATCTCAAGATGGCTAGGTGATAACAGTGATATTTTACTTTATTTTAGTCATTATTTGCCTCTCTTTCTTTCTTTCTTTCTTTCTTTCTTCTTCTTACTAACATCTTCGTCGACTGCAAGCCCACGACGACCTACAACTAAAAAAAAACTGCAATTTATTTTTGATTCTGTAGCCGAGGGAAATGTGTATCATTACTACTTCTCCATATTTTTTTATTTATATATCGCTATATTAGAAGATTGAAATTAGATAGATTACATAACCTAGTGTCGGCAGTTTAGAGACAATAGAACTTTCAACTGTGACTAATAGACTTTTTAGATCAAGAATAAAAAATCAATTATTAGTCTGCTAGCATGGCTACTTGGCATTGCCAGGGAGCATGACAACAAAAAGAAGAATTAAATTGTGTGTAACATCTTTCATTTAAAGTTTCTCCCTCTCTCTCTCTTATTCTCTCTCTCTCTCTCTTTGACTATATATATATATATATATATATATATATATATATATATATATATATATATATATAGAGAGAGAGAGAGAGAGAGAGAGAGAGAGAGAGAGATGAATGAAGAGTGATAAACATGTACGAATGTCCAGATTTATTTCAAACTTCGATTGTTCAATGCAAGGTATATTCTGTAATAAAATTAAGTTTATGATTCTTTTATTAAGCCAAGGCTTTTCAACGATCGAGATCTTATCATCAGAGGAATTATACAGATAGATAAGTTGGCAGTATGAAAGCCAAAATTCAACATTTGAAAAAATATTATTAAGAAAATGGAGGATGAAAAAAAGATTGTGTAAAAAAGATATGGGGTTTGTCCAGATGGTAATTGTCCGTTGATAAGATGTCCAATGGAAGGAGATTTAGTTGGAGAAGAAAAAGTTTCTTGAAGACTGCATAGGAAATCGCTCAAGAATGAAGTAAATCCTATAGTGAGATTTTGAGTTCAAATCGTAGATGGAGCGTACTTAAACGGAATTAAAATGAAGAAATCGGGCCATATAGAATTTAAAAATTTGTCTGATACTAGAAAGGGGGTTGTTGGCTGGGAGGAGGGGTGTCAGAGGAGTAATGAAATTAATGTATTTAAATTTTCGTTTGTGCCTGCAATTTGAGATGAACTCATTTTTAGAGTTAATAATGTTTAAGCTTTTAGATGCTGTTGCTATCATAAATGTTTCTAGTGTACATAGTGTATCACTAAGACCCCTCCTCCACTCTCCCTATTCCCTTCCAGCAGCAACCATGGCTATTTCAACTAACCTTCCCACCTTCTGCCTTACCTTCCTTCTTTCCAACCCACCTCCTAATTTGACCTTGTTTTTAACTTAAGGACTTCTTCTCAGAACTGCCCCAATATTTCACTGCTAATGTCATTCGTTTACGATTCTAATTCGGCCCAGGAATTATTGTTTAAAATGGCCCGATTTCTTCATTTTAATTCCGTTTAAGTGCGCTCCATCTACGATTTGAACTCAACATCTCACTATTGGATTTGCTTCATTTTTTAGCGCTTTCCTATGCTGCCTTCACGAAACTTTTTCTTCTCCATCTAGATCTCCTTCTAGAATCTCCTTACATAAAGACCTGGCCAGTGATATATTAGTTTGGAAGTCAATTTTTAAAAGCCATCAAACGCTTGCTAGCATGTAAAACTGATGTTAAAATTATGATAATCAGACAATATTGTCTTTTGAACTTTTTAGGTGAGGAGTAATAATTTATATCATTTGAATTGTTCAGACTACTGTTCTTATCTTGGGTGTTATTCTCACAACGTTTCGGCCGATGTAACCGCCGACCTTCTTCAATGCATCTCAGCAAACTCAGGAATCTGTACGTAATTTCGAACAGAATCCTTTATTTAATCCACAGGAGTATCTTGCTCTCGTTCTGTCAGCCATGATTGGGTAAAAGTCTTAAGTAATTCGTAATTGTATTCTTAGTATCGCCCGCACTGAGGATTGAACCTTCAACCTCCAGAAGACTGTCACTTAGAACTGAATTTTACTTAGCACTTAGATATGGTGTTCCACTTATTATTATTGTTTTACGGCATATCAACCTATTGTAACCGATTTATTGTCTACGTGTAATCAAACACAAGTTGCTATTTTAGCCATAGCTTACTGGAAATAGAAGGTTCATAAGTTTTCCAACATTGTATTATTTGAATTATCTTCGTGTTGGTTGTTATTTTCACAAAGATTGTTCTTGTTCCACGTAAATATTAATAAAGGTGATGATAAACAATCAGTTCTAAGTGACATTCTTCTGGAGGTTGAAGGTTCAATCCTTGCTACCAGCGATAATAATGAATAAAAACATGATAATCAATTAACACTTCTTCCAGGCAATTGCTGATGGAACGAGAACCATCTAGGTCCGTTGATTAAATAAAGAGTTCCATTCGAAATTCTGTACAAATTCCTGAGTTCGACGAGACGCAGCTGAAGAATGTCGGAGGTCACATCGGCCTCAGTGGTGTGAGAATAATATCCAAGATGAGAACAGTGGTCCAAATAATCAAAATAATTGAAACTAAGCAGACTAATAGCAGTAAGTTGCAACTCTGCGCACAACAGATAAAAGTAGATTCTATAAATCATGGCAAAGAACTGAGCATTATTTTGGAATGTGAAATTAACGGGCTCATTGTGTGATTTTCCATCTGAAAATACTTTAAGGCCGGTTAAATTAAATATCCCACTTGGCCTAAAGGACTGACCACCAATACAGGCCAGTAATAAAACATTATTTTTGATTCTTTTCCAAAAATCAATAGATAAAAAAAACATTTTCTTTTGATGGGAAAAATATCAGAGAATTGCTTGCGAGAGGAGAGTGTATGTGTTCATTTTGGCATTTGTCCAAGAGATTAAGGATGCAGAATTGCCTCATGAAGAGAACTAAACCAAACAGGGCTTCATTCTGCTTACTTTTGGGCGAAAATTTTCGTTTCATTTTCTTTATTTTTATTAAATGATCTTGGAGGCAACAATACAAAAATCTTGGTGACAGATCTTATTACGTGTAATTGAATACAAGTTGCTATGTTTTTGAGCGAGTTTGTTTGCCTGTGTACAGCCTAGTGTCCACATCGCTTGACCAATCGTCACTAAACTTGGTCAAAATATCTAACTTAGAACTGATTTAATTTTAGAATATCTAGGTCAAAGATGAAAGTCACAAAAAAGGTGAAAGTCCCACTTTTGGTGATAACTTCGGTTCTGTTCTTCATAGAGACTCACTACTTAGCCCACATTGTAGCCAATGAAGTCCTACATTTTATATGATATAAAAGCCGAAATTTTGACACAATTTCAACTGAATTTTCCAAATTTGATGTATGGATCTGATGCTCGTTGATAACCGTAACCACCATGCAAAATTTCAGCCTGATCAGATAGTTTTTGAGTTATTAACGTTTTCATGACTTTGAGAATACTTCAGACAATATGGAGAAGTAAGACCCAGATAAGACTTTGGCCCAATCTTACGTTGTCAGACAGAGATATGCCATCTCACAGATGACTTATGTTCTCGTTACTAATTATTTTGACAAACTAATTGTCATGACATCAGAGGGAAAGTGTTAAATACGAAAGATAAATTTACTCAACATCTGTTCGCATTCACTTGATCAAATATTTTTATCAAATTTATTTGAATCATTTCATTCAGTTTGATCTCCCCTTTACTCATTATTTTCCTAAGATTTCAACTCACTCGACTCCTTCAAGTGTCTTTTATATTTAATGGAATTCTGTAACTTATCATTATTATTTTGGATAATGTATGTTCTTATCTGATTGACTTTGCCAAACTTGTCTGTTCCTCATTCCGATGTTGAGAGATGAACTTTAAACATTACTTGAACGCCCTAGGTGACAGAGTGTGTCTGGAAACATGAATACTAAGATAATCAATAAGTATGAAACAGGAAAGAGGTAAGACATCAAAGAAAAAGGATGATGGGTTAATATTTGAAATCATAGATTGGAGCTCAGTCGAGCACCTACCATGGAAATAACAACAGAGTAGAGAAAGATTAGCAACCTCTCTTTTGTGAAAAAGAGACTGTAGGGAAGAGAATAGGATCCCTCACTAGAATTCGAAGTCGGTTTTGTATTTTCTCAAGGCAAGAAAGGATGCTCTCAGCGGCACCAAACCAGATGTGAACTCAGTATTCCATATTAGGACGTATTTGACTCTTATACAAGTAGCGGATTGCGTCAGGAGCGAGATACCTTCTGAAGCTGTAGAATGATCCAACCATCTTTCCAGCGACCTTAGCAACAGATTTCATGACTTCCATTTAAGGTCTGGAGTGAAGGTCAGTATTCAAGTGTTATTCAAAACTATTGCTTTACATTAGTCCTTTAGGATGTTAAGACCTTAAGCTATATACAATTTAAGCTTCCCAACCGACTACAACATAGTCGCCTTCAAGTCTAATGTAAACAAATACTTGTTGAGCCGTCCTCTTGAATAATCAATTCCTCTTAAGATATCTTCTGCCCATTCCACCCATTGTTTCCAATCCTCTCATTGTGGTGTTCATCGTCTAACCGATGATCTCTTTAACCCTTATACTTGTGTGGCTGCCAGGCCTTGATAAGTGGTGACCCATTAGTAAAAGAGACAAAAGCCTCTTCAGTCAAACGAAGCAATTCAATTTTCATCCTTTATATTTGTTAGAATTTTTTTGGAAAGTGATGTTGAATCAATTCCATCTCTATCTTTGCCAAAAGCTAAAATATTCTATGAAAAATGAGGGAAACTAACTTTGTTGGTGTAGTACCATTTGCATTTTGATAGTACAACAGCAAAAAAAAACAATAATGTTGGTTGGTTTTGTTTCATGCCATATCAACCGTTTTCGGGTTATTTAATGCCGTATCCAGTCATTTTGGTAAAAGATGTTATGTTTCAAATTCTCAATATCTTCTTATGTTTATTCTTATTTATTCATATTTACTCATATTTATTCATGCCGTAAGTGTACGTTTTGTATACGATTGGTTTGTGGATTAATTGTTTTTTCTAAGCATATCTTTTGTAGACAAATAATCTGAACACTAGATTCTATTTAAGTCATGGATGGAACCATGACAGGTACTACCACTCTGGGTCAGAGTGGACCTGGGAGTACTGATTATTAATGTGTAACTTCCAAATTGGGGTCACACCGCCGGATGTGCTGTAAGGTCATACCTAGGTCGGTTGAGGGGGGTGATCTTGTGTAGTTAATAGGGTTAGGAAATAGGGTAGGTAGAAGTTAAAAAGGGGTGGAAAATATGAATTTCTTGTTGTGAGAAGAGTTAGGGGGCGAAAACCTTGCTCAAGGGTGCCTAAGGCAGTATAGTGTCATGCTCAGAACAATTATAACAATAGAGTCTACTATATGTCAGAAACAAAAGTATAATACAGGAAAATATAATGCATTATGCAGAGAAATGTTTTATTTTGATTATAAAAATATATATTCTAAAATTCATAATGATCTGTTCATTAGTTTAGGAGATTATCTTGTACATACAAATATATATGAATAAATACATACACACGTGTGTCTGTGTGCTAGAACTTTTCACTCTGAATGCTACGTAATTATGCACAATGTAGAAAATATGTATAAATTAAACTGTGTGTAATAGTTAAATGAAACCAATCATCCAATAAGAAAACAGAAAAACGAATAGTTAATTAATGAGAGTGTGTTTTTAAAGGAATATGCAAATTAGTTATCCTTTTAGAAGTTGCTCGCATATCCACAACTGAGTATATTAAGAGGTTGTTTTTACTTTTTAAATAGAAAAATGGGCTTTTAATATCAATGTCAGTGCAATAATTAACTCAACTTTATATTAATGAGATGAGATGAGATATCAAATATATATCATTGAATTAGTGTAAAAGTATGAACACTAATGATAAAAGTAAAATATATTTTGAAAAATTAGGTCCTTAGGGTGTGTTGCCCTAGAATGTCAAAAAATCAGTAGGACAGGAAACCAGGGAGTGTGCAGAAGAATGAATTTTCAAGATGGTCATATCACTTTCATTGCTTGAAGAAAGTTTAGATTTACAGGACATGAAGGACTTCAGTGGGAAGATGGTCAGTTTGTTTCTGGAGGGGATATATTGAAGGGAAAAGGAACAAAAGTCGTCCAAGAAGAAAGGGTGGAGAGTATGTGAAGGCTTGGTATAGACACTGGCGAGGTGAAAAAATGACTGAGGGCAGATTTGCTTGAAGAGGTATGGTTATCAAACCTCAATTTAGAAGAGGGTACAAAATTATGATGAAGTTTAGCATTGCTATAGTCACAATTTTGTTGCCATTCCCTCAACGTCCTCCAGCGAATCTATACATTAATACATCAACTGCTACTATCCATATATTAATAATTACCTATTTCAGTTTTTGTACATTTTGTTATGCTTAACTTCCAGAAGCAGATGAGATCCAAAGACGTCTGCATCAGGACCCGGCAGTCTCTGGTCGTTTTTGCTAATGTGTCTGTGAATAATCGCCAGCAAGCAAGGACGTTCAGTCATCCATTCCGATGCAAAGTGAGGATAACAACAATGCGTTTGCGCATGTCAAACCATCATTCAATACTTACAAATGACGACCGTTCTCGACGATTTGGAACAACCACTGGTCCCCGTTGCCGTCGGTGTCGAAAGTAGCCTGAAATCCTTCAGGAAAATGAAGTGCTCCAAATCTATGAGAAGAACCTCAATCAAAAGCAGACAATATCGACATTTCCAAATTCGACGCTGTATTCAAGCCCAACTCTCTCATGCCAACAACAGCAGCAGTAAATGCAGCAACCACACATTTGCAAAGAGAGAGAGAAAAGTGACAAGGAAAGTGGTGAAACATTCTGCGCAAAGAGCGCATACAGATACAGAAAGGAAGAGAGAGTAATTCAAATGGGTTAATATATGCTGGGATGGCAAAGTATATTTTAATGTATTTAACTAAGGTACTCCCTCTGTCAAAAATGGCAGACAAATATTATGCTTCGTCAGTGTTCACACTCGCTATTTATCTAGAACCATTACTAAGATATTTATATAAAATCATAAAATTATGTCAGTAATTTGTTTCTTCATATATAAATTATTATTATAATTTCTGATGACCTAAAGGAAAAATACTCACGGTTGACTTTTTATGATATAGTGGAGGATTTCTTTCCAAATTCATTTCATGTAGCGAGGTAAGTTTGAGTTGGTTGTCTGGGTAATGGTAAAGATTGATGGTTAAAAGAGTTCCTTCAAAATTCGAATAAAATTAGTGTACAGGCGATAATATATATTTTTTAAAAGATTATGACATTCGTTAAGTAATACGTAGTAATAGGGAAGAGAAGCTGTTTTAATACTTTTTTTGTCTTGAGTGATACAAAAAAACAACATGGCACTGGTTCTCTTTTTGTTAAAATCTCGATTATGCTAGCATATTTACACATTTAAAACGTGTTCTTCTTCCTATTACATGCGTAATCCTAAATAGATCCTAAGTTGAAATGGTTCCTCATTTAATAATATTTTTAAAAAAACATCATAAAAGCATTTTTATCGCCTATACCCAATTTTGTAGCGCATTATGTTTTAAACGTTGTCTGACATGCTACTTGCTTTCTTGTTTCCCCTCAGCATTTGAAAAGACATGTGCTTTATTTGCTAACTTTTGTTATTTATATAAAGTTACGTATATGTATATGTTTATATATTTCTATGTATAGGATTCACTCCTAAACTAATTAATCGATCATTATGAATTTTGGAACAACACTCTTTAGGTGTAAATGATCAAAATGTGGTATATATTTAGTTCAATTTCGTTTTATGCAAAGAGGACAAATAGGAGTGGAAGCCCCTCCTGCAAATTCTGATGACTCTGGTTTTTGTGAAATTTAAAAAATATGGATTAGACATCAAATAAAAGATATTCCCCAAATTTCAGTTTCTCTGGAGTATTTTAAAGGGATTTTAGGGGGCATAATATAGGCACAACCGCCCTTTGAAAATTCAAATATTTCACATTTGCATTAAATTTTATCCATAGACACTAATTAAGCAAGATTCTCTGAATTCTAATTTTTTTTTAAGACCCGTTAAACATTAGACATTTTTGTAGAATCAAAATCATGTCATAGATTTTGATCAAAATTGGAATAAGGATTCTAGAAATAAGGTATAGTATCATTATATCTTGATTTTAATTTTCGTAAGTTGTCATAAATGTTGTGCAAAACTGTTCTGACAAATTAATTTTAACCGTTCTGGGACGGGTAGTTTTATAGTATATATATATATATATATATGTATGTATATATATATATATATATATATATATATATATATATATATATATATATCAATACATATATATATATATATATATATATATATATATATATATGTATATATATATATATATATATATATATATATCAATACATATATATATATATATATATGTATATATATATATATATATATATATATATATATATATATATATATATATATATATATATATATATATATATATATATATATGTATTGATATACAAATAAATAAACATAGGTCTTTATTATAGAGTAGAGGATTAAAAATAATAAAACATATATCCCTATACTGTCTAGATTGAATCTTCCTTTGAGGTCACCAGATCTAAGCCTGGCTTTAAGACTCACATTACACATCCATCGTATTATTTCTCTTTGTGCAACACACGATCTCAAACCTCACTAGCCAGTATGTTGTCGTAAGAATACACATGCTGCATTTTGTTTTTATTTGGAGAAAAATTACTAAAATTCGTTGAAAACGAACTTAAAGTTCTGCCATTTAAAAACATAGCATTTCAAATAGACACACAGGAATCACCTTCAGGTTTCTCATAAAAATTCTATTTTCGTCCATATCATGAAATAAACCAACTCTGGCAGTTAAGCTTGGTTTTGGTTGATCCTGTTTTAATGTATACAAGAAAACTATTTAATGAGAATTCTCTAATACTTTACTTACAGTGTGACCCCCCCCCCCTCCCACCAAATAAAATGGCTACTCATGGAATTGTTACAAATTTGGTACAAATAAACTTCAGTTTATATCTGTGGTCTCTCTGGAACATTGTTGAAGACAGACGTTGGACTAGAAGATATCAGTCGAGGATACGTTCTCAACAATCAGTCTGCCAGAAACTGGGCCATTTTGGTGGCCTTTTATCTGTCGGGCTGAGGTATCGGTTCTGGGTAGTTCTAGAAGGTCCACTCTCTCAAGCCTTGCCTTCCCTCTTTGGGGAGGAATTAGTTTACTGCTATCTGTCTGAGGTGCCCTGACCGGAAGAATGCCGACGGGCTTCCCAGGTAATTTTTAACAGGCTAGAGTGCCCCTTCTGTAAGGGCGCTGGCTTGATTCTCTCCACCTTCCAGCCTTGTGCTACATCTTCCTGCGGTGGGAAAGAAGTAAATATCCAGTTTATGCCTGACTTGTCCACGAAGTTTCAGTCATGAATGTCCAACAGCCTTTGTTTTATTGCTGTTCAATAAAATGCTCTAAATGTGCAGCTCTGTGTCGATCAACACTGAGCACTATCTAGTTGCCGTTACGCAACCTTTGGTAGACAAAGAGGTCATATGAAGTTTGAATTATAGTTTCAACAGGATAACGACAATTCCCACACTTCAAATGACTTGTTGTAATGGCTATGGGGGCACTTTGGTGATCGTCTTATCAATAGGAAGTGTGATTCTGAATAAGCTTTACATTCACCGGACCATAACCTCTCAGATTTTTATGTGTGGGGTTTTCTCAACAATAATTTCTATCAAAACAATCCTCAGACTCTTACTGAACTAAACAGGACTATCACAGTTAAATCAGTGCCAAGAGAGAAGTGTGTCAGGTTGAATTTTGGAAAGGTCACTAAATATTTGAAACTCTAAGAGATTATCTTCGTTACATCAAAAAGTATAACAGATTTGAAAAAAAAGAGCATGCAAATATATGTGTGCACACGATTCCTTACTATGAGAGAATGTCGACTTTTAAGTAAAATGGTCAGATGTACTGTTCTGAAAGTTTCTACGGGTTCATCAGGAAAGAAATCTTTCTCAAAATTCTAGGACATTCGTAATTGTCTAATTAAAAGGCAACTCAATCTTCATCAAACTGACAATCTTTAATCTTCGTCATTGCTGTCATTCAAAAACATGGCATTTCAAATTGGCAAACAGGAATCTTCCTTGGTAAATTGTCCAGCCTCTAATGCAGTATCTCATCAAATTTCTATTTTCGTCCATAACAACAAACAAAAATAACTCAGAACTTGAACAAAATCTAAACTTGTCTCATAAAATAATTATTCACAATAAAGTAGAAGACAAATTTAAGTGTCATTGACATTGTGATAAGCAGTCACCTCTCTTCCCACATCACCCCCCTCCCCCTCCCTCGATACGAAAAAGACAAATATTTCAGATCGTGACCATTTCCTGACTTCTTTTGATGATATTAGAGAAATTAATTGTTTTTCTTTTTCCCTTTTTTCCTGGCACACTTTTGGTGGGAAATAAAAGCAGGCCATAAACATTTTAAAAACATGGACAGTCCTGGTGAAAGCAGTGAGGCAGAGTTTTTTCTTGATAAAATTTGTATTTACTTTAAAAGAGAAAGAAATTGTATAAAGAAAATATATAATAACAATAAGAAAAAATCGATAAAAACAAAATCAGTTAAAAAAAGAAAACACATTTCTTCAGTAAGAGTGTCCATTCAACCATTTTGAAATTGTATCTTTTCGGTTTATCTTTAATCAGTATTATTTTAGAGTTTTCCTTCTTCTAGACTAGTTGCCTTATAATAACTGGAGAGTCTAGTTTACCCTTTTATTTAACACGTAGCTGTTGACCTAGAGAAGAGGCTATCAGACATGTATACGATATATGCTGATGTAGGGAAACGAAATCTGGCCAGTGAGGATTGAGGACATGCATTGCATGGAAATGATATAAGAATATTATGGATGTATAATATCAGTTTTAAAGATGGGCGTAGATCTGATGACCTTGGAGTAAGATTAAATCTAGGCAGTATAGAGAGATGTAAGCAGAATAAGAAACTTCGTTGGTATGGTCACATTAAAAGAATAGATGAGAATTCTTGAGTTAGTAGATGTAGAAAAGTTGAGGTAGCAGGGTCATTTAGCAGGGAAATACCAAAGAAAACATGAAAGGAAGTGATAAGAATGGATTAGACAGAAAGAAGGATAAATAAAGACCTGGTCAGAGATTGGTTACTTTGGAATTCCAAGACATGATAGCATGTAAAACAGATGTTAAACCGAGTATAATGATGGTAGCTGGAGGGTGGGCAGATGGATTCATACCTTTCTCAAGAGTATTAGTAAAAATGATGCAATATCCCTAGCAGAGTTTGAACATAGCATGCCGATTCCACACTCAGCACCGTTAGCCACTGCACCACCATCACCATTTCCTATATATTCGATATAAATTAAGTTATTAACGGTTAGTGTAACACAGACGTTCTGGCCATTATTGAATTACCTTTGACGCCTTCTTTTATTTGGTGTGACCTGAGTCATTTTTTAATATATTTAAAGTAAACTCCAGAAACATTCAAAAGATTCTAAGGAGCTGGACTGAGCTCTAACTTCTTGTTCTCCCCTTGCAAAACATTCACAGCAAGAACTCGTTTTTCTATCACCACTGCAAAGAACTTTCCTTTATTCCTCTGTGTAACTAAAACCAGACAGAATTTCCAAGAACAGAGTATTTTCCAAGAATCTTCCATCTGAGGAACACGGTACCACGAGACTGCTTTCCTGTAGACTACAACATGGTCGACTTCAAGTTCAATGTCAACAAATACCCGTTGAGCTGTCCTCTTAAGTAATCAGATTTTGGTTATTTCGTCCATCGTTTTCAATTCTCTCATAGTACTGTTTCCTCATTTAACTGGTATTCTCATTGACTCTCATCCTTGAGTGGCTTTTGGCCTTCGTAAGTAGTGACTCATTAGTATATAAAAAGAAAAGATTTGGGACATGAATCTATGTATTGGCACAGGTAACATATGCATTTATATTATACAAGCAGAGTTACCCGGCATTGGCCATTTGTAATTAAAAAAACAAGCTATATACAAATTCATGTTCAGCAGTAATTTTGCCCTAATTCATTTATATATATATATATATATATATATATATATATAAATGAATAGATGCAAAAGTATTTTCATTTATCCCCACTATATTATTACACGTTCAGCTATTTAAGTCAATTGTACATTTAATATTTTCAAGTACATTATATATACCCAACGAAACACTGCCGAGACACACTTATCACGATGCCTCATTTGAATAATAATTTTATAAACACTCTCTAATAAATTAATATTCTGCACTATTCATTACTATTTTTGTTCTACAATTTCCTTATATATATGTAATAGTTTTCTTCATATTAACATTATTATTACTAGTAGTAGTAATATTAATTACAACGATTTTCATTAAATCGTTTAATATTCAAAATGATTATTTTGAAATTAGAAAGGTAACTTCCGGTTTTTGTTGTTGTTGCTGATGCCGCCGCCGACGCCGACGACGACAACGATGATAATTATTGTAAAGAAAACTATTAAATTTGCCATAAAAAGAAAAAAAAGAAAGAAAAAAGCCTATCCCCCTTTTCACAGAAAATAAAAAATCCAAAAGGGTAAAAAGCCGGCTTTCTCAACGGGCTAGCTGTAAATATTTTCGCTGCCTCTTTTTCCCACTTTAAAACACTCTCCTTTGTTACCTCTGCACAGGAAGTGTTTTTAATGGCGAATATTTTCCTCCTCAATCTTCTCTGAGCCTGCCTGCATCATCGAATGTACCTCTTATTGGACTTTTTACCCTTTTGGATTTTCTATTTTCGCCGTACCTGAAGTTGTGGCTTCTTGGATTTTAACTTTGAAACCTCTCTCATTACATATCGTGCCTTTCACGACCTACCTATCTACATCTTATTCTCTCCGCTGGACTTTTCGACACCGGACTTTTTAGCAATCGGACATTTGCTTGCATTCGGGCAGAGTTTTGCCCTGCGTTTCTTTCCCTACAACTTTTATTTCATTTTTTCAAATTTTAAATCTTGGCCATTGCCAACTTATCTATCCCAGCGACTTCCTCTGATGATAAGATTTTGATTTTTGAAAAGCCTGGCTTAAGGAAAATTTAACTTGAATAAATTGCCTTTTTGCGGAATATACCTTGCTCTGAGCAATTGAATTGAATTTTGATTTGGCTTTTGCTTCTCTAATTCCTTTCCTTTCTTCTTCATATATATATATATATATATATATATATATATATATATATATATATATATATATACATATTTGTATACATATATATACGGGTTGTTTGCATTTAAATGTAAAAAAAATCAGTCCACAATCATCATTTTTTTCATTTATTTTGGCGAATGCTAATATTTTTTTTTTAAAGAAATAACAAAATAACTAAAAATTATTGTGAACTGTTTTTTGTTTTTTTTTGGTCATTGAAATGAAACCAATCAGTATATATCCCCTGAAGCCAGAAACTTCATTGAGCTTATTTTTTGAAACAATTTGGATGTCATTATAAGAGATATATACCTTAAAATATATATTTTTTATATAAACTCAAATATATACATATATTACTTTTATTCACCCCAAACGATGAAATTGTCACTGAGATACAAAGGGCTACTGTCGATTATTAGACAGATTATTAGACAGATTTATAGGGGCATCCTGAGTGGGATTTTGTACAGCAAGATGTGGTTCACATTATATATAAATTTCTGCATAGTGGTAAAGTCGGGAAAACAGGGAGCAGGGAGGGAATTCCAAAGGCAAGCGGTTCGAGGAAAAAAAGCTATTAAAGTAGAAAGCTTTCCGGCATCTGAGATAATCTACAGTGAAGGGATGAGATTTTGCTGTTTGCTGCGTTGAGGGGGCACAAGTGCACCAATTTCATCAGAGCATATTCCATTCAGTTAGTTATAAAACAAACACAAGGATGCAACACTGCGGCGGTGTAACTGGGTCTGGAGTTTGGTAGACAGTGTAGGACCTATTAGGCTAGAGGGTTTTTTTTACTCTGTCTAAGAGGGAGAGACTAGTGGTTGGTGCACCAGCTCAGATATGGCAAAAATACTTCATGCATTGGAGAATGGTGGCTTTTTAGATATCTAGGATACTGGAAGTGTGAGAAGTTTTCTAGTCTAGTAGAGGGAGCCCACCTTCTTTACAGCAGACTTGGCAGTATCTTCTACGTATGTGTTCGAATTCATGTTACCTGTGAATGTTAGGCCGAAGAGTTTGAATCTTGGTCTCTCATGTAGGGTGCTATCAGCCATGGCAATCGGTGGTTGGAAAGGTTTCTTATAATTGTTAAAGAAAAGGATCTTTGTCTTAGTAGTATTAAATGTAACTATTCATTTGTGGTCCCATATCACTACAGCTGAAGGTTATAGGTTGAAAAGTTCAAATTGTAAAATTTTATTCCAATAACTATAGGAGAATCTTTGATGAAAAAAAGAAAAAAATGATAAATGTTTTGAAAGGTTTCTTATAATTGTTAAAAGAAAGGAGCCTTGTCTGAGTAGTATTAAATGTAACCATTCATTTGTGGCCCAATTCAACTACAGGCTGGAAGTCATTTTCTAAGGATTCTGCCATAGCCTTGAATATGTGTGCATTTGATTTACTTACATGTCGAAAATAGAGCATAGTATTATCAGCAAATATATCCATCTTGGACTTGATTGCATCAGAGAGGTCATTTATGAAAATCAGGTTAAAGAATCGACCCTTGAGGCACACCTGCATTCATGTGATGTTGTTTAGATGTACGGCCATCGAAGATGATCTGGATCTTTCTTTTAGATAGGAGGGATCTGATTATATTAAATATTCGTTCAGTAATACTGTACAAATTAATTTTCATGAGAAGACCTTCATGCCACACCTTGTCAATGGTGTTGGATATATCAAACGCTACCACACTAGCTTCACCTAGTGTATAGTATATGCGTTCAGAGATGACTGTTAGGATATCTGCTGTAGAACAAGATTATCTAAATCCATACTGCTGGTCAAAAAAAAGTTTGGCATTTTCGAGGTGGTGGGATATATATATATATATATATATATATATATATATATATATTTATATATATATATATATATATATATATATATATATATATATATATTAAATTAGTTTTACCTACATACGCCGGCGTTTCAAGCTTTCACTCTCATCAGTGTAGGAAGTGACAATTTAAGACGGTCACAGAGCGCAAACCTGGTTCACAGAGTCAACCAAGACTCCGCACGTTTTCACTCTATCCCTAAGGCCATTAGGAATTATCACGTGATACAGAAAAAATTAAGTTCTATTTCTTACCTATAGCTAAGTGACAGTCTGTTTTTAATATTTTCAAACAGTGCTCACCTTTAATTTCTTAAATGGGCTTTATAACAATATTTATGAATAAATATGAAATTAGTTTTACATACATACGCCAGCGTTTCAAGCTTTTGCTCTCATCATTGTAGGAAGTGACAATTTCAGACTGTCACAGGGCGCAAACCCGGTTGACAGAGTCAACGAAGACACCATACGCTTTTGCTCTACCTCCAAGACAATCAGGAATTATCATGTGATACAGGAGAAATAAAGTTCTGATGACCTCTGTTAAGTCTTGAAAGATAATAAATACCCCTTGTAAGGGTGGCTGCATGTTTAATAATGAAGTCAGGGTTGCGCAATCCTCAACCATTTCTCTCCTGAGTCGGCATTGGCTGATTCCTATGGCAAGTAGAAGTCCAGGATGACTAGAAACAATGCCAAGAAAGGCCGAGAGCACATACAGCACCTGATATTCACAAATAGTTACCTATTTAATACTGACCGGGCTCAACGTCGCTTAACTTCAGTTTTCTTTCACCCTTAAATTAAGAAAAATAAATCTTATTGGTACTCTTAGTCATCAAGAACTTATGATTTGTTCCCCAACCCAACTCGATGCAGAACTTGGTGAAATTACCAATATTTTTCTTGCCAATAGATATCCTATCAATATCACAAAAAGCACCATTGCATGAAAAGTTGCCATATTTAATATTGACAAATTTATTGGCCCGTCACGATGTCCTATCTATTTGAAACTTCGATGGTTAGGTCCCGACGGCCTTGACATTATCAAAAGGATTTCTTCTACTCCATGCTGTTTTGCAGCAACCATGCTGAGAGTATTTATTTAACCCCTCTCCAGGAGGTTAGGCACAAGGCCAGTTTTATCTTACTCCCACAAGTAAGATGTGACCCAAGATCGGGTCGGGAAAGTGGGGTTTGAAAAGCCAGCACCCGAGAAAGTGATCACTCTAGCCATTAAAAATTGCCTGGGCAGCCCCGTCGGCATTCCCCGGTAGGGGCCACTCAGGCAGTAAGCAATAAACTTACTCCTCCCCAAAGAGGAGAGGTAAAGCCTGGGAGGGTGGACCTCCTAGAACTGCACAGGACTGACCGATAGACCGGCGTAAATCAAGCCCCGAAGGCCAAGACAATACCAGTTTATGCGGTGTAGTATCCATCGGAACAAATACTACACTTTGATATTAGCCAAAAGACCAAGAACACTAAGAGTAGTCTACATGACACAAACCTTTTTCTCTTCTTTTCGTAAGTATGTTTTGCCAGCTGTTCAAAAGAATTCTGTTGTTTATAAATTCCTATGTTAGTGTGGAGCTGACTACATTGGCAAGACATCCCAAAGGTTAGAAGTGAGAATAGCCCAACATGTACCACATGATATTCGTTTACACAAGGTTTCAAGATCATCAGGGAACTTTCAAGCACATGAATCTGCCTTCAGTAATCACCTGGTTGGTACAAATATTTGTTCTGACCAATAATCTGATGGGTGGTTTTCTGTTTTACACAGTGCCAGGTCGAACTATCATTTCAATATTATTGATGCGTTAGTTATTAACAATTCTCGACCTAGCATATGTAGACAAAAGATTTTGAAACATCAGTTAGAGAGTTTCCACGATTCAAATCCCCCATAAGCTTGAGAAATTTACCCCTTTTTTTGTCTTTCAGTGATTTCTCCAACTTAAACAATTTCCCCCTCATTTCTCATCCGATTTTCTCAGTTTTTAATTAATCATTCTGACGTTTCCTTTTAGAGAGTCAGACGATAATGCCTTAACGAAAATTTTAGCAATTGTCTTTTTTCCCCACCCGCTCCTTTTCATTGATCAATAAATAATGTTTTCTCTCAAATTTATCTAACCATTTTGTTCTACTAGAAATCTACTTTTATATATATATATATATATATATATATATATATATATATATATATATATATATATATATATATATTATGGGAATCGCTCCAGACAAAGCATGAAGCCACTTGATGTAAGATACTAAAAAGAATGAAAGATGATTATCGCAAAGACAGGAGATGCCTATTGATCTTAGTCTTGAAAAGACCAAGGCTATGGGTAGGAGGAAACCCGTCAGCAGGGAGAGAGTTCAACAAGCCTGCAGTTCTGGAAAAGAAGCTACTAGAATAGGAAGCTGTATTACAATTAGGTATCAAAACAGCGAATTGATGGAGACCACTAGACCAACAAGTCAAACAAGCTGGGACAAAGGAAGCAGGGAATATATCAGACAATTCTGAAGAACACATGCCATAATAGTATTTATAGAAAAAACTGAGACTAGCAACATTACGTCTGTGAGAGAGGGTGGCAAGAAAAAGAAGGGGTGAGGCTAATCAAATTACAGATATATTTCTTAACCTTATCAAGAACCTTCAAATGGGACAGAGATTCACCAGCCCAAACATGACAACAGTACACCATATATGGTCTGGTAGTAGATTTGTAGAGATAGAGAATAGCCTCAAGTGTGAGAAAGTGTTTGGAGCGATAGAGAGAACCGACTGTACGAGAAGCAGAATGAACAATGGATCTAATGTATGAACTCCAAGAAAAATTTGATGAGAAAGAGAGACCAATAAGTTTCTGGGTCGATTTCTCCACAGGAACAGAGCCATCTATGAGAATCTCAGGAAGAAAAGGGACGCCTATGATTGAAAGACACGAGCTGACTCTAAACAGGATTAAACGAAATAAGCCATTTTGTGGTCCAATCCACAACCGAACCCAGGTCAACTTTTATATCAGCTGCATATTTCAACTGATAACAAAGAGATGGGCGAGAAGCAACACCATAATTAAGAATGGTATCATCAGCATAGATGTTAATCTTCTGAATAATATTCTCTGGAAGATCATTGATATAGAGAAGAAACGGTGTTTTGTCTAGAATAGAGCCCTGAGGAACACCAGCATTGATAAAAAAAGAGAATGAGAAGACACTATCCAGTGTTACTTGTAAGCTTCAATCAGAAAGAAAAGATCTAATAATGTCAAGAACCTTACTACTAATACCATAACCCTGAAGTTTGTGTAGAAGACCAAAATGTCATACTCTGTTGAAATTTCACACACAATGGCCCTACCCTCTCCTGAATTATCCATAAACCGACAGATCGGCTCAGTTACAAAAGTTAAACGATCAGCAGTTGAACGACAACCACAAAAGAGGCCCAAAATTTGTTATTATAATGTAGACATGTACCATCAATTCAACATCAACAAAATATTTTCTGAAACCCATCATCATTTCCTTATAGGTCAAGTTAGAGTTGTTACATAACCACAAAACATTAAACCAGAGTTTCCGACAATATTCAGACATTCAGTATTACCTTAATTTATATTTTTCTTCATTTTTTAGATGATAAGATATGAAATTTGATTTAGAGACAAACGTTAATCTTTCTTAAAAAATGCAGAAAATAACCATGGAATTACCACTCCAGCCCAGTTGGTCAACAGCTCCGTCGAACATTGTGATTAAACAAATAATTTTTAATTTCCTTTTGAAAAAAAATTAGCGATCTTAACAAAAGGAATCTATCTGTTTTAAAATACACTAGGGTGCCCGTCACACCAATGAAACATTCCCTCATCTCTCAGGATAATTTCAATTCCTCTAACAAATTACAAGAATATCCGGTCCTATCTGCAGATGCATTGAGTTCACACAAAAAGGAGATTATTCTTATCCCCCCCCCCTCCAAAAATTTTTTTTTTAAATTGCTCAACTTATCAACTTTTCGAAAAATTTATTTTGGGATGAGAATAATCTCATCTTACTGTGAACTTGTTTCTTTCTATCCAACATTAAATATTTGGTTCAGTCGTGATTAGCTCCCTTTGACAGTCAAATTATTTCTACAGCGAATTGGGACCTGACAATATTCTATGACTTAGGATCCCATGATTACTTTCCTTAGCGACAGGCATTTTTTGTCTCATAAGCATACAACTAAAGTTTGAACAGTTGTCTTTACATATATATATATATATATATATATATATATATATATATATATATATATATATATAGGGAGCATGGCATTATTTAAACAGGTGTTGTTGAATGACACAGAATTTTCGGGTTTGTTGATTATTTTAGTGGTATTCTCGGTACGTCGAGCAAGCTTTCTGGTCTCCGGTGGTAGCTGGTATAGTATGCTTCTGAGCGTTCTTGATTCGACCATCACTTGAGCGTTTTCGATCTTCCTGGTCATCATCAGGAGTAGGGTTTTTATCTCTAAGAAGACTTGAATAATTGTGGTTTTTTATACTTTTCTTGTAGGTTTTTGGTAGGAGGAGAGGAAGAGTTAAAGAAGAGAAAGGGGTTAAGTCTTATTTATTTTTTATTTTCAACCAAACGCTAAAGAAAATTCCGTGTTGGTACAAATAAATGTAGTAGACTGTTCAATTCTATTTATTTATATTATAATGTTACAGAAGATCAGGTCAAATGAACATGATGTCATAGGTTTCAAGCCTGGAGCGGATCCAGAATGAACATTAATGTTTCCTTGGGTTTATTTATAATAATAAACAAGTCGTCCTGGCTATGTTCAGCCGTATTTGATTTGAAAAGAAAGTTATGTGTTATGAATTCTTCTGGGAGGCAGTTTACTGGTTTTTTTTCTTTCCTTTCTTTTTTCAGTATTTAAATTAGTGGGGGTCTTTATGTAGAAAACTTCAGAAACGGTTTATGGAGAAATTAATAAATAGGAAACATTCTTTCAGAGGAGAGGGAGAGGGAGAGGGAGAAGAGAAACAAAACAAAACAAAAGTTAAATTTTACGGTCACTCTCTTGCCATGTTTGCTGTAGAAGACTTCAAAAAAGGTTTATGGAGTAATTACTAAATCGGAAAAAAGAGAGAAGAGAAACAAACAAAACGAAACAAAGGTTAACAAAGGTTAACAAACGAATTTTTCCTATTAATTTTTACGCTTGAAATCTATGGTACCATGTTGATTTGACCTGACTTTCTGTAACATTTCTAATAAATAAATATATATATAATCGAGCACTCTGTTGGATTTCTTTCTACCAAACGAAACCAAAGATTATATAGGATCAAATATAAACCAAAGTAAACATTTTTAGTAGATGGAACCTATTGTGAAGAGGATTAGCTCAATATACGAGATAGAGCAATTGTAGAGATAGAAGAAAAAAGAGTGATAAATATGCGACGATTGTCCAAATTTATTCTAAATTTCAATTGTTCAATGCAAGGTGTATTCAGTAATAAACTAGTGTTTATTATTCTTTCCTTAAGCCAAGGCTTTTCAAAGATCGAAATCTTATCATCAGAGGAGAAGTACAGATGGATAAGTTGGCTTTCGAAAAAACCAAAGTTCAAATATTTGAAAAATATGAAAATTATTATTAAAAGAATTTTTGTTAAAAAAACGCAGTGAATGAAAGGAAAAGTTCCGTGAAAAAGATATGCAAATTGTCCGGGTGGTAAATTTCCGTTGAAAAGAAGTCCGATGAATTGTAGAATGTGAAGATAAACTCATTTATTGAACAATTGAAATTTGAAATAAATTTGGACAATCGTCGCATATTTATCAGTCTTTTTTCTTCTATCTCTCTCTCTCTATATATATATAATAATGAATAAATAAATATATATATATATATATATATATATATATATATATATATATATATATATATATATATATATATATATATTATATACGAGAAGAATAATCAAAATCATGTAATGGATGTTGCTTAAAATTAAAATGAGGATTCTAGACATAGAGTTTAGTATCATTATATCTTCATTTTAATCTTCGTTGGTGCAAAAATGTTCTGTTCGTGGGATTAATTTTACCTGTCCTGGGACGAGTATTCTTTTAGTTTTTATAAAGTTATAATTTTTAAAAAGTTGATGATTTAAATGTGATTTAACTTTCTACATTTCATAAAACGTCAGAAGGATTTAAAATTAATAAAAATCTTCTGTCACTCAATTTTCAAGGAAAATTCCAAAAAAAAAAAATATAAAATAATTAAATTTAATTATAAATACTCCTGGGAAACGCCGGGTCGGGAAAGCTAGTGTATATTTATATATATGTAACTTTTACATTAATAAATTATTTACTCGTTACAATTAATTTTTATTATTTTTAATTCTAACTTGTACTGGCTTAAGCAAGGATGTAAATTTAATAACATTTCAAATAATACACACTTAAAAACTGTGTATTCACTTTGATGGTCAATACGGTATTTGAGTGATGGTTAGTTTCATGGGTACATATATACTTTGCGAATAAAGAAAAATAAATGTACACAAGACATTTTCTGCAGAAACCCATAGCAACAAATGAGGGGAAATAAGTCTCATGACACACTAAAACGTGAAAGAATTATTCAAAATATGTTTTTCAAGAATTATTCAGCGCAGTATTATATCTTAGCAACAGTATCATAAAGTTCTATCAAACACAATATTATTATTTATTGCAAACATATTTCTTTTTTATTACTTCTGTTTGTCTCTATGAGTAGAATTTGCAGCTCTTTTAGGAAAGCCTATTCTTTTTCATTCAAACTAATAATAAACAAACAAAAAACATTATTGTGCCATTCAAATTCTTTGACATCTACAGAAGAGGTTTGCCTAACATTGGCTACGAAATGCTACTCAGAGGAATAGCAAGAAGACAAGCTGATTTTACTTGTTTCATCTGACAAGAGAATCTTACATGCGAGGGTCAGCAGTATGATACTCCATTCTATATTGATTTACTCCTCTCCAGAAGTTAGGCACAAGGCCAGTTTTTATCTTACTCCCACAAGTAAGATGTGACCCAAGGTTGGGTCGGGAAAGTGGGGGTTAAAAATTGCCTGAGCAGCCCCGTCGGCATTCCCCGGTAGGGGCGCCTCAGGCAGTAAGCAATAAACTTACTCCTCTCCAAAGAGGGGAGGCGAAGCCTGAGAGGGTAGACCTCCTAGAACTGCACAGGACAGACCCATAGACCGGCGTAAATCAAGCCCCGAAGGACAAGACAATACCAGTCTATGGGGGTGCAGTATCCATCGGAACAGATACTACACTTTGATCTTATTCTATAGTTATTCATTTATTTATAATCATTTTATATTCATACGAGAAGAATACCCATCAAAGGACGAGTAAAATTCATTCACCAAATAGTACAGTTGTGCACTACTTTTATGTCTCCTTACGAAGAGTAAATCAAGATATAATACTACTAAACCGTATGTCCAGAATCCTTATTCCAATTTTGCTCAAAATCGATTACATGATTTTGATTCTAGAAAATTTTATTTATTCATTTAATTATTGGTCCCTTGATGTATAAAATCGGGGGACATGTTTTGAGGCATGTCCGTCTGTCCGTCATCCGTCCAAATTTTTCTCCGCAGCCATCCATTGAATTTCTCTGAAATTTTGCATGAAGTTGTAACTTTAGTCAGGTTAGAAAGTGACATTCTCCGATTTTTGAAAAAGAATCTGGTTAGCCCCCCAGGGAGTCAAAAGGCCCCGAAATGGCAAAAAATTACATATTTTCCCCATAACTTTTCATCCATCCATTCAATTTCTCTGAAACTTGGCCAAAATGTGGAGGCATTTGTTCCTAATAGAAAATAAGTACGCTGACCTTGAAAAAAATCTGGTTCGCGCCCCCAGGGGGTCAAAAGCCCCCAAAATGGCAAAAAATGACCCATTTCTCCCATAACGTTTGATCCATCCATTCAATTTTTCTGAAACTTGGCCAAAATGTAGAGGCAATTGTTCTGGATATAAAATGAGCATCCTTGACCTCAGAAAAATTCTGGTTCGCGCCCCAGGGGGTCAAAGGGGGGTCAAAAATGCCCCAAATTGCCCAAATTTATTGCATTTTACACTCACCACATCGAGTCACATACAGAGGGGGACCACGCACGCGCGGCTTGTTTATTTAGATTTTACTTTTATATTTATATGCTCATGTCTCTTCAATCTATTATTAGTGATATGATATTTTTATTTACTGTACACGATATAAATTTTTACAGTTAATCGAGAGTTCATATCGACTATTTGATAGATTAGGATTGTCGTAGATTGTCACAAGGCCTAGTTTACGTTGAGCCAGAGAAGGTATGGAGCATATACATGTTTACCCTCACCAATATATACATGTTAAAGTCCACATGTTTAAAAACATGAAAACATTGATTTGAGAAATGAATACATGATAAGAATAAACACAGCAGTATAAAATGTTTTTTATTATGATTTATATTTTAAGTCTGTGAATTACTATTTTTAGGTAATGACTTTATTATCAAATGTATTTTTCAAACTGACAAAAATTTAGCAAATTTTTTTTTTTTTTAAATATTAGCAGTGTGCGTCTTAACAATAACCGTCATGTCATGTGCAGACAGGTTAAAAGAAAGAGAAAAAATTAAAATTCAGTTAAAATTGAATCAATGACATGTAATTTCGCTCTATTTTTGATACTGGGCTTCTGCCTGTTAATTAAAATTGCGTCTTTTATCCTCAAATTTCCAATGTTTCTCACCATTGATGACTACAATCATTTTGGCTAGGAATAAAGTGTAGTATCTGTTTTAATACTACATGTCATATTTTCTATCGTCAGTCAGTGAAGGAGAAATCTTTCTAGACTGAACCAATTTTTGTTTTTGTTTCAATCGAGAGTACCACTTTGTGGAGAGCTGGATATTCCTCATATTAAACACCGACCTTGTGTCTAGCTCTCTCATGGGGAGGCAAGCAAAAGATTTCATAATAAATAAATGCCAAACTCTTTGAAACATCTGTATGAAAAATAAACTGAAAAAAGCAACAACAAAAAACAGCGATCAAAGAAGATGATCAAAGTTATAGAAGATTGAGAAAGGAGGAGGTAAATCGTGGCAACACATATGTAATGCACTCATATATGCTTAAAGAAAAAGATCATTTGAACAACTTTTTGGGATTCCTAAAGGAAGTAAGATTCTACAAAAAATATAAATACTAAATTAGAAACATAAAGTACTAATGCGAACGCTGAAAAGATGTATGGATGACCACAGGAAGAACTACATTAATACAAAAAGACACCGAAAAGTGAACGATCCCACAAGCAACTACAGACCAATAACCTGTTTACCAACAATGTGGAAAATCCTAATGGCACAACTGAGAGAACAGATCTACTGCTTCCTTAATAATCGTAGATTACTACTTGAGGAAGAGAAAAGGATGCTGGAAAGAGAAAAGAGGGACGCATGATCTCTTATAACTAGATCAAATAATCCTGAAGGAGTAAAAAGTAGAAAACAGAACATAGCCTTGACAAGAAATCTTACTACAAGATCCCTCAAGTATCGATAATTGAGTGCTTAAAGATGTACAAAATATCCAACAAGCTTATCAATCTTATTAACAATTTGAACATGGAGACTAGAGCTGACAGCTGGATGACAACGCCTGACTAAGATATGAATACAGAGAGACATCTCCCAAGGAAACTCTTTATCACCACTACTGTTTATTATAGTCATGATGCCACTCAACAACATACTCGGGAAATGTGATGCCAGATAAAGGGATTACAATGTTTCTAATGTGGCACTTACGAGGTGTTTATTTACTGAGAAAACATTCATTGCCATGCGCTCTTTGATCGTTACATAGAGATTTCATAATGTGCCTCCAATGTAGAACTCACTACAAACGTTGTAGGTGACCTTATAGACGACATGCAATCTCATACCGATTGGACAGTTGCTAGGACAGCTGGGGATGTATCATGTGTGTATAATGGTTTGGGCAGCATTCTCCTCAGAAAAGGTCCCGTGTGTGGGAATCATATTTTCATTTCTTTATCGTGAGATAGCTAGTCAAATGGCAGCGGCAGTTCTTTCATTAAAGTGCGGAAGCCTCAGGTAGTGTACGCTATCCCCATGGTAGTACGCTCTCCCTGGCAGCTTCCTTATAATCATGAGAATCGTTCAGAATTCCATTCTTCTGGTGAGTGTCATCATTCTCGCCGTATTTGTCTTGTATCTGGAAGACCTTGTCTCGTGTGTAAGCCACTTTTGCTTTACAAGGGAACAGCGGAATCATAATGCACACACATGTCTCTGCAAGCAGTCTTCTTGAAACATGGATATGGATTTTTTTCTTAGCTTATTCAGATGCATCAGTGACTCGTAGGTTTCTCATAGCTGTATTTGTAGTGGTGTTATTGGTGGTGCCACTGTCGCTATAGTCTATATGAGAATATTGGTTACTGGTGTTAGCTGTATTGGTGTAGATATTATTAAAAGAGTTATAGCAGTGTTTACGTAGAATCGACTGGAGTATGTCTGATATGATCTTTTTTCATATCTAAATCAGTTGTTAGCAATTGTTAATCATGTTTTGTAAGTAGGATATGTCAAGAAAGCCTTGTTCGTAAAGTAGATATAGTTACTTTATGGTAAGGCACTTCTTTAAGCAGTTGTCTAAGGACTTTTTTTATAAATAACTTGAAGAATATCCGTTCCAGAGCCCAGTAAAATTAATTCCCCAAACAGAACAGTTTGGCACCACTTCTATGTCCCCTTACGAAGATTAAAATCAAAATATAATGATACTAAACCTTATGTGTAGAATCCTGACTCCAATTTTGATCCAAATCCATTACAGGATTTTGATTCTAAAAACTGTCTAAAATTTAAGGCTTAAAGCTTAAGGGGTCTTAAAATTCAGGAAATCTTGCCTAATTGCTGTCTAATGACTATGAATCAAATTCAATGCAAATCTGAAATATTTGAATTTTCAGACGTGAGGTTGTTCCAATATTTTTCCCTGTAAAAACTCTATAAAATACTCCAAATAAACTGAAATTTGAGGAGTATTTATTAATTGTTAAAATTTCACAAAAGTCGGAGATATCTAAATTTTCATGAAGGTCTCTGCTTCTTTTTTGTCCCCTTTGTATAAAACTACATTAAACTAAATATAACCCAGATTACCCCCTCTTACGCCTAGCAGCTGTGTTCCAAAATTCATAATGATCGATTAACTTGTTTAATAGTGAATCTTATACATAAAAATGTATAAACGTATACACATACTTAACTTTATATAAATAAAATGTGTGAGAAGTTGTGTGAGGTTTTCAAGCTATTTATATTGAAACATAGGTGTATTTTTCTGATAGTGTTTGGAATAACGTTGTGTTTTAGGTAATAATGTTGTGTTTTAGGTATAGGTTCAGGGGGGGGGGGTGATCTAGCAACATGTTTTTTTGTTTTTTATTTTATAATTTGAACAGTTTTAGCATGAACATACATTCGATCCGACTCAGGTATGATAAGCATAAAGAGGCATAATATATATAATAAATATATAAATGATATTGTATATACAGGGTAGGCCAAAATAAGGGTCCTATCTTTAAATTTGAATAACTTGAATTTGAATAACTTCCACAAAATAAAAGTTAAACTCACCAAACTTTATGTGTGTGTAGACTGATCCTTCCGAGATTTTTTGAAATAAACAAAACAAATTTTAGCCGAAAAACACTTCTTAAAACTTACAAAAACTAAAGTATTGTTTTTTACACTGTTTTGAGTTTTTTAAGCAAAAATAATGTTTTCTAAATGAGGGTACGTTCCTTAGGGCTAATAAGGCTCATGCTTGCTTCGGAAGGGGTCCTTTACTTATTCTAAAAAAAAATCAAAAAAAAATCAATAAATAAAAAAGTTATGAATTTTAAAAAATAGGACCCTTACTTTTGCCCACCCTGTATATATATATATATATATATATATATATATATAATGCATAATGATATATATGGTATATTTCCTTTTCATCTCTGGAGATGGTTCGGTGAGCGCATTGATTAAGATGTTGGATCTTAAAAAGTCAGTGATGACTGAGGTCCCAAGTTTTAGTTGTGTGGGCGACAGGTCAACTTTATATAGCCACACTGGCGAGTTTTAATGAAGACGAAACAAGCTTGTCCGTGGATATAAGTATTAGATTAATTACATAATAATAATTATATCTATATAATAAATGTTAATAAAATTTACTTTGCTTATAAACTTACTGCAGTTTCATGGCAACACTGATGATCTGGAATAAATAGATTCCTGGTTAAAAATCGGTTCAGCACTTTGCCATATTTGTACTAATATTTAGTATTTGCATTAATGTATATGCATATATATATGTATGTATATGTATATATATATGTATATGTATATATATATGTATATATGTATATATATATATATATATATATATATATATATATGTATATTCTATTTATATATGTATATATATATATGTATATGTATATTCTATTTATATATGTATATGTATATTCTATTTATATATGTATATATATATATATTTATATGCTCCTATTTTTATAAACATTGCTTGCAAACATAATTTCAGATCTTATTGAGTTGTGGCACTTCTATTCAGACGACATTTTTTCTGACTGATTAATATTATATGTGTATGTATGCGTGTGTGTGTGCATGTGTCTACGTGCGTGTGCATGTGTATCTTGATTTGCAGACTCCAATGGGATTGCTTTATAAAGATGATTGGTTCATATCTTGCCTTTGGATATTTGTGCAAAACAACTCCGAGTTCTGATAATCAAAATGATAGCTGTTGTGTTGTCACACTTGAAACTTATTTTCCTCATTTTCACTTCATGTCTACAAGCCAACATCTACGCATTTACATATATAGATACTAACTGCTGTATACTATTTACATTTGATAGAATTATAATAATTATGACAATGAATGAAACTAAATGAATCCTAGTGTAACAAACACATATTAAATACCATATACAATCTAGATTTGTTGAGGTGATTGAGTAGCCATAATCATTATAATTGAAGTTTTAGTTAAGGTTGACGGTTTCTCTAACTTCATGTTTAAAACAGATAAAATATCCCTCCGAAGAAAGAGTATATAATGCGATTATTGTTTAACTGAAAATCCCTTTTTATTTTAGCAAAACTGGAAAGGAATTAAAAACATCCAATAGTAATTTTTACAAAAAGTGGGGGCCCATGCATCCTAGCAGATTCTAATCCTAGGATCGTGAGTTGGTTGGGGACAGCCTTAGCACATTCGTTTCCTTGTGCGGCTTGACTCCAACTGTTTAAAAGCGAGAAAAAACACTTGCATTGGCACACTTCGAAGAACTGGTAAAACAAACTGTATTCATATGCCAAGCCATTCTATTGGTCGATGGACTAATTACTCAGTGCTAAATTTTGTCTATTTACATCGAGAGAAAATAGTCCATCAAAACATGTTACTGTTGCAACGTTTTAGTTTATAATTTCTTAGCATTTTATTTAAAAGTATAAACATGGCAGTGAAACATGGGCCTCAAACGCTTCTGACTTGCAACGGCTTCAGCGTAATGACCGTGCCATGATCAGGAAAGATGTGCGTCAGTAAATTAGAGGAGAGAATCCTTTCAGTCGTGTTCTATCAGAAGCTTGGTATTGGTGGGATTTGAGATACCTTACATGCTCGGCGTCTCAGGTGGTTTGCCATGTACTGCATGTCACATCCTGTATCAACTAAATAACATGCTTCGATACCCCCAGCACAAGAGTGGATGGAAGACCAAAGGTAAACCTGGCTTGGTTGTGTACGAAGTGACTTGCCTACTGGCAACATGGCTGGTATCAACCCTATAGATTAGACCGCATGGAGAGCAGGCATGAGACGTTGCCTGATGTTGCCCACCCTGGAGTCCGGGACACCTGCAGCACCTTAAACATCATCATCATCATCATCATCATCATCATCATCATCATCATCATCATCATCATCATGCTGCTCATGATGAAACATTGTTTTCAGAAAAGTATTATTGATGAATAGCAGTATATAAAAATATATACTGTGGCAAAAGTTATTAGTACAACCCCCCCCCCCAAAAAAGCCTTGTGTTACATGCGTGAATGTTTGTTGAAAACAGAAGGACTTCATAAACAAAATATCACTAAAGATAAGACCTCTCACATACAAGATTTTTGGCAGTGAGTCATATGTGAGTTTTCCTTGCCGGTAGCAGAAAGCTGCGACAGAGTGCTTTCAAATACAGATTCTCTGACAGCTTATCTGAGTGTAACTTATCAGTTGCAAAAAAAAACATTAGCACCTATTTTAAGTATCTTTACCGAAAATGATTTAGTAGAATCCATATTTTATCATTTTTACGATCTGGACATGCTATGATAAGAAAGAAGGAAAGTAATCAACGTGTTTAATATTTTTATCGATCATTTGGTAATTTTTTTTTCATTTGAAAGTGACCTAACTCTCACAAAGAATTAATCTATTTTTAAATGTATAATAATTTTTATATGTATAAATAACTATCATTGCTGACTAGAGTTACAAAAGAAAATTGTTATTTTTTTATGCATAAAACTATGTCGTTTACTTAATATTAAATGTCATTGTTTCGTTTTTATATGTCTGTATGTGGAAGATTTTTTAAATTATTTTTTATTGGTGGCCATGTTTTGCATTACAATGAAAGAATCATTTTTGTTTGAAAAATAAAAGTAAAATCTGTGGAATTACGATAATAAGGATCCAATGATCACGAAAGGCCACTTCTAACATTACATGAAGACAACATTTTAAGTAGATGTTATCTGTGAAATTAGTTTATATGGTAATTGTGAATGCAAGAGTTTTCTATGTTAGCCGGTCAAAATTCAGGAAGGGGACATTTTGTCTTCAGCACCATCCTCTTCTGGAATACATGCGCACGGGGAATTGTCTTGCCTCAACACCGCCTGCTTGCTCAGAAGCGGTCTTTTTCAAATCAACCAGCATGGGATTCGGACGTCCGATGAGCTTGCGTTAGATGTTGGTCATTCTGGGACAAGTAGCTTGGTAAAATAGAGGTAAGCAACGCAGAGTTCTCTGAACCGATTTAAGTTTTCGCTTTCTTTCAATTTTCTTTGTTTTGTTT
The DNA here is from genome assembly GCA_963556195.1 of Sepiola atlantica. NCBI lineage: Eukaryota > Metazoa > Mollusca > Cephalopoda > Sepiida > Sepiolidae > Sepiola > Sepiola atlantica. The sequence continues at coordinate 201,151,546 of OY744521.1, read as the reverse complement.
CTTAGAACATGTTTGCAAGACTGATTTATTTCCTGTAGTTACAGTTTTACGGTGAAAAAAAGGTGTTATATTCAGCGTTGGCCACATGCACGCATAATAAATACATTCGCATGTACTACTCGTCTTCCGAGATTTTTTGCCTCAGATTGCTTGCTGCTACAGTAATATTAAGTAATTATAAGAAATAAGTAGGTTAATACTTATTTTAAAAATATAATTGATTATCTCCAATCGGACACAGGTCAAGCAATGTAGAAAATTCTATTTTTAAATTTCGTCTTCGGCTGGAACTATTTAGATAATAAGCAAAAAATTCTTACATTTTAAAAATCTTCCTAGCCGGAAGAAGTATTTTTTTAAAGAAACTAACGCAAATTACATTTTAGTGTAAATAACATGGTACAAAGATACAAAGGAAGAAATAGCTAGTCAGAATAAAATATCGATTTTTTATATTGTTGTGGACCTAGGTAAAGCTGAATGAATGACACAGGAACACATGGTTTAAATGAACAAAGGTATATATTATATAATAGAAAGAAAGAGATACAAGGAGATGTTGCTCTCAACCGCCATTGCCGGTTTGCCTGGGAAGAAGAGAACAAGTGTCACGTGCTTCCCGTATTTATAAGGTGGACGAGTCCATTAGTTCTTTGTAGGTAGGTACGGCACCATAACACCCCCCTTCCAAGCCTTACCTCCTCAGGAGTCTTAATAACGTTTCCTTTTCGGATCTATCTCTAGGTAGTCCGGAGCCATTCGTTTTCTTTTTGGTTGTCGTTTACGTGTGACTACCTGGGGTGCTGGTAAGTTGAAGGTGTCATATATCACGTCCATCACGTCTTCTCCTTGTGGGGCGCTGTCAGTGTCATCTGACAGTCTTTTTCTGATCTGATTTAGATGTCTCTTATGCGAGAACCGTGGTCCTTTTATGATATAGACCATCGATCCGATCCTCTTTTCAATTGTACCAGGTTCCCAGAACGATGCATTGTTTTTGAACATCTTAAAATATACCCTATCTCCTGGGTTGTATTTTTTCTTCGGTACCGTAGAGATTCGGTCATAATTATTATGTTTAGGTAATAATTTATCAAACACGGACTTCACATTCCGCGCAAACATCATCTCTGCGGGGGATAATGATGATGCTATGTTCATGTTTTTTGTAATTCTATATACCTGTAAGAATTGTTGTAAAGCCTTCTCCTTAGGAGTATCACCGGCCTTTTTTAATGCTCTTTTTAATGTGTCTACGAAGCGTTCCGCCTGGCCGTTTGACCTAGGATGATACGGGGGCGTCGTTATATGTCTGATTTGAAACGTCGCGCAGAACTCCTCAAAATCTGATGACGTGAACTGCGTCCCATTATCACTCACCAAACAATCCACTACCCCAAAACGGGCAAATAGTTCATGTAGGAATCTTATCGTAACCTCTGACGTGGGACTCTTGCAACGTAGTACCTCGGGCCACTTTGAAAAACTGTCGACTACGATTAAGTAGTAAAATCCTTCCAATGGTCCCGCGAAATCCACGTGAATTCTTTCCCACGGACGGTCGGTCTTTGGCCATGGGCTATGCTTTATATGCGGTGCTTTTGCCGCTAAGGCACAGCCTTTACAAAGCTTTACTGCTTTTTCAATGTCATTGTCCATACCTGGCCAGTACACAAAACTCCTCATTAACCCCTTCATCCTGGTTATCCCTGGATGGCCAACATGAAATTCTTTAAGAATTTGCTTTCGTAGTTTTTCTGGGATGACCACCCTTTCGTTATGCATGAGTACGTCATCACAGAGTAAGAAACTCTTTGCCGCATGTAAATCCTTATCTACCAATTTCATTTTTGTTCTGGTGATAAATTCATCCTCTTGAGCTTCTTTTTTTATCTCGTATAGTGTCACCGGGAGCTCTCTCACTGCGTTGCACAAAATCTCTTTAAAATCTCCTTCTGTTTGAAGAGACGCAATCACTGTCTTCTAGAGTCTCTCTCTGTTTTGGCACTAATCTCGACAATCCATCTGCATGATAGATATTATTTGAATGCAAATGTTGCATTTTAAAGTTGTAGTTTAATAAGATAGTTCCCCATCTTTGTAGTCTATTAGCTGTATATACAGGTAGGCCTTTTTTAGATCCATAAATTGTAATTAGCGGCTTATGGTCTGTCTGTAAGGTAAATTGTCTACCATGTATGTATCGGTGAAACTTTGTTACTGCAAATATTATTGCTAGGGCTTCTTTCTCGATTTGAGAATACTGTTTTTCCGCTGGGAGCAAAGTCCTTGATGCATGTGCAATGGGTTTATGGGTTCCATCAGGCATTTTGTGTAGGATACATGCTCCTAAACCATATGAACTAGCGTCGCTAGCTACGATTATGTCCAATTCTGGATTGTAATGTGTTAGAAATAACTCTGACGTAAGTCTTTCTATGATTTTATTAAATGCATCCTGACATTCAGGTGTCCATACCCAGGCTTTACCTTTTTTTAATAGCTCATTTAATGGAGCACGCAAATTATGCATTTCTGGGATAAAAGCCTGGTAGTAATTTGCTAGGCCCAGAAAACTCTGTAATGTCATGACGTTTTCTGGCGCCGGCATGTTTTTTATTGCGGTAGCCCTTTCTGGGTCTGGTCTTCTGCCGTCCTTGTCGATCACATGACCCAGATATTTTATTTCCTCCAGGAAAAAATCACATTTTTCTTCTTTTACTTTGAACCCATAATCTTGGATTCTCGCAAACACTTGATTTACATGTTTTTGGTGTTGTTCGATATCTTTGCTGTTAATCAAGATGTCATCGAGATACGCTATTGCGAAATCGAGTCCGCCCAGCATTGTGTCCATTATTTGTTGGAAAATGGCTGGCGCGACCTTAACTCCGAACGCTAATCTTTCGAATTTATATAAACCACGATGTGTGTTTATACATAACAGCTTAGAACAATCTTTATCCACCGGTATTTGTAGGTATGCCTCACTTAGGTCTATTTTTGAAAAAAATCTTCCTCCATTTAAGCTTGTAAACACTTCTTCCGGGGTATGGAGTGGGTAGTGATAGTCCGCGAGGGCAGTATTCAGTCCTGTTGAAAAATCTGCACATACACGAATATCATTAGATTTTTTCTTTACATAAACCGTGGGTGCTGCCCACTGGCTGTGTTGTACTTTTGATAAAATACCCATCTTTACCAGTCGGTCTAATTCAGCGTTTATTTTTTCAATCGAGGCGAAGGGTACTTTCCTTTCTTTCCTAAATACCGGCAGTACATTTTCTTTTAGACGGAATTTTGCAGTCATTTTAGTGCAGCATCCAAGACCGCCAGAAAAAACCTCTGGAAACAAGTTTTTTAATTCTCGTTGTAGTTTTTCCGATTCTGTTGCGCGACTATTTATTTTTTTACAAAATGTATTTATCGGCAACTTCCATAAATCAAATGCCTGCATAAAATCTGAACCAAAAAGATTATTCGAATCCTTCAGTACCAGTAGTTTGAGTTTTTTAGTATTTCCCATTAGGGACACATTTGTGATTAATTCTCCTTCAAATGTAATTCTTTCACCAGTAACTGTGCTTGCCAGCCTGTTTGTTCTTGATAGAGTAGGTTTATTTAATCTCCTCCATGTATGTAAATTTATAATGGAAACGTCTGAACCAGAATCCAATTGCAATTTTATATTTTTATCCAGGATTTTCACCTGTACATATTTTCTTATGTTCCTGCAAGTTTCCTTCTTTGTCCTAGTGGCTTGAATCCGCATTTTATTTCCTCTGCCCGTTCTGCAGTGCGAACTTTTATGTCCAACTTTTTTGCATTTCATACAGGTTTTAAAACGGAATGGGCACTCATTGTACCAATGTGGATTACCACAGCGTGAACAAGGGCTTGGTGGCAATTTATTTATTTTTTTACTGGTTTGGTTTGTCTTTGTTACATCAAAATTATTATTTCTTATTTTTCTATAAGGTTGAGCTTTTGTTTTTTGATGTACCTTTTTTATGTGCGCAATGCCGGACAATTCAATGTCTTTTGAGTCCTGTTTTACATTTACAAATCTTTGACAGTCCTCAGCCAACTTTTGCAGCGTAAGGCTTGGTTCATTCTCTAATTTATTTAGAGCTCTACGCCTTATCTCCGTGTCATTTCCTGAGATTAAACCTTGTACAAAAATTAGACACTTGAAATTATCTGCACTTAATTCAGCTAGTCTAAAATCGTCACAATGCTTGTTCACTATCGATGCAAAAGTAGCGTAATCTTCCTCGTCTTTCTTTACCAGGTTCATGCACTTCCATCGTTTGTGGAATAGTGTAGTTCTTGGACTAAACAGTTCTGTCAATAAACCAACCGCTTCTATGAAAGTTAGCTCGCTAGTTTTCCGAGGCAAAATGAAATCCACGAATTTGGTATGTTCTGTGGTATTTAGTTTTCTAAGAAGGAGGCGTAGCTTCTTCGCATCACTCCAACCACCGCAGTCAATTTTATATAGGTCTTCATATCTTCGGAAATATTCTTCAAATGTATTATTTTCCGTGTATGAGTAATTATCAATACTGTTCCAAATTTCGTTCTGCGAAAACGTGTCGTCTTTTTCATTTTTTTTGATCACTGCGCGATATTGTTTGTATCAGAAATTCCAATCTTTCATCATACTCTTTTTTGTGTAATAAAATATTTTGGTTCTGTTGTAATAAAAGCTTTTGAAATCTTTCCTCAGTTTGTTGTTGCTGGGAGATTTGGAATTTCGTTAGTTCGGCGATTATAGACTTAATATCTTCCATATTCAACCATTTAGTTTCTGATTTTATTTAGAAAATTAATATTTTCTTATTATCTTATGATTTTATAAGAGTTCTTTTCTTTAAATTAGCGTTTGCTAGGCGCCGTTTTAATTATGAAAAGATTATGAAACTTTTCCTTTTCTCTATATACGCGTATATTCACTTATTTTTTTATTTTTTTATTTTGAAAATTAATATTTTCTCGTTATTTAATGAATTTATAAGAAGTTCTTTTCTTTAAATTAGCGTTTGCAAGACGCTGAGTTTTAGTTATGAAAAGATTATGTAATGTTTTTTCTTATACACGTTTTTAATTTTAACGAAGAGAAAAAAAAATCTGTTTCACAATTAATTCTTTCTGCATTTTAAAATATTTCAGTACAAGTCGGAAAAAAAAAAGAAGAGAGAGAAAATAAAACTGACCTTTTTTTTTATATCGTGCGTCTTTTTTTTTTTTTATAGAGTAACGCACGAGTGTTCATTTCATGTTTTTGTTTCATATCTGTTCTTAAAATGAAGCACGTGGTGTTGGTTTCATTTTTTTTGTGTGTGTGTTCGTAAAAAAAAACTCGCTGTGACGTTCGTCTAAAAAAAACAATATTCGCTTAAGCTTGGTGTTCGGTATTTCTTTTGTTTTTTTGTTTTTTTTAGTTTTCCAACCCAGAGAAAAAAAACGCGCATTCAATTTCAGTTGTTTTTGTTTTTTTAACTAGTTTTCCCAACTAGAAGAACGCGCACCCAATTTCAAGCTGTTTTTTTTTCGATAAGCAGCTTTAAAACTTACAGCACAACATGTCCATTTCAGTTTTCTTTTTCTTAAAAGAAAACAATTTTCTCGCACTTAAGAATTCAACGTGTTTTTTTTTTTTTTTTTTTTGTTTCAGTTGAGTTCTCTTTTCTTCTCTCGACCGTACGGCAAAAACCTTTGTTTTTTTTTTGTTTTTTTTGTTTTTTTTACCCAAGAGTTCGAATTGCCTCGTCGCCATTTGTTGTGGACCTAGGTAAAGCTGAATGAATGACACAGGAACACATGGTTTAAATGAACAAAGGTATATATTATATAATAGAAAGAAAGAGATACAAGGAGATGTTGCTCTCAACCGCCATTGCCGGTTTGCCTGGGAAGAAGAGAACAAGTGTCACGTGCTTCCCGTATTTATAAGGTGGACGAGTCCATTAGTTCTTTGTAGGTAGGTACGGCACCATAACATATATTCAAAGCTATCTCTATCAAAGTTTAAGAATCCAACTGACTTAATTTTTTATATATGAGATTGTATGGTTTTCAGAGATACAATCTCAAGTAAACATGAGACTTATATAGAGACCCAGGTAGAGTTAACAACTTGTTAATTAATGTTTTCTAAATGCTTGTAATCAAGTGGTGCTCGATAGGCTTATTAAGAAAAGATAGATATGAAAATCTGTTCTGTTACTCGGATTCGGCACATATTGTTTCATGCTGTTAGAAAGAAAATTTTTACTTTTGATCGATTTCTTTGATTTTTATATTTTACACTACTTGCTAATTGATTTTTGTGTATAATTTAGAGGGAGGGAGGGGGTGAACTCACCCCTTAAATCGTATCTTCTACCACTGCTCTTATTTACATCAGAAAAAGAATTCAATAAGAGACACTATCATTAATCATCGGTTCAAAAATAGGTGCTTACAACATTAATAAAAAGGTACTTATATAGAGAACGATCCGTGTTTCTGTGACTTCGCTTCGTCAACGTTAGGGCAGGTCTTGGAAGCGCACGAGAGTTTACGAGGTGAAGACTGCCAGACGATAAATTCACGAAAAGTTGCAAAAAACAAAAGTAAGACAAAGAAAATTAAAGTAAAATATATATATAAAAATAAAGAGCGGACAAATCAAGGCTAATTAGATATTTTTTTGTAAAAGAAACCATTGTCAAGCAAATGATTTTAAATAAATGTTTTTTTGGTGCTACGAAAAGTTTTAAAAATGATTTTTTTATATATATAACAAACTGTTTTTTAAGCACTTTTTTCATTTTTTTCATTTTTGTTAATGTTTTTTTTCTTTTTAACATTTTTTGGGTTAGGATTTAGGGTTAAGGTTTAGGGTTAGTGTCAGATTTAGGGTTCAGGTTTAGGGTTTAGGTTAGGGTTAATCTTTCGCTAGAAGTGACCATTGCTGTCAGAACTCAAGAGTCTTTCAGGAAATTCAATTTTTTTAACGCGTTGCAGATCGTAGAAATTAATTTCTTCCAAAAGTTATCGTCTGCTTGCTGCAACCTGATTGTCTAATGCCTTCTGCAACCTGATTGGTTAATAGTTTCGTCAACTCTCGTGTACTTCCGAGACCTGCCCGAACGTTGACGACGCAAAGTCACAGAAACGCGGGTTGTTCTCTAAGAATACTAATAAAAAACATTTCTACATCGTGCTCTCTATGTCAGCGTTCACTTGTTCATTTGTTTTTGATAAATATTAAAATATTTTTTATAAAATTAACTTTTATATCAAACAACCACCTAAAAGTAGTCGAAAAATTAAAGATCACCTATGTTGTGAATGGTATGTGAGTGACGAGACGCAAATATGAAGAAATAAATGGATGAAAATGATTTTATGGAGATCAACAACATAAATGATTTATTTAACAATTTTACAACTTAAGGAATTGGTATGAATGAGGAGGGACTAAATGTCTGTCACTAAGCTGATTTCAGTAGAATCCTCCAATTTTAATTTCCTTCTTTTTTTGTCAGGGGCAGATAATTCTGTCGTCTCAGTTTCTCTCACCGAGTGCTGATCAACCATCTTTCAAAATGAAATGTCTCTTAGCAACAATTTTAGGGTACAAAAAGTTATTTCCCTTAAACATTGATTTTTCTATTAACACGTAGTATCTACTATGATACATACACATTACTTTTTCTTTACTCCATTTTTTGCTAACTTTAGAATTACATGCAACATTTTGAAATTCTACAATTATGATTGGGCATCAGATTTCCAATTGCTGCACACCACACTAAAACGTTACATTTACACTGACACACTATTTGGTTTAATAAAACTGTATGAGACAGTCCATATGAATATGCAAACGACAGAGAAAGGGGTCTGTTATAGAATATTTTTAACAAATCGGATATTTTTTATCTCTATATGTCAATGTGTGTGTGTGTGTGTGCTCCCTATAGAAAGAAAGGCTAGAGAAAAACTACTGGCAAGATGACACAACCACCTATGGCAGCACTTTGAAGAGCATTGATGATCAAGATCTTTCCGACTCTTTCTCTCTTCCAACTTGGAGCACGTGATATAATGGGGAAAAAGTGGCTTGTTACTTGTAACGCCTCTAAAACCAAGCTTCTCTCTTTTCACCGCCAACGCTTGGATCCTCACTTCTCCCCAGTCGAAATGAATGGTTCTCTCCTCGAAGAATCCCCCTCCCTTGATAAGATTCTAGGACTGATGTTCACTCCAGAGATCAAATCTGTTTCTAAGGTTGCTGAGAAAAATGATTGGATCATTCTACCGCCCCAGAAAGTACCTGACTCCTGATGCAATACTCTACCTGTGTAAGGGCTGGATACGTCCTAAGATTGAGTACTGCTGGGGAAGTGCCATTCGGAGAACTCTTTCTTGTCTTGATAGAGTACAAAATCGACTTTGCAATCTAGTGGAGGATGATTTCTTCTCATCCCTAGAGCCTTTTTCAAACAGAATAGATGTTGCTTGCCTCTCTCTACTGTATCGTTATATTCATGGTAGGTGCTCGAATGAGCTCCAATCTCTGGTACCCCTTTATAACATTCTCAACAAAAACTCGTTTAGCTAAAACCAGAGCTAAGAACTTTCCTTTCCCTCCCTCTTTACCAAAACCCAAACGAAACTTTCATGAACAAAGTTTCTTCCTAGAATAGGCCATCTGTGGAACAAGATACCACAAGACTGCTTCGGAACCAACTACAGCATGGTCGTCTTCAAGTCTAATGTGAACAAACACTAGTTGAGCCGTCCTCTTGGATAATCAATCCCTCTTAAGTAATCTTCTGCCCATCCCACCGATTGTTTCTGGTTCTCTCATGGAGGAGATTATCGTTCAACTGACGATATCGTTATCCCTCATCCTCGAGTGGCCACCGGACATTGATACGTAATGACACATTAGTAAAAAAAAAAAAAATTTCTGGGAAAACAATAAAAGTGCTCCAGAATCTCTAAGTGTTTCCCTAACGAAGCTATGAAAGCAGAAATCGTCTGAAACCTTCAAATATATCCTATTTTGATGACATTTAAATCATATGTATAAAATTTTCTGGAGAATCCAATGGAAGTGGTTCTGAATCTCTACGTGCCCTTTTATGTGCAGAATCTCTGTGTGCCCCCTCTAAGGGAGCTATAGGGTCAGAACCCCCTTAAAACTGCAAATACGTATATTCAATTTTAATGAAATTTATATAAGACATTAAATCAGAGAGGTTTTCACCGTTTCAGTTTCTTCCAACTATATTAGATGGCGAAACGGGAGGCAGTAAAGAAAGAAAAAAAGTAATAAGGTGTTATGAGCATAGTGAAAAAGGACATAGAAATCCCGAGCAACATCGGATCTTCCTGCTAGTTATATTCCTAAAAGTGTATTCCATAAGCTCTTCAATACCGGTTAAGTATGGCTATGCTAACTAAAATAAATCTTTGACATTAATAATGCTATGATGTTGTAAACACTTGATGATGTACTGTCTTAAAGTTAAGCGGTCACAAAATGGGGGGGGGACCATCTACGATACTTACACATTATTTGTCTTTAATCTATTCTTTTTTTTTTAAGATCTACTAGCATGGTTATCCGGCGTTACCCAGGGGCATGGATAACAACATAGAAGAGTTAAAAATTGTATTTAACGCCTTTCTTTTAAGACTTCTAGCTCTGTATCTCCTCCCATATCCTTTTCTATCACCTACACCCTTTCTATCATACCCTCTCTTCCCACTATCACTCCTCTCTTGCATTCTCTAACAATTGGAAAGACTATCGTTGATGGATTACTACATAATAACATTAAAACATCGCTCTAAATGTTGCGCCCCCTTAACTAATTTTGTCCCTGTTGACCCCCAAAAGAATGAATATTAAAAGAAAATAAATGTGTCTATATTTTTCCCCTGAAGCAATGCATGCCGAAATAAAATATATCAGTTTTGTGGTTGGGTCTCATGTATTTTTTTTTTACTTTTAACTGGATACATAAACACACAGACAAATTTCCTTTATATAATAAATTAATATTTTGTTTTGCTAACTTTAATATTACATGCAACGTTTACACTTTATGATCACGACTCGGCGTCAGGTTAACAATTACTGTATACCAAACTGAAACATTACATTTACATTTATATACTATTTGTTTTTATAAAACTGTATTTGACATTTTGTACGTACATGTAAACATTAAACTCAGAGAAAAAGGACAAAAGGAAAAAAATAAATAAAGTAAAGTAAAACATGTCCCTGTTGACCCCCAAAAGAATGAATATTAAAAAAAAATAAATGTGCCTATATTTCGTCCGAAGCAATGCACGGCGAAAAATAATATATCAGCTTTGTGTATTTTTTACTTTTAACTCTGTCGCCCAGAGGATTGCTACTCCTTAAGAAATGTAAAAAACCATTCAATACAAATTTTTGTTGCATTTGATGAAATAACTAATGAGATATTTGTGAAAAGTGCAATTTTTTTTCGAGGGGGGGGGAGAGCTTTGTCTCTATTATTTGCTTCCCCACGAGGGTAAAGTTAGACACAAGGTCGGTCTTTAATGTGAGATAAATCCACCTCCCCAAATAAACATCTGGTATTCTCAAATGGTCACCCATTTAGTACTGACCAGACTCAACATTGCTTTCTTTTTATGATTTAATGGTAACCGATATGTCAACGTGATTATGCCATATTTGTCATTAATAATTCTTACACAATAAATCTTCGTCATTCATAAGGTTACGGTGTTGTAAATACTCGATTATGTAGTGCCTTATAGATACGCAGTCATAAAATGGAGAATCATCCACGATACTTGCACATTATTTTTTTTTAACCTATTCTTTTCTAAGGAGATATTAGTATTTCGTTTTGCTAATTTTCATATTACATGTAACACGTTTGCATCCTACGATTACATCTTTGCGTCTGATTGACAATTACTGTGTAGAGAATTGATTTTGGTGGTGCACCGGTTCTGAGCATCACGGTGTGTTTCCCTTTGATTGTGCCTGAAAGGGACCAAAAAGTATTAAGAATCTGCCATTATCGGACTTCTCCTGTGCGGATCCCACAGAATGAAGAATCCTGCCGCCTCCTCGATAATCAATGTTCTTATCTGTAAGGTAGAGTAAAAACTAAATATAAGCTATTGTTTTGTATAATGTACGTTGCTTGTCTTCCATAATTGTAAACTGTAATCAATTGTTAACCGCACTTTTAGCCTCTCGTTTTAATGATGGACATGTTTAGAATATATGTTTAATACATGAGCTATGAATTATGATAACGTATATTCTAGCAACTGTGTACTTAACTGAAGCATTACATTTGCATTGACATACTATTTGGTTTTATAAAACTGTATGAGATGTTCTACATTGCTCTCTCCCCCAAGACACGGACCTTATTAGTCTTGCAAATTTTTAACATCATTTTACACCGAACATCCATAAATAGTAAAGAAATCGTTCTACTTTCTTTTATTTACCACTTAAAAATTTATATTTATAGAAAGTAGCAAATAAGAATAAAAATAGTAATATGAGTTTCAGGATTGGGAGCAGGAATTTCTTGGGTTTCTCAAATTTCTCAGCCAATGCCACGAAATGCAAATGCAAGGACATACTAGTAAATATTAAATCTAAGATATTATGTTTCTTAATTTTTTTAGATGAGGATTGATAATTTGTATTATTTGGATTGTTCGGACTACTTTTCTCATCTTGAGTGTTATTCTCACAACATTTCGGCCGATGTAACCTCCACAAGGACCTGTGGCATAACGGATGAAGTACTAAGTAAAATTCAGTTCTAAGTGACACTCTTCTGGAGGTTGAAGGTTCAATCCTTAGAGCAGGCGATACTAAGAATACAATTGCAAATTACTTAAGTTCTATCCGGTCATGACTGATGGAACGAGAGCATGCTACCCATGTGCATTAAATAAAGGGTTCCATTCGAAATTCCATACAGATTCCCGAGTTTAACAAAAAGACCTTCAAATTCGACAAAATACACCTGAAGAAGGTCGGAGGTTACATCGGCCGAAACGTTGTGTGAATACCACTCAAGATGAAAACAGTAGTCCAAATAAGCCAAATAATACAAATGAATCTAAGATATATACTACTATCTACTAGTTCCTTATTCACTCAACCTTTTCTTTACTTACACATCGTTTCTGCTCTTTTTATACACTCCTCAGCCTCCTCATTCCACCATTATGTTACCCTATGTCTTGGAGGCCCTTTCGTCCACCCACAAGTTTGGTCTGTTACCTTCATATGTACATCCTTCAACTTCTACTGTTCTTCCACACTTCCTGAAGTGGGTCTGATAACCAAACAATCATACACTTTCAGCAAAATAAATCGTTGTTCTTTCTTTTACGTATAACTAGAAGAATACGCGTCCCAGGACGGGTAAAGAATTCCCTGAACAAAACAGTTTTTCACTACTTTTATGTCTCCTCACAAAGATTAAAATCAAGATATAATGGATCAAATTCAATGAAAATTTGGAATATTTGAGTATTCAAATAGGAAGTTGTGCTAATATCATGCCCTTAAAAATGTTAAATACTCCAAAGAAACTAAAATTTGGGGAATATTTGTTAATTGATGTCTAATACCTATTGTTAAAATTTCACAAAATCAGAGGTATCTGAATTTTCACGAGGGGCTTTCACCCCCTTTTTATCCTGTTTGCAGAAAACTAAATTAAACTAAATATAGCCCAAATTACTCCCTTTATGCCGAGCAGCTGTGTTCCAAAATTCATAATGATACCGGTTAATTAGTTTAGGAGTGAACTCTGTACATAAAAATATATAAACATATACACATACCTAACTTTAAAATTGATTCTTATGAAAATGAAAAAATAAGAATAAAAATCGTAATATGGGTTTTATGTTTGGGAGCAGGAGTTTCTTGCGTTCCTCGATTTTCACGGGGGGTGGGGGTGATTCAGCAAAGATCTCGCAAGTACATAATAAATCTAAGATTTCTACTGCTATATCTATGAATTAGATCTGTTAGGGCTTTTTTATTTTGTTTGTAATTATAGTGCATCTGATTACGGTAGAAAAAATTAATTTTACTTTCTTATGATCTTTATTATTTTGTTGAGGATTAAATTCTTTAAACATCTATTTATTCATCTCCGATATAGTTTGGGGAGCCATTATTAATTAATATTGACTTCATGTTACTTTATAATTCTTTATACAAAATTATGTTGGAAGAAGAAATTAATTTGGTTCGATTAATTAAGTTTTTAATAATTACTATTTCCTATCTATGAGAACATTCGCTTTTATAATTCAGGAGACAATAATTACTTTGTTTTTCTATACACGTCATGTACGAAAATATTGCACACTTACTTAAATACGTGTATACATAGACACGGTAGAACATTAAAACACACATAAGTTTGCATAAATACCTTATACACATATATTATGTAAACGTTGTAGTACTTTGCAATTTCGTTTCGGGAAATTTGGGTTTTTGTATAACTTATTCTTACAGTGTTACGTTATTTTCTTTACCTTAAAAATATAACACCGTGTCGATAAAGATGTTTCTTTTTTAGGTACATTTGTGGGTTAACACTCTGTGCTGAATCACCCCCCCCCCACACACACACACACACCAATAAAAGGAGATTCTACTTTTTTAGACGATTAAGCTTGGTGGAAAGAACACCCCCCCCCCCCAAAAAAAAAACCCAATTATTCTAGAATTTAGCATGGGAATCAGTTTCGTATATAAACTTAACATAAAATTTCCAGGCCATTCTAGCGTTTTAAGTCACTTAACAATTTTTTTACCACTAACTCTAAGTTTGAATTGCTGCCAGTTAGGGTTAGGTTAGGGTTTGGTTTAGGATCAGGTTAAACGACCTTAATTAATGTTTTGAAAAATAATTTATTGGGGAGGGTGAAATGCAGCTATATCACTGCAAATTTGATTGAAAGTGTTCTTGGCTTTATGATTTTGTTGCCACAGAAAAAAAAATTGGCTTTATGATTTTGTCACCACGGATACAAAATTGACGTAAGAAGAGAGGATACAATACTGAGAATAAATCCAACGAAATTTCTCCAGCCAAGGAAGTTTAATAACACCTACCCATGCTGGGAATTAGATTATAATAATAATCTTTTAACATTACATCCCTAACATTTCTTTTTAATGAGCTTTACTAAACAGAATAGTAGGTAAGACTGTGGAAACACTCATCGAACATGGTCAGAGGGGAGACATTAAAATTAAGCACAGTTGATCATGTTCGAAGAAAACATAGGGAGGAGAATCCCTGTGGAATTAAGTTAAATTAAAAGACAGCAAGTAACATCGGAAGATCAGAAGACTAAAAAAATTAGCACATATGCTAGGCTACAGTAACCTCTTAAGAGTGCCCAGTGTAAAGATGAATCTGGGAACCAATAACTAAGAAAAACGAGAAAAAGGCTGCAAGACTAAAAATCATCTAGTATTATTAGAGATTTGGTATCTGTGTGTCTAAAGTTGAACCTATACTATTACTTCTATTAATATTGTACTATTGTACTTTAATGCTCAATTCAGTTTATTATACAATTTCAGACTAATGTACTATATTTCAATGTTCAATTTAGAGTAGAGGGGGTAGTGTAGTATCTGTTTTATTATCATGAGACCATCCTCACAAGCATTACTTCCTCCGTTGAAGAGGCGAGTAGTGTAACATGTATTCTGTTGTCATGAGACAATCCTCCTAGGCATTATCTTCTTCTTTGAAAGGGGATAGTATAGTATATGTGCGTTCGCCATGATACGATCTTCCTAAGCATTACCTCCTCCTTTTTGGGTGGTGGTGGTAGTGTAGTATGTGTTCGTTTGTCATGAGACCATCCTCTCAGCCATTACTTCCTCCTTTGGGAGAAGTAGTGTAGTATCTGTTCTGGTGTCATGACGCCATGCTCGCAGATATTCCGTCCTCTTTAGAGGGTAATGTAGTATATGTTCTGTTCTTCATCATACAATTCTCCCAAGCATTACCTCCTCTTTTTTTGGAGGTGTACTGTAGTGTTGGTTCTGTGGTCATGATACAATCCCCCCAAGCATTTCCGTCCTACATTTTTTGTACTGTAGTATCTGTTCTGTGGTCATAATACCATCTTCCCAGGGATTACCTATATAACTATACTTCATATAAAAAATAATGTCAAATACTATAGTTATTATAACATTGAAATTTCAATCGATTTTATAGATTACATATTCAATTCGGCCTCACAATTGTTTCTGTAGCAGACAGACTTCTGAGACGCCAGTGTTGGTCACCATAAAATGGTTTAGATTTGAAAACCGAACATTTTTTATATATACATAACGACGTATACATATCGATAGATTGGTTCAACTCACTCCTCTTAGCTGTGGTCCAATTCACTTAATTATTTAATGACCAAACGATTATGTTAGCTTAATTCATTTAATGATTAAGTGACTGAAATAAAATTAAGTTTTGAAATAATATTTACAAAATGACTCAATACTTTGCCAAAGATAAACAAAACAAAAACAGTTTACAAAAAGCGTACCTACCTTGAAAGTAACATTATCTGAAAATTATTCCGGTTTGATACAGCCTCTATAGAGAGAAAGAGAGAGAAGGGGTGGGGTAAAGAAAGAAAAATGTCAGTACGCCATTTTTCCTTTTTGATTTGAGGGATGCTAGAGTTTTTGCATTTTCAGTTTCCTGTTTTTTTGTGAACATTTTTATTTTTGAAATTATATTGGATACAATTAAATTGTCGAATTCCTTCTGCAAAAAATCGTATCAAGCAAAGATGTTTATTTTCAATTTTCTTGACCCGTTTAATCATTGGAAACCATACAATCTAAACAAAGTTTGAATTTTCAGGATTACAAGAAAAAAAACAATAAAAAACAGCACAATTTCTAAAAAATGTCGTAATTGACGATACACTCGCCAACAGTTCAATTTGATTGCCAATTTGATGGCCAACCTGTAGGTTGGCCATCTTTGATTTTTGGTAAAAAATCAAAATCATTCTGTCCATATCGAGTTATTGACCGTGCTAAACTCTAAATGTCTTCAGAATTTGAAAAGAAAGTATAGATAAAGATGGATAATTCATAAAAATGTATTTTCTATTTATCTCCTTTTTTTCTAAGAGATTTCTTAAGTAAAAGCCTAAAATAATTGAAAAAGTAATAAGGTTAAAAAATTTAAAAAAAATGTTTTTTAGTTTTTTATTGTGCTCCTGCATATTCAATTTTGACTGTAAAATTCGAATTTGGTTTTGATTGTATGGCTTCCAATGATGAAACGGCTATAGAAAATTAAGAATAGACACTTTGCTTGATACGATTTTTTTTTAGTTCTGTTGGAACCGAAATCAGTTTATAATTACTCTGGAATCACATCTTTGGATCGAAAAAGTGGAATATCTATTGAGCTAAAAGCACGTGGGTTTGACAAAACAAATGTACACACACATATATATATATATATATATATATATATATATATAAGTAAGATCAGGAATGGAACCTTCAGGTCAACGGACGTTCAAAATAACACATACGGGTCTTCCATTACAGACCATTTACTTAAAAACCAGCCGTGCGCTACGAATTTTAGCATGGACTCCTTCACCATTCTCAGTCATGCTCACTCATTATACCATCTAAAAATCTTGGAGACGATCCACGTTCGTCTTAAACGTCCCTCCCTTTGTAAGCAAAAGGAATGTCTATTGGGACTAGATGTGATCAGTCTCTAAGATTCATCCTCCATTGTACATATAACATAATGCTATTTTATTTTCTGTACTCTCTCTTTTCACCGCGTTTTTTTTTTAATTCCTCGTTTTTGGGGTTGTTTTAATCCCTCGATACATCCTTTGTTAAGAAAGGGCGAAACCGGTCGGCTGGCTTTTTTTTTCTTGATTAACTTTTAATCATGAACGATAGAATTCGTCTTCCCTTTATGCTTGCGATAATAAAATGTTGTACCCCCCAAATCATTATATATATATATATATATATATATATATATATATATATATATATATATATATATATTATAGATACGAGATAAATAAATTTATGATATATGCATATAAGTACGTTCCAAGAATTCACCATAAACAACAATTTCGTGTACGATCGTTTCTGAGACGATATTGATTTTTATTGTGTGTGTGTGTGTGTGTGTGTGTGTGTGTGTGTGTGTGTGTGTGTGTGAGACCCCTGTTATCCATAGAATCTTTCAAAAGAATTAATCCAATGGTCTCAAAATTCACATGCTTAACTTGAGAGATAGAGACACAGAGAGAGAGAGAGAGAGAGAGAGAGAGAGAGAGAGAGAAAGAGAGAGAGAGATGGTATCGAATCTGCAAAGTCTTTTTGGCATGGAGTTTTGTCTATAAGAGTCTATTTCATTTTAGGCCACGTTAATGCCTCCTTTTGTTATGTTACCGTAGTGGAGGTGATGGACACCACCTATATTAATGTTACCAACATAATGGTCATTGCTGACATCATAATCAGAATACTCAATTATTGATAAGATTTTAACTCTACGATATTTTTTTAAATGAACAGTATTGTGTATTCCACCAATTATTGCATTTGTCAATCTGACAGAACCTTTTGACAGTATAAACCTGAAGACGAACATTGTACAAAAACCGTGTAAGCATACGATATCATCTTAAGCTGTCAACCTTCTTCCATGAAGTCATGGCAACATGAATACAATTTGATGACAGCACGTCCAACTGATCCAATTTTAGAAGCCGAGTGAAACAAGTGTGTGTCTCGGCTTCAATACTCTTTGTCATCTATTTTGATCCATTCAGACATTGAACAGGACATTGAGATCATCGTCCGTTTCAACAGTACATCTGACCTGTCCTCTTTGGTTATTAGGGTCAGCAATGTAGAAAAAGTGGGGAAATATAAACTACCTCCATTTCAACCAATTTAAAATGACAAACACAAACAAACTTTTGACATCTATATAATAATATCCGGAAATATAAAATATTCTAGTTTTTAAGTCGTTCAATAGATGGATTTACATCTGTTATTTTTTTTATATTTTCATATTCAGTTGTCTTATTTTCATTCAATTTTAGGTATAATTAATTTGCCTAAATCGATATAATATAAGAATTTTAGTCAAGTTCACATTCAAAAATAACATTTTGATGTATTTAGTGTTCAGGTAGGTAAAGTTATCTCCTTTGAACTAGAGTTACCTATCTTGATTGAATCTTATTTCCATGTTGCCATAACATTCTCCACATCTTTTCTCAACAATTTTAGCCATTTAAACTCGGAATAATAGATAATTTCAAGGCTGCAACAATAATAAAATAAAATTGAATATGAAATGAGTTGCTTGACATCCAATGAGAATATAGAATTTAAAGTTGTTTTTAATCAAAATGGATACCGTCTTTCTTACGTCCAACGGCCACAGTTACTAACATTGTAGACCCCACTGATATGGATGCTGACAAAATAGGGGTCATCGCCGACCTCATAGTTTCAATCAAACTGATGTTTACCGTTGTTCATGATTCTTTTTTTCTTATTTTTTTGCAAACACACAGACAAAGGCATATACATTTGGTTTTATTTATATGGATATGTGTTATATACCCTTCTATATGGATGAGAAACCTCGTAAATATATTGGAAACAGAAGCGTCGGTGCGACCTCGTGAATACCATCTCAAATTATAGAGTTCAAAGCTAATTGGATGTTTTGTTTAGATTTTGCACGAATATGATTAGGAAAGGTATGAACGTATAACTCCATAGTCACTTGGGTTCAACTAATATTTGCAATTAATCAATTTAAAAACTGACCGGAATTTGGGCTAAGATGAAAGTGTAGTATCTGTTCTGTACTCGGTCAGAAGAAGAAATGGAGGCAATTTTTTATTTTTCTCCTAATCTAGATTGCTTTTTTTGGGAGAGCTGGATTATCCCTACATTCGAAATTGACCTTGTGTCTAACTCTGCCTTCTTTGTGAGGAAAGTAAAAAGGGACAATAGGTATTGCGTTTCAGCATTAAATTACCCAAAAGGGGTTGATATGATATATAATAGACCAAACTATATATAAAAAAAACTATTTGTATCATTTGGATTATTCGGACTACTGTTCTCATCTTGAATGTTATTCGCACAACGTTTCGGTCGATGTAACCTCCGACCTTCTTCAGATGTATCTTGTCGAACTCGGGAATATTTCTGCCGAACTCGGGAATCTGTACATAATTTTTAACGGAACGCTTCATTTAATCCACTGGGGTAGCGTTCTGTCAGTCATGTAGAAGTCTTAAGTAATTTGTAATTGTATTCTTAGTATTGCCTGTACTGAAGATTGAACCTTCAACCTCCTGAAAAGTGTCACTTAGAACTGAATTGTACTTAATACTTTATCCGTTACGTCACGGGTCCTTGCTGAATAACACTCAAGATGAGAACAATCCAAATAATACAAATTATCAATCTTCATCTGAATTGTTTAATTCAGAAACATAAATAAACTATATACAGCAAAATCATGTTAACACACCGGTTCTCGTTAGATCACTAAAGTTAAGTAACGTTGAACTTGGTCAGTACCAGATGGGTGACCATTTGAGAATACTGTACGTTTGACACCTCCCTGTTGAAAAAATAAAACTGCTAAAACCTACGTTGTGATGCGAATTTAATATTCCCTAGAAACTTACTTCTCCAAATAACCTGGCTCAACCCGATCAGACACCAACACAGACAAAACCAAACGATAAATGAGAGTTTTAACAGGATTCATATGAGATAGCTAAAGAGCTGAATGAATATCGAATGAGACAACAAAGTGACCAGGATTGCTGTCATTAAGAAAGCATAATCTTTTCATGGGCAGGATTTAGACTTCCTAAATAGAAAAAAAAAAAGTTCAGGTTATCGGGACATGTGAAATGGATTGGTGGAAGTCATGCCCCAAAGCAAGTACTGGACACTGAATTATCCGAGGGAAAAAGACGGAAAGGGAGAGCAAAGCTGAGATAGAAACCTGCAGGTAGGCATCAGCTGACTTTGAAAAGGAAAAACCACTGGGAAGAGAATTCTTTGAGTAGAGCGCTTGGAAATGAAAGGTCAATGCAAGTGAAAATCAGCATGCACAAGTGGTCCAACTTCAGACAAAAAAGAAAATAAAGTAAGGCCCAAAGAAAGTCTGCAATGCCCTAAGAGACAATACATATCCGATTTGTCAGCAGAGCCAAAAAGAATGTGAGAGTAATCTTTTTGCAGAATCAGCCATAAGAAACATTGGCAAACCCCAAAATATAAAAAATGTGAAACTTTCGTTATATAATACTGGTCAGTGTTGACTATAAAACCAAAAGAAGGGAAACAGACAACGTGTGTGTGTCTGAGGGAGACAGATAGTATGAGAAAGAGAGAGGGAAAGAGAGAGATAGTATGAGAAAGAGAGAGGGAAAGAGAGAGATAGTATGAGAAAGAGAGAGGGAAAGAGAGAGATAGTATGAGAAAGAGAGAGGGAAAGAGAGAGATAGTATGAGAAAGAGAGAGGGAAAGAGAGAGATAGTATGAGAAAGAGAGAGGGAAAGAGAGAGATAGTATGAGAAAGAGAGAGGGAAAGAGAGAGATAGTATGAGAGAGAGAGAGGGAAAGAGAGAGATAGTATGAGAAAGAGAGAGGGAAAGAGAGAGAGGGAAAGAGAGAGATAGTATGAGAAAGAGAGAGGGAAAGAGAGAGATAGTATGAGAAAGAGAGAGGGAAAGAGAGAGATAGTATGAGAAAGAGAGAGGGAAAGAGACAGATAGTATGAGAAAGAGAGAGGGAAAGAGAGAGATAGTATGAGAAAGAGAGAGGGAAAGAGAGAGATAGTATGAGAAAGAGAGAGGGAAAGAGACAGATAGTATGAGAAAGAGAGAGGGAAAGAGACAGATAGTATGAGAAAGAGAGAGGGAAAGAGAGAGATAGTATGAGAAAGAGAGAGGGAAAGAGAGAGGGACAAGGGGACATGTTCGAGCTTTTATCATATGAAAAAAAATTTGATGACGTAATGACTTTTCATTATTGCGTTTTCATCTTGATTCAATAACAATTGGATCTTATAATCTCAGAAACACGTGTAAATCTTCCAGATTAAAATAATTTGGTATTTTGGAATTTGTTATGGATGAATTTCTGAAGCAATATGAATAAATATTTAAGCTTTTACCTTTTGGGAAAATTGAGTTTGTTACATAAAAAGAATGATGCATAAATTCTTATAAGTAGTTTTATGCGATCGGCAAAACAGTTATTCTCCACAGTGATGATTCCCGGAAAAAGGGTAATATATATATATGTATGTAGATAAGAATTTAAAAAACTATTCAAAAAAAAAGTTGACTTTATTAATGCAACTAACTAATATCAAACCAATAAGATACCTCATCGTGTCACACATCAAAACACATATCAAAGGGATATACAAATAATTTAATTTTAAATAGTATATTAAAAGAATTTACATTTTTTATTAATATTCTTTTTAATTCAGAAACAACAGTTGTTTTGTTTTGTTTGATTAAACAAATCTTATGGCGTATTTATTAGCTTACATGCGATCTCTGCACCCATGCATTGCTATCTAAGTTTTTTGAAGAGACCTTACTGAATTTGACTATTCAGGATTATAAATATGGAGATCTTGGCTTACACATCTACCTGAATCCCTCTCTCAGCCTGACTTATAGGATTCAAAGGAATGCCTGTTGTATTCTTTCTGTGGTTAAAAGAATGACGACTACACTGATGTATAAAAATATGATGATATATCTATACATGTGGCAGTGGACGATGAAGAAGGAGGATACAGATTAGTTGACGGAATGTTTTGTTTTTTTTCGAACGGGTGCCAGTTGACTATTGATTTACTCCTCTCCAGGAGTTAGGCACAAGGCCAGTTTTTATCTTACTCCCACAAGTAAGATGTGACCCAAGGTCGAGTCGGGAAAGTGGGGTTTAAAAATTGCCTGGGCAGCCCCGTCGGCATTCCCCGGTAGGGGTGCCTCAGGCAGTAGGCAATAAACTTACTCCTCCCCAAAGAGGGGAGGCGAAGCCTGGGAAGGTGGACCTCCTAGAACTGCACAGGACAGACCCATAGACCGGCGGAAATCAAGCCCCGAAGGCCAAGACAATACCAGTCTATGGGGGGCAGTATCCATCGGAACAGATACTACACTTTGATCTTAGCCAAAAGGCCAAGCAGGGGTACGTTTCGAGTTGATATTATATAACAATTTATGATACTCATGCTACATTATATAAACTTTATATAAATCGAGATTAATAAGCAGTAGTGTTGCTCTATTTTGTTTGACATAGAATCAACAGAATATATTTGATGAATCTACTCAAGAATCATACAATCGACAAATAGCACTTTGAATAAAGTTACTTCTTTTGAATTCAGATTGTTTTCCAAAAAGTAAATTAAGCATATTTTCTTGCAATCCTGATATTAGAGAGTAAAGTGGTTGTGAGAAATGAAACAGTGTGTTAGAAAGGGGAGGATTTTGAAGTGCCTAGTCAAGCAGTTTAATAGGGACAAAGATAGGATATGGGTGGCTACATACAGGGTGCTGTTCCCCACGGGCACTTGAACAATAAAATAAGGACAGTTGATAGGAAATTATGCTGCAACTCACCAACAAGTCGATGATTCCGGTTGCTGAAGTGATGAATTAATATTGAAAATATTCTATATTTTTCGTAGTTAGCAATTCAGTCTATGAAGACGAAATTCAAGATGACGATCCATACATAGTTCACACTGAGGAATTAAAAGGAATTGTGAATAGAATATCCAACACTTATTCTCATTGGCATGAACAGTCAATAGTTGTCAATTGAATTGTCTCCCCTTTACAAATTGGCTATTTAGAGTGTCTAACAAAAAGAAGTTTTCCTTCCTTGAAGATCTTAAGACAACTGGTTAGGCCTTAGAGATTTCCTTAAAAATAAAAATGGTGAAGAGTTGTTCATTGAGATGACATTAACAATTAATAGTTGTCAATTGAATTGTCTCCCCTTTGCAGATTGGCTGTTTAGAATGTCTAAAGCTAAATGGCTCTGATTGGCAGTCAATTTTCATAGGTGGTAGTGTTATTAATATAAAAACTGTACTTTTTTTTATTGAATAGTGTCAGCATTAAACATCCTGAAGGAGGAAAGACTGTCACATGTAAAACAAATCTTAAAATAATAAGCTAGAAATTGTTTCGATTTTTATAAGTTTATGAGCTAAGTTTAATTACCGATGATCAACAAATTCGTCCGGGTCAAGTTTTAATCTTCAAATCATGTGTTATTAAATGATGAAAAAGAAAAACAACAAAGGATTCTTTCAATAATAATTTCCAGTATATTAAAATGAAGTTATTCCTTGTCTAATAAATGTAGCTGATAAAAGCAGAACACTTACTTCTACGTCTAAGGCGCCTCTACTGCGGGAATGCCGTCGACGGGGTGCTCAGACATTTTTTTGTGAGGCCAGAGTGCACTGCCTTTTGTGCGTTTGCTTTTCAATCCCCACCTTCCGACCATGTCTCACATCTTTCTGCGGCTGGGAGTGAGGTAAATACCCACTTATATTCGTATTTATCAAAAGGTTCCATAGAATTAAAAGTCCATCAATGAGAGATATTTTTTTATACTTTACTATAAATGGTTGAAACGTGAATTTCTGCTTTTATGCTATTTTCTTAAAACAACCAAATATTTTCCTGTTTTATTTATTTTAACTACTAGTCTCCACGGTGCTCCTTTGCGTTCCTTTAAATGAATGAAATTAAATTGAAATTGGAAGCTAGTTATGAAGGGTAATTCTTTGACTACCAAATACCTCTCTGTAAACAACTTATATTGTATGTGTTGTGGTGGCAACCACTCATTTGCATATACGAATAACGTTACACTATAAATGGCAAGCCTAGGTTGGCCTTAGTGTGTGTTACCTAAATGCGTTCGTGATTTTCACTTGTTACTGTCTGCACATTTACTTTGCGCCGGATTATTGTGCTTGCAAGCTGGATGGCTGCTGAATCGCCGAATTCGGAAGGTTCTGAGTGGTCTGGGCCACCGAAGGTTCATGTTGATGTACGACAATTCGTGGAGGATGCCAAGGGATGTACCCGCATGGTCGCGGGGACTGGATTGCTGGTCGATTTGCCGAAGCTGCAGGAGATCCAGGGGGGAGCGGTGGCGCTTTTTGTTGTGGATAGGAGAATTGGAAAATCTATGGGAGCCGCCCCGGAGTTGGTTCTCAAACTGCTTAACGCGGTTGACTTTGGACCTCAACGACTCGTTAAATCTAGGGGTTTTGGCGCTTGGTCGGCCCTTTTCCGGGATGAGGACGCCTGCAACAAACTTTCTTTAACCCCAATAGTAGCGCCGGATTATGTGCTAAGAACGGAGTACATGGGAAGAAGGCGTTCTTCCGTATCTTTTTTTAATGTGCCCTTCCATGTTGGGGGGGAGTGCGTGGGCGCATGTTTGCTGAAATTTGGTGAAATCACCGACGTTCTCGGCGTGTGGAATTTTGAAATATTTGTGGACAAAAAGTCTTACGATGGAATACCCTATTATCTACTCATAGGAGAAGATAAATTACCAATAATACTCACAGGCCGCAGACCTATTTGTTGGTTTTGCGAAGAGGTGGGACACTTAACGGTGGATTGTCCCAAAATAAAGGAAGCGACAAATAAGACAACTTCTGCTTCAAATAAAAAATCGAGAGCAGGAGCTCACATTGATGCACCGCCGGTTATTGGACATCAAATAATCTCCGAAAGCGAAGATTCCGACGAGGAATTCCCGGCTCTACCGACAGCTAAGAAAGGCGAGGATAAAGTAACTGACAAGGAAGCATGGGTCATCGTACCTGGAAAAAAAAACCCGGGACGTCTAACCTTGGAGGAGATTAGGGAAAAGGAAATGTTGAAGAATGACCCCGGAAAAGACTCCTACGTAAAAGCAAAAAAATTGCTGAAAAAAGTAAATAATAACCCTAAGCCCACTCCTGACTCTGCCCCTAAAAAATCCTAATCCTCAGACCCCCAAATTAATGCCCCCTCCGATAACTGGACCTATAATCGATAAACCGTACAAATTAATCCCTCTGAGTCCCCAAAAAGTCCCCAAAAAATCCCCAAGACCTTCGCTTTTTGTGTCCCCTGCTAATACCCCCAGAAGCTCCCCACCTTCATCCCCCTCAAAGCATCCCTCCCCTGCACCTTCTCCAGCGTCTCCCATAGAGCCTAGCTCCCCCTCCCCTTCCCCCATGGAAGACATGCCCCCTCCTACTCCTAAAAGACATAGGAGTCCTTCCCTAGAGAAAAGGAGATTTAAAAAATCTACTTTTCTCTCGGGAAGAGATATATGTAAAGTTACCCAGGTCCAAATCGACACAGCTAAGAATTTGCGTAGCACCAACCTCATCGGACTATTAAAATTCGATGAGGTTGGTGGCTTATCTATCGAATACCCCGAAAACTTCCCCAACGCAACAAGAGTGGTTACTGTCATAAGAAAAAGATCTGAAGCAAAGGCTCTATGGGATATGTTGGAGGAGGCGAACTCGGCCTTCAATTTTACCCCCCTCTTGCCATTTTCAAATCCAGCGAATTGATGGAGATGAGAAACGATTGTTTTGGAAGGCTACCTATCAAAATTCACCCTTCCCTGTATAGGATAGCTAAACTAACGTATCCTCAGGATATTGGCGGCATCTCCTATGATGGTCTAATTAACGACCAAATGGGTAAACAGTCATTTGGGAGAGCCGTCGGTATCCTGACCTCTTTTATGTTCGTTTCTCAAACTCAACCCTAAGGCATCTTTATGGATCTCTATCTAGCAAGTCTAAATGTGTGGGGCCTGAGGGCAAATGATCGCAAGTTTCGTGTCGCTACTGACCTTCAGCGCCTCGGAGTGGATGTATGTTGCTTGCAAGAGACCCACCTGATTTCAGGGGACCATTTGGGTGCGTTGGCTAAGCGTTTTCACGTTTATTCAGCGTACTTTAATTCTTCCGCAAGGGGGGTTTCTTGGCTGGTAAGCAAGACTTTAGATGCGTCGTGTGACCCTTGCTACATGGATCCGGAAGGGAGACTATGTGTTTTGGATATTACCATAAAGGGGAAAGCATTTCGACTCGTTGGGGTTTATGCTCCCAATAGCTATTCTGAGCTTCGTTCCTTTTTTCGGCGAATCGAGCAGTTCTTGAATACTACTCGGACGGTCATTTTAGCGGGAGACTGGAACGCGGTCCTGGATCCCGATTTAGATCGTAATCGGCCTAGGGGTACTAACACTGATCGGGATGCTATAATATTTCGGGACTTTCTCGATAAGTTTGATCTTATCGACAAGTTCCGGAATGAAAAGCCCCGTGATAGGGTATGGACTTGGACAGCTAGACGCGGTTCCGATTTGAGACAACTCTCGAGTTATATCGATCGGTTCTTAATTAGGGGAGTCGATGTAGGGGTAGTTGAATGTCCAAGTCTTCATAATATAGTTTACTCGGACCATAGACTCGTTCGGGTCCGTGTGAACTTAGATAGACCTAAGCCTAGATTAGATGGTTACTGGAAACTCAACACTTCGTTGTTCGACGTGAAGGGCTTCCAGGACCAGCTTCTACTAACCTTACAGCGGGAATTGACGGGGGCTGTAATTGGGAATAGGAAGTGGGGCCATTTTAAGAAAGTGATTAGGTCCTTTACTGACGATTTTAGCAGACGGCTCAACCTATCAACTAGGGCAGTTAAAGTGGCACTAGAGTCTAGATTAGATAGGGCGATTGAGGTGGGGGATAGCTCTAGTGTTACTATAATTAAGGCTAAGCTGAATTCTTTGGCTTTCAAAGAACATCAGGCTTTAGTAATTAGGAATAGGTTAAAAAGAATGTCTGCGGAAGCAACAAACATGGCCGCTGAACTGCGTGCAGAGGAGTTTCGCCATGCAGCTGATCGTCATATCGCTCGTGTCTCATTACCGGATGGGCGGCTCGTGACTACAAACGAAGGTATTCTGGAGGCTTTTTGCTCTCATTTTCAGGAGCTTTTTACTCGGGAACCTGGTCTGTCTTTAGCACAATTCGACCCCTATTTGGCTGACTTTTCTCGCCTTGAGGCGACCGAAGCAGCTAGGTGCGAAGGTTGCATAACAGAGGATGAAGTTCAGGAAGTGTTAAAGCGGGTCGGCCTTAACAAGTCTCCTGGGATTGATGGTCTGCCCTATGAAGTGTATTTGAGGATGTCGCCCATTTTTGTTCCCTTGCTGACAGTTTTGTTTAATTCATGGTTTAGGAACGGGAATATTCCTCAGTACTTAACCATGGGTTTAGTGAAGCTGATACGCAAAAGCAAAAATGGTGGGGATGGGTTAGATAACTTTCGGCCCTTAACAATGCTTAATGCGGAGTTAAAGATTTTGGCCAAGATCTTAGCTAATCGTCTGCAACTTGTTTTGCCTGGCCTTATTAGCCCTGAACAGACTTGTGCTGTAAAGGGTCGGACCATTCAGGATAACTTGCATTCGATACGCTTGATCATTGATAAAGACACTGAAGCCGCGCTGATCAATTTAGATCAGTCCAAAGCATTTGATAGGGTGGATCATCGGTATTTGGAGGCTGTTTTGTCGCTGGCCGGCTTTGGTCCTCAGTTCCGCTCTTGGATTCGCCTCTTGTATGCGAACCCCGGTGTTAGGGTAGAAGTGAATGGGGTGAGGTCGGAGGCTTTCAGATTATCCAGATCTCTTCGTCAAGGGTGCCCTCTTTCACCGATGCTTTATGTGCTTGTTTTGGAACCCTTCCTTAACAGGCTAAGGGTGAATCCGGTCCTACGTGGAATTACTTTGCCAGGTGCTTGCACTACGTTGAAGTATTCTGCCTATGCCGACGATGTAACAGTGCTTGTAACGAGCAATGCCGAGATTAGTGTCGTCGGCAGAGAAATCAGAACATATGAAATGGTGACAGGGGCCAAAATCAACTGCGTTAAGTCTGTTGGCTTACGCATAGGTGCCTGGAAGGGTGTTTCCTTGCAGGGACCCTTTGGCTGGACAGATGGACCTTGCAAGCTACTCGGCGTCTGGTTTGGTCCTGATCTTCAGCTGGAGAAAAATTGGTCGGAAGTCCTGAAATCGATAAGGGCTACAGCTGGTCTGTGGACCCGTAGAAATCTTTCATTAAAGGGGAGATCGGACGTATGTGCTTCTCACATTTACCCGATTATCCTATATCGTCTTTCAGTACTTCCACTCCCGTCGGATACTCTGCTTGAGTTGCAGAGGGCTCTTTTCAATTTTTTATGGATTGGAAGGGCCCATATGGTCCGTCGCGAGCTTTGTTACCTTCATCCTTCTGAGGGCGGTTTGGGTATGCCGAGCATCGATATTCGATGTCACACACTTCGGCTCTTTTATCTAATCCGAATGAGTACACAATGTGAGGGAAACGGTGTCTTCTGGAAGGAAGACGCTAAGAAAGCCTTCCCGGCTTTGAGAAGTGTGCACTTGGACGAGGGGGAGGCACATAGGTTACCCCGAGGTGAGTGCTCCTTCTATCGTGAATGTAGACGCGCATTGAAATTTCTTTTAAGAGTGACAGATGGCCTCTCTGACACTCTGCTGTTGTCCCGCGGGTAATGGTGAGGGGGACCGTTCGTGAAGATAGGATTGAGGGGCTCGATTTGACGAAGAGGGAGCTTCGCTCAATCTGGCCTTGGGCGCCTGGGTTAAGGTGTCTTGATAACGACGAGGCATCGCTGACCTGGCTGACGATTCGAAATGCACTCTGGGTCAGTAAGAGGCTTCATTCAGCGCGCTTGAGTAATTCTCCGACTTGTGTTAGATGCGGCGACGAGGACGAGACAGTAAGTCACGCCTTCGTTTATTGTCGCATTGTCGTGCCGCTGATTAGGCTTGTTTCAGGCTTCATGGTTCGTATACTTAATGTGTCGTCTTTTGAACTGGAACCCATTAATGTGTGTAGCAACTGGGCTCCGACAATGGATAGTCAAAAACGTTTAACTTTTTTAAGCTTGCTAGCCGTTATGAGAGTTGCGATTTGGAAGACGAGATGCAAGACAGTCTACGGAGCTGAGACCTACACTCCTCTCGACCTTATTGCGATTTTCAAATATTATCTGAAAGCTCGCATTAGGGCCGAGAGGGTGAGACTCTCTCCGGCAGATTTTGGTGAAAGGTGGGTGACTGGTGCGCGACTGTGTAGAACGGCTGGGGCTAGATTAGAGTGGTACTTAGACGTGCCTTAGGCAGAATATTGGGTTCGAAAAACGAACATAAAATTTCAATTAAGTTAGGATTAAGCTGTATATTTCTATTTATTCATTGTTAGATTTTTTTGTTGAATTTTAAGTTCAACAACTTAGCTAGGGTGTGATTGTTTTCATTACTCCCCCCCTTTTATTTTGTCCTCTTCCCAACCCCTTTTTTATTTTCTACCCCTTATCAAATCCCCCTTCCATTTAGGTGACAGATTGTCGATTTGTCGGGATGCGGGTCACCCTTCGATATTTTCGAAGGAGGTGTGTATAAATAAAGCGTTGGGCCCGCATCAAATCTTTATTTTTTCGAGTTTTCGATTTCGACCGGCAAACCGGCACCTCTGCCACATAGTGATAGCGGGGGGCTTTTTACTAACAATTTATTATTTTCATGTAAATATTCTCATTTTATTTTTGTATATATATATTTTTAGTCCCTCCCCCGTTGCATATTTTCATATGGGTTTTAAGTATGTTTTCATAGTATGGACTCTTATGGTGATAGCGATGGATGTATAGCATGAATGTGGTATTTTGGTAAATGATGGTCGCGAGTGAAACTAGCTAAGTTGAGACCGTTTTTAAGTTAGAGTTGACCTATCCGCCCCCTCCCCCTTTTTGGCCTTGTGCCACATTTTATATACTTTTGCGGGTGTGAATTTATATAAATAAATATTGTGTTATCTAAATGCCACCGGAAGTGACGCCGAAGAGCGTACATGTCCTCCCACCAAGACTCTCTGACTCGACACCTTCATTTGTACATACTGTAAATATACCTTTTCTTTAATACACTTATTATTGCATTCTCCTTGTTGTTTGCGTCTTCATTGTATTCCTCACTAATTATGGTTCAACCTTGCAACCACAACAGTTGGCGACGAGATATGAAGCGTCAAATATAACAGTTTGACGAAGAACTATTTAAAAAAAAAAAAAACAATGCAAAGTGTTGACGAGCAAACGGATTTTACGCTAAAGAAAAGTTTTCAACTTAAGTGAAAAAAAAAAAAAAAAAAAAGTAAAATGGAAGAATTATCAAAAATGTTCATGCAATTTTTACAGGCACAAGCTGACCGCGAGGAAAGACAAAAACAGGCACAAGCTGGCCGCGAGGAAAGACAAATTGAACGTTTAGAAAAAAGCGAGGAAAGACAAAATCAGGCACAAGCTGACCGCGAGGAAAGACAAAATGAACGTTTAGAAAAAAGCGAGGAAAGACAAAATGAACGTTTTGCTAAAATACTGGAACTACTAAAGAGTAATCGAGAAAATGTCGACAGTGTTAATTTCTCCCATACAACTATCTTTAATAGTATTGACACATTTAATTATGTGCCGGAGGAAGGAAATACTTTTGAAGATACTATACAAGATACGAGGATGTCTTTCAACTGGACTGCAAAAATTGGCCAAATAGCCAGAAAGTGAGCCTTTTACTCAGGAAATTGGGTACATCAGAACACAGCAAATTCATAGATTACATATTACCTAAAAAAACTGCGGAATTAGAGTTCATGGAAGCTGTAAAATTACTAAAAGAATTATTTAATCCAAATGTATCTCTTTTTCATAAAAGATGGCTGTGCATGAATCTAAGAAAGATGGACAACCAAGATTATTTGACATACGCATCAGTTGTCAATAAAAACTGCGATAATTTTAAGCTTGCGGAACTAACGGTAGAAGATTTTAAAGGTCTAATCTTCGCACAAGGGTTAGTTTCCACGAAAAATGCAGAAATACGCAGACGAGTGTGGTCTAAGCTGGAATCTGAGCACGATTTAACCCTCCAGAAACTAGCAGAGGACTGTGAAAGGGCCATTACACTAAAAAAGGATTCAAAAAATATAGAAGAATCCGGAGTGGCATATGTAAGAAAAGTTAGAAAACCATACACACCAACCAAGAACTTTACAAAGAAAAGCAATCAAAATGGAACGGGATATTACAATCCTAATAACCATAAATATAGGACAGAATATAACAAGCCTCTTCCTAGATATAACTGTAAGAGATGTGCAGAAAAGCATTGGGAATCAGATTGTCCTTATAAGAAGAAAAAATGCTACATTTGTAAGAAGGTGGGACACAAAAGCGATTGCTGCAGATATAAAGATTACACCAGAAAGAGAGTACAGCAAACAAAATCAAATACAAAATTAGACAAAGATCGGCGAAAATACGTAAAAGTGGAAATATTTAAAACACCAATAAAGTTACAACTCGACTCCGGCTCCGATATTTCTATTATAAACCTGAATACATGGAAAAAGTTGGGTAAAAAACCAACCATGATGAAAACGAGTAAATCAGCCCGGACGGTAACTGGTGGTGGTATAAAATTTGAAGGAGAAGTTGTTCTTCCGATAAAATTAAAAGGGATTACGAAGAAATTAAAAATATTCGTACTGAAAAATAGTGAAAATCTGTTTGGAATAGATTTAATTGAGAAATTTGGTCTATGGGATAAGCCAATCAATACATTCTGTAAAAAAATAGAATGTTCTTCTCCAACAACAGTAAATATAAAAGACGATTTAAAAGAATTATTTCCTGAAGCATTCACGACTAACTTAGGTCGCTGTAATAAATTCAAGGCCTCGTTTGAACTTAAAGAAAACGCCAGCCCAATTTTTAGAAAAAAGCGAAACGTTCCGTTCGCTGGGTTGGAAAAGATTAATAAAGAATTAGATAGATTGGAACAGACAGGAATTCTATCAAAAATAGAACACAGCGAGTGGACAGCCCCCACCGTATACGTAAAGAAAAAGAATGACGAAGTTAGAGTATGCGCAGATTTTTCGACCGGGGTCAACTCCCTATTAAAAGATCACCATTACCCTCTACCAAGCCCGGAGGAAATATTCACGAAGTTAAATGGTGGTAATATCTTCTCCAAGATAGACTTGAGCGATGCATATTTGCAAATACCGGTCGAGGAAAATTGCTCAAAAATACTATTCATCAATACGCATAAGGGATTGTACAAATACAACCGATTGCCCTTTGGCATCAAAGTAGCGCCTGCCATTTTTCAGCAAGCGATGGACACCATGCTAAGTGGTATTGAGTGCGCATGTGCATACCTGGACGACATTGTTGTCAGGAGCAAATCCCTACAAGAACATAAGGAACATTTGAAACAAGTATTTACTCGAATACAAGAATTCGGCTTTAAAGTAAAAGTAAATGTGACTTTTGTATGAGCGAGATTAAGTATCTTGGACACATAATAAACAAACATGGACGACGTCCAGACCCAGACAGATCTGCGGCAATAAAAAATATGCCAGCACCTGATAACGTAACAACCTTGCAGAGTTTCTTAGGACTCGCAAATTATTATCAATCTTTTATTGAAGGAATGCATAACTTGCGAGCCCCCTTAAATAATCTGCTTAAAAAGGATACACCTTGGAACTGGACAAAATAAAGAGCGCACTAACATCCGAATTATTCTTAACGCACTTTGACACAAAATTAAAAGTAGTCGTCGCTAGTGACGCTAGTTCCTACGGCTTAGGAGCATACATTCAACATATTATGCCGGATGGGTCTAGAAAACCAATAGCGCACGCTTCGAGAATGCTGATACCAGCCGAGAGGGCATATTCACAAATCGAAAAAGAAGCATTGAGCATAATCTTTTCCGTGACTAAATTTCACCGATATTTATATGGTAGACAATTCTTACTTGAAACCGACCATAAACCGTTAGTCACGATCTATGGATCAAAAAAAGGATTGCCGGTATACACCGCAAATAGATTGCTGCGCTGGGATACAATCTTACTTAATTACGATTTCCAGCTACAACATCTAGCATCAAAAAAGATTTGCCATGCGGATGGACTGTCAAGACTGATACCACAGAAACACAATCTGGAAGAATCAGTCATTGCAGCAATTCGGACAAATGTTGAAGTAAAAAATATGGTAGCAAACATCATTAAGGAACTACCCGTAACTTTGTCGGACATTAAAAGGGAAGCCGAGAAAGACAGAAAACATAAAGGACATAAAAGAGAAAATTATAACGGACACAAAGGTGCAGGAAGTTTTCTCCATATGTAACGATGTGTTACTGTACAGTGAGAGAGTGGTAATACCCAAAACATTGCAGAATAGGATGTTAAGAGATTTCCATACGGGACATCCGGGGATAAATCGAATGAAGTCGTTAATGAGAAGCTACGTATACTGGCGTAACATGGACACTGACATAGCAGCAACAATAAATAAATGTAAAGGATGCCAGTTAGCAGCAAAATCCCCACCTATAGTACACAAACCTTGGCCGAAAACCGACCAACTATGGTCGAGAATCCACATGGACTTCGCTGGTCCAGTAGGAGAAAACTATTATTTAATTGTAGTGGATAGTTACACAAAATAGCCGGAGGTAATGCGTTGCAGGAATCCAACAACGAACAACTCAATAGGGTTCCTACACGAGTTGTTTGCAAGATTCGGTGTACCAGACACACTGGTCACTGACAACGGAATGCAGTTCACATCCGCAGAGTTTAAGGAATTTTGCGACACGTTCCGAGTGAAGCACATCACGACTCCGCCGTATCATCCAAGGTCGAACGGCCTTGCGGAAAGGTTCGTGGATACGCTAAAACGAGCGTTAAAGAAATCCATTGGAACACCAACAGAAAAAGCTTTGCAACAATTCTTGCAAGTTTATAGGATCACACCACATCCTAGTACACCATCAAACATATCACCAGCTGATCTAATGTTTGCCAGAAAGGTAAAATCAGCGTTTGATAAACTGTTGCCAAGACAGGCAATTATCCGAAACACTACACACACGAGAAGAAAGAAATATAACTCGGGAGATCGAGTATATTTTAAGTGCTACAAGAATAACACATCTTACTGGGAATGTGGAGTAGTGGATAAACGCATTGGTGATTGTACATATATGATTAAAGGTCCACAGAGTATACATAAAAGGCACCTAAATCAGATAAAAAAACGTCATATCCAAGATGATGATTATACAACAACAGTCGAAGAGGAGGAAACCATAGATGTCATATACGAATCCTTTAATTTGGAACCGCCTCAATATACACCTGAACCCCGAAGATCAGGTAGGAAAAGAAAATTTAATGAACCATTGATGGTAAACCCAAAAAGATAAAGATATTGAAATCTGTGTGACTTCAAATCTTGGGAGGGGGGTGTTGTGGTGGCAACCACTCATTTGCATATACGAATAACGTTACACTATAAATGGCAAGCCTAGGTTGGCCTTAGTGTGTGTTATCTAAATGCCACCGGAAGTGACGCCGAAGAGCGTACATGTCCTCCCACCAAGACTCTCTGACTCGACACCTTCATTTGTACATACTGTAAATATACCTTTTCTTTAATACACTTATTATTGCATTCTCCTTGTTGTTTGCGTCTTCATTGTATTCCTCACTAATTATGGTTCAACCTTGCAACCACAACACTATGTCAACTCTATTAAGTAAGAATGAAAGATGGCTGACATTACACGGTCACGTCGAGTCTCGATAATCGCTCAAAAATCGAAAATGACACAAAAATACTGGTAATAAAAATATACAGTTCGGTTAAAAATAACATTTTCGCACGATTGGTGCCAGTTATTAGCATTGAGACTCCAGGTGATCGTACAATATCAGCAATTTCTTTTTCGTTCTAACTTAACAAAGTTGACTCTAGTTCTGTATTGAACTAGAAAACGCTTTAAAATAAGTTAAAACATTAAAAAAACTTATCCAGTAGGTAGAAGATTAACTTATCTTGCCTTTAGTAACATTTATTTGTTATATATATTTTTTCACCTTTTTTTAATTTTTTATGCCACATTACATAAAGAAATATACTTAACATTGATATTTCGAATTTCATTTTGTTCCTTTTTAACTCTGTAAGAGATTCTAACAAATTTAATCATATTCTCTCTTTTATCCAATAAAAAAAGTTATCACCCCAGATGGAATTTTATGAGATGTATACAATAACATTCAACATTAGTTTTTGGTGTTGTTATGAAAATAATTTATTGTATAAACATTGTTATTTTAATATCGACTAAAAACGATTTAAAAAATGAAATAAGAGAAAAGAATATCTATATATGTAATACTAAGACTCATGCGATTGTAACATTTTAGCTTTATACAATAAAGAAAATACAAATGACATCGTAATATGTATCTTCCTGGTATGACGCGGCACACACCATGAGCAGATTAAGCCGGCTTCCTTTGAAAAAGCTAGCTGTGTTCCACAATTTATAATGGTCGATTAATTAGTTTAGGAGTGAATCCTATACACAGAAATATATGAACATATACACACACTTAGAGATTATAATACGAAAAATAAACCTCAATATTATACTTTAGTGTATTTTAAATAGTATAAGGTAATTTAACTTGGTTAAAAAGTAATTTTATTTCAGTCCAACAGCCATTTCTTTTTGTCTCATTTGTTCGCAACATTTATTTGGAAATACAGGTTCAAATCTTCGAATAAGGAAAGTTATAAAAAGTCTATTATTTTCTGTCATGAAACAAAATAACTTAATTTTGCTGGAAATAGCTTTCATAAATAAAATAAATAAAATAAAACATCAAGAATCTTTGAGTTCGTTTACTTGAAGAACTCAGAATGCAAAGCTGGTTATGAAGGGTAATTCTTTGACTACCAAAGACCTCTCTGTACACAACTTATATTGTATGGAATGGTAATTAAATAGAGAAATATACTTCACATTGATATTTGGAATTTAATTTTGTTCCCTTTTAACGCTGTATGAGATGCTGACAAATGCAATAATCTTTCTTCTTTTATCAAATAAAAAAAATATCACACCTGATGGAATTCTGTGAGATGTACACAATAACATTCAGCATTATTTTTATGCTGCTATAAAAATAATACATTGTATAAACATTGCAATCTAAATATTAACGTAAAAAGATTTAAAAATGAAATATGAGACAAGAATATCCACTCATAATGTAAGGGACATATATATATATATATATATATATATATATATATATATATATATATATATATGTGTGTGTGTGTGTGTGTGTGTGTGTATGTGAAAGTTTTTATTTTTAATTAATTTTTTTTATTAAGAGTTGAAATGAGACTATTGATAAAAAAGATGTCCAAGAAATGAATAAAAAAATAAACTACTGAACTGAAAACCATTCAGCCTGTGTTTGTCTACCTGCCAGTCACAATTTTTTTAATTAATTTTAATTAAATTACTTTTTAACCAAGTTAAATTACCTTATACTATTTAAAATACACTAAAGTATAATAAGAAGTTAATATATTATTAACTTCTTTTAGAAATGGAGAATATTGCATTAATAATAAATAATAAATTCCCAACAAATAAAGCAGATGCCATGACCGGAAATCGAAACCAAAACCTCTACGAACTGAGCTATTTAGATTTCCTTATGCATTAATCTTAAAACACTGCCTTAACAAAATAATTATAGCTTTGACGTGACGTCATAAACTTATGATTTACGTCATGTTTCAAAACATGAATTCAAACATAAACGATCATAAAAATAAATAAATAAATGGTTAAACATTATCAATAGCGTTGGAAATTCTTTTAATAGTCCAAAACAATTTATTGGCGTATTGGCATTAAAAACTATTTAATATATAATATATACTAGAATTTGGGCCCGTATATATATATATATATATATATATATATATATATATATATATATATATATATATATATATAGAGAGAGAGAGAGAGAGAGAGAGAGAGAGAGAGAGAGATAGATAGATAGATAGATAGATAGATAGATAGATAGATAGATAAAGTAAAGAAAAAATACAAATGATATCTCAATATGTGTCACTGTTACATTATTATGGGCCCTGTATTTTGAAAACGGGTAAAATAGCTAGTATGAATTATGAACTGGGTGAAAGAAATAGGATGAAGTACAAATTAGGTGCATTGATAATTTGGGACAAACAAAATGATTAATTCTGGGAATCATAACATACTGGATGTATGCTGGCCGAGATGAAACGCTCGGATAAAAAAGGTTAGACAAAAAACGATATTGAGTTCTGTTATGACATTCGTTGAAGGATCAAAGGGCTCTGACATCACAGATCCCTGGTGAGAAATTAGTTCTCTAGACAGTTCACCATGGAGGTGCTAGATGGACAGACGTCCATAAACTGAGCTCTGCAATGCACAGAGTTGGGGTGACATCGCCAGATATGGGCTAGGACGTAGAGTAAGATCCCAACAGCAGGACAAGAAAATAGCCGATTGCATCCGTCACATTTCCACAAAGCAGTATGAAAGAAAGACAGAGTTTGAATGAACGAACCGACGAATGGGAATCTCTCCGATTGAAGTGTGAAATAAACGAATGGAATCTCTCTCAAAAAGTCTTGTCTTCGAACGTTTTTGTCTCCGTGCATGAACACAGAGTTTAACCACAAGACAGGTACACCACTACGATCACGAGCTAGCAACGGAGATGGGTGTGCAAGCAAACCCACGACCAACAATGAGGCAGAAATCTGTAAGGTAACTTTTAATATTGATTTGAAACGTAAGAACAATTTGAAACCTATTAAGGACATTATAAGTTTAAAGACAGTTTAAAGGCTTTTGCGAACTATTGTTAAAAATGTTAATTCTGCATATAAATGAATGCTAAAACTACTAAGAGACCCGGCCGACGTTTCTAACTTTTGCAGTGAGTTTCGTGTTGTTTCGAGTTTTGGCGGTGCGCTGAGAAACGTTGACCCCGGGTGCATATGACGAGTTATAAAACTATATAGAAAAAGACTGTGTAAAGTAGTCGCTAAAATAATTATTTAGTAAAAGAAAAAAACGGTTATGTCACATCACTACTCAGTGTCATAAATAATAATAGAAATAGAATAAAACAAGTTTGGTAAAAATTGATCTACATATTACCAAGTAATTATCAATTATATTCTTTGATAATTGAATTGTCTTTTTTGGGGGCGGGGGATCACCAATTTATCATCTTGTTTATTTATTGGTTGGTAGTTGCTATCATGAGGATATCATAGTTATAAGAATAATATTTTATTTTCACCACTGAGATTTTTTCCTGCCTTTGTGAATAATTATATATGAAAAATAACTCCAATTCAACTTTATGTACATTTTTTTTCTTTTGTTTAAAAACAAATTATAATATAAACATATGTCACATGCACAAAAGAAATCAGTCTATAATATTTACTATTGTGTATCGGTCATAATATGTATATAAATATCCGGGTGTAATTTTGGAATCTTCTGAAGTTAAACTTAAGATTCCAAGTGAGAATAAGAAAGGAAACATTACAAAATGGGAAAATTTCAATTGCAAAATAATGTAAAATGACGTAGTAACATTTCCAACTCAATCTCATAAGCATGCGATCATTGGGGAAATGAAGAGAGCTTAAAAAGTGAACATCCTAAAGTGGCATAGCTTCAAAAGAGAAACATGCCTTTCAGATGTAAGCTACTTTTCAGGCCTCGTTCAACTGGAGCATTTTGACATCAAGCTGCAGAAGAGAAACGGGAGGTGACAGTGGCTCAGTGGTCAACGACACGAACTAACAACCTGAGTATGCCAAGTTCGAATCCAGTTCGTTCCACTTAGGATGTTGTGAACCTTCACGTGGTCTTTCTAGAAAGATTCCTAACTAGAAAGATATTGGGGAAACCAATACCATGATAGAATCATCGGATTCATATGAAATGAATGAAAAAGAAGAAATCCTTTCACTTTCGTTTTGTGGGAGGGCTACAGAGAGGAGTAATGAATATGGAAGAGGAGGAGCGGCGATAGATATATATATATATGACCACACAAAGATCACCGATCCTGACGCTATATTATGTTAA
This sequence comes from Sepiola atlantica, assembly GCA_963556195.1. Lineage (NCBI taxonomy): Eukaryota > Metazoa > Mollusca > Cephalopoda > Sepiida > Sepiolidae > Sepiola > Sepiola atlantica. Next base: position 201,112,167 of record OY744521.1, on the reverse strand, counting down.
CACACCGGTTCTTGTCAGATGACTGAAGTTAAACAAAATTGAGCCTGAATAGCATTTTCAGTGGTTCTCAACCTTTTTTAGCCCGTGAACCCTTTCATCATGTCTCAGAATGATATTCCCCCTTTCAGTAGCGATGAATGATGCCCACTGGGATTTTTGTGGCCCTGGATCCAGTTTGTGTCTGCTAATTTGTGGTGCCAACCACCCCTCTAAAACCCTGAAATTCCCTCAAAACAATTTTTTATTTTTGTCCTAATCCTAATGACAGGGCTATGATTTTGATGGATTTGCAGTGTGCATCTCGATGACAGAGTTAATTTTGACTCCCCCGTATTGAGAGAGAAAGTGCAAAGACTGGAGTCAGCTCTGCTTTGCTACTGTTTGTGGTGGTATGGACATGTTGAATGAAGCTCTGGTTGGATAAATAGATACACACACATCTCAGTTGAGAGTAACCGAGGAAAAGGAAAACCGAAGAAGACTTGAAGTGACTCAGTCGATAAAAAAAGGACTCCTCTGGCATCCGGGCTAGCAGCAAGGTGTAGTACAGTGGTTCTCAAACTTTTTTTAGCCTGTGTATCAGAATGAAATTTCCCCCTTTCAGTAGCGATGAGTGATGCACACTGTGTTCTTTTGTGGCCCTGGATCCAATTTGTGCCTGCTAATTTGTGGTGCCAATCATCCCTCTGAAACCCTAAAATTCGCCCCAGGGAATCAGCGTCCCTGAACGGGCTATGGCCATTGATTGCACAAGCCTCGGGTAGTGAGGTCAAGAACAGGTCAAGAATGAGGCTTGTTGATCCCCACGATCAGGTTAGCTGACAATTATTTTACAGCAAGAAAACAGAGAAAATTTATTGTTTTAAAAAGAATTAAATTCTTACAATTTTAAATGAATAAATAAATAAAGAAGAAACATATTCGTTTTATTTATTCAAAGAATATTTAGCTGACAATAACAATTATTTTTACGGAAGAAGAACGTGACATTTATTTTTTAATAGTATTGAATCTAACAGACGTTTATTATTTAAAAAGGAATATTATTACTAATAGCAAATTGATGTAGAAAGCACTGTGGAATATCCCGCTAGTACTAATTTGATAATACACGCTTGAAGATTGTTTGTCCTATATAACATAAAAATATGAGCTTCTTACTATTTTAAAACTATTCTGCCGTACAAAACGACGGCATAGTTTTTTTTCATTGTTACTCAACTTATCTACAACTTTTATAATTAAAGTATGTTGTAGTGGAAAAAGGCAATATCAAAAACTATCGATACAGCTTTATTTACAACTTGATAGAACGACCAAAAGAAAAGAGTTAAAAAGAGTTTGAAGGGTCAAACGAAGAAAGTGTTGTTTTATCCGTATGTGTGTGGACTTGCGTGTGAATAAATTCGTGAGACTGTGTATAGTCTGTCACTATATTTTAGTAGTCCATGACTGTGTCTTGTGTTGTTCACCGAAATGCCTGTAGCCAAGCGCCCACGGCTAAATTTAGTCTGGATAGCAGTTAATAACACTGTGTTGTGACTGATATAAGTTCGTGTGGCAAATTGAATCTCTCATTGCTGGCTGTGTTTGAGGTTTTGCTAATGTAGCCAACGCCAGCAGATGCTCGACTCCTAAGGAGACTCTTTCTGATTGGTTGAAGTCCAGTATCGACAATCAACTGAGATTGAGTCTATTGATAGAATTGACCAATCAATATGAAGTATCTCTACTTGATTGACTTTTAAATTCATAGAAACTTTTGATAAACTCTAATATAAATATTTGCTTTTATCAAATACATCTATTGAATATCGAAGAACTACTTAATGTGCTGGACATTATTATAGATAGAAGCAATAAGTAACGAATATTTTACAGATATCGTTTCTGTGGTTGCTGTTGATACTACTGCTGTGGCAGGAGTTTCACACATGTAATATAAGTCGTCGTCAGAATCCTTTTAGTACTTCCTTTCTCAGCCTGAAAGACTATTACGTCGGGTGCTTATCACCAGTTTTATAATGTTAAACAGAATGGATGACTTGAACAATTCTTGTGACAAGAGACTAGTCTGTCGCCAGTTATACTTCCCAGCAAGGCTGGTACACATTTATACACCTGGATGGGGTATTACTTACAACACCTGGTATTTCCACATGATCACTTATCTCAGTGGTCTTTAACCATGGTGCTCAAAACGACGAGATACTACAAACAGGCTGATCGGGAATCGATCAGCGATCACATCAGAGACGCCCCAATGAGCAAATGAGTTAACTGAATGGGTCAAAGCAGGCATTGAAGCACATGTCCCCATGCGAAAATTCTACAGCAGGCCACACTCTCCACAATGGTTCACCTCGAACTGTACAACTGCTATTGCTCAGAAGCAGCAAGCATTTAAACAAGTCAACTACAAATAGACAGTTACTTATAGTGTCAAGAAATCATTGTAAGGCTGTAATAGATGAAGCCAAGAGAAGGTATACAGAGATGACCAGAAAATGCATTCAGTCACAGAAACTTGGTACTCGCGCTTTCTGGAAAATCTTCAATAGTGTAGTGAACAATGGGCAATTAACAATTCCCACACTATCAAATCACAACGATATTGTCTGCACGGAATCTGATAAGGTTGAACTACTTGCCTAGTGTTTCGCCTTAAACTCCACTCTGGACTCGGCAAACAACTCCCTCCCATATTTTCTCATTGCAGACTGAAGCCACACTTGATGACCTGACTATCACCCCATCTCATGTCCGAGATATAAAAAACCTTGACACCTCCAAAGCATGTGGGTCTGATCTCATACCAGTAATGGTAATAAAGAAATGCTCTGCTGAACTGACCCCTGTCCTCTCCAAACTCTACAACAAATGCCATGCCGAATCTTGCTTCCCTGATAGCTGGAATATTGCATCTGTGGTACCAGTCTTCAAAAATTATGGAGATAGAACTGACCCTCAGAATTATCGCCCCATCAGTCTACTCCCGCTCTTCATTAAAATCTTTGAATCCTTAATCAATCTAGCGATATTCCGTCACCTCGTTAATGCTAAACTTTTTTCTGACCATCAGTATGGATTTAGGCAAGTACGATCTACTGCGGATATCCTAACGGTCATCTGTGAACGCATATACCATACACTGAACAAAGCAGGTGAAGCTAGGGCGGTAGCGCTTGATATATTCGAAGCCTTTGACAAGATCTGGCATAAAGGTTTTCTCATAAAAATGTATTCATATGGTATTACTGGACGAATATTTAATATAATTAGATTCTTCCTATCCAAAAGAAAGATCCAGGTTGTCCTCGATGGTCGTTCATCCTAACAACATGACATAAATGCAGGGATCGATCCTTGGACCTTTACTGTGCCTGATTTTTATAAACGACCTCCCTGATGACATTGTGTCTGAGATGGGTATATTTGCTGACGACACTACACTCTACTCTCATCATGTGGGCAAAACGGATGCACACATATTCGAAGCAATGGCTTAATCCTTAGAAAGTGACCTCCAGTCTGTAGTGGAATGGGGTCATAAATGGATGGTAACATTTAATGCTGCTAAGACAAAGCTCCTTTTCTTCAATAACAACAAGAAACCTCTTCAAACACCGATTGCCATGGCAAATAACACCCTACCTGAGAGTCTAACATTTTAACTATTCGGCCTAACATTCACAGGTAACATGAATTGGAACAAATACATAGAAGACATTGCCAAGGCTGCTGTAAAGAAAGTGGGCTCCCTCTACCGAGCTAGAAAACTTCTCACACCTGACAGTATTATATATCTTCACAAAGCCACCATCCGCCCATGTATGGAGTATTGTTGTCACATCTGGGCAGATGCACCATCCACTAGTCTCTCGCTCCTAGACAAGGTCCAAAAAGAGTCGCTAATCTAATAGGTCCCTCACTATCCACCAAGCTCCAGTCCCTGCCTCATTGCTGCAATGTTGCATCCTTGTGCTGGTTTTATAAGTACTTCAATGGAATGTGCTTCGATGAACTTGCTGCTCTGGTGCCCCCTCAACGTAAATACACTCGACCTACCCGACAATCAGCTAAATTCCATCTATTCACTGTAGAGGTCCCCAGATACCGGAGAGCCTTCTACTCCAATAGCCTCTTTGCTCTTGCTGGAACTCTCTCCCTGCTTCCTGTTTTATAGGGGGGTACCTAGGATTGGAGCTCAGCCGAGCACCTGCCATGAACCTAACTATACAGTAAAGAGAGACTAGCAACATCTCTTCTGTGTGAAAGAGGCTGTAGGGACGTGAAGAGATCATCCCCTACTGGATGCTTCTATTGATAGCAACGATCTACATGTGGATGGTTATTCGCCTCTTGTCCGTTTAGACTCTTCCACACATTTGCATGGTCTTCATTAAGCATCTCCTCTTTACACATGTCCCTAGCCTTGAATTTCATGGGTGTACTTTTACCTGTTTGAGGTTGTCTTTGCTGCACTCCATTTCTTATTTGTTCTTTTTGTACCATTCCCCTTCTGACAATGACTACTCTGTTGTTGATGCTATATCCAGCAGTATTGATGATGCATTGCAAATTCATCCGTCAAGCTCCATCTTTGTTTTTGGTGACTTCAATACTCATCATTTTGACTGCCTCCCTCACTCTAACCGTACTGGTGAAATCTGGTGAAATCTGTCTTTACTTTTCTCACAACTTGTCCCAAATTGTTACCTTCCCCACACGTTTTCTTGATAATGATATTCATCAACCATCCTTACTTTTTCTCATTTCTGTTCCTAACTCATGTTCTATTTCCTCTTCTCCGCCATTGGGTTCTTCTGATCATATTGTTGTTGATGTTGAGGTTAATTTTTCAATGAAGTCTTCTATTGATCGTCCCTTCCATAGGAAGACGTTTAACTACAGGAAGGTTGATTAGGTTTCGCAGCTTCCTGTGACGTTCCATAGGGTTCTATCTTTAGTATGTTTCCGAATGCTGCTGCTACTAAGGTTACTGGCTGACTTCTCATTAAAATTGACACCTTCATTCCTCATCGTAAGTTTCAAACCAAACCTCATTCTCTTTCATGGGTTTCATCTTTTTGTGCTTCGGCCATTGTCCATCATAACAATTACTTTAACAGTATCAGTTCTGAGGCTTCTAGACAATCCAACAGAAGAGCTAGCAATGCCTACACGAAATGAATCTCTAAGGCTAGTTTAACTATTCTCAAATGATTTGTGACTCTATCTCATCTCAAAGGGCTGGCTCCCGTGATTTTTGGAGAATCTACAATAGTGTTATTAATAGTGGCAAGTCTTCTATTCTTCTTTTTAATGATCTTCACGTTATTTCATCTTCTAAGGATAAGGCTGATCTCTTTGCTTGTCTTTTTGCTGACAATTCTTCTCTTGATGATTCTGGTGTTGTTCTTCCTAATTTTCCTTTGAAAACTGGTCAGTCTCTTGATTCTGTCATTATCACTCCAAAGATGGTTGCTAGGGTTCTTTCTGGTCTTGACTAGTCCAAGGCTTCCAGTCCTGATTCAGTTCCTGTTGTCGTTCTAAAGCGTTACGCTCCTGAACTTTCTTCTATCTCCTGTAAATTATCCAATCTCTGTTTGTCTCAGTCTTGTTTCCCTTCTTGTTGGAAGGAGTCCTCTGTTGTCCCTATCTTTAAAAATGCTAGTGATCGATCTGGCCCAATTAAGTACCATGCTGTTAGTCTTCTCTTTGTTATTAGCAAAGTTTTTGAAAGGGTGGTCAACAGCAAGCTTGTTCATTTTCTGGAAAGTCTGGGCCTCTTTAGTGATATTCAGTATGGCTTTCGTGGTTTTCATTAACTGTTGTAACTGAGCGAATCTGTCGGTTTATGGATAATTCAGGAGGCGGTACAGCCATTATGCTTAACATTTTGGTGGTATGGTAGTTTTGTTTAACGGCATATCAACCCTTTTTGGGTTATTTAATGCCGAATCTGGTCATTATAGTAAAAGTTTTTATGCTTCAAGTTCTTTATATCTTCAAATGTTTAATCAGGGTTTTTGGTTTGGTAGTTTTGTTTTACGGCATATCAACCCTTTTTGGGTTATTTAATGCCAAATCTGGTCATTATAGTAAAAGTTTTTATGCTTCAAGTTCTAAAAATAAAATAAAAAAGGGAAGGGAGAAAGGGAGAGGGGCTGTTGTTTTTGTTTTTGGTTTTGTAGAACATAATTAAGTTTTACAAAAAATTAAAATTAAAATTAAAAAAATTTTTTTTAGAAAACGTCAATGTAGGTGAATTTCGTCTCAGGGAGCCACAGGGCAGCCTGATCTGGTATCACCAGTTAACATTTTGAAGACGTTCGACAAAGTGTGGCATTGTGATCTTCTACATAAACTTCATGGTTATGGCATTGCTGGTGAGGGTCTTGACATTATTAGGTCTTTTCTTTCTGATCAAAGCTTGCAAAGTACTTTGGGCGGTGTCTCTTCATACTCGTTTCCTATCAATGTTGGTGTTCCTCAGGGCTCTATTCTATGCCTAACACTGTTTCTTCTCTATATAAATGATCTTCCAAAGAATATTATTCAGAAAATTAACATCTATGCTGATGATACCACTCTCTATTCTGGTGTTGCTTCTTGCCCATCTTCCTAGGATCAGTTGAAATATGTAACTGATCTAGAAGTTGACCTGGGTTCAGTTGTGGATTGGGGTACGAAATGACTTGTATCGTTTAATCCTGTTAAGACTCAGCTCGTGTCTTTCTTCCTGAGATTCTCATGGACGGCTCTGCTCTTGAGGAGAAATCGACTCTGAAACTTCTTGGTCTTTATCTCTCATCAAATCTTTCTTAGGGTTCATACATTAGATCCATTGCTCTTTCTGCTTCTTGTAAAGTCGGTTCTCCCTATCGCTACAAACACTTTCTCACACCTGAGCCTATTCTCTATCTCTACAAATCTACTATCAGACCATGTATGGAGTACTGTTGTCATATTTGGGCTGGTGAATCTCTGTCCTATTTGAAGGTTCTTGATAAGGTACAGCAACGTATATAATTTGATTGACCCCACCCTTTCTTCTTCTCTACACCCTCTCTCTCACAGACGTGATGTTACTAGTCTCAGTCTTTTCTATAAGTACTATTATGGCATGTGTTCTTCAGAATTGTCTGATATATTCCCTGCTTCCTTTGTTCCAGTTCGTTTAACTCTTTGGTCTAGTGGTCTCCATCAATTCGCTGTTTTGATACTCATACAGCTTCCTATTCCATTAGCTTCTTTCCAAGAACTGTAGGATTGTGGACCTCTCTTCCAGCTCTTTGTTTTCCTCCTACCTATAGTCTTTGTCTTTTCAAAACTAAGGCCAATAGGCATCTCCTGTCTTTGAGATAATCATATTTCGTTCTTGTTAGCTCCTTACATCAAGTGGCTTCATGCCTTGTCTAAAGCGATTTCCATAAAAAAAGATCACAAAGTGTATTTTGTACTCTGTCCGAGAGGCACCTCCCCAGATACTACAGCAGTACTCCATCTTAGGACGTATCTGGCTTGTATACAGGTAGAGGATTGCGTAAGGGGTGAGATACCTTCTGGAGCAATAGAAAAATCCAACCATTTTTCCAATAACCTTAGGAACAGATTTGATGTAAGTCTTCAATTTCAGGTCTAGGATGAAAGTCAGTCCTAGAAGCTTATCAAAAAAGTGGACTTCTTCGAGGAGAGAACCATTCATGTTGACTGAGGAGAAGTGAGGGTGCGAGCGTAGGTGGTGAAAGGAGAGAAGGAAAGACACAAGCTCATTTTCACTCCCATAGCACCATGTGCTCCAAGTCAGAAGAGAAAGCGAGTCAGAAATATCTTCATCTTCGATGGTCTTCGAAGTGTTGCCATAAATAGTTGTTTCGTCAACGAATGGTCTCAGAATATGATTCAGAAGATCGTTTATGAATATCAGGGAAATGGTTGGGTCTGGAATTGATCCTTGCCTGTAAACAATTACTTGTATAAACCTATTGGAGAGAAAGGATTCGATGGTTAAGAGGATGTTTCCAGATATTCCATAACTAACAAGCTTGTGGAGCAAACCTTTGTGCCAGACCCTTTCGATTGCCTTTGATATATCAAGAGCTATTGCCTTAGAAACGAAGCCTCTATGGAGAACAAGTGAAAATAAGTCCTTTTTATTACACTTTATATAGAAAATTGTTAATTTTTTTTATAGTTTATATGTTGTATTGTCTGTGTCTATCAATGATGTTTTCTTTTTGTAGGTCAATTTAAAAAAAAGGAGAAAAAAGAAAGCTAAAAATCTAGGAGAGACAGAGAAAGAAGAGAGAGAGAGAGGGTGATCTTTCAGTAATTGTAGCAATAAAAAGTACATTGTAAAAAGCAATCACAGGCGGATACCGTTATTGTTTTTTTTTTTGTTTTTTTCGTTTTAAATTCCTAAACTATTGAACTTTTGAATTATGGAATATGCATTCGAGGTTACAGCGTGATAATGTGTACACATTAATTATTTTTTTAAACTGTACGATCTAGGAGAGTGCCAACGAAACTGTACCATACTCGCAAAGAAAGAAAAAAAAACATTAAATTTAAAACTAATGCTATATTTATTGCTCATACTCGTTCTGGGACAGGTATTTTTCTTGTATTGTTGTGAAGTTGTCCAGCAGTAAATAATAAATAAAGGAAGTCAAGTCGAGGGTTGGTTTAACAAGTGTATTAACAAAGTAAGAAAGTGACTAGCACTTGGCTAGACAGTTACAAGACTGTGCTTTGTCTTCTCTGTGTCTCTGGTGACTCGCACTATTTATAGTGACAACCGGTGTTGTTTCTCCTGTGTAAGAACGGCCGGTGTAACACGGTGTAACACATATATATACCACACGCCTGTGTGTGCACGCGCATGGGTGTGTGTGTGCGTATTTATGTGTGTATGTGTGTATGTATCGCTCACCTATTCACAAGACTCAAGATTAGACCACACACATACGGACACGCGCGCACACGCAGACACCACTTCATTTTTGGAGACGACAAAAAGCAATAAAAAGTATTAAATTTCAAAAGAAACTCTCCACACCCTAGGAGGCTGGGATGACCGATGGATCATGGATGGGTAACACGCACTTGACCAAGAGAAGCAGGAAAAATGACAAATAAAAAATAAAAATAAAAATCAAAGATACCCACACACCCGCAAACCCACGCATGCGCAAAAACAATAATAAATTCCTCAAATGAAACAACATTTGCTCGAATCGAAAGACATTTCTTCAGATGGATTTTCATATCTGATGAAAGCGGGCCACCGCTTGAAACGCGTTATATATAAAATCATAAAATGGTAAAACAACAAAATAATAAATAAATGTTGAAAAAAACATTCTACAAATGTTGGTAGCCTTACTCCTTTACATATATATATATATATATATATATATATATATATATATATATATAGAGAGAGAGAGAGAGAGAGAGAGAGAGAGAGAGAGAGAGATCTTTTAGTAATACCAAATTAGTTATTGTAGCAATAAAAAGTACATTGTAGACGGATGTGAGGATTCTGGAGTTATCGTTCTTGCTTTATTTCTTTTTGTTTTTTGTTGATTTGGTTTTAACTGCTAAGGTGGCACGAAAATGTCAGTCAGTGAAGTAGTTTCAGACTCTCAGATTCACACACAACATCTTGAAAAAGATTGGAATATTCAACTTTAAAAACATTGTATTTTAAAAGTGTTCTATACAATTATTTGAATGAAAATCTATATTATAAGCAAATATATTAAAAGAAAACCGCTAGAAGTGAATAAAGAAAATGATTTGCCGAAACTAGAAAAAAGATTGCTGTGAAATTTAATCATTAGGAAAATAAAGTCTGTGAAGTGGTAAGAAATCCTACATCGAAAATGGAAAGATGTTTTATCAACATGACATGAATCCAATATTTCTTAGAATAAAAATCAAACAGGAAACAGAAAAAAGGTTTAAATAAAAAGGAAGTAAATGAACTTGGTTATATTTGGACTTTTATCCCAATAGTTATTGTAGGTTTTACTAGTATAACATTCTACACTTGCTAAAATAGTTCTTATGTCACAGTGTAACTAAATATGTGTTTATGAATATATAACTGACCTGACACTGGGTCGTCATCGTCATCATCATCATCATCATCATGATCATCATCATCATCATCATCATCATCATCATCATCATCATCATCATCATCATCATCGGTTTAATGTCCGTTTTACAAGCTGGTATGCATTGGACGACTTTTAGAAATTTACTACCAAACTAAGGTCTTTATGCATCTCCCTTTCTCTCAAGCAAATTCTTATCACTTCTTGCCATGTTTTCCTTGACCTTCCTCGTTGAACTGGACCTCTACTAACCCAAGAACTCTCATCCATTCTTTCAACATTGTTATTCTACACGTATCTCCCTATACTGTCCATATTTAATCTTCCACTGAGGTAATCAGACCTAAGCCCGTCTTTAAGACTCACATTACACATCCATCGTATCATTCTCATATCATTTTTCTCCATGCAATATTAATCCCTGAGTTCCCTAATAATATGTAGTAAGCAAATGATTATTTTGTATTGCGCATTAAAGAAAATGTGGAATTTTTTTTTGTGTGTGGGTGAGGGGTGAAGGTGTGTGTATGTGTGGGTGTATGTATGTATGTATGTATGTATGTATGTATGTATGTATGTATGTATGTATGTATGTATGCATGTATATATATATATATATATATATATATATAGTAGTAAGCTATGAAAATATATTCATGGCAATTAAGCTACACAGAAGCTCCCGCGTTTCATCCCCGGGGGGAATCTTCAGGCTAAAATAAGCATTTTAGCCTGAAGATTCCCCCCGGGGATCAAACGCGGGAGCCTCTGTGTAGCTTAATTGCCATAAATATATTTTCATAGCTTACTACCTAGCTCTACTTACGTATCGAGCATTGTTGAAGTAAATACTGAAAATTGATACATAAAAAATTATATCTCCTTATAAAATTTTATGTGGATAAATGAAATACTAATATATATATATATATATATATATATATATATATATATATATATATATATATATATATATAGATATATATATATATATATAAATATAAATAAAAACTGGTTTTCTTGTATGAATATCCGATTTCTTTTGCAAGTAAAAGAAAAAAAAACTTTGAATTTCCATTACAAAAAGGTATTGTACGAATTTTTTGTTTTAAAGTTGAAGAATGAAACATGTATTTTTTTTTAATAATATGACTGATTCTTATTATATTATGTATATATATAATGTTCAATAAGTTGGAAGCGTAAGACAACCCTGAGTTTCGTAATAATGTTCAATAAGCCATTGGTAATTTCGTATGTGCCAAGAAATAAAACGGTAGAAATCATCACACTGCATACACATACCTGATAGACTAAGTCAGATCTGAAAATTATATTTAGGTCAAAATTATATTTAGCTAAATGTTAACCTATAAGTTAAGAATTCACATAACAGGTTCTCCATAGGAAATATAAACTGCTTCAAAATCTTTTAAATAGAAAGATGACTGAGTATAACCTAAGATTTTAAAGGGGTCATCCCTTTAGCAATTTGCACAAACAGGTGGTGGATATGAACTTAGCACAGCGACAAGGACGAATGCATCATGGGCGAAATTTTGCGAAGCTGTTTCCTCTGATAACATCCGCCATCTTTAATTCGAAGATTTTTTGTCGATCATGCTGCAAAAAAAATTGCCCGAAAACAAACCCCAGCACGACACAAATAGATTCACGCAGGTTATTGGATTCTCGCCCGTGAGTGGCTTAGACACCAGCAGACATCCAACGCAGACGAAATCCCCAATTCAAAAAGGCTGAACTCACTGGAAGTCATCTGACCCATGACGTCACTCTCTTCTTTCACGGTGGCTAGCAGGCAACTCTTGCCCCCCTCCCTCATATTAGTTTACACTTCAGTCCGAGTTCGGCAAGAAGCACCTGAAGAAGGGTGGGGGTTACATCGGCCGAAACATTATGAGAATAACATCCAAGAGTAGTAGTAGATCCAAATCATATAGAAAAGTTGTTTATTTTCGAATTGCATTCTCGGATAAAAAGACAGATCGACATATAAAAAATATTTTTGAATTACAATTCTATCTTTAACCACTGAAACATGTCTTAAAACATGGCATAAAAACAGTTTCTTATCTGTTAGACTGGTAGACATTTTATTTCTATAGTAAGATAGTATCAACAATAGTAATATTTATAATGATACTAGAACACCTGTGTCCTATAGCAACAAAGCCACTGTCAGACTGATAGCCAAGGACGTATCCTCGACTGGTACTGTTACATTACTGGTTGATATGCCGTATTCTTGGTTCCAAGTTAATAACTTGTTTGCACTAACCTTGTTTTTCTTCTTCTTCTCTCTCTTTCTGTTGTTGGTCGCTAGCAGCCATTAGTCGCATGCCTGCCGCTGTCGGTGATACTATTTGCGCTCCCTTTTCTTATGCAACCTCCCGCTGCCATGAGTGTGATGCTTCGTCATTCGCCGACACCGTCTCGTTTCCAACGGACTATTGTCCTCACCCTGAAAATCAACTTAATTGACGACAAATTCTTTTCTCTTTTAAGAGCCGCTTTTATTTAGTATTTCATTTTGCCGACCTGAATGAGTCTGTCAATCAGAGAGAGAGAATCTACTCTACCACTTCCTTGTCATTTCAAAATTGCTTGGGAGGGAATCTAGGAGGATTCAGTTCCGTTTTCCTATCTTTTCATCATACGGAAATCTTTCGTGCGTCACATTCTGCGATGTTGGCTATCTCGCTCCCAGACAGTAACTCATTCAAATCCCAATTCAATGTCCCCACGCCAGTCAGTCTCGTTTCGATTCTCGTCTAACTCTCGCACCAATCTCGCGATCAACACCAGGTGCGATCTCAACTCTTGACCTTAGGTGAACCCGAGGTCTCGTCAATGTCAGTGCGTATCCGTGGGAATCTCACAGAACCGAACTGTACGAGGCGACCTCGCTATAACCGCGTAAGTCAAACCCCATCTCGAATAGATGCATCCAAGCCATTATATAACAGTACGAACATCTACTCAAACTGTGCCATTATATAACAGGTAATGAAGGGGGAGAATGAGAGAGAAGGGGGAGAATGAGAGAGATGGGGGAGAATGAGAGAGATGGGGGGAGAAGGAGGTAATGAAGAGGGAGAATGAGAGAGAAGAGGGAGAATGAGAGAGATGGGGGGAGAAGGAGGTAATGAAGATGAAAGTAGTGGGCAAACATTGCAGACCAAATTTGTTTTCTAGAATTGGACGTTCTGAAAGGGGTTGTCGGGATTTCTTCCCACCACTCCTATGTTGAGAAGTGTCACAAGTCAACACGCCTCCTTTAAAGCTTTGGTATTAAGCCGATGCCAATGGAAAAATCCAACTCCTGCTAATAAATTTTTACACGAAAAAAACAAACATGAAAAGATGTTTTCCTCTATCAAGCACGAACGCTTATGGATAATGGCTCTGCAACATCTTTTCTCACAATAGATCCAAACACCAGACTTTAAGAATTGGCCGAAAATTATTTAAATACGGTTAGCTAACACCCCGGCTATTTCAAACCGTTATAGAGTTGGCCAGTAATTTCCTCCAGTCATTACTGTTTATTTGATGAGATCATCAAATGTCATATCCCTTCTTAGAAATATGTTCAGCTGCTTTTTCATCATTCTGCCAGAGCCAGGTATTTAGTCCGTAGACAGGTCTGTACTCAACGTCCTGATGTGGGGGGCTTGGGAATGCCCGACTTGGCGAGCCATATGAATGCCGAGAGGTTAACATTCCTGAGTCGAACTTTGAGGGAAGAGTCTGCGTGGGGCCCTATGGTTGAGAAGGCTTTTCCCAACCTCATCCGTAACCACTTGGCCGAATGCTGTTGTAGGCCAAGACGTCAACCGCAGTTCTTCAATGAATGCCGAGCTGTGCTCAGAGTGCTGCCGGGGTCCAGTGACCTCGCCCGGTCTAGAAAGGCACTATATCAGGATTTAGTGGAGGGGACCGCTTCGGATCCATTTGGGGTGCGGCTTGGATTGCTCTCAATGGAATTGGGTGCCAGGCCGGAGCCATCTCAACAATACTAAGTTCTCTCTGACCTGGCGATTGGCTTGAAATGTGGTACCCCTCAATGGCATACGCTTCAATATTGGTCTGGTTATGGACTCCTTTTGCCCGTGTTGCGAGGACGATGAAATTGAAACGGCTGCGCACGTCTTTTTCACCTGCTCCAAACTTTGTGAATATTGGAAGTATGTCAACGAGGTAACGGCTCGCATCACCCCCGACCGGGTGACGTGCCTGGATTTAGCATCCGTTGTCTTCAACATGGACCCCTTGTGGTGCAGGGAGAAACGTATGGTTTTGCTAGTGATTTTATCCGTAGCTAGACTCGTTGTGTATTCTTCACACCTAGATATAGGGATTGGGGGGGGGGGGGGCGCCGCTTTCTCATCAAGATTTGATTTTGTATTTTAAACATCAGCTTAAAATCAAAATCAAGTCTGATAGGAGGTTGTCTACCTCATTGTTTAATAGAAGGTGGATACACACCGCTAGTTTATGCGTGTTTACGCGGAATAGATTCGAGTTCGTGTTCCCTGCCTAGGCATGGCACACGCCGACCTTAGGTACTTTCTGAAAAAGTTCTACATGACCATCCAAATTGTTGGATCATTCCCTATTAGCTAGTAGTACAAATGTGTTCCGAGTCCCCATCTTTGTTTTAGGTGTCAGAACTCCTCCAGGATGCCCGCTCCCAACTTTTCTTTTTATCCCTGACCCGCCCTAATGATACTTATCCTGGAGGACACTGCATGTCCCTAAAAGAACCCATCCCACCATTTCTTATTTCCCGTAGAAACGCCCACTCCGAACCTAGGAGCTGACTTTCTTGCTTTCGATCTTTCATTGGAAGACAGCGAGCAGCTCATACCTTAGATAGGATGAGGGTCCTACTAACTTACCATAATTAGCATTTTATTTTGTTCTTTATTTTTGATCATCATTTTTATTTTTATTTATTTTTAGGGGATTATTTAAGGCTTAGTTTTTGTTCTCCCACTCCCAGCATTTCACCATGTACATATTTTTGTAAATAAAAATTCATTTCAAACACCAGGGGATTTTTTAAGTAGCTTAAGTCCATAGAGTGAATGTGGTATTTTGGTGACTGAAACTAGTTTCTAGGACATAGACCAAGTGGACGACCCCCGACCCCCATTTTCCTCCCATTTCCCCTTTTGGCCTTGTGCCACATCAAACAATTGTAAAGATTTTTGATAAATAAAGCCAGAGCCAGGGGTTTTTACCCCACCTAATAGACCAGTATCGTCCGGGCCTTTGGGTCTGGATTTACGCCGGTCTATTGGAGGTTGCCGGTCCTGTGCAGTTCTAGGAGGTCCACCCTCCTAGGCTTTGCCTCCCCTCTTTGGGGAGGAGTAAGTTTATTGCTTACTGTCTGAGGCGCCCCTACCGGGGAATGCCGACGGGGCTGCCCAAGCAATTTTTAAATGGCCAGAGTGCTCACCTCTCGAGCGCTGGCTTATCTAATCCCACTTTCCCGACCTTGTGTCACATCTTACCTTGTGGGAGGTAGATAAATAACGCCAGAGCCAGCGGTTTTTACCCCGCCCAATAAACCAGTATTGTCCGGGCTTTCGGGTCTGGATTTATGCCGGTCTATCAGTTGTCCGTCCTGTGCAGTTCTAGGAGGTGCACCCTCTCAGGCTTTGCCTTCTCACCCTTTGAGAAGGGGTTAGTTTATTGCTAATCGCCTGAGGCGTCTCTACCAGGGAATGCCGACGGGGCTGCCCAGGCAATTTTTAAATAGCCAGAGTGCTTAAATACTCGAGCGCTGGCTTTTTCTCACTTTCCCGACCTTGTGTCACATCTTACCTTGTGGGAGGAAGATAAATAACGCCAGCCAGTGAGAAACAATCCCCCCAGCTCAGGAGCACTCCCTCCCCCAGCCTCCGACTGTCACCAATCATCGACTAGCAGCAGTATTTAAACTTCCCTTTTTAGGGCAACACAAAAACTACTTTCTGCTAACTATTCTATGTGATCAAACTGCTTTTTTAGGGCAACTTTCAAATACTACAATGCGACCAAACCTCTACTCTTTGCTGCTGTTTTCTTCCTGAGATGTCTGTCTTGCTTCAGTCTCTCCAGCTTCTTCTCTGGCTCCAGCTCCTTCCTACAGCTCCTGCTCCGGCTCATCTCCAGCTCCTGCAGCAGTGCTCCAGATCCCTCCTGCTACTTGTTCCAGCAGCTCCGGCTCCTCCCTTTCCAGTACCTGTCCTTCCCAGTGTCTGTAAACATCGTGCTTTTCCGTTTCCCATTGACGTCCTACACTTGCCTGTTCCTGATGATTTAGGTCTTCGCCACGTCCACACGGACTGAACCTACTTGAGGCACATCAGTACACCTCAGGGACGTCCACATCAAACTCTGTGTGATGTCATCAGATGCTGTCCAGGTTCCAGAGACATCATTCCAGTTGATCCAGCCTTTCCTGCTGTCCAGGTTCAAGAGATGTCACTAAACCTATTCCTCCGGTTCTTCTCCGTTATTTTTTGTTGTACCTTGGTGCAATAAATACAATCTTGTTCTTTTACACTGTTCATCTGTGTTTGTCCTCTCTTCTTTTTTATCTGTGTCTCTTTCTTAGTTGTAAGACTAATCAGCCAGATGGACCAATCCCTGCAACAGGTTTTAGACATTCTAGCTATGATTTCATAATGCCTTTATGTTAATAGTAGTAAATCGAAAGAAGCATTATTCGTTGTTAAAAGTGAGATTGAACTCTTTGACAATGGCTACAAACCGTCTAAGGTTCAAGGTTCGTGTCAGGGTTTGCTGGTCATGGCTACAAATTTTGACATTATCAATGTAAGCAAAAGTATCTTTCATAAGAGTTTCTGTTTCGAAATTTTTTTAGATGACGATTGGTAATTTGTATTATTTAGATTATTCAGACTACTGTTCTCATCTTGGATGTTATTCTCACAACGTTTCGGCCGATGTAACATCCGATCTTCTTCAAGTGCGTCGTGTTGAACTCAAGAATATTTTTTATGTCAAACTCAGGAATCTGTAGAGAATTTCGAATAGAACCATTTATTTACTCCACGGGGTAATTTGCTCTCATTCCATTAGCCATGTCTGCAAGGACCCGTGACGCAACGGATAAAAGTGCTAAGTATAATCAGTTCTAATTGAGAGTCTTCTAGAGGTTTAATCCTCAGTGTGGGCAATACTAAGAATGCAATTACGAATTACTTGAGACTTCTACCTGGTCATAATTGAGAAAGCGAGAGCAAGCTACCCTCATGGATTAAATAAATGGGTCCATTCAGAATTCTATACAGATTTCGGACTTTGACATAAAAAAATTTCCGAGTTCGACAAGATGCACCTGAAGAAAATTGGAGGTTACATCAGCCGAAACGTTGTGAGAATAACATCCAAGATGAGAAGAGTAGTCTGAATATTCTAAATAATGTAAATAATAGTTTCTCTTCAGATATTATTCTGTCCATAAACCTCTGGAAGCTGTTTGGTAACTCGAAAAGGAATTTGAAGGATGCATATATTAGTGTTGGGACAATTTATCAGAATCAGGAATTGGAAAAAGCGGACAGTTTTTGGAGTATTCGGATCACAAAAATTTGTGCCTATTTTCCGATGCCAAAAACGATTTTTTTCATTCTTTTTGTTTGTTTTTTGTCTAAAATTTAATTTTCCATTGCTGGTACTAATGATAAAATGATAAATATTTATAGATTTTGAACTACCAGTAAAACTAAAATCTATAGATCATCACCCCAGTGTATTTTTACATTCGTAAAAATATATGCACATATTACATGGGTTTTTATGGTAATCCGAAAATTTAAAAAAAAATAACAATTTTATAGCTTAATATTTAGAGATTTTAAAAAAAATCGGAATCGGAAATTGTATCGGAATCGGGAAAAATATTGGAATCGTCCCATCACTAGTATATATTATCTACTGGTTTTATAGCAACCTGGTGATAAGAACTCTGTAAGTCCAACGTATTAAAAACATGGTATTTAGAAATCTTGCTGATCATGTATGCAACGGATATGCATCCAACAGGGTTAACTTATTGATAGGCTGTAAGTTATCAATGCCATTACGAGGACTTGCGCTCTCCATGGCGACAGACATAGTTCTATAATCCCTTGCTTGAAGATTCTGGTTATTTCAGTCCTAATAAACTGCTTATCTTCATGCATATGTCATCCCGTGTTAATTGCTATTGATTTGCAGTTAAGTCGGAAAAAGGTACGGTATGTTAGTTATTGTCAGTTTATAGATGTCTGCTGTTTAGATCCAGCAAACACCAAATTATCTCGATATGCAAGTGTTACAAAAGGAAGTTGTCATCAAATTATCTCGATATGCAAGTGTTACAAAAGGAAGTTGTCATCAAATTATCTCGATATGCAAGTGTTACAAAAGGAAGTTGTCATCAAATTATCTCGATATGCAAGTGTTACAAAAGGAAGTTGTCATCAAATTATCTCGATATGCAAGTGTTACAAAAGGAAGTTGTCATCAAATTATCTCGATATGCAAGTGTTACAAAAGGAAGTTGTCATCAAATTATCTCGATATGCAAGTGTTACAAAAGGAAGTTGTCATCAAATTATCTCGATATGCAAGTGTTACAAAAGGAAGTTGTCATCAAATTATCTCGATATGCAAGTGTTACAAAAGGAAGTTGTCATCAAATTATCTCGATATGCAAGTGTTACAAAAGGAAGTTGTCATCAAATTATCTCGATATGCAAGTGTTACAAAAGGAAGTTGTCATCAAATTATCTCGATATGCAAGTGTTACAAAAGGAAGTTGTCATCAAATTATCTCGATATGCAAGTGTTACAAAAGGAAGTTGTCATCAAATTATCTCGATATGCAAGTGTTACAAAAGGAAGTTGTCATCAAATTATCTCGATATGCAAGTGTTACAAAAGGAAGTTGTCATCAAATTATCTCGATATGCAAGTGTTACAAAAGGAAGTTGTCATCAAATTATCTTGATATGCAAGTGTTACAAAAGGAAGTTGTCATCAAATTATCTCGATATGCAAGTGTTACAAAAGGAAGTTGTCATCAAATTATCTCGATATGCAAGTGTTACAAAAGGAAGTTGTCATCAAATTATCTCGATATGAAAGTGTTACAAAAGGAAGTTGTCATCAAATTATCTCGATATGCAAGTGTTACAAAAGGAAGTTGTCATCAAATTATCTCGATATGCAAGTGTTACAAAAGGAAGTTGTCATCAAATTATCTCGATATGCAAGTGTTACAAAAGGAAGTTGTCATCAAATTATCTCGATATGAAAGTGTTACAAAAGGAAGTTGTCATCAAATTATCTCGATATGCAAGTGTTACAAAAGGAAGTTGTCATCAAATTATCTCGATATGCAAGTGTTACAAAAGGAAGTTGTCATCAAATATCGCACCACAGTAGAGATTCTTCATTATGCTCAATCTCGACATATGAAATCTCGACAAGACAATATCTAATTATGTGATGGGATAATGCGGAATTCACCATGGCTACTCGTGGTTGGAGACTTTTGACTAAGATCAAAGTGTAGTATCTGTTCCAATGGATACTGCACCCCATAGACTGGTATTGTCTTGGCCTTCGGGGCTTGATTTACGCCGGTCTATGGGTTTGTCCTGTGCAGTTCTAGGAGGTCCACCTTCCCAGGCTTCGCCTCCCCTCTTTGGGAGGCGTAAGTTTATTGCTTACTGCCTGAGGCGCCCCTACCGGGGAATGCCGACGGGGCTGCCCAGGCAATTTTTAAACCCCACTTTCCCGACCCGACCTTGGGTCACATCTTACTTGTGGGAGTAAGATAAAAACTGGCCTTGTGCCTAACTCCTGGAGAGGAGTAAATCAATACTCGTTGTTGGAGGGGGGGTCTATAGACACCCTTAAACGGCTGTGGTGGCTCGTGGTTTCTGTAATACGAAAGGCAGATAAAAGTACAAAATAGGTAACTACTAAATAAACAACAAAAACAATAAATAATTTATAGCAAACGTAGTGGCATTAAATTCTCTACTGACGCATATAATTTTAAAGTGTGGAAATTGTTTCCAATATATTTTTTATTTCAGTATTTTATTTCAACGAACGCTAGTTTATCAACCCACAAAATCTGAAATGGTCGCCGAGATGTTGCTAAACGTTAGGGAGAGGTCTGTTGAAAAGATAGTAAGAAAAGGACCTATTCTAACACTAACACTAAGTCCGAGTGGCAAGTCTCCCAAACAAAAGACAAATAAATCCGCGCTTACCTCAAAATAATAAACTCTATTGAATAAAAGTATAAATAATCCAGTGTATGCTTGATTCATCATCTCATTCGGTTTAAGGTTCGTTTTACATGTGTTGGACGACTTTTAGAAATTGATAAACTTAACTTATCTCTGGCCAGGTGTTTATTCATCCCTCTTTCTCTCAAGTTCATCCTTATCACTTTCTCCCATGTTTTCCTTTACCTTCTGTTGTGAACTTAACCTGCTACCTCAGCTGTTCTACATTTACTAACCCAAGAGCTCTCATCAATTCTTTCAACGTGTCCATACAATGAAAGTCTCCTGTTCTGCACACATCTCCCTATACTGTACAGATTTAATCATCCTCTGAGGTAATCAGATCTAAGCCTGTTTTTAACTCACATTACACACCCATCGTATCACTCATGCAACGTATGTCCTCAATCCTCAATGAACAGGTTTCACTTCCATATAATACAAGATGATGGTGATTTGTTCAAGCTAGAAACGGTGTAGTATGAAAATCTGTCCCTTGTAGACCGGTGTGCCGACTTTTCGGTGCTTTACCAAAATATGTCCGTTGTTGATCGATATTACAGCTTTTTGGAGTTGCATGAGAATGCGTACTCTTCTATTTGTAGTTCCTCATGGATCCCCCATGAACTAGTGGTGAGAAACTTATTTGAATACACACTTAAATCCAAGTGTGAATCATGAAGGAAAGATATGATTTACTGTAGAACAAAAAGAAAATTTATTATAAAAGAAAGATTTATTCACATTAAGCGAAGTTAATTGCTGTTATTACAGAACCACACACGCAAGAAAACAGCCAACGTTCTCTTCTACCTCTGTGGACGAGTTCAGTAATTCTACAGATAAAAAAGGGTTAGGGTTAGGGTACACAGAGATGAGCAAAGTTTATTGTCTCATAACAGCGACTGAACCAATAGGATTTTAGGAAGCCACTCGAATTAGTGTGTTGAATATTGAGAAAACTAGTTTGACAAATAAAGCTTTTAAATTGTTAAAATGTTTAGAACTCAAGAAAGTACTCAACTCCGTTGTTATTAAATGTTTCATTTTTTGTGTCTGTGTCATCATCATCATCATCATCATCATCATCATCATCATCATCATCATCATCATCATCATCATCATCATCATCGTCATCATCATCATCATCATCATCATTTAAAACTTTTGACCAAGTGAAATAAGACAATAAAGTCTTATTTCACTTGGTCAAAAGTTTTACCATTTCTGGCAGCCTGCAATCCCAACCTCCAAGCTTGGTACTCTTGCTTGTCGATTCCGTTCAAATTCCACTGTCTAAGATCTTTGCTGATGGTGTGCATCCAATTTTTCTTAGGACGGCGCACTTTCCTCCAGCCTTCCATCTCAAGGTCTATGCATTTTCTCATCCAAGAATCGCTCCTGTCAACGTTGCCAAACCAAAGTAGCCAACTGATCGTCAGAAGTTCATGAAGCTTTGGTATATTCAGCCTCACCAACAGAGCTGATATGTCCAGTCTGATCTGACTCCAGCTATCTTCAGCCAATGAAAAGGCTCTATTTAAACCTCTCTGACATATAGAAAACTACATTTAGGAAATACTGATTGCTTAAAAAGCCTCTGGGGGATGAGAAATGGGAAGGTCTGTTTAGAACAGCAATTCGTTCTTTGCATGGGACGGAGTAGAAAACTATTCTGCAATATTCACCATTCTTTACTTAAACAGAATTTAAATGAAGAATAAAGCTCCATATCATGCAACAGGAAAGTGTAAGACTTACATATTCAAAAAGCTACTGTACTCTCATAGCCAAGTAGTTTCCCTCAAAAGGAATAGTATTATACCTGCATGTCATGTTGAAAAAGGCAATGAGAATGATATGATGGATCTGTAATTTCAGTCTTAAAGCCAAGCTTAGATATGATGAAGTCAGAAGAAGTCTACTGTTCTACGTACACCTCCTTATACTGTTCAGATTCATCTTCCTCTGAGGTCATCAGTTCTAAGCCTGTCTTTAATATTCACATTACACATCCATCGTATCATCCTCATATAATTTCTCTTCATGCAACGCATGTCCTCAAGGAGTCATAACCAAGAGAATTTTCATAAAAGAATCCTATGATATCTAAGACATTTTGTGTTTTTTAAACAAGCTATAAAAATATCTAAAAAAAACCATTAAGTTTTCTTATTTATTATTGCAATTTAACCACAGGTTATTTCATTGGTTAGGTTTCACTTCCATACATCATTACACTGCGTACAAATGCCTGATAGCGGCACTCTGACTGCGAAAGTAAAAGAACCAAGTAATTATCATAGACAAGATGGTTTTTACATAGGAATGTCTACATCGTTGCCATATTCCAAATATTAATTAACTTATATAGACAGAAAATCTTTCTAAATGGAATATTTATATTTATTTATATTTAAACCATATTCAAAAGGTATTAAGTAACTGTCATATTCAAGAGAATTTCCTAAAAGAATCTGATGAATTCTAAGACAGTTTGGGGTTGTGAAACAAACTATAAAAATATCCAGAAAACATCAAGTTTTCTTTTTTTTTAGTGCAATTTAAACACAGACTAATCAGATAATCTATCAAATGGCATTTATGTCATATTTGAAGTCTTAAAGATAAAACTAAACTGAAAAACATCCGAATGACAAGTAAACTAAATTTTAATTCGTATAATGAAATATTTTTCAATTGCTTTAATAATTGAAGAATTTTTTTTTGTATTTTGAGAGTCTATTTATATTTGTCAGGTCTGTCTATGTATATGTGCATATGACATACAAATCAAAACAACTATTGAATATATGTATATATGCATTAATACATATATATATATATATATATATATACAGGGTGGGCAAAAATAAGTGTCCTATTTTTAAAAATTCATAACTTTTTTATTTATTGATTTTTTTAATATTTTTTTTTTTAGAATAAGTAAAGGACCCCTTCCGAAGCAAGCATGAGCCGTATTAGCCCTAAGGAACGTACCCTCATTTAGAAAACATTATTTTTGCTTAAAAAACTCAAAACAGTGTAAAAAACAATACTTTAGTTTTTGTAAGTTTTAAGAAGTGTTTTTCGGCTAAAATTTGTTTTGTTTATTTCAAAAAATCTCGGAAGGGTCAGTCTACACACACATAAAGTTTGGTGAGTTTAATTTTTATTTTGTGGAAGTTATTCAAATTCAAGTTATTCAAATTTAAAGATAGGACCCTTATTTTTGCCCACCCTGTATATATATATATGTGTGTGTGTGTGTGTGTGTGTGTGTGTGTGTACATATATATATTTCAAATTTCAAAAAGAATATTTTATAAGAATATTTTATAAAAATATTTTAATTTAAACCACATCAAATGTAGGAAAACACAGCTTCACACTATTTCACTAAAAATCTGTGTGTTTATTACGAGCGTACACTTGTTTCAGCCTATCACCAAGATATTTATAAAATGTTCCTGCATCCAATGCTTTTATTTCTTGGGGTTGTTATCTTCAGAAGAAAATAAGGAAATTTTCCAGGCAGATAAAACCTAGATTACAATTCGTACTCACTTAAAAAAAAAATGTTCATACAAATTAAAGAGTTCTCTCCCGTAGGCCTGAGTCGTGATATTCACATGTCATGGGCGTTTCTCAGTGTTAGTTTTTAATCGTTTGTATATATATATATATATATATATATATATATATATATATATATATATTAGTACTTCATGTATCCACATAAAATATTATAAGGAGATATAATTTTTTATGTATCAGTTTTCAGTATTTACTTCAACAGTGCTCGATACGTAAGTAGAGCTAGGTAGTAAGCAATGAAAATATATATGGCAATCAAGCTACACAGAGGCTCCCGTGTTTCATCCCCGGGTGGAATCGTCAGGCTAAATACTATATATATATATATATATATATATATATATATATATATATATATATATATATATATACATTTTAGTTTTATTATAAAAATAATAAAAATATATATATTAACGAAAAATACATCCTGCATTAATCTGTATTATTTAGGAAGTGAACAACTATAATAATACAAGTAAACAAAGTAACAAACGCTACCATCACCAATAAAAACAATTACATAAAATACATTAAAATATTTAGGTTATAAAAACCGTACATGTTTCTAGGCGAAATGTCATAGTCCAGAGGTAATACGCCAATCTATAGACATCAATATCGAAGGTTCGAACCTTGTCTGAGTTAGTTATGCGCCAGAAACACGTTTCCATGGATTACTTTTATGTGCATATGAAATTAATTAAATATCTATAAATATATATACATATATATTTAATTAATATATATATATATATTTAATTAATTTTATATATACTAGCTGAAGTACCCGTCAATGCCAGGTTTCTCAAACACCTTTCTCTTCTGCACGTCAGTTTAAATTATAAAAAAAAATTTTCTTACTTTAAATTGCAATAAAATAATGTTTTAAAATAAACAAGTGCATTATTCAGGTTTATGATGATGATCGATATGGACTAAGAAATAACTAGAACACTATACAAAAAAAAACATTTGTCTAGTGTGGGATTCGAACCCTGAAAAATGGCATAAAATATTGGATCTGAAGACGAACGCCTATTCACACGGCCACAATTCAGACGAAAATATCATGTCTTTATAACCTACTTAGACTGTTTATGAGTTCGACATAGGGATACAAACACCACATAGATCTAAAATAGTTTGATTGTCTTAAATAAATAAGCAAAGAAAAGTTCCATTTTTAATTTTTTTATTAAAAGATGTCAAATATGTTTGATGACTAAAGAAAACAATTTTTGACATATTTTTATCAATTTATTTTTTCTGTTGATAGTAAAAAGATTCAGAAGTATGTTCTCAGGTCGGCTTGGAAACGGAATGCTAAACATGTCGAAACATTTATTTTGAATGTTATTTTTACATAATTTTGAATAATGAGTTTAGAAAGGTTCAACAACGTTTGACGTCGATAAGGAGATCAGATCGAACATGGTGATTCCAAATCTGCGATTAGTTTGGCTCTTAGATCAACTGTTTAACTGTGATGCCACGACACACATACACACAATTATTTATATATATATATATATATATATATATATATATATATATATATATATATATATATATATATATATATATGATTAAATTCATCTGAATGTCTTTCTCTCTATTTATTGTAATGTACGTGTTTACACACATAATTGAAATATGTGTGTACTAGCATGTGCATCATTATATGTAGATTCTACTCATACATGTATTTACCAACATTTATTAAGCTATAAACACTCTTAAGTCATTATGTTTATGAAATGAGGTTGAATGAGAAAATCAGGGTCAACCATCTTTAATTTTCCTGAATGTGCTTGGCATGAATAATCTCCAACCGAAGTGGCCAGCCCATAATATTCTAATGAATTTCTATGAAACCTTATCAAGCAGGGCCGCCTATTAATTTTATTCCCTGTCTTGTCAAGCATCGACCAGTGAACATAATCAGAATGTGGCCATGATACCTGGTGAAAAGACACTGTGCTTGTTTCTTTCCTCGAGGCTATGAACCATACAAGATTTCCCATGTTGAACCGTGTGTCAAGTTAACTCTTACTTCTCCCCCAGGCTCTGCTCACATTGATAAAGCCATAGTATATTAGACGTTATCACCAAAGGACTCTCATAAATTTCAAGGATCAATTATCACTTGAGACAGACTTTAGAATGTTTAAAAGCAATTAAGTCCTTTTATTGAGTTAAAAGTGTTTCAGATTTTGAGCTTTTTGTTTTAATTAATCTTAATCAGAAAATGCTGCATACTTGTATATCTTTTTCTCTTGAGACTGTTTTTTTTTTGCTAAATTTTAAAGTGCATTTAGGTAATTACACAATGCTTTAATGTGTCCAGCTGATTTAGTAAATGCTATTGCATAATAATTGAGACAACAAAGATTGTGTTCAAGTTAGTAAATGATATTGCTCAATAGTTGAGACAACGAAAATTTTCTTCAACTTAGTAAATGCTATTGCTCACTATTTGAGATAAGCAAAATTCTGTTCAAGTTAGTAAATGCTATTGCTCACTATTTGAGATAATCAAAATTCTGTTCAAGTTAGTAAATGCTATTGCTCAATAGTTGAGATAATCAAAATTCTGTTCAAGTTAGTAAATACTATGGCTCAATAGTTGAGATAATCAAAATTCTGTTCAAGTTAGTAAATGCTATGGCTCAATAGTTGAGACAACCGAAATTCTGTTCAAGTTAGTAAATACTATGGCTCAATAGTTGAGATAATCAAAATTCTGTTCAAGTTAGTAAATGCTATGGCTCAATAGTTGAGACAACCGAAATTCTGTTCAAGTTAGTAAATGCTATGGCTCAATAGTTGAGATAATCAAAATTCTGTTCAAGTTAGTAAATGCTATGGCTCAATAGTTGAGACAACCGAAATTCTGTTCAAGTTAGTAAATGCTATGGCTCAATAGTTGAGATAATCAAAATTCTGTTCAAGTTAGTAAATGCTATGGCTCAATAGTTGAGACAACCGAAATTCTGTTCAAGTTAGTAAATGCTATGGCTCAATAGTTGAGATAATCAAAATTCTGTTCAAGTTAGTAAATGCTATGGCTCAATAGTTGAGACAACCGAAATTCTGTTCAAGTTAGTAAATGCTATGGCTCAATAGTTGAGATAATCAAAATTCTGTTCAAGTTAGTAAATGCTATGGCTCAATAGTTGAGACAACCGAAATTCTGTTCAAGTTAGTAAATGCTATGGCTCAATAGTTGAGATAATCAAAATTCTGTTCAAGTTAGTAAATGCTATGGCTCAATAGTTGAGACAACCGAAATTCTGTTCAAGTTAGTAAATGCTATGGCTCAATAGTTGAGATAATCAAAATTCTGTTCAAGTTAGTAAATGCTATGGCTCAATAGTTGAGATAATCAAAATTCTGTTCAAGTTAGTAAATGCTATGGCTCAATAGTTGAGATAATCAAAATTCTGTTCAAGTTAGTAAATGCTATGGCTCAATAGTTGAGATAATCAAAATTCTGTTCAAGTTAGTAAATGCTATGGCTCAATAGTTGAGACAACCGAAATTCTGTTCAAGTTAGTAAATGCTATGGCTCAATAGTTGAGATAATCAAAATTCTGTTCAAGTTAGTAAATGCTATGGCTCAATAGTTGAGACAACCGAAATTCTGTATAAGTAAAAACATGACACGTTGTTAGTTTATTTATCATGGTCTTTCATTTTATTTCATTTATGTATTAATTTTGCCTTTGTATTTATTTATTATCTGTACTCTAGTATGGCTGCGAGACATGGTCAACAATGAAACATAAAAATAACACGATCCTGAATGCAGCACATAGGAAGGATAAAATTGCCGGTTTCACTGTTACGGCTTATATGAGAAATTCCTTTGCACGACAACGTTTATACTGGTAAGGCCACCTCACTAGCCGTCATTCATCTCAAATGCTACAAAGTGTTTCCATCATCGATATTGATGGGCCAAAGCTATGCGGTAGAATGCTTAAGACATGGAGGGGATCGGTAGATGATAAACTGACGCTAGAAGGTGGCACAAGCGAAATGGCAACAGACAGGAGTGTTGCATATTTCCCCTCTTAGGGGAGGCCTAACACCTTACATTTCCCAATCAATTTAATATACGAGTTCATAACGTATCTTTTTGCCACGTAACTACATGTAATCCTGTCGCTCGTCAGCTCTCCTCCCAATGACTGAGGACACCTGCAATTAATTATTTCACAACCACAAAGAATGAAGAACCATCGATTTGAAGAAATACCTTTTATTGACCGTGTGAGCGGCGGGTGTTGGGGGCGCATTCTTGGCTACGGATTTTGTCTTAATCATTGTTGGTGTCCCGACATTCTTGCACGTTTATCGCTCTCGAAATCTTCCACCAACTGTCGTTTCTCCTTCTCACTGACGTCACATCCGCTCCTAGGATTCAGTATTAATAGACATGCATAAAATGTCAACAGAATAACTGGAAAAATTATTAGTTAGAAAAAACAGGAATTCTTAAGTTCTCTCATTGCTCTTTTCGCAAGTTTTTCGCTTAACATACAACTCTTTTAGGTGAAATTATTTCTGAACTTTTGGGAATTCTGTATAACTTTTAGTATAGTGTATTTTAGATTCTTAGTTGCATCTGTGAATATGAGTGACAAGTAGAGATGATGGGTTTCAAGTTTGTGTTTTGTTTTTTGTTTTTATGGAAATTGCTCCAGACAAGGCATGACGCCACTTGATGTAAAGAACAAAAAAAAGAAAAAAATTACCACTTCAAGGTCAAAAACTAACCAATGATAAGTGTTAGATGGATAGAATCCGACCCAGAAAACAACAATTATTCCCCTTTGCCAGAAACATCGCTCATGAAATGTGAGGACTAAAAGACAACATAAGGGAAGCGAGAGTTACGAAATTGCCGAAAGTAAACCCACGGTCCACTTTCTATTCTCCAGAAAAAATATAAGAAAAATAATTGGGGATTTCTTGATTATTACTTTATCTAATTTAAAAAAAAAATCTCAACTAGTTGGGAGTGGATCCACCCAAATTGAGAGTTATGAATATATATTCTTCCATGGCATTGCAGTAGAACTGACTGGATTAGACAAAGAAGAATAGTCTTAACAAAAACTAAAATAGCTATAAAATCTCAAAACCTATTTGATCTTTCTCCCGTTCCCAATCTCAAACACTTCCCAGTTTCAAATGCGTCCTAAATTGATATATAAAGCAATAATTTTTATATCATTTGGATTTACTATTTCTAGGATTATTTATACATACTAATAAATACTTTGAAAAGAGATACAAATGGTTAAGTCAAAAATGAGAAAAAATAGTTCTTCTTTTTTACTCTCTTTTTTTCCCCTTCCCTACTATCATGTACGTTGCAGATATATACACTGTTCCCAGTTTACAGACAAACATCTATCTATTAATAGTGGTAACTTCAACCTTATCTGACAGTGTAATACAGCATAGCAGAAGTAGCTCTGTCTCTCCAGCTTGCTTTCCATCTTTTTTTCTCTAATACGTATGAGTTTCCCACTCTCTCCGCTAGTCTGTCATATTGTTCACAACTAAACAAAAAATACAATTTTAATCTTTAATCATTGGTAATTATTTGAGATTAAACCATGAAATTTCCATTGTTTCATTAAATCTATTACGGTAAAAATAAATTCCATGTATTCTATCAACTGATTAGATGAGTAAATAAAAACTATGATGTTCATTTTTTTAAAATTAAAATTAATTTAAGTGTGGAAAATATTAAAGTTTTCCCTCTCACTGTGAATTATAGTAATGGAGTGAACTCTCACCATTATTTAATATGTACAGAAAAGTCGGTCGGATTCTCAAAGTTAGACTACTATAGCATTGCATCTTAGAAATCAATATTTTATTCTGCCTAGCCAGTAAATTATAGAAATTGTAAGTCTGTATTCTTTACATAAGAAAAAAGAAATTCCAATTGATTTCATCGATAACATATTCTATCTTACCCAGCACTTTTTTTAGTAAGAGAGACTTACAGATAAATACAATAATTTGCATTTAGTAATCGTTTATGTGTATTAGCTAATGTCACAAATATGAAAATTAAAAATGGCGTTCACAATCTTTTCGCTCAATTCAAGAGTACTACCAGAAATCATTTCACTTTAAATAAGAAACATCGACCGAACGTTTATAAATTACCTCCTCTCCTTATTCCGTGATTATTTAATTTGTACTTTTGGTGGTTTTCTTAATGTTATTATCGAGATTAAACATTTCCTTTTTTTATTATTATTATTATTATTATTATTATTATTATTATTATTATTATTATTATTATTATTATTATTATTATTATTATTATTATTATTTTCACATATATCGTTAGAATTTAGTCCATGTTCTCGCTTGATTTTCACCCATATTTTCTGGTCCTAATGTACAATTCCATTTTACGTTTTATATCGATGAAAACGTAACTTTAAATGGGTGTTTTAATCGCTGGCGGCTATTAAACATTTTACTAGGTTGTATGCCATTTTAGCACCCAAACTTCTTCCTTTCTAAACAAATAAAAAAACAGTAGTATACAAATATAGAAAAGTCGTAATTTTTTCTGTTAGTTTACAATTTTTACATGTATTTTAATTCTTTTTTCTTTAATTAAATAAAATCAGTTACAAGCAGTAAGTTATAGCAATTCTATCCTTACGCTACTAACACATAAGATATTATAAAAGATATAAATATAGAAATAGAGAGAACGAGAGATACAGAGTGAGATTTAAAAAAAAACAGTGTAACATTTTACAGTGTTACATTTTACAGTGTTACATTTTACAGTGTTACATTTTAGAACAAAGAACAGTTTTGAACGTTATTTTGTAAGACGTCTGATATATTTAAAAATATGATTATTTTTTAAAAAATAAAATAAACGACAGTATTGAAAATATTGTGAAGCAAATATGATAGTATCAATACTTCCTAACACAAATATTATAGTATCAATACTTCCTAACACAAATATGATAGTATCAATACTTCCTAACACAAATATGATAGTATCAATACTTCCTAACACAAATATGATAGTATCAATACTTCCTAACACAAATATGATAGTATCAATACTTCCTAACACAAATATGATAGTATCAATACTTCCTAACACAAATATGATAGTATCAATACTTCCTAACACAAATATGATAGTATCAATACTTCCTAACACAAATATGATAATATCAATACTTCCTAACACAAATATGATAGTATCAATACTTCCTAACACAATATGATAGTATCAACGCTTCCTAACACAAATATGATAGTATCAATACTTCCTAACACAAATATGATAGTATCAAAACTTCCTAACACAAATATGATAGTATCAATACTTCCTAACACAAATATGATAGTATCAATACTTCCTAACACAAATATGATAGTATCAATACTTTCTAACACAAATATGATAGTATCAATACTCACTAACAACAAATATGATAGTATCAATACTTCCTAACACAAATATGATAGTATCAATACTTCCTAACACAAATATGATAGTATCAATACTTCCTAACAACAAATATGATAGTATCAATACTTCCTAACACAAATATGATAGTATCAATACTTCCTAACACAAATATGATAGTATCAATACTTCATAACACAAATATGATAGTATCAATACTTCCTAACACAAATATGATAGTATCAATACTCACTAACAACACATATGATAGTATCAATACTTCCTGACACAAATATGATAGTATCAATACTTCCTAACAACAAATATGATAGTATCAATACTTTCTAACACAAATATGATAGTATCAATACTTCCTAACACAAATATGATAGTATAAATACTTCCTAACACAAATATGATAGTATCAATACTCACTAACAACAAATATGATAGTATCAATACTCACTAACAACAAATATGATAGTATCAATACTCACTAACAACAAATATGATAGTATCAATACTCACTAACAACAAATATGATAGTATCAATACTCACTAACAACAAATATGATAGTATCAATACTCACTAACAACCAATATGATAGTATCAATACTCACTAACAACAAATATGATAGTATCAATACTCACTAACAACAAATATGATAGTATCAATACTTTCTAACACAAATATGATAGTATCAATACTCACTAACAACAAATATGATAGTATCAATACTCACTAACAACAAATATGATAGTATCAATACTCACTAACAACAAATATGATAGTATCAATACTTCATAACACAAATATGATAGTATCAATACTTCCTAACAACAAATATGATAGTATCAATCATTCCTAACACAAATATGATAGTATCAATACTTCCTAACACAAATATGATAGTATAAATACTCACTAACAACAAATATGATAGTATCAATACTTCCTAACACAAATATGATAGTATCAATACTTCCTAACACAAATATGATAGTATCAATACTTCCTAACACAAATATGATAGTATCAATACTTCCTAACACAAATATGATAGTATCAATACTTCCTAACACAATATGATAGTATCAATACTTCCTAACAACAAATATGATAGTATCAATACTTTCTAACACAAATATGATAGTATCAATACTTCCTAATACAAATATGATAGTATCAATACTTCCTAACACAAATATGATAGTATCAATACTTCCTAACACAAATATGATAGTATCAATACTTTCTAACACAAATATGATAGTATCAATACTTCCTAATACAAATATGATAGTATCAATACTTCCTAACACAATATGATAGTATCAATACTTCCTAACACAAATATGATAGTATCAATACTTCCTAACACAAATATGATAGTATAAATACTCACTAACAACAAATATGATAGTATCAATACTTCCTAACACAAATATGATAGTATCAATACTTCCTAACACAAATATGATAGTATCAATACTTCCTAACACAAATATGATAGTATCAATACTTCCTAACACAAATATGATAGTATCAATACTTCCTAACACAATATGATAGTATCAATACTTCCTAACAACAAATATGATAGTATCAATACTTTCTAACACAAATATGATAGTATCAATACTTCCTAATACAAATATGATAGTATCAATACTTCCTAACACAAATATGATAGTATCAAAACTTCCTAACACAAATATGATAGTATCAATACTTCCTAATACAAATATGATAGTATCAATACTTCCTAATACAAATATGATAGTATCAATACTTCCTAACACAAATATGATAGTATCAATACTTCCTAACAACAAATATGATAGTATCAATACTTCCTAACACAAATATGATAGTATCAATCATTCCTAACACAAATATGATAGTATCAATACTTCCTAACACAAATATGATAGTATCAATCATTCCTAACACAAATATGAT
Source organism: Sepiola atlantica (assembly GCA_963556195.1). Lineage (NCBI taxonomy): Eukaryota > Metazoa > Mollusca > Cephalopoda > Sepiida > Sepiolidae > Sepiola > Sepiola atlantica. Next base: position 201,078,668 of record OY744521.1, on the reverse strand, counting down.
AGTATCAATCATTCCTAACACAAATATGATAGTATCAATCATTCCTAACACAAATATGATAGTATCAATTCTTCCTAACACAAATATGATAGTATCAATCATTCCTAACACAAATATGATAGTATCAATACTTCCTAACAACAAATATGATAGTATCAATACTCACTAACAATAAATATGATAGTATCAATACTCACTAACAATAAATATGATAGTATCAATACTTTCTAACACAAATATGATAGTATCAATACTCACTAACAATAAATATGATAGTATCAATACTCACTAACAATAAATATGATAGTATCAATACTTCCTGACACAAATATGATAGTATCAATACTTCCTAACAACAAATATGATAGTATCAATACTTTCTAACACAAATATGATAGTATCAATACTTCCTAACACAAATATGATAGTATCAATACTTCCTAACACAAATATGATAGTATCAATACTCACTAACAATAAATATGATAGTATCAATACTCACTAACAACAAATATGATAGTATCAATACTCACTAACAACAAATATGATATTATAAATACTCACTAACAACAATTATGATAGTATCAATACTTCCTAACACAAATATGATAGTATCAATACTTCCTAACACAAATATGATAGTATCAATACTTCCTAACACAAATATGATAGTATCAATACTCACTAACAACACATATGATAGTATCAATACTTCCTGACACAAATATGATAGTATCAATACTTCCTAACAACAAATATGATAGTATCAATACTTCCTAACAACAAATATGATAGTATCAATACTTCCTAACACAAATATGATAGTATCAATACTTCCTAACACAAATATGATAGTATCAATACTCACTAACAACACATATGATAGTATCAATACTTCCTGACACAAATATGATAGTATCAATACTTCCTAACAACAAATATGATAGTATCAATACTCACTAACAACAAATATGATATTATAAATACTCACTAACAACAATTATGATAGTATCAATACTTCCTAACAACAAATATGATAGTATCAATACTTCCTAACACAAATATGATAGTATCAATACTTCCTAACACAAATATGATAGTATCAATACTCACTAACAACACATATGATAGTATCAATACTTCCTGACACAAATATGATAGTATCAATACTTCCTAACAACAAATATGATAGTATC
>OY744521.1:200942472-201069972 GCA_963556195.1 Sepiola atlantica | reverse complement strand
GCAATACTTTAAATTCATAGGTGCATAGGAAATGCTGATTTTCACTTAGCATTAAGGTAATACCTTTCCGTAAAAATAATTGGGTACTTTCGGTTATCAGTTTCGTAATATAAACAAATGAATAGCATCATTTTAAATACGATATAATTTCTCCCAATGATACTAACAGTTTTGTAGCTGAGTTGTTAGAGAGGCAGATGCACTTCACTGGTGTTCTTATTTCGAATCTGGCTAAGTATAGCCACACTGATGAGTCATGGAGATGACGAGACACATGTTTGTGGATAACTATATATATATATATATCAGAGAAGATCATATATATATATATACACATATATATGTATATATAAATACATATATACACACACATATGCATATACCTACAAATTAGATCATATAGAAAACCCACAATGAGTTTGCTATAAAGATCAATCTTCAACTTGCAACTACCAGTAGCTCAACATTCCATGGAATAGAGCTAAATATATATATATATATATATATATATATATATATATATATATATATATATATATATATATATATATATATGTGTGTGTGTGCGTGTGTATTTTGACGATTTAAATCATTTTTCAAATCAAGTTCCAAATAAAGGTATTATAGTTGTTTACAGCTTTTTCAAGGCAATGTTTATTTTAAGTCATACAATAAAACATAATGTTTTTCAAGCACTCGATCATCATCAGAACAGAATTTTTGTAGGTACCCAGCAAAAACATATATCACCAACAATATCCAAAAAAGTTCAATTTCCACCAAAAACAAAGCAAAAATCACAAGAATAGATTCATTGTTAAATACCTCGGTAAAATTATTAAATTAATTACACACACAAACGCGCACACACACACACACACATATATATATATGTTATATGGTGATATATATATATATATATATATATATATATATATATATATATATATATATATGTAAAATTGAAAATAGAAGCCTTTATCAGTGCAAGATTTTTTTTTTTTTACTTTAATCTTATTAATTTTGAAATAATATTCCATCATCAAAGGTGACCAGTATATTTTCAAAAAATAATAATAAACAAACTTTTTTTGGTTTTTTGATATAATGTCCTTGTAATGGGTGCTATCCGTGGAGATGTTCTTGGCGATTATGAATTCAAATTCTGGTTGTAGAACGAAGACACATTGGCATACTCGAAGTTTAGAAAGATAGGTCGTTCATTTAAAAGCATTGGTGGGTCAGTATTATTAAAATTGAAAATAGAAGCCTTTATCAATGCAAGATTTATTTATTTTTTACTTTAATCTTATTAATATCGGAATAATATTTTATCATCAAAGTTGACCATTATTGTATCATTTGATGATTTAAATCGTTTTTTAAATCAAGTCCAAAACAAAGAGCATAAACAAAGGTATTATAGTTGTTTACAGCTGTTTCAAGGCAGTGTTTACTTTATGTCATAAAATGAACCATTTTTTACATGAATATTGATTGTGTTGTTTTTCGTAGGGCACTTATGAGAATTTTATAATGAAAAGTCAGTTCTGAAGATAGCTTTTTAATTTTAATTTTATGGTTAATTGTATGACTTAAAATAAATAAATATATATATATAACTCTACTATTATCATACTGAAGCTGAGTTCCTATTTACTTACCTCCTCACGAGGACAGATTTACATACAAGGTCGGTTTTTATGTAGGGATATGCAGCTCCCCATAAAGAGGCACTCTGGATGGGACACAAATTTAAATTGTCCCAGTCAAGAAAGACACAACCGCATGATCATGTACTACATTTACCCTAGCCTAAAAGCCAGGACATGTTGTTTCCCTAAAGCTTTTTTCACACAAAATACATGTTAAAATATACCTTAATTCTGCGATTGAGTTATATTTGGAAATATTCCATTCGAATTGTTCTTATTAGTTTTAATTTGTAATTATCTGAACAAATCACACATCTCTCACTTAGCTATCTATATATTTCTCTCGTCCTCTCTCAGTATTCTTAATATCGCTTTGAACATTTTTATTTCAGCATTGTCATCTAAAGTACATAGTGTCTCTCCACACCACAACCACGTATGTAAATTAGATATCAAAATAATAAGTCCCTTTACTTCTATATCATCGTTATGAATAATATAGAAGTAAAGAGATTTATTCTTTTTAATTATGCAAGAAGAATTTCTTAACAGATAAATTTTACAGTTTATGAATTTTCGAATTAAATCAAAGTAGAATAGTGATATTGGTTATGACCCAACTGGTACAGGTATGTCTAATATACATATATTATTAAATATATAGATATATATATACACACACACACACACATACATATATATATATATATATATATATATATATATATATATATATATATATATATATACATGTATCTATTATTATAGTAAAGTGAATTTATCAACATTTGTTTCCTTAAACCTTTTTTCCTACATATTTTGATCACACGACATGCATGCTGAAGAACTCCTTAGTATTGGGATTGAGTTATGTTTGAAAACATTCATTTTGATTGTTCTAATTAGCTTTAATTTTCAATTAATTAAGAAACCGACTCATCTCTTACTAACTTTCTATCTATCACTTTCACCCTTTCTCACTGTATCTTGTTTGACACTTTTATTTTATATGGTTTCTAACACTCTCGCTTCCGTGACCCTCCCTATTTCTCACTCAGTTTATTGATAGTCGAAGGTAATAAAGTAGTAATACGATTTACAATAAATGAGTAAGAAAGGGAGACAAAAGGAGAGATAGGAGAGATATAGCGAGCATAAAGTGACTAATTTGGGATTTTGTTTTTATTTTTTAATTTAACTAGCTTTGCAAATACTTTTATCCTGATTCAAACAATCTAACCTGGATGATTCAATGGGTAATATTTTTTCTAGTATATATATATATATATATATATATATATATATATATATTTGTTTATCTACATACGTATCATCCTTTAGGGAATCGTCAGTGTAGAGATAATTATTCATAACTAACGGTCGCAGGATTCGAAACCCCTGAACACAAGTAATGTTTAACTCAAATTGTGACGCCTTAACCCACTCGGTCACTATGAACACCTAGACAAATCAGTGAAAATTTAAACCTACTATAGGCAGCCGTCGTCAACAGTGTTCAACTAATGAAGGAACATACTTTAAAGCTACGACGACGGCTGTGTTGATACTACTCACTAGAGTGCCCAGCCTAGATTGGGGGCAACAAAAAAAGTTTATTGATACATTCCTAGTTTAAACTACCTGATGATTTAATAAATATTGTTCTTTTTCGCATTTTTATTCTCATAATTCATTTCTTTATATATATATATATATATATATATATATATATATACAATATTACTTTTAAGTAAATGATATTAAATTATTTTTACCTACATACTCCAGCGTTTCAAGCTTTTGCTCTCATCAGTGTAGTGATATATCCCTTGTTTAAACAAGGAATATATCACTAAATTTGTTTTCCTTTTCTTAACCTATTTTTTTTAACAAAATGCCAGCTTTTATCATCAGAGTAGATCATCGGGATAAATCAGTAAAAATTATATTACTGTTAGTACAGATTTGAAAGTATAAAAAAATATATGAAATACAAAAATACACAAAAGATTTTTGAGCAAAGAAAATCCATATCGATGGAAAAATGCAACATGTCCCAAAAAAGTAAATCCAGGATTTTATGAATGTCAAGCAAGCAAATATAGCAGAAAGTATTCTAGAAGTTTGAACAAGATAGGGGTACAAATCTGATGCTGAAGTTCATTGGATAAAAATGTGCAATTCACCAGAGAAAAATATAAGAGCATAAGTTTCCAAATAAAACTAACAATATACATAAATCCATCAGCCCGGTAATTGGACTTCCTTGGGTCAGTAAAAAAGTGAACTTCAGCATGCAACCTGGAACAAGAGTACGCTGCCTTCACAGTGTCCTTCGAGAGATGCCTGAACACCAAATTGATCCTGACAATCAGCTCATCTTTGGTGTTGTAGACAGTATAGTTAATGTCTTTCTCAACTGTGCCTCACATATAATAGTCCATGGGGTTGCAATCATGTTAGTTGGAGAGGCAGATGTTTGAACTAGTGATGCTGTGAAAGTGTATGACCTGGCAACCAGATTTCTCCAACCCTCCCGATCTAATGCTTTCCTGTGTGTGCTACTCCTGTCCACTGTTAGATGTTATCCTTCCATCTCTTCCTTTGTCTGCCTCTCCTTCTTTCTTTCTATACAGTTTCTTGTAGTATTGTCTTTGCAAGACCTGATGAACGTGTATACCACTTCATTTGTCTCTTTTTAACAATGGTTAGTCGATCCTCATGTGTCTCGATTGTTTGTATGAGTCTGTTCTTTACTTCCTCATTAGTTATGTGGTCGCTGTTTGATATATTGAGGATCTTTCGGAAGCATCTCATCTCTGTGGCTATAATGGTTTATAGATGACCAAATAAATCCATATAAACAAAATTTGTACTGCTTAACAAAACTAATGGAAATTATAAGTAAAATTACATGATTTTGAATAACAATATCCGAAAAAAAATACATCCTCGACCAGGACAAAGCAAAAATTAAAATAATAAATGTACGGATATATATATATATATATATATATAAATGCAGAAGTTGGGCTGATTTCACACAGAAACGGTAAAGTGAAAACAGTCTACTTCCAATTAATTCAACTTATTTCTTATACACACCATCTTTTTTATATACCGTTTATATAAATGTGAGATTAGATTCGCAAGGTTAACTAATTTGCATATTGGTTTTATAAAAGTTAATTTTATTAATTAACTATTATTCTATATTGTTTTTTAAGTCAATAGTTTTAAAAATGTTAATATAACAAATGTTCTGTTTTGCAATATTGTTTTATTTTCTGGACATTATTTAGCATTTGTGTTCAAACGTTTTCTAACGTCGTTCAAGTGTTTCAAACATTGGTCGCTCTCAAGAAAAAGCGACCGACTCGATTTTTGTAAATTACCAGTTAAAAGACAAATTTGCTTCATCTATCTTTTCTTTTCTTTAGGTCACATTTAAAAGGTAAATAAATGTCTCGAAATTGCCAAAATGTTAACGTTTCGTGTTTGACAAGTTTATTATTTTAAACTAGCAGGGCTATCCGGTATTGCCCGGGGGAATAGTAATTTATTTTTATCAATAACAATTGATGCCCTACTGTTGTCACACGCGAGGTAAATCTTACTGTATGAACCGAAAACAACTAATTGAAGTGAAACTCATCCCCCCAGAAGCCCAAACCCCAACAACACCAAAAATAGATAAATAAACAAATACGTGATTTACAGATGACTAAAAAAAGAAATACCCGAGATAAGTTTTACTTAAGAAAATGAACTAATATCATCTCATCTCTCTCTCTCTCTCTCTCTCTCTCTTTGGCGCTCTCTCAGGCGCACCCTTTCTCTCCCTCTCTCCTTTTCTCTCTCTCCTGTTAACGACGCCATATTATTATGCTATTGTTATTTTAATTATTGTTTGAAGCAATAGTTTCGTCGATAGTAAAAGAGTAAATAAGATGCTGAGAACAGATACTACACTTGGAATTATTTATTTGCACAAAATATAAAAATTGAAATTACGAAGAAATTAGGCACAAGGCGATCAAAAGTGTGGGAAATAGTGGGTAGTTGGTCATTTTTGGTCAACAGTCATAAAAATCCCTATCTTACTCTTAACTAGAATCATCTCAGTCACCACAATACCAAATTTACTCTTGTATTCATAAATGCATTTATTTATAGAAATTCATTGAATTAAAGTGGGTAGTGGGATCTTAGGGAAAGGACCAAGAAACTATAAAAAAAAAACATGTGTTTATCACTCGACATTTATAAAAAAATGCCCCCCACCCCAAAAAATGATTTAATCTATTATTGTATTATTTTTTAATGGGGATAGGTTAGTGTAGTATCGGTTCTGTTGTCATATGACCATCCCCCAGGAATTACCTCCTCCTGTTTTAATCCTCCCTTTTAATTTTCCAAGGTCTTACATCCTCCTGTGAGGGAGGGTTAATGTAGTATCTGTTCTTTTGTCATGAGATTATCTTCCCAGGGACGACCTTCTTTTTGGGTGTGGGGGGTGGCAGGTGGTAGTGTAGTATCTTTTCTGTTGCCATGATACTGTATTCACAGGCATTACCTTCTGCTTTTATGGGGAGATCCTCCCAGGTATTTTAGTACCCATACTATTGTCGATACAATCCTACCAGAAATTACCTCCTCCTTTGAGGATTAGTGTAGTATATGTTCCTTAATACCTCCTCCTTTAGGGTTCAGTATATGTAGTTCGTTTATTATGATTTCATCCTCCCAGCCTAGCAAAAGTATACGACCGGAGGGAGCATATATTTGCTAGTATATATATATATATATATATATATATATATATATATATATATATATATATATTAGTTAAGGGAAGTGGGGTCTGATCAACTCTGCTGGGAAGCCATGAAATCAAATACTGTCTTGTTTTTAAATTCCCGAAACAGTTTTTCATGGTAAACAACTGATGATCCCTTAAAATAGTGTTAGAAATAAACTAATATAATAACTGTAAAAAATAAATTGACTTACATGAGTGATTTTCCACTGGAAGACTTGGGACTATAAGTTTGTTTTTTTTTGTTTTTTTTTAATATAGTTTTAATGGTTGAGAAACTTCCGAGACTATATATACATTCTCTGTTGTTAAATGTTAACAATCATCTAGCTTTTACTTAGAATAGTTTGGACTATATAATAAGAATAAATGCATTAATATATATATATATATATATATATATATATATATATATATATATATATATATATATTCTTTATTTTTTCATAATTTATATGCCGTTTTTGTGTTTGTTCTCTTAATGAAAAAACTAATGGTAGACATTATGAAAGAAGATAACATCTTTTTTTTTTCGGACGTCTTTTGATGTTAGTTTTGGTTATTGATCTCTATAAGAATGCAACGAGCAATTTTTTACATTGCTTTGCTTTTGAAAAAAATGGGAGGAATAAGTGAAATGAGTAAAGCAATTCTGACATTAACGGTTTTGTTTTCTTCTGGTTTAAATTTGATGGGACATAAAATTCACTGAAAGCATCTTGAATTTATTATCAAGTACAAATGTGTGTTTTGAAATGGGCAGAAACAATCATGTGAATAAAGATGTGTTTTCAAACAAATCCAGAACATTTATTAAATTATAATATTTTGCGCTCTAGCAATATATACACTATTGAGCTATTAACAAAACATTTGTGTGAATTTAAAGTAATTTAAATAATTATATATATATACATTTCGTCTGGGCGGTTTAAGAGGAATTAAATAAGTCGTCTAATCTAAGCTAAAATACGCATTCCTGTCCACTTGATTTTTGTCGAACACTGTAAAGACGGCTTACTATCTTGTCCGCTTGAAACAATATAAATAAGGTTTATTTTCTCTTCTTACTGCATGGCTGTTGAAGTTGGCCTCATTGGTTTGAGCGTTCATATTTGAGTTAAAAGGTGACTTGTGTCCGGGGGTTGAATCGTGCAACATATACGTTAACTTAGTTTAATTGTTATGTGTTTATTCAGTGTACTTATTCTAAGACTTACATACACCCTTGATTTCTTTGGGCAGTGATTCCATCGTTTCGCGTTTCTTCGTCTTTTTCCTTGCCTTCTTGTTCTCTGTGAACAATCAGTCCTGACTTTGTCAATATATAATCCCATGGTTTTCGCTTCACTCTTTCTCTTTAAATCCAATTTCCTATGTACGCTTCATAGAGCATAAATTAAAGAGCAAATAGAATTTACATTTACCATTTTTAAAACGCGCATTCGTTTTACTTCTTTCTTTCTCGAACTTAAAACTGATTTATTTCTCTGAAATTTATTAGATGCGACCACGCACGTCTAAAAGAGGTTCGGTCCTCCAGTCGGCCGTAACGCATTCCTATGACTAAACACACAGTTTAAGTGGACGCATCTTGTTTTAGATGCGTCCAAGTATTTCTATAAGAACCCCCCTTTCTGTTAGTCAATCTGTCAAGCTTAAGTTTGAAATAGCATTTTCACTGTCCTGTCACACTGGAGTTTGAAATAGTATTTCCATTGGTCTGTCATGTTTAAATTTAAAAGTGCTTTTTCGTCATTCTGTCACAATAAAGTTTTAAATGATTTCCATTAGTCTATCCAGCTTAAGTTTGAAATATCATTTTCGCTGGTTTGTCAAATAGAATTTCCATTGGTCTGTCATGCTTAAGTTTGGAATAGCATTTTCTGTTTGGTCTGTCACGCTTAATATTGAAATAGCATTTTCTGTTTGGTCTGTCACACTTAATATTGAAATATCATTTTCGTTGGTCTGTCATGCTTAATATTGAAATAGAATCTTCGTTGGTCTGACATGCTTACGATTGAAATAGAATTTGCAGCGCTAAATGCACAGTTCTAATGGACGCACCTTAAAGATATCCATTCTTGTTTATTATTTGGCTTAATTTTAATTTAATTGCCTTTTTCCTTTTCAAAACTCTTTCTTATTTTTAGATTCTCTCTGTCTTTATCTGTATCCCCTCGAACCGACACATCTGAAATAGCATTCTCGCCCTCCTCTCTCTCTCTCTCTCTCTCCCTCCTCTCTCTCTCTCTCTCTTTCTCTGCAAGGCACTTTGAATTCTACTGTTAACTTTGTTTCGACAATGTAATAATGTGGGATATTTTTAAAGTAATGCACTTTCAATACTGCAAAGTGCACACGGAAACAAATTTCTGCAAGCTTCAGGTTTGTCTTTTTTTTTTTGCTGTTTGTTTTTACTTAAGGGAAGAAAGCAAACCCTAAATGTGAAACTAGTTCTAATGTTATTATGGCTGACAAAATTTGGGCTACACACTTTTCTCAATTTAGACACTTTCTCTCTTTTCTAATTACAGGCACTGGCTATCCTTTAATTTTTTTCAGCATGAATGTGCCCAGGAAAGCGTTTACTTTCTTCTGAACTAACATTATTTCACTAAGAAATATCACGATCACAGTTGAAGTTAGCTTCAAGGTTATAGAATTGGTCAATTCAAGTTGAGGTTTTTTCACTGCACACACGTTGGAAAGTATGGATAGCAACTGTAGGGAAGTACGGATAGCAGCTGTAGGGAAGTACAGAAAGCAACTGTAGGGAAGTACAGAAAGCAACTGTAGGGAAGTACAGACAGCAACTGTAGGGAAGTACAGATAGCAACTGTAGGGAAGTACAGATAGCAACTGTAGGGAAGTACAGACAGCAATTGTAGGGAAGTACAGATAGCAACTGTAGGGAAGTACAGAAAGCAACTGTAGGGAAGTACAGACAGCAACTGTAGGGAAGTACAGATAGCAACTGTAGGGAAGTACAGATAGCAACTGTAGGGAAGTACAGACAGCAATTGTAGGGAAGTACAGACAGCAACTGTAGGGAAGTACATAAAGCAACTGTAGGGAAGTACAGATAGCAACTGTAGGGAAGTACAGACAGCAATTGTAGGGAAGTACAGACAGCAATTGTAGGGAAGTACATAAAGCAACTGTAGGGAAGTACGGATAGCAACTGTAGGGAAGTACAGATAGCAACTGTAGGAAAGTACAGAAAGCAACTGTAGGGAAGTACAGACAGCAACTGTAGGGAAGTACAGATAGCAACTGTAGGGAAGTACAGATAGCAACTGTAGGGAAGTACAGACAGCAATTGTAGGGAAGTACAGATAGCAACTGTAGGGAAGTACAGAAAGCAACTGTAGGGAAGTACAGACAGCAACTGTAGGGAAGTACAGATAGCAACTGTAGGGAAGTACAGATAGCAACTGTAGGGAAGTACAGACAGCAATTGTAGGGAAGTACAGACAGCAACTGTAGGGAAGTACAGATAGCAATTGTAAGAAAGTACAGAAAGCAACTGTAGGGAAGTACAGACAGCAATTGTAGGGAAGTACAGACAGCAATTGTAGGGAAGTACAGACAGCAACTGTAGGGAAGTACAGATAGCAACTGTAGGGAAGTACAGATAGCAACTGTAGGGAAGTACAGACAGCAATTGTAGGGAAGTACAGACAGCAACTGTAGGGAAGTACAGATAGCAACTGTAGGGAAGTACAGATAGCAACTGTAGGGAAGTACAGACAGCAATTGTAGGGAAGTACAGACAGCAACTGTAGGGAAGTACAGATAGCAATTGTAGGAAAGTACAGACAGCAACTGTAGGGAAGTACAGACAGCAATTGTAGGGAAGTACAGACAGCAATTGTAGGGAAGTACAGACAGCAACTGTAGGGAAGTACAGATAGCAACTGTAGGAAAGTACAGAAAGCAACTGTAGGGAAGTACAGACAGCAACTGTAGGGAAGTACAGATAGCAACTGTAGGGAAGTACAGACAGCAACTGTAGGGAAGTACAGACAGCAATTGTAGGGAAGTACAGACAGCAACTGTAGGGAAGTACAGATAGCAATTGTAGGAAAGTACAGATAGCAACTGTAGGGAAGTACAGATAGCAACTGTACGGAAGTACAGATAGCAATTGTAGGGAAGTACAGATAGCAACTGTAGGGAAGTACAGATAGCAACTGTAGGGAAGTACAGACAGCAACTGTAGGGAAGTACAGATAGCAATTGTAGGGAAGTACAGATAGCAATTGTAGGGAAGTACAGATAGCAATTGTAGAGAAGTACAGATAGAAATTGTAGGGAAGTACAGAAAGCAATTGTAGGGAAGTACAGATATCAACTGTAGGGAAGTACAGATAACAATTGTAATGAAGTACAGATAGCAATTGTAGGGAAGTACAGACAGCAACTGTAGGGAAGTACAGATAGCAACTGTAGAGAAGTACAGATAGCAACTGTAGGGAAGTACAGATAGCAACTGTAGGGAAGTACAGAAAGCAATTGTAGGGAAGTACAGACAGCAACTGTAAGGAAGTACAGATAGCAATTGTAGGGAAGTACAGATAGCAATTGTAGGGAAGTACAGAAAGCAATTGTAGGGAAGTGCAGATATCAACTGTAGGGAAGTACAGACAGCAACTGTAGGAAAGTACAGATAGCAACTGTAGGGAAGTACAGACAGCAATTGTAGGGAAGTACAGACAGCAACTGTAGGGAAGTACAGATAACAATTGTAGGGAAGTACAGAAAGCAATTGTAGGGAAGTACAGACAGCAACTGTAGGGAAGTACAGATAGCAACTGTAGAGAAGTACAGATAGCAACTGTAGGGAAGTACAGATAGCAACTGTAGGGAAGTACAGAAAGCAATTGTAGGGAAGTACAGACAGCAACTGTAGGGAAGTACAGATAGCAATTGTAGGGAAGTACAGATAGCAATTGTAGGGAAGTACAGAAAGCAATTGTAGGGAAGTGCAGATATCAACTGTAGGGAAGTACAGATAGCAATTGTAGGGAAGTACAGAAAGCAATTGTAGGGAAGTACAGACAGCAACTGTAGGGAAGTACAGATAGCAACTGTAGAGAAGTACAGATAGCAACTGTAGGGAAGTACAGATAGCAACTGTAGGGAAGTACAGAAAGCAATTGTAGGGAAGTACAGATAGCAATTGTAGAGAAGTACAGAAAGCAATTGTAGGGAAGTACAGATAGCAACTGTAGGGAAGTACAGATAGCAATTGTAGGGAAGTACAGAAAGCAATTGTAGGGAAGTACAGACAGCAACTGTAGGGAAGTACAGATAGCAACTGTAGGGAAGTACAGATAGCAACTGTAGGAAAGTACAGAAAGCAATTGTAGGGAAGTACAGAAAGCAATTGTAGGGAAGTACAGATAGTAATTGTAGGGAAGTACAGAAAGCAATTGTAGGGAAGTACAGAAAGCAATTGTAGGGAAGTACAGATAGCAATTGTAGGGAAGTACAGATAGCAATTGTAGGGAAGTACAGATAGCAATTGTAGGGAAGTACAGACAGCAATTGTAGGGAAGTACAGACAGCAACTGTAGGGAAGTACAGATAGCAACTGTAGGGAAGTACAGATAGCAACTGTAGGAAAGTACAGAAAGCAATTGTAGGGAAGTACAGAAAGCAATTGTAGGGAAGTACAGATAGTAATGGTAGGGAAGTACAGATAGCAATTGTAGGGAAGTACAGAAAGCAATTGTAGGGAAGTACAGATAGCAATTGTAGGGAAGTACAGACAGCAATTGTAGGGAAGTACAGACAGCAACTGTAGGGAAGTACAGATAGCAACTGTAGGGAAGTACAGATAGCAACTGTAGGAAAGTACAGATAGCAACTGTAGGGAAGTACAGATAGCAACTGTAGGGAAGTACATATAGCAACTGTAGGGAAGTACAGAAAGCAATTGTAGGGAAGTACAGAAAGCAATTGTAGGGAAGTACAGATAGTAATTGTAGGGAAGTACAGAAAGCAACTGTAGGGAAGAGACAACATCTATCATTAAGAGAGCCCTCAGATATAAATGTAACTCATAGGGAAATCAAGTGTTAGCCCTAAGAGGGGACTCCTTGATCTCTTTAGATAAACTGAATTAAAATGATATCGATCCCGGGAATCTTTATGGATTTGTGTTGTCTGTGATATAAATAATTCATACGAATACGTACATGCACATAAATGCATGTATTTGATATGTGTATATCTATGGTAATAATGTCTTGTATGCCTTTATATATTTATTTTTTGTCTGTAACATCTCATTGACAGAAGAAATTCTGTAAATTACTCAAGCATCATTTAATTTGAAGGAATCTAACCAGATCAATTTATGAAGACAAGGCAGGAACGGATATTAAGATCAAAATGCTATTTCAAACATAAGGATGACAAACCAACGAAAATACCATTTCAAATTTAAGCATTATAGACAACGAAAATGCTATTTTCAACATGAGGACAGTAGATCAACGAAAATGCTATTCCAATCAAAGGGGCAATAGATCAACGAAAATGCTATTTCAAACATAAGGACAATAGACCAACGAAAATGCTATTCCAATGAAAGGGGCAATAGATCAACGAAAATGCTATTACCAACATAAGGACAATAGATCAACGAAAATGCTATTTCCAACATAAGGACAATAGACCAACGAAAATGCTATTTCAATCAAAGGGGCAATAGATCAATGAAAATGCTTTTTCAAACTTAAGGGTAATAGACGAACGAAAATGCTATTTAAAACATAAGGGTGATAGACCAATGAAATGCTATTTCAAACTTAAGGGTAATATTAATTTAGGAGAGTATAAAGTAGCCATTGGCTTTACTTTCGGCAGCCTTGTAACTCTTGCTTCTCTTATTTTGTCCTTTAGTCCTCACATTCTATGAGCGATGTTTCTGACAGGGGGGAAGAATTGCTGTTTTCTGGGTCAGAGTCTATCCATCTAACACTTATCGTTGGCTAGTTTTTGACCTTGAAGTAGTATTCTTATTTTTAGCTGCTTACGTCAAGTGGCTTCATGTCTTGTCTGGAGCGATTTCCATTAAAAAAAAGTATAACAACAAAAATACTATTCTAGCCTTACGACAGACTCTAACATAGAGGATAAGACACATTTTAATTAAGATACATCGATTCAATCTATGCATCTATATTATAGCTATTTTTGGAAAAACAATCTAAATTTCTTTTTATGCAAAAGTAGTCTACAAATTCAAATATCACTATCTATATAAAGTTATGTATGTGTATATATATTTATATATGTCTATATGTATGTACAGGATTAATTTCTAAACTGATTAAACAATTATCATATATTTTGGAGCACAGCTGCTAGGCATAAGGTTGGGCAATGTGGGCTATATTTAGTGTAATTTAGTTTTGTGCAAAGAGGGATGGGAAGCATTTCGTGAAAATTCAGATACTTCTAATTTTTTAAATTTTCAATTAATCAATATTCCCCAAATTTCAGTTCTTTGGGCTATTTTAAATGATTGTTAGGGGCATAATATCGGCACAACCTCCCATTTGAAAATTCAAATATTTCAGATTTGCATTAAATTTGATACATAGTCATGAGAAACTAATTAAGCAAGATTTGACAAATTTTAAAATCAATAAATAGTGTTTTTTTAGTGGAGGAGATTAGTTTTGGACGGTTTCGTAGGTTTAGACAAATTGTTATTTTGTAGCGATGAGATCATTCGCTTTTGTAATTTAAGAGAGTAGAGTTTACGCTGTTGGTTTTTAATGAGTAGAAGTGTTCACCGTATTATATAAGTGTTGTGACCCTGTAAAAGGGCCGGAAGGAAAACACGAATTCGGAGTATAGAGAAAACACGTATATTGAAAAAGGTAGAATACAACAGAGAAACCAGAGTGGTTGTACGTCAGTCTTGACTGCCAGTATTAGGCTGGTGTGGTTCCAGGTATTTACTTCCTTCCTACCGCAAGAATATGTGGCACAAGGCCAGAAGGTGGGGAGAGTCAAGCCAGCACTCGTAAAGAAGGGGCACTCAGGCCTCTAAAAAAATTGTCTGGGCAGCCCCGTCGGCATTCCTCAGTCGGGGCGGCTCAGGCAGTAAGCAATAAACTTACTCCACCCAAAAGAGGAGAGGCAAGGCCTGGGAGGGTGAATCTCCTAGAACTACCAAGGACTAATATCTCAGCTCCACAGATGAAAGGCCACCAAAATGGCCCAGTTCCTGCCAGGCTGGGGTGGATCCAACCCTGAGCAGCAGCTGTTCCTAGTATTTATGATGAGTGAAAGAGTCTAAGTAGTTCGTCGTAGGTAAGGTACCATAAGAATGAGGTGTCCATAAGGACATCAAGAAATGGGATTTTATTATTTATGTTTCGTTCTACGGTGAATTTTAGAATGGAGTTCTTTTGAAAAAGGTTCTGTAGTTTTTGTATTTCGTTAGTATTGTCAGCTAAAATAAGAATATCATCAACATAGCGTATGTAAATAGAGGGTTTTATAGAGTTATTAAATATTTTGTTTTCTAGGTTTGCCATATAGAATTCGCTAAAAGTCGGTCCGAGAACCGAGCCATCGAAAATCCGTCAATTTGAGTGCTAATGTTTCTTGTGAAGTCATAAAAAGATACTTCAGTGGTGCAAATTAATAGTAACTTTTTTGGTAGTTTTAAATTGATTTCAAGTGGAGGGAGAGACGTGATATTGTATATATCATTGATAATTATATCAATTTACAGAAAATATAAAGTATATATATATATATATATATATATATATATATATATATATATATATATATATATATATATATATATATATATATATATGTATGTATGTATATATTTACAGCTGCAGCTAAGGAACAGAGAATTCATTTTTTATACAGCAGTGGGGAGGCAAGTAATTAGGGACTTATTTGAAAATAATGTTGGAAATGTGTTGAATTTTTCAACAGGTTATTTTAAGGTACAGATGGAGCAGGGAAAGAAGTGTCTTCTTTTTTAGAAGCGGGAACGGGAGCCAACCACTAGTAGAGTGGGTAAAGCCATATATATATATATATATATATATATATATATATATATATTATATATATATATATATATATATATATATATTATGTATATATATATATTATATATATATTATGTATATATATATATTATGTATATATATATATATATATTATGTATATATATATATATATATATATATAAAGAGGTGTACTAAAAGCGAACTTTTAGGAAAGGTAAAACCCTATTGTGAAGAGTATACAGCTCTAACCTTCTTCATATATATATATATATATATATATATATATATATATATATATATATATATATATATATATATATACTTTTATTCACTCCAAAGAAGGCATATTGCCATTGAGACGTAAGGAGCTACTGTGAATTTATAGGAACCATCTTGAGTGGGGAGTTGTGCAGTGAGATATTTGTCCACATTATATTTAAATGTCTGTATGTTGAGAGAGCAAGAAGGGAATTTCAAAGCAAAGTAGTTCAAGGAACTGCAGTGAAGGGATGGCATTTTGCCGTTACTCGAGTTGTTCAGGGGTACAAGAGCAGTAAGTTTGTTGGAGCACATTCTGTTGAAGTTCTTGTAAAACAAACACAGGGAGGCAACATTGCGGCGATGAGACATGGGCTGGAGGTTGGTAGACAGTGTGAGACCTATTAGGTTAGAGACTTTTTTTTTGCATCCTGTCCAAAAGGTAGAGACCAGTAGTTCGTGTGCAAATTGAAAAAAATAATTTTGCCTGTACTATACTATCACACACACACACACACACACACACACACACACATATATATATATATATATATATATATATATATATATATATATATATATATACATGCGTGTGTATGTGCATTATCGTATAATACAAAGCAATAAATATGAAGACTCCAATAATAAATTGGAAGAACATTTTTTAGTCGATCCCATAAAGTAAGACATCTAAAATATATATATATATATATATATATATATATATATATATATATATTTATTCTGGTACAGAAAAATTAGTACAACATTCGTACCGTCGGTTTCAAGCACGGAAGGTCTTACCCATCTGGCTCTCTTCAGCTTCTGTTGTCATCTGTTTTGGAAATATGAGGTCACATGACACTCTCGTTGGGACGCGTTATTTGCTCAGTGTGTTGTGTGTGTTTGTTTAAATTTAAATTTAGTGTAATAAGACCGTTGAGATTTAAAACACGAGGGAATTCAATATATATGTGCTTTCTATCAATATGAGAAATTCAAAGGAAAAAAACGAACTCTTTCAGATTAGCTATTATAAATAACAAAAAATATTTACTAAAACAACAAAACCATTTTACTCCAACATCGAATAAGACCAATCTAATAGTGTTGAGTGTGTATTCTGTGTCTTAGTTTGTCGTTGATGATTGATAGAAAGATTAACTAGACGTCTATTTCAAGTAATTTTCGGTTGATAAGATACGAATTTTCCTCTATATTGTTTATGCCAACATATTTCGTAAAATATTTAATCCTAGAATTCTTAAATTAGACCGTGGACAGTGAGTGCTGGAAGTTACAACCTAAAAGACTACCGGAAGTCGACCTTCCATGAATATTAAACAGTGATTTATGCATCACATTATTTCATCGGTCTGCAAGTAATTCATTAACGTTTTACAGAGCAAAACTTTTTTATTATTCGCGACTCAACATTATTTTCTTTTTGTGAACTCGACGTTACTATTTATTAATCTGTTCTTACAGCTAGTAAATATTTTTGGCCGGCGTGTACGTCACATACGCCCATCCATATCTCTAACATTTGTTATTAATGATTTGATTTTAATTCTTCAGAATACTATCGAGTAAGCACCAATTTTAAAAATTGTATATATTAGTAGCAGCAAGACCCGACGTTGCTCGGGATTGAATGAGGATCACTACTATATACTTTTTCACTCATTATACAATATTATTTTCTTTGTTTTCATTGCACACTTTCTCCTGTTTCGCCCACTAATATAGTTGGAAGAAGCTGAAATGTGAGAAAACTCTCTGAATTAGTGCCCTATCCATATCGTTTAAATTTTATAACAATGGGATATATGCATTTCAATTTTCAAGTGGGTTCTCTCCCCATGGGCCACTTAGAGGTGGTGGCATGTACATATTCGGGACATAGAGTGTAACGTAGAGATTCGGGAACACTTCCATTGTCTTCCCGGGAGAATTTTATACATATGATATCAATTTCATCAAAATAGGATATATTTAAAGTATTAAAGGAGGTTCGGCCTCCATAGCTTCCTTAGGTTAGGAGTGTAGTTAGAGATTCAGGACCACTTCCATTGTCTTCCTGAGAAAATTTTATACATATAATTTAAATTTCATAAAAACAGGATATATTTTAAGTTTTAAGTGGGTTATGTTTTCATAGCCCCCTTAGAAGTGTAGTTAGAGATTTCGTGAACACTTCCATTGTCTTCCCTTGTAAAGTTTGCATATAGGTACACTTTTAAATTTTATGTAGATTCTCTAGGCTTTCTTTCTCTAGGAAACACACAAACATACACAGACACAGAAATTGAGTTTTATATATATAGATTTTTAATCACCATGCCGATTTTTAGTAATGAGATTCAGTTTGCTGTGTAAATATAAACATGAGACTGAAATTGATATTAACAACTCTTTAAAATTGTTGGATTACTATATCCATTAAACACCAAATCATCAGAATATTTTCACAATTATTTTGAAAAATTTATGCTTCAAATTTTAGAATGGTTTTCATTTTGCTATGTACCACTGTCGACCAAGGGAAGAGTCTATCAGACATGTGTAAGCAGTGGGATGATGTATGGAAGTGAGACCTGCTCATTAAGGTTTGGCGACATGCGCTGCATGAAGAGAAATGATACGATGAATGTGTAATGTAAGCTTAAAGATGGGCTTAGATCTGATGACCTCAGAGGAAGATTAAATTTGGACAAACTAAGGAGCTGTGTGCAAAATAGGAAACTTCGATGGTATGGCAATGTGTAAAGAGTGGATGCGAGTTGTTAGGTTAATAGGTGCAGAACAATTGAGGTAGCAGAGTCAGTTCATGGGGGAAAGGCAAAGAAAACATGGGAGGACGTGATAAGAATGGACTTGAGAGAAAGAGGGATAAGTAAAGACCTGTCCAGAGATAGGTTAGTTTGGAAGTACATTTCTAAAAGCCATCCAACATATTCAGCATTAAAAATGGCATGAAAAACGGCTGCTGCTGATGATGATGCTGCTGCTGCTGATGATGATGATGATGCTGCTGCTGCTGATGATGATGATGCTGATACTGCTGCTGCTGTTGCTGCTGTTGCTGCTGCTGCTGCTGCTGCTGCTGATGATGATGATGATGAAGAAGAAGAAGAAGAAGAAGATGATGATGAAGAAGAACTGGGAATTTGCCTTTGTCCCTGAGCTGTGAAACCTCTTCTATTATACAGAGCAACCTAGTATTTCCACAGTCGAACAAATGGCCTATGACTTAGAAATTATTTATCAACAACCTCCATATCCATTCAAATTCAAATTCAAATGTTTCAATCAAATTTCACATGCTTCATTCACTTTAAATACAATGACCTTGTAAACCCAAGTGTCAATTAATTTTGAACCCACACGAAACCCTGGATTTCAAGTCATAAATTTAACATACACTAAACTAAGCTCAAAGTTCTGACATAGGGGAACATATGCTGTAAGAAACTGAACAATCCTTTGTAGCACAAAAAATCGGAAGAAACTCTTGTTCAAACAACACCGGAACAACACTAATAAAACTACCAAACTGCACGAATCTATTGCCAGATATTGGAAGAAAAAATGTTACCAAGTCTAACAAGTGTTGGCAGACGTGGAGTTTTCCAGCAAGATAACGACGCTAAGCACACGTCTCGGGCTACGAAGGCGTTCTTAGACAGTAAACGGGTGAATACCTTACCATGGCCGAGTATGTCACCTGATTTGAACCCAATAGAGCATTTGTAGGAGCATCTGAAACGGAAAATTGAAGAGAAAAATCCGAGAAATAATAACGAACTGAAGGAGGTCATCAAGTGTGAATGGAACGCAATTCCGGCGGACACATGTCATAAACGAGTCGAATCAATGCTTAGGAGGTTGTCTGCTGTTATTGATAACAATTGAGGCCATACAAAGTATTAAAAATAAGATTATTTGTTTAAAATGCTCATGTGTACTCACTTTTTGTTACTTGTTTCAAATGTTTTTGTTCAATTTTTTTGCATTGAAAAGATATTTGTTACTTCATAGTTTATAAAGCTATTAAACCACTACATGACTATGTTCACATCGAGTTTCATTTAAATCCTACGAAAAATTAAAGTTCTATGAAGTAAAAAGTAAAAAATTCGTTGGGTGTACTCACTTATTGTAGATACTGTATATATATATATATATATATATATATATATATATATATATATATATATATATATGGCTGCATTAAATACTCTATTGTTTTATTGCGCAGTGGTTGTCGGTAATCTTTTGTCCCCTTACAGACATTATAATCAAAATTCAAATTCGGTACATGGTCATTTCTTTTAACTGAATTTTTAAAAGAAATTTCTTAATTGATAGTATTAAGATGATAAAATTAATTTAATGAATTACGTTTTCGATTTTAGCATGTCACCTCATATTTCTCTGTAAATTTAACATACAGTATTTCCCACTACTTGATTTTTCGACCGGTCCTCAGTCAAAAATACACTTTACAAATGTCTTGACGAAATGATGGTCGACATTTTAAAAAGATATTGAGCTTATATGGCAAACTGATCCCCCCTCTAAAAATTTAACAAAAGGTTTTAAAATAAGATCTATTTCAATGTTTTTGTTTTACTTTTGTTTATTGTGTGCACTCCCTTCTTCTGTTTTTTTTTTAATTACTTCCACTTTCTAAGTAAACATTTGAATACAATTACTGCTTACAGATAATTTAATAGAAAATTTAATGAAAAAATAAAATGAATTTTACTTTTTCCCAAACTTATTTCCGATTTTCAGAACTCTAGGCTCTTTTTCGAAAATTTTGAATATAAAATAAAAAATATATATTCAGTAATGCCTTATGTCTATCTGTATAAAGTTAGATTTATGTATATGTTTATATATTTCTATGAACAGGATTCACTCCTAAACTAATTAACCGATCATTATTAATTTTAGAACACAGCTGCTATGCGTAAAAGGGTCGTAATATTGCCTATATTTGGTTTAATTTAGTTTCATGCAAAGAGGGTAATAAGGGGGTGGAAGCCCTTTGTGAAAATCAAATACCTCAGATTTTTGTGAAAATTTAACAATGGGTATGAGCCATCAATAATTCAATATTCCCCAAATTTCAGTTTTATTAGAATAATTTAAAGTGTTTTTAAAGAGCATAATATGAGCACAACGTTTCATTTGAAAATTCAAGCATTGAATTTGATCCATAGTCATTGAACACAAATTAAGCAAGGTTTCTTGAATTTCAGTTTATTCTTAAACCCTCTTAAGCTTAAGCTCTGCTTAAAGACATTTCCTCGAATCAAAATCATGTAATGGGAAATAATTTTACCCATCCTGGAACGTGTATTCTTCTAGTATCCCTATCAAGGTGAATGGTATTATTTACCAATTGCTGCTAACAGGTATGATAGATATTGCGGTGAGTCCATTTTTAGACATCGAATTCAAATAGTTTTAGACAGTAGACACTATTGCAATTCAGTAGCGTTTTATTGCTGTACCATTATTTTCTCTTTCCTTTTCTTTTAGTCTATGATAAGTTTTCGGGTAGTGTCCTTTGATCTTTGATCCAAATTTATCAAAGCTGATCTCATGCTTTCTGGATAGTTATTTTTTTCTTAGGTTAGCCATCTCCTTTTGATATATATTAATGTTACTACATATTACCTTTGCTAGATTGGTGTAGGCAACGGACTATTCCTTTCCTGACATGATATGGCTGAAGCGTTTTAAAAATAACAACAAAGCTGAGAATAACAGTCCAAATAATACAAATTATAATCCTCATCTAAAAAATTCCGAAACAATGGCTTTAACTCTTTATTCATGATTTAAATTTATCTGTATGCGACCGGATGTAGATTCATGTCATACTTTATACAGATTTTATTTTACCAATAGATGGGATGCCGATAGGTACTACCACCTCAGGTCCGAGTGGACAGGGGAGTAATGACAATTAAGGGATTACCCTACACCCCCAAAGCTCTCAAATTAGGGCTTCATCACCAGGTATAGTTTCATATCATACTCAGGACACTGTAGAATTATACAAAATATGGTAATGTATGAAATAAAAGTGAACGTACGTGTGTCTGGCACGTTTCAAAAAAGAAAAAACAATCACGTATGCAAATTTAATTTTTATGAGCAAAGAAAAGAGAGGCTTAATCTCAATAATATCTGATAATAATAAAGAGAAAGAAAATAATTTTTTTCACTTTTAATATAAACAGCACAAACAAAGAAAAAGAGTTTTGTCTTCTTTTTTATCGATTAGTTTTATCTTATTATCGACTAGTTTTCTCTTCTTTTTCTTATCGATTATTTTTATCTTCTTATCGAATAGTTTTGTCCTTTTTATCGATAGAGAGAGAGAGGGAGTTTTGTCTTCTTTTTATTATCGATTAGTTTTGTCTTCTTATCAAATAGTTTTGTCTTCTTTTTCTTATTGATTATTTTCATCTTCTTACCAAATAGTGTTGTCTTCTTTTTTCATCGATAGAGAGAGAGAGAGAGAGAGAGAGAGAGAGAGAGAGAGACGGGCAGAGAGAGAGAGAGACAGACAGACAGACAGACAGACAGACAGAAAGAGAAAGAGAGAGGGGGAGTTTTGTCTTTTTTTGTCTTCTTTTTATCGATAGAAAGAAAGAGAGAGACAGAGATATAGAGAGAAAGAGACAGGGGAGCTTTTTCTTCTTTTTCTCATCTATTAGTTTTATTTTCTTATTTGTCTTCTTTTTATCGATAGAAAGAGGGGGGGGTCTTCTTTTTCTCATCGATTATTTCATTTCAATGATTTCAAGTAATCAAATTGCGAATCAATAGCGAGCTGGCGAAACCTGCCAGTACTAAATATCTTGCATATCTATTTCTCATGCACTATAATTTATGTTTCATTTAAGCCAGGTTTATTGCACAGAAGTTATGAAAATCTTATTTTATTTATCCCTCCACCTGACCAAAACAGCTCGTTTTTAAACAGAAGTCTCAAAATGGACATTTATAAAAGAACTACACTAGCGAGAATTTACTATGTACAGTTCATGTCATATATATGGTTTTTCTGAGCTTGAAAAGCAGCTTCAGCTTTCTCGGGGAAGAGATGTACACAAATCCTTCATCTCCATCGGTACAGCACGCCATTCTTAGCGGCTGAGCTCCCATAAATCTCCCAGATTGAATGGATTCTTCTAAGAAACATTTCTATTTTGTTCTGTCTCCATTTGCTTGATTATATTTAAGCCAGGTCTTTGAGACAGCCAATCTTCCGATATGGTGACACTTTCATCAGACAGACAATGTTGTGGTTCCTGTGAACTTATGCTATATACTGTATGAAATAAATCTTACTTTTCGTCCAAGACTTTTATCATCAAATTCACCTTAAGCAAACAGACACGGATTAAGTTATTTTAACCAATTTCATTTTCATTCTGACCGATGTATTTTAACCAATTTCCTTCAGAAAAAATGTCACTTAGAACTCATTGTCTTTTAACACCTTTATCCATTGTGCCATGTGTCCATGTGGTTACATCGGCCAAAACGTTGTGAGAATAACATCCAAGATGAGAACAGTGGTCCGAATAATCCAAATTATCAATCCTTATCTAAAAGATTTCGAAACTTAATTTTTTATCATATAAACGGGATTTTTTAAAAATAATAAGAGAGCTTAGAATTGTTAATAGCCAATATGATGTTTGTCATGTAATGAGAAACACTTGTGAAACATAGTTCCAACGGATAGCAGCGGCAGAAGCAAAATAATTTCTCTAAAATACTTAATTTTGATTGGTTTAGATCCGATTTCAGTAACCAATAAGAAGTTCCGAATAATACACTCACACTGGGAGCCGAGTATCTGTTAGGTACTGGCTATTTAAGTATTGACCTAAGCACAGTCAGCAGTAAGACTAAACCTGCCACCACGAATCCTTGTCAGTCGTTTCCATAGCAATGTGGTGCAAATCAATTACTACTAGACTTCTTGTGGACTAACCCAAATCTAGTCTTGGATACTAATGTTGTGATTCTTGTGAACTTATCATATGGCAGCATGAATGTATGAAAAAAATCTCACTTTTCACCCAAGACTTTTATCATCAAATTGACCTTAAGCAAACAGATACATGATGATCATCATGTAGTTGGGGTATTGCCACGGATCTATGAGTCATCGAAAATATATGCAATAGTTTTTCTAGAGTGCTCCACCATTGACTTAATCTGGCAAGTTCATCTGCTGGGAGCACACATCCACCGAGCTGCTTCCTATGACTTCATTATAATCCTGGTAGAGTAGCTTCCGGGTGCTATGCCTTGCCAGAGGGCAGCCCATGATTTTCTCCGGCACTGTTTATTTTGTGCATTTACACCTGTCCCTTATATCTAGAGGAGAGCTGGGGAGCTGGTGGATGGGAGTTCTCATCTCCACACCACTAAACAGATACAAGTTAAGTTTTTTTAACCAATTTTGTTTTCATTCTAACCAATGTATTTTAACCAATTTCTTTGACTGATCACTTTTTATTCATAAACAAAGCTTAACACTATCTAATCTATCAAGTTATCCTGTCGGATGTTCAAAGTCAGACAAAAATAGCATTTAAGATGACAAATCAAACTTTGCTTTTGAATAGACAATTTTCATTTGTTATTGTTGTACCGTGTTATTGGCACTATAATAACGTACTTTACTACAATTTATTTTTAAAATTACTTAGTTTGACCCAGGCGACTGCATATGTAGAAACATTTTAATAATCACCTAAAAATAAAATTCAGCAAGGGGAATAACTCATTTTAAATTGAGAAATATAATAGATAATGTCTACTTTAAGCTTAAAAATGTGCAAACAAATGAAGATTAAAAACTAAAATGATTTCACTAGATCACGAGCAACGACGGGAAGGTACAGCTTGTTCTTTATAAGTTTGTTATATAAAACGGATTTTATGGGTTTTTTTTCTTAAATAACGAGAGAGGTTAGAATATTTTGGAAAGGGCAATATGATTTTTGTAATGTAACAAGGGTCACTATCATTTTTGTCATGTAATGACAGATATTACAATGTCACACGTAACAGACAAAATTATGTTTTTGTTATGTAAGCGGTTGAGAGGGGATAATCAGTTTGTGTGCAAGATGGCTGAGAACTCAGATATGGAGAAAGTATATCTGGATGGAGTAAGTGCAGATAACTTCTGCCATTACAAACCAGCAGAGCGTTACCACTGTTGACAAAGAGAAGACTTTACAAGGCATGTATAATCAGTGTGATGATGTATGGAAACCTGGTTAGTGAGGGTTGAGGACATGCGTTGCATGGACAGAAATGATGTAAGAATTACATGATAGATGTGTAATGGTAGTCTTAAAGCCAGGCAGATATCTGCTGATCTCAGAGGATGATTAAATCTGGACAGTATCAGAATATGTGCGCACAACAGGAGACTTCGTTGGTATGGCCATGTTGAAAAAATGGATAAGAGTTCTTGGGGGTAAATGTAAAACAGTCGAGGTAGCAAGTGTTGCGTTTCAACTATGAGTCATGCATGGAACTTCATAATCTTACCTTGTGCTGCTCGTTTCTGTAAATACTATTTCCGTGATCTTGAGGAAACGCTGCCTGCAGTTGAGTTCTTTCATACCTCGAAAAACGACAAGTCAAACAAAAACTTTTAAAGAGAGGAGATTTATTCTGATATATTTTTGTTCCAAATGACTGACCAGTGGGATTGGGGGGGGGGGGGCAGAGAGAGATCGATAATTACTGTTTAATTCTATCTTATCAGGACATTTTAAAATAAAATGTTCCCACTTCTAGGGCTTCCAACGAACTGACGACTTCTCTCACTCACTCTCTCTTTTATCCATGTGGCGTCACTTACGTTTCTATCAATTCTCACAGTCAAATCGAGCTTACCTCGATGTCACCAGGTTGACCCCGACTGAATTTCATTTCCTGTTATTTTCAACTAACCAAAGTATATACTAGTGTGTCTACTCGTCCAATATTTAACAGCAGGTTCAGTTCATAGGGGAAGGCCAAAGAAAACATAGAAGGAGGTGATAAGAATGGACTTGAAAGAAAGAGGGATAAATAAAGACTTGGCCAGAGATAAATTAGTTTGGAAGTAATTTTCTAAAAGTCGTTCAATGCATACCAGCATATAAAATGGACACAAAACCGAATACAATGGTGATGATAAGGCGAAGCAGTTTTTGTCAATATAACAAGGGACATCATGATTTTTATCACATCATGAAGCTGGATTTTCCCAAAACAAAAACCTACTGTGTGTCTAACTCTGCCCTCGTGAGGAGGTAAGTAAACAGGTACAGGTTGCCAGAATGATGCCAAAGCGAATATCGGTTGGTATGAACTCTAGGACCGAGGACCGATTGACGCACCAATATTTGTAAAGCTTAATTGTTTAGCTTTTTGCATGGCAGACCAACCCAAACAAAGCGTCCCAAAGAGAAGACGTATCTAAATCAGTTTATTCAAATAGTGTGTATGGGGGGGGGGGGGGATGGTCATTTCCCTAATGACTTCGTAAAAATGTTGTATTTGAATACTGTCTCATCATTGCCAAATATAATCTTGTCCTTATCATACATCGTGCATCTTTTTTTTAAAAATGTTGTTCACCCCAAACAAGGCATATTGTCACTGAAACATAAAGGACTACAATGATAGGGTCAGATTTATAGGGGGCAACCTGGGTGGAGAGTTGGACAGTAAGATATTTGTTCAAATTATATTTAAATTTAAGCATGTTAGTAGGGTGGGGAAAAAAGGGAGCAGAGAAGGAATTCCAAGGTCAAGCGGTCCGAGGAAAGAAGCGATTAGAGTAGAAAATCTTCCGGCAACTAGGGACCTCTACAGTGAAGTGGTGGAATTTTACGGCTAGTCGGGTGGGTCGGGAGTATTTATGTTTAGGGGGTAAAAGTTGAGTAGGTTCATGAAACACATTCGGTGGTAGTACTTGTAAAACAAACATAAGGATGCAACACTGCGACGATGTGACAGGGGCTAGAGCTCGGCATACAGTGCGAGGCTTATTAGATTAAAAATTCTTTTATGCACCCTGTTCAAGAGGGAGAGATTAGTGGTGCGAGTATGAGCCCAGATGTGGCAACAATACTCCATGCACGGGTGAATAGTGGCTTTATAGAGATATAGGATAATGGCAGGTAGGAAAAGTTTTCTAGCCCAGTGGAAGTGGCCTACCTTCTTTGCAGCAGACTTGGCAGCATTTTTTTTTACTTTGTTCACCCCAAACGAGGCATATTGCCACTGAAGCATAAGGGGGTGCAATTTTGGTAAGAAGTCGGGCAGCAAGATGCGTTTTCACATTACATATAAATGTCTGCGTGTTGCTACAGTCAGGGGAAACAGGGAGCAGGGAGGGAATTCCAAAAGGGAGCGGTTCAAGGAAAGAAGTTATTAGAGTAGAAACTCTTTCAGTATCTAGGGACCTCTACAGTGAAAGAGTGAGATTTCGCTGCTAGGTGGATGGATCGGGAGTATTTATGTTGAGGGGGTATAATTGTTCTAAGTTCATCAGAGAACATTCTGTGGAAATATTTGTAAAATAACCATAGGGATGCAAGATAGGAGACCAAGTTATTATTTTTTTCAAGGTGCTTTGTTTAATGGAAGTGTTGTGCTGACCCCATTTACAACTCAGAATTCCTAACGAAACCGGAAGTGACAGAAACCAACACAGTTTATTTCTTTCTGTGGATATCTCTACTCGAGCCGACTAATCAGATTTCATAAAAAAGTTGTATCAGCAGCAGCTGGCAAAACAGCATAAAAAGGGCACATTTTGTAACAGGGCTCAACCCTGAGGTTGCCATCAGACAATCCATCAGCAGCCTTTTCCCCTTGAATCCCTGCTGGAAGGAACAGCATTTACACTACCACAACGATGACAGTCAGCAGCAGCAGCTTTGCTTCTCATTCTTTGTGACGTCAACAATGATTGTCATCATAATCACTATTGTTACAGCAATCACAGCAGCTCGTTTCTTACCAATAAACTAACTGTAGCTGGAGCCGGCAATCATCATCATCATCATCATCATCATCATCATCATCATCATCATCATCAGCTTGTTCTCTGACCAACAAAAGTTCTACAGCAGCTACCTTAAAAGCAACAGCTTCCAGCAAAAAAGACCGAACGACACTTCAGCCAGGATAACCATCACCACAATCCTATGACAACGATGCATCATCTTTTTTGTTGACTCACTGAATCATAAACTCTTTTCCTAACGGTCACATATTTATTTCTTTGAAATAAATCCCACCTTTATATTTTGCTGCAAACACAAGTTTTTTTTTTCTTTTTTCGCCATTGCCGTATTTATGTCTGTGTCTCCTTTCTTAGTTGTAAGACCGATCACCAGTATTGGCCCCTGCAGCACAAGTGTCTTCCTCACAATGTAACTCTTCAATCTATGCTCTTCAAAGACAGATTCAGTGATATCTACCAACAACAAACACTGACTATGACTAACCCTAACCCTAACCCTAACACTGACTATGATCCCCACACTCGCCCTCTCCATCTTCATCATTTTCTTGTACTTTTCTTCGATTGATGTTTTGATAGAATAATCAGTTTCCTCAGCAAGACCAACATCTTTATTGATCCAAAACACTTCCATTGCTTTAAAAACAAAACAGACTCCAATAATAGATGTGAAGATTTTTTTTTAAATCGATCCCATGCAGAGAAACATACCAAAAGATTTATAAAGATGCGAAATTTAAAGAACAAAACAGCAGCAACTATTGAAGAAAATAGATAAATTACTATAAAAATGTCAACACAAAAATATTTACTCAGATTTCTAAAAATTGTTGGGGTCTTTCACTAATGGAAAAATGAGTGTTGCAAAAATAAAATGACCCAACCAGTCTTATGACTCCTGTCTAGACATGTGTTGGCCTTAGGTTAGGGTTAGGCTGCACAAGATGCAAAATAAACGCCACTGTGGAATGCATTGTAAAATGGTGGACAGCTATCTCTGCAAGTTTGTGGAGATAGGAATATAAGGGAAACGATCTTTTTATGCAAATACTCAATGACATGAATGGATTCCATCCTCTTGAGTAGGTAATAAAACATTTTTTTACTACAACCCGAATTTTGTCTGGTTTTTGTATGACAGGGTTATTTGTGTGTGTGTGTGTACGAAGGAGGGGAGGCTCCTCTACAAAGATTCAACATAATTCGGCATAATCATGTTGATACACCAGTTCTAATTAGTTAAGCGACGTTGAGCTTGATCAGCACCAGATGGTTGACCATTTTGGAATACCAGGCACAGTCATCTTGTCCTAGTACACACTTGCCATCCACGGATTCTTTGTACATAATTTAATGCAATTCTACAGAATTCTCTAATTGTTTTAGTAGTGTTAGTAATATTATTATTATTATTATTATTATTAGTAGTAGTAGTAGTAGTAGTAGTAGTAGTATCATTCTAACCCCTTATCACATACTTTCATTCCAATGCCTCCATTTACCTTTGCTGCATCTTCCATGAAACAAATGATAAAAGATACTAAAAATGAGAATATATACCTGAGATGTAGACACGGTTTCCGGTTTACAGACAGATCTACATCAATACACATACATTCTTACATAACTTATTATCATATTTTATTATTATTTATTAAATTGGGGATATTTCTGTAAACAATTCTGTATTTGTTCCTTGTATGTATACTTAGAATCAATGTCACTATTATCTTCCTTTTCCTCTAAATAAATGGATTATTGTGATCAGATTTAGAGCAGTAGACGAGCAAAATGAAAGACATCAACGTTTTTTTCTAGCTGAGAAGGTAAATATCTCTATTTCTCAAATGAGATATTATACATGAAACTCTTTGGTCAATTCATAGAAGAAGATATATTCTCCTTCTGTTATTCGTGACTAGGGGAGATAACTCATATTAGTTAATAATTTCTCAGTTTATTATTTTTTTTATGTTATTTGTTTGATTCTTCAACCGAAACAGAGTATATGCTTACAATTAATGGCATAGAGGTTAAAGTTATAATATTTTAACAGTGACTTTTAGTGTTATATTAACATTTTAACAGTCCCTAATTATTTTCCTCCCACAAGGGCAAAGTTAGACACAATGTCTGTTTTTCATACACAAGATATCCAGCTCCCACAAAAGAGTCATACTAAATAAGACAAAAATAAAAAATTGCACAAGTCAAAAAGAACATGCCCCAGACTTAAGACAAAACAGATATTACACTCTGATCCAAGACTGAACAATCACTTTAAAGAAATGTTATATATACATTTTAGTAGTTAAAACAGGTTGTATTCATATTTTAACTGTCCCATTTATGAAATGCTGTATTCATATTTTAACAGTCACTTTTAAGAAATGCTGTATTCATATTTTAACTGTCCCGTTTATGAAATGCTGTATTCACATTTTAACTGTCCGATTTAGGAAATGCTGTATTCATATTTTAACTGTCCCGTTTATGAAATGCTGTATTCACATTTTAACTGTCCGATTTAGGAAATGCTGTACTGACATTTAAACAGTCCCTCTTAATAAATGCTGTATTGATATTTTAACAGTCCATTTAAAAAAGGATGTATTCATATTTTAACTGTCCCATTTATAAAATGCTGTATTCACATTTTAACAGTTCTCTTAATAAATGCTGTATTGATATTTTAACAGTTAATTAAAAAAATGCTGTATTCGCATTTTAACAAACCATTTTAAGAAATGCTGTATTTATATTTTAACTGCCTATATTTATGAAATGCTGTATTGAGATTTAAACAATCCCTCTTAATAAATGCTATATTCACATTTTAAGAGTGTATTTTAAGAAATACTGTATTTACATGTATATAGTCCCTTTTAAGAAATGCTGTACTCACATTTTAACAGTCCTTCTTTATAAATGTTGTATTCACATTTTAACAATCCCTTTTAATAAATGATGTATTCACATTTTAACATCCGTTTTAAGAAATGATGTATTCACATTTTAGCATTCCCTTTTAGGAAATGCTGTATTCACATTTTAACTGTGTCCCTTAATAAATGCTTTATTCACATTTTAACAACCGTTTTAAGAAATGCTGTATTCACATTTTAGCATTCCCTTTTAGGAAATGCTGTATTCACATTTTAACTGTGTCCCTTAATAAATGCTTTATTCACATTTTAACAACCGTTTTAAGAAATGCTGTATTCACATTTTAGCATTCCCTTTTAGGAAATGCTGTATTCACATTTTAACAGTCTCTTTTAAGAAATGCTGTATTCATAATTTGACTGTCCTATTTATGAAATGCAGTATTCAGATTTTAACAGTGCCTTTTTAAGAAATGCCTTGGTCACATTTTAATTGTCCCATTTAAGAAATTAACATTGTATGGTCTCTTTTAAGTAATGAAATATTGATATTTCAGTAATGTCTTTTAACGAATTTTATATAGACATTAGCTGAAGTACACGTCAAGGCCGGGTTTCTAACACTTTTCTTTTCTGCCAGTCAGTTTTAAATGAAAAACAAAAATTTTTTTTATTCACCTTTATGATGATGATCGAAATAACTGGAACGCTTTAGTAAAAAAAACAATTGTCTAGTGTAAGATTCGAACCCTGATCGATTTATCCACAGTGTCACCGAACAAACAAAAATATTTGGCTTTTTAACATGCTTATAGTGTTTATGAGTTGAGCAAAGGGATCTCTCCACATAGATCTAAAATAGTTTGATTGTCTAAAATAAATAAATAAACATAAAAAAAGTTCCAATAATAAAAAATAAAAAAGAAAGGATATCAAACATGTAAGATGATTTTACTAAAGAAAAAGATCTTGACTAATTTTTATATCTATATTGGTGTTTCCTACTGATAGTCAAAACTTTCAGATTATCATAAGTAAATATGTTGTTTAGTCGGCTGGAATGGTAATGCTAAAAATGGCAGAATATTTGTTTCTAATATTATTTTTGCATACTTTTAATTTTGAATAATGAGTTTTAAAATAGATTCAAGAACTTCTGACATAAATAAGAACATCGGATCAAAGGAGCTGATTCAAAATTTGAGGTTAGTTTGACTTTTAGATCAATTGTTTAACTGATGCTGCGACACACATACAGACAACGTTGCTTTATATAAAGAGATTTTTACAGTCTCCTTTAAGGGATATTATATGAACATTTTTGATTTGACAATCTGCCCACTGGTCCTCATGCAAGTTATGTTTTGCTTTTTTATCTTGAGGAATTGTAAGGTCAGCTAGATAGATCTTGACAGAGAAAAAATGCCTTGTAGTAGAGATAATTACAACTCTACCTTCTGGCCATAACAGTTGGGCCCTGAGCCAAACATATGGGGTTTTCTTTCAATGTGCTGAGTGAAAATGTGCTTTCATAAAAAAATAATTTATTCCCTATTCTTTCTATTTTTGTCTAAAAAAATGTATATGTCATATCTCCCCCTTTCTCCAAAAAACAACAACACTGACCTTTTTCTCAATGTCTAGAGTGGAAACCTTTCAATTTTGTCCCAATTATTGGCCCTTATAGAACAGCATTCAGAAATGGTCATTTACAAACTGCTTAATAGGTTATATATGACCAAATTAATAATATTTTGTCTCCAAGAGTGAACCTGTTCTTGATCCATTTTTCAGCAAGATTGGTATATTCTTGAACAAGGATATGGCGACGATTTCAAACTTAAAATTGATTTGCTTATCTAAATGTAACTCTGATTCCTTAACTAGTAGTTACTTTTGGACCATTCCTTATATCTCAGGACTTTATATGACGTTGACTGCCGAAATTATGGTATCAACTTAATTATAATTTCAATATAGATTTTCCTCTGAAGAACTACTTTCACTTCAAAAGTAGATTACTGCCAAGAAATATGTAAGACAGTAATGACGAGCAATAAATTGAAATTTCCGCATTTGCTAAACAATTTTGTAATTTTTCTTGCATACTTTTAGAGTGATGCTTGATACTTGCTTTATAAAAGCAGATTTATTTACAGTAATATATGCTATTTATAATGCAACCGTGAAATATCCTCCACAAACTAGCAGTGAAAATATTTTAAATACTTATCTGCTGATTGAAAAGTAATAATGTAGAAATGAGATATGTCATAAACAGTGACATATATATATTTATATATATATATACATATATAATTATTTTTTAATAAATACATTTTTTTATTATCTATAGACATATATATGTTTCGTGTTCCTACACTCGTCAGTGTAGATGATGTAACCATACAGCCGATCGGACGATTCAAACCCCAAATTACAGTATTACCGTATTATGAGTCCCGGCTTCTTACCGCCAGGCTGTCATGACGATAATGCTTTGAAATACGAGCGAAATATGCCGTGTATTTTTTAAAATGTAAACACAAGTATATATATTTATATATATATATATATATATATATATATATATATATATATATATATATATATATATACCCTTTCCTTAAGATAACCCTAAAGGAAAAAGTCAGGGGCTGTTAAATCCGGTGAACGTGAAGGCATATTAAGATCAGAAAATCTGTTAATTAAGCGCTCGCCAAACAATCCCGCAAAAGTCACGCATTAGTTTGAATCACTTGTTACTGATTCAAACTAATGCGTGACTTTTGCGCCACCCTGTATATATATATATATATATATATATATATATAGGGTTCAGTGACACCGACCAAAAGTAAATTAGTCGCTCCCTGTCTTCTGTCTCACTTTTGTCACGTGATAATAGGTGTGATCCTAGAAAAATGGTACAGATATTTGACATGATGAGATATTCTATCAGTTTCTACCAAATACGAACTGACCACTTAGGTTACACACACAGTCCCAAATTTACTTTGCAGGGTTTTAACCCAGACAATGGCTTTCTATTCATATCTCCTTTGTTATATGTGGTCTAGATATAGGTATGCAATCGATGCCTCTTGCACAAATATGGTACATTTGCAACACAGCAGTCGACACTGTAGAAGGTAAGAATTTGTCTTTGGGGGTGACTGTCTTTAATGCTCCATAATTCTTTCAGCTTGATGCCTTTGATCACTGCATCAAGTTCAGATTGATATACCTGGACAAAATCCGTTGGTTTAATTTGTTCCATGTCATTTTTTTTGCTCCTTACTATGCAAGAGCATGTCCTCTTCGTCATAGCAGTACGATACATTCGATCTTGTCCATAGCACAAGGTTTGTAAGCCAACCTAGAGTTTTTAATTCACTCGACGATTGCCATGTCAGTTATGGCACCGTATAATTCCATGAGAAGCCGAACTTTGAATGCCTTCCCAGCTTAAAAAGAAATGTATGCGTCGAAATAGCTTGAAAGAAGATAGAAAGAAAAGAAAAGAAAAACAAGTTCAACTAGTAACAGACACAAATGCTGAAACAATGTTTCACAAGGACAATGGTCCAGGTTATTGTTCTTGTCGACCCAGCCTTTTCTGCTGTCCAGGTTCCGAAAACCTCCTTTCCTGTTTCCAGTGACGTCATCACTGTCATTTCAGTCTTACAACTCACATTATGGTAAATAAACTTCTATATTTTAAATTATTCATTTGCGTTTGTCCTCTCTTCTTTGCCATTGTCGTTATTTGCCTGTGTCCGCTTTCTTAGTTGTAAGACCGATCATCCTCACGGTGACCGGACCCTGCAACACCGTCATAGTACCGGCACACCAATGATATACAATCTTGTGTATTTCTTCAGCTCTCCTGAACACTATCCCCGTCTGATAATACTAAATCAGCAATGAAAATAGCATATACCTATAGTCTTAAATGTCCCACCCTAGTTTCTTTCGCTTGTTCTTTTTCGCAATCTTTTTCTCTTCGTTCCTTCTTCTGCTATCATCTTCTCGGCACTCATAGTTCACTATTTTTCTCCACCTCTGATCTCATCAATTACATGGCTCAGAAGCCTTCTATCAGTAACAGAATAGCTTGTGTGGAAAACATAACTCTCTTACCTATGTTAACCTCACCTTGGCTGATGACGCATGCACTGTGCACCCCAACATGGTTTGGACGAGATTTACTTCGCTTAATTCTGCTGTTTACAGCAAGACATGCAAGCGATTATTACCACATCAAGGTAGGTCTCCCCAACACATATATATATATATATACATATATATATATATTTAACAAATATAAATATTTATTTATACTAGCAAGTATATGCTTTCCTCTAATCGCACATTTTTTCTAGTATATATAATGTAAGTATCGGGTTTGCTAATGAACAACCGATTGTGAAAATTTCTTGTTGAACTACAAAAGGAAGAGTTAATGCCTGGGAGGATGGTCTCATGACAACATAACAGATACCACACTACCCCCTCTCAAAGGAGGAGGTAATGCATGGGAGGATGGTATAATGACAACAGAACAGATACTACACTATCTTACCGAACCGGTAATACCTCGTATGGTATTAGTCCTTGGTGGGCTATGCCTGCTTCTTCCGAAGAAGGAAGTTTACAGGAAATATCAAATTCACAAGCAGGATCAAGCCGCATGTATATCCCGATCATGGGAATATGACATACAGTGCTTAGCATTCCCAAATAGTCACCCATCTGGTACTGGCTAGGCTCCACGTCGCTTAACTTTGGTGATCTAACGAGACCGGGTGGGTCAACGTAATTATGCTGTATACACTATCCCCTCTCCCTGAATTGAGTATTGGAAAATAGTACAATGGTCTGAAATAGTATAGTTACGGCTTCAGACAGACAGATACTAAATCTCCATTATGAATAGATGTATACATATACAGATGCATGTACACCATTGTTTTTGCCTAGGATTGCTGCACTTCTGCCAGTTAGAGTAACTTTTACAGTTAATTGGACACAAATAAAATAAAATCAGTTTTTTCTTATTCTTTGGAATGTAACTTATATATTTTTTTAGTCAACAAAAATGTAAGTTACGTGTGGTTTATCACAGATTTTAGTTTAACTTCATTATTTTATTTGCTGCATAATTGAATTCTTATCTTGAAGGCCCCCTTCATTGAAATTGCCCTAGGTCCTAAATCAAACCCGAATAATGATTTCAAAGTGAAATGCTCAGCAGCAAGAGGCGCTTTAATATATTTTAAGCTGATCTTTATTTAAAACTAGTAAAAATATATTGCTCCCCCCTCCAATAAAAGGACATAATACCTGGGAGGATCGCCCCCATAAAAGGAGAAGGTAAAGCCTGTGAGTATGGAAACAGAACAGATACTACACTCCCCCCCCCCCCCCCCCCCATGAAAAAAAGCTAGTTCCTGGGAAGATGGATTCGTGACACCAGAACAGATATTACATTACCCCCTCCCCCAAAGGAGAATGTTATACTTGGGAGTATTACCCCACTCCCTTACAAAGGAGGAGGTAATTCCTGGGAGGACGGTCTCATGACAATAGAACCGATACTACACTCCATACCTCAATTAAAAAATAATGCAATAATAGATTAAATCGTGCCTAGCCATTAAATAAATAATGGTTACTTGGCCTTTTGACTGAGATCAAAGTGTAATATCTGTTGAGCATCACAGCGACCTCAGACGTTTGACTAACGACGAAAATATTGGGTATATATAAGGAAATATGAGAATGCAAAATTAAAACTGTATATGACAGAATATTAATTTATTAGAAGCTGTTTATATAATAAATATGCAAATTAGGAAGATCTAAATGTGGTTGAGGATATTTGCAGTTACCTATATATACCTAGATGGTATCATAGAATTAAATAAGCACAACCGCTTTTGATGTAAATATAGTTAGGATAGATAGATGCAAAAATATGTTGCATTTATTCAGTCAGATGGATCTTTATATACAGAAGTAAATTTTGATTTTGTTATTTTCCTTATTGATTTTATCCATCCACATTGGAAATCAATCCATTACTTTTCCATTATAGAAGATGTATGATTTGCTTATTAGATACCATTACAGTTTTTTTTAAGGTGAGATTTAGATGTAGGGAAGCATTCTGAATTCAATCTTTTCATCGCCGGCCAGTATCTGGTCGGTGCAGATGACAACGAACGGCCCAGGACTGTCTATTATTTCATTGTATTTACAGATTGGTACTGCTCCTCAGCTTGCAAGGCCACTAGGACCCCATTTTACATGAAGCACATTGTATTCCCAAATGGTTATCCACCATCTAAATACATGGTAACAGCAACAGTCTCTCTCTGGTTTGCTGGATGATGCCATCCATGTGTAACGTTATCCAATGTGCACTGTTATCCCCCATCTCTGTTTTAATACTGGTGCAGGACCGATATTGAATGATCAGTCTTAGAACTAAGACAAAACTAAGGTAATAGCAAATAAGAAATGACAAACGCAGGTGAACAGTGTAAAAAATAAGGTCGATAAGACTGGAACAGCACAAGGACGTCACTAGAACTGAATAGAAGAAAAGACTTGATGACGTTGCACAGAGATTGATGTGGACGTCTCTGAGGAATAGAGATGTGCCTCAGGTAGGTCCGGTCTGTGTAAATGTCACCAAGCACTGGATTTTCAGGAGGATGTCACCAAGAACTGGATCGGCAAAAAGACGTTCCGGAATCCAAATGGCTGAAGGACGTTGCCGAGATTTGGAATGGCAGAAGAACGTTGCCGGGATCTGGAACTGCAGGAGGATGTCATCAGGTGCAGGAGGACAGATGTCGCCAGGTGCAGGAGAAGCAGGAGGACATCACAAAAAAGCAGGAAAGCAGACAGCTGCAAGGTTTATCTCAGTAGTTAGTAAGAAAAAGTTGCCCTGAAAAGGGAATTAGTTGCATTTTTGTAGTTGTGTAAGGTTGCCCTGAAAAGAGCAGTTTCATTGCTTCTGCTGATTCCGAGCTCGATCAGGGCATGTCTCAGTCAGACGTTGGGAATCTCCTGACCTCTTGTTTAGCTAAGTTTATTTATCTACCTCCCACAAGGTAAGATGTGACACAAGGTCGGGAAAGTGGGATTAGATAAGCCAGCGCTCGAGAGGTGAGCACTCTGGCCATTTAAAAATTGCCTGGGCAGCCCCGTCGGCATTTCCCGGTAGAGGCGCCTCAGACAGTAAGCAATAAACTTACTCCTCCCCAAAGAGGTGAGGCAAAGCCTGGGAGAGTTGACCTCCTAGAACTGCACAGGACCGGCAACCCCCAATAGACCGGCGTAAATCCAGACCCAAAGGCCCGGACGATACCGGTTTATTAGGTGGGGTAAAACCCCTTGTTTAGCTAAGTTTTTTGGTAGAAATTAACTGAATATATTTGCTCGATGTCATATGACAGTTGCCAGTCTCGTAAGGTATTAAATTACACGACAATTAATTCCTGGTTCAAAGAGATACGGTTTAATTTAGCTGAAGTATTAGCCAAATGTATTACAATTAATATGGACCAGAAATCAAAGTTTTATCATCTGATTTAAAATTAGGTAATTAAAGTTGTAGTGAAGATAAAAAGGTGTGTGCAAGCTATAGATAAACATAGTTGATTTATGTTGTGCACCCGTTTAGGGGTACCAACAATGAAATAAAAGAACAACAGGTTTAGAGATGATAATAATGAATTGTATTGAACTGAGAAATTATACACAAGTCAGTGTTGGCAGTGATAGTGCCTAAATGTGCCTCCCAATGTTCTCCCGGCAAAAGCCGGTATTTATGGTAGTCGGTTGCTACCATTTAGTTATTATTAAAGGGTTGGTAGGTTCACCCACAACACCCCCCTTCCGAAACTCATTCCCCCGGAATCTCAAGGTATATCTTTTTCCTAGGATTCGCCTCGAAACTCCCGGTTAATTTACGTTTTCTTGATGAACGTCTCTGTTCCGGAGGCGTTTTTGGTGTTGGCAGCTCAAATGCGTCGTATAGATCTTCCATGATGGTCTCACTCTGATCCGATGGGCCTTCCTCTGGGTCGTCCGACATGCGACGACGCATTTGGTTAATGTGTTTTTTACAGGTGCCTCTAGGACCCTCTACAATGTACACCATCCGCCCCAATCTTGTTTGTACCTTTCCCACTTCCCACACAGTTTTGTTTCCATGGTGTTCCTGGAAGAACACCTTCTCTCCATCCTCGTAACTCTTCTTTGGTGGCGTAATGTTGGTCGATTTCACCTGTTTTGGTAAAAGTTGGTCGAATACCGACTTTATTTTTCTTCCAAACATTACTTCCGCCGGTGGTACCTGGGCTGGTGTGTTCTCGTTGGGTGTAATTTTATACACTTGAAGAAACTGCTGGAGTGCCTTTTTTGAGAACAGTCTTCCACCGTTTAATTTTGTGAAAACCTCTTCTGGAGTCGGCAGAAGATAATGATAATCTTTCAGCGCATCGTTCAAACCGGTTGAGAAATCGGCACACACTCTGATCTCTCCAGGTTTTTTCTTCACGTAGACGGTTGGAGCCGCCCATTCCGAGTAGTCAACTGGTGTTAAAATACCTTTCTCCACCAACCGGTCTATTTCTGCATTAATTTTTTCAAGTGAGGCAAATGGTACACTTCGTTTTCTCTTAAAAACGGGATTCTTATTTTCAATTAGTTCAAAACTCGCCTTCATTTTAGAAATTCATTAGAAAACACATTGGGGAATGACTCTTTCAAATCCTTCTTCAATTTTTCTGCTTCAGCAGAAAAGTTCTCTATTCGTTGACAATAGGCGCTTATTGGCGAATCCCAGAGCTGGAAGTGCTGAATCCAATCTGAACCGAACAAATTTCATGTATCTTTCATTACAAACATGCGTAATTTTAATGTCTTATTTTTTAGTGTCACTTTTGAAATGACTTCCCCTTCAAAGTTTATTTTCTCTCCGGTTACCGATCGAGCCACTTTATCTGTGCGTAGCATAGTCGGTCTGCCGATCTTTTTCCAGCTATTAATATTAATAATTGATAGGTCAAACCCTGAATCAAGCTGTAGTTTAACATCTTGATTGTTCATTTTTACAGTAACATACTTTCGTATGTTTAGATTGCCATCATTAATTCTGGTTGTTTTTATGTAACTTTTGTTTCTAGTGTTACTTCTGCAATGTGAGGCTTTGTGTCCCATTTTATGGCATTTGTCACAATTTTTTCGTTTAAAAGGACACTTCTGGTACCAGTGTAGGTCCCCGCAACCCCAACAAGGGTGGTTTGGCAATTTTTCATCCGACCTTTGAGGCAAATCCTTCCTTAATTTTTCCTTCGAAGAGTATGATTTTTTTGAAAAACGACGAACATTTTTAATATTAGAAATTGCTGCTTCCTCTATTTCTTTAGCTTCCTTTTTTCGGAAATATGTCGTTGACAGCTTTCGGCCAGTTGTTGCAATGTTAAATTTGGCTCGGTTTCAAGTTTGGTTATTGCACGTCTTCTTAACTCTGCATCGTTTTGCGAGACGAGCCCTTGAACAAATATTAATACTTTGAAATTGTCCGCTGTCAAGGATGATAACTTAAAGTCGTCACAATGTTTATTGACGATCGAAGCAAACGTTGAGTAATCCTGGCTTTCTTTCCACGTTAGGTCCATACGTTTCCACCTTTTGTGGAATAAACTTGTTTTGGGGCAATATAGTTCCATTAACATTTTAATGGTTTCATTGAAAGATAGTTCGCCCGTTTTCTTCGGCAGAATATAATCGACAAATTTTGTATGCTCTGCTGTACCTAGTCTACGAAGAACTAAACGAACCTTTTTCTTTTCAGACCATGTGCTACAATCAATGTCGAAAAAATCCTGATATCGACGGTACCATGATTCGAAGTTTAGGTCCTCTTCAGGCACATAGGCACACTCTTCAGGTTTCTATAGCTGACCATATTGCATTTTGGTTGAACGCGTCGCTGTCGTAATTCGTCGTATTTATCATAGCTTGTGCAAGTTGTTCAAATTTTCTCTCTGATTGAGTCTGTTGCTCTAATTGTATATTTTTTATCCCAATCAATTGTTCGTCTAAAGATTTTCTATCTTCTCGCTTTTGTGCTAAATTCTTTTCCTCAAAATACTTCAACAAACTTATTTGCTGCGACTGAAATTCCTTCTGTAGAGACCGAAGTTTTTCATAGTTTGCCTTCTGTTGAGCAAGATGTTTTTCATCGTTTGCCTTCTGTTGTTCTGATTGAAATTTAATCATCTCCAATATCTGTTTCGAGAAATCTTCCATGATTAAAGAAATACTTTCTTGAAAAAGAATTAGTCACAAATAGTCCTTCACTATTTTTTTCTTTTCAAATGCTTACTGTTTAATAACAAACTCAACCCCTTCTCATCACTGCGTCATTCGGGTCTCGAATTCGACCGGTACTTGCTAATCTCTTTTTTTCTTCTTCTTTCAAAGTTCTTTGAGAAAAAAAAAACGATTTTATTAATCCGGCTTATTGGGTAATTAATTTAACAAATTATTTGTATTTTTGTTCGCATCAGTGTAGGCTGAAAATGCAAAATAGCAAGTAATGGCTATATTAAAAATTGACTAGTTATTCAAGAAAGTAACTTGGTTTTACTTGTCAGATTTTTTTTTTCCGACTATATGATTTTACAGTAACAAGTCTGTTCACAAAATACGTTTGACTATATCAGACACGAAAAAAGGTTTTTGTAGTATGGAGTTTTTTTGTTTGTTTTTTTTCTTCAAACCTTTCATTTGTTGCACGAGGTAAAATCCCGTATTGAAATACGAAGAACGCAAATAGTAAAATCTGTCTTACTTTTTTTTTTCTTCCAGTAATTGTTTAAACTGGTTATTTCTTGTAAGGCAGACTCGTCCCAAAATTGAATGTATTCGATGTTTCCAATATCTTCCCGAAAATTTTAAAGCACAACTTTTTTTTTGGGGGGGGGGGGGGGGGGGGGGGGGGGGGGGGGGTTTCAAACGGGTAGAATTTTTTTTTTTCGAAAGTTGACCGTGTTGTAGACACTGGTTTATCACTCACAGGTTGCAAGGTCCAAGGTGTTTCCAACGAAGTCCTTTACAAATCACTCGCCGCCAGTTGTTGTAGACCCGTTTAGGGGTACCAACAATGAAATAAAAGAACAACAGGTTTAGAGATAATAATAATGAATTGTATTGAACAGAGAAATTATACACAAGTCAGTGTTGGCAGTGCTAGTGCCTAAATGTT
The DNA here is from genome assembly GCA_963556195.1 of Sepiola atlantica. Taxonomy (NCBI): domain Eukaryota; kingdom Metazoa; phylum Mollusca; class Cephalopoda; order Sepiida; family Sepiolidae; genus Sepiola; species Sepiola atlantica. Next base: position 201,027,918 of record OY744521.1, on the reverse strand, counting down.
CCTCCCAATGTTCTCCCGGCAAAAGCCTGTATTTATGGTAGTCGGTTGCTACCATTTAGTTATTATTAAAGGGTAGGTAGGTTCACCCACAACAATTTACATGAGTAAAATTTCTCAGTCGAAGGTGGTTCACTTAAAGGAAAGCAAGACTGCATGTTTTTGTTCAGTTGATTGACTACTTGTGTGAGTAAAGCAGTCTGTCTCTGCATATTGTTTTCTCCAATGCGTGATAGCAGTTAAATAGTTATGACGTGCAGATGAGAGTGTATGAACGAGTCAGTACCTTTATGACCAGGCCAATTGAAATACTTTTTCACTTTTGGAAATTGGATTTTTATACATTTGTTTAGGTTCCCAGTAACTACACACATTTTTAATGCTTAGTTTCGCTTTTGTATTTAAAGGGAAATAATTAAGCTCTCTGATTGGATGTAAAACATTTTAATTAAATACTTGAATCCTGATCCGATTTTGCACAAAAAAAATGTTCACTGGCATTTTTCCAACTAAAGAAAACATTTCATTAAAAAGAAATTGCCTCAATTAATGAAATGCCTTCCAAAGTATTGATTTACTCCTCTCCAGGAGTTAGGCACAAGGCCAGTTTTTATCTTACTCCCACAAGATGTAACCCAAAGCCGAGTCGGGAAAGTGGGGTTTGAAAAGTCAGCGCCCGAGAGGTGAACACTCTGGTCATTAAAAATTGCCTGGGTAGCCCCGTCGGCATTCCCCGGTAGGGGCGCCTCAGGCAATAAGCAATAAACTTACTCCTCCCCAAAGAGGGGAGGCGAAGCCTGGGAGGGTGGACCTCCTAGAACTGCACAGGACAAACCCATAGACCGGCGTAAATCAAGCCCCGAAGGCCAAGACAATACCAGTCTATGGGGTGCAGTATCCATCGGAACAGATACTACACTTTGATCTTAGGCAAAAGGTTGGCATCTACAAAAGCTAAGAGGTTAATACATGCTTATCTCAATGAGAATCTGCCAGAGTGGTGGAGATGAAGGCAGTTTTCTGGTGAAATGGCCGATGCGGTCACCAGACCATGTGATTTCTTTTTATTGGGCTATGTTAAGGGACTGGTCTATGCCCCCCCCCCTCTTCCTTTTAGCATGTATGAACTCCAGCAGAGAATCACTTTCGCACTGGGTGATGTTATTGGAGACATGTTACAGTGTGTTTGGTAAGAGCTTAACTCCCTGTTTCATGTGTGCCGTTTCACGGGCGGTGTACATATTGAATACTTATGAAATCTGTCCCCGAATAAATTTATACTTAAAACTTTGGTGTTTTCTCTTTCAATTAAAAAGAGACAAAATTAAGGACATTTTTTTATACAATTAAACACATTTTAAAACAGGATGGCTCCTTGAAAAGTATGTGAGAGATGCTACTCTGAAAGGGTGGATGTGTGATGAGGAGGTTACAGTGAAGCTAGAGTTATATAATGACCAACTGCACCACTCTGGAAGCAACATTGTTTGTGTTCAGTGGCAGGAAAATCCAAGACGACCGAAATGGGATAAGCAAAGAAGGACTGGTGTTATTTCAGAGTTTTTCTTCTCCTAGGTTAGTTGCACTAGAAAGGCTTGGAAGTCTAGTTAAACCTACTATTTTACCCAGAACTAGAGTAAGGGTAGTTTTTTTTTACTGATTGGTCACTGTTTATCAAGGTCCGGAGGCCACTTGATAATAAGGGTTAAATAGATTGTCAGTTGGACGATAATCGCCACAACGAGAGGATTGAAACAAAGGTTGAATGGGCAGAAGATTACTTAAGAGAACTTGATTATCCAAGAGGACGATTCAACAAGTATTTGTTTACATTAGACTTGAAAACAACCATCTTGTAGTCGGCTAGGAAGCAGCCTTGCAGTATTTTGTTCCACAGATGGGATATCCAAGGAAATATACTTTTTTCATGGAAGTTCCATTTAGTTTTTTGGTACAGAGAAAGATTTTGTTATTGTTGAAGCTAGGCCAGTTCATGCTGTGAGTGTTTTACAGGGGGGGGGGCAGAGATTGGAGCTCAGTCGAGCACCTACATGAAGGTAACGATACAGTAGAGAGAGGCTAGCAACATCTCTTCTGTGTGAAAGAGGCTGGAGGGAAGAGAAGCGATCATCCTCCACTAGATTGTGACGTCGGTTTTGTACTCTGTCAAGGATGCTCTGAACAGCACCTCCTCAGATGTGGTAACAGTACTCCATTTTAGGACATATCTCAGATGTGGTAACAGTACTCCATTTTAGGACATATCTCAGATGTGGTAACAGTACTCCATTTTAGGACATATCTCAGATGTGGTAACAGTACTCCATTTTAGGACATATCTCAGATGTGGTAACAGTACTCCATTTTAGGACATATCTCAGATGTGGTAACAGTACTCCATTTTAGGACATATCTCAGATGTGGTAACAGTACTCCATTTTAGGACATATCTCAGATGTGGTAACAGTACTCCATTTTAGGACATATCTCAGATGTGGTAACAGTACTCCATTTTAGGACATATCTCAGATGTGGTAACAGTACTCCATTTTAGGACATATCTCAGATGTGGTAACAGTACTCCATTTTAGGACATATCTCAGATGTGGTAACAGTACTCCATTTTAGGACATATCTCAGATGTGGTAACAGTACTCCATTTTAGGACATATCTCAGATGTGGTAACAGTACTCCATTTTAGGACATATCTCAGATGTGGTAACAGTACTCCATTTTAGGACATATCTCAGATGTGGTAACAGTACTCCATTTTAGGATATATCTCAGATGTGGTAACAGTACTCCATTTTAGGACATATCTCAGATGTGGTAACAGTACTCCATTTTAGGACATATCTCAGATGTGGTAACAGTACTCCATTTTAGGACATATCTCAGATGTGGTAACAGTACTCCATTTTAGGACATATCTCAGATGTGGTAACAGTACTCCATTTTAGGACATATCTCTGCAGGATAGAGAAGAGATAATCCCTCACTAGATTGCGAAGTTGGTTTTGATGAAATCATACTTTACGCAAGGGTATTAAAGAAAGTGACTTAACAGCCGCAACAGAACTTGAACTCTGAATGCTAAGTTTGCAATCAGCACCGATAATGGGCAAAGATGTATACAAACGCACATGGTGTATTATTACTATATGAAAATGATTGCGGCACTGAGCAATATGATTTTGCTTACTATCAGAGTCACAACTTATTAATGCCAAGAGTCACTAGAGAATAAGGGTTAATGAGACAGAATGATTATCAACCGAAAGATGAGGAACATTGATCAATCGTATGAGCTGCGTCTAATTACTTATGGGGTGGTTTAAGGGTTCCCGGAAAATTAGGTAACGGAAAATTAGGCAACGGAAAATTAGAAAATTTTGGTAAGGTAGAAAATTTATGCAATTATGGAATTTAATTTCATAATAGGATTTTAATTTACTACTTATTGTTTTATTAATTGGAAAAGATAATACAAGAACCATGTCCTTAGAATGAACACTTAATTTTAAAAAAGTGATTTTATTTGCTTTAAAACAACAGCAAATATTTCAAAATATTTATTTACAAATATTATTTGGGGGATAGCCTCTATTTAAAACTATATCTCTCTCAAGAACGGTCCTAAAATCTATTTTAAATCGATATTTATTCCATAATTGCCTAATTATTCTACCTTGCCAAAATTACTTAATTTCCGTTGCCTAATTTTCCTTTGTCTAATTTTCGGTTGCCCAATTTTACGTTGCCTAATTTATCTAAATTCGTTTTAGAACAAGAATTTGTTGACATTGCATTTGAAGACGACCACGTTGTAATCAGCAGGGAAGCAGTCCCACGGTTATGGGTTCCATAGACAAAAAACCCTTTAGTAGTGAGAGAAAATGGCACAATTAAGTGCTGGCTCAGGTGGCAATTACCTTAGCTATGCCACCGTTAATCCTTTTCAGGAAGACTGGTAATTTATTTGAAGAAGCAGTTGCTGACTGTTTTAACGTTAAACTATATATTAGTTTACTAAATGGAGCTGTACTCCTTTCACTAGGAGTTGTTTCTGAACTATCTTCATAAAGGAAACGAAGTTACTTAGTGTCCATTATTTCTCAGATTAATGATTCACATTGCCTTGTTCTTGATTCTGTCCATTGTAACAGCTTCACGATACACCCACAAATGCTTTTACACGTTTCGGTAACGTTTTTATATGTTTTAAAGAAGTAAAAACATTACATATCAAAAATGTCACTTTTTCTTATCCATGTTACGCGTTTATAATGGTTAACAAAAATAAAAGATACACTAATTTTTGGTGCAAACAATATCTTACCATGCTGCAAATGATGCCAACATAACAGTTGTACTAAAAATAAAAAGGTCATATCTGAAGATTTCTACAAGTGTGTATTTAATTCTAAAAGTGTGTATTTTAAATACACACTTGTAGAATTAAATATACACTTGTAGAAATCTAACCAGATATTTTTAGACGATCCAATAATCGGGATTAATCATGAAATATATTTCAAACAATTAATTACAACATGAATTTTCATATCACAATACACAATTACATTTAAATAATCGGTTGCCTATTAATTGGTGCAAAATACTGCAGCTTGTCAAGTAAAACGAATGATGCAACTAAAATTTGTAAAAACAATTTCTCTTTTTTTTTCATTTTCTCAATGGCTGATTAACAAAATATCTGATGGGTTTTTTTGCAAAGATATTTGCAAGTTTTTTTTTTTAGCCACAAGGCAAGAAAAATGTCTAATCTATTTCAGCAAATGAAAAGATAGATCAAAATGTTTACATAGACTTTCTTGGCTGTTATCTTTAAAAAATATTTGTGTCTATTTGAATTTCCGCCTTCTCTCACATATGTCGTTAAAGTACTTTTTAAAGTTTATCTCCTCTTCATTCGCAAATTTACATAAGTAATCGTCACTGCATGTTGTTTGACCCCTACCTCTTACTTAATGGTGTATCTCTAATATAATATATCCATAATATTACTAAAGTTTATTTCGACACATCAATGTATCGACTTGATAATCCATTTAGAGCAAAATCGTTTGGTTGTGAAGAGCCAATCAGAACGAAACCATAACATATCGATGTAAACCTTAGTAATATCGATCAATTAAATAAAAAGCTACTAAATTTTATAACAACCTGCATATATATATATATATATATATATATATATATATATATATATATATATATATATATATACCAACTTACACCTGTCAAAATGAAGTGCTTAAAAACACAGGTACAGCAATCGCTCAGAAACTTTTAGACAATCTAATAATCGTGATTAATTATGAAATATATTTCAAGCAACTAATTAGCATATGAATTTTCAGACCATAATACACAATTATATTATAAATAATTAGTTGCTGTTTAATTGGTGTGAAATACTGTAGCTCTTCAAGTCAAACGAATGATGCAACTGACATTTATAAAAAGCGTCTCTTTTTCACCCATAGTTGATAACAAATAAAAGTCTACAATATTTTGTTAACGTATCTTTATAACCTGTCTCAGCCACAAGGAAAACTAAGAGAAACTCGGTTTGAGAAAATGAAACAATAGATAATTTTTTTTTTCATAAACGGTGTCTGCTCCTATCTCATTTTAGATGCATTCAACTATTTCTATTGACCCTGATGATTTTTATGTTTAGGATCTTAATTCTGTAAAGAATTACCAAAAAATGGCTAAAAACATTTTTTCTTCATTTAAACGTTTGTAATGCTTTTACTTTTGGACAGATTGTTCTGAAAATTGATAGTATGACTGAAATGATTTTGTCTTTGAATGTTGTCAGTTGCACTCAAAATAATATTACCATCGGGAAAAATTATTCAAGTTATCATCAAAAGCAAACATTTTGGAAGATTTACTGTTTATTTTTCAAAATAGTCGTCTGGCCCTTATGAAAAGGATGAGATACTGAAATAAGTACCAGTAACTGCTAAGAATTATTCCATTTGAAACTTTTAAATGTATTTAAAAATAGATTTAAACAAAGGGTTATAACTTCCTGCATTGTCGGTAGATTTAGAATACAAATATTACTTCCGATTAATGCGATTCCAGGCGATATAAGACGTTAAGAGTTAAAAAGAAAACTGAAAAGATTATTTTCCGTGACTAATTACTGTACTTTTTCCTAATCGATAGAATTTAATAATTTCAAAAATATTGATTTTTAAAAACATAATTTTTGAATGAAGGATGATTTTCTTTACGATATAAATACTGTAACATTATCTACTTTTCTGCACATTCATAAGCACATACATAGACCAGAGGGCGCCCAGACCTTTAATGATCTTATAGCAGCCATCATGCAGGTCCACGAGGTATCAGAGTGAGGGTCGCGCCATGTGTTGTTCATCAGGGATTGAACCCAGAGCGTTCTGCTTACAGGATAGAATCCTGTTGTTTTTGTGCGCTGACAAGAGTTCACTTATGCAAATGAGCATTCGTGTTTTGTATGGGTGAAGTTTTGTTGAAATAAAAAAAAGTAAACATTTTCCTCCCGGTGAGACACGTAAAGTTGACTTGATGAGTTGGGGCCACATCGAGTGTTTAGCAGGAGAAAGAGAAAGAGAGAAAAAAATGAGTTGGTGTCTTTTGTGTCTATTACTTGATTGACAAGATTCGTGTTTTAGAGAATTATTAATTACAATTCCAGAGTCGGACTTTTGAGAGTTGGTCTTGTCGTGTTTGGGAGAATTGTTAATACAATTCGAGAGTTGGACTTTTTATTTATTTATTTTTTGTGTGTGCGCATTTTTTATTACAGATCTCCCTTTTTGTCACACTAGGTGGCACTAAAGTCAGGAACTATAAAAATCAAAGCACAAAAAGGATTGTCTCTTTTTGCCTCACCCAAAACATTGCACGGTGGACCACTCCTGATCACCTGTACCTCCGACATCACGTGCACCTAACATAGATGTAAAATCCTAGGTATGTGAGACACATGCCCTCAACTTTTTCACACACACACATACTCTCTTTTCAGACTTTCCTACAATTATGTATGTATTTTAGCACAAAAAGCTATCTGGGAGTGGACCTATCTGGGAGTGGACCTATCTGGGAGTGGACCTATCTGGGAGTGGACCTATCTGGGCTCGCATGAAATAAATATAGTATCTTAAACATATCATCTTCGTTTTATTCCTTGTTTAATGTGTTGCTTTGATGTTAAAACATATATGGGACGGACATAGTCTTAGCGCCCACAAACCCCCAAAATACAATGTTAAAGTGATCACTAACTTTCCAACATCGACAACATCATTTCAAACATTTCAAAAGAGAGGTGCGTAATTGGCTTAATGGAAACCATTGCAGACTACGAAATTGTTTATGCTAAGTTTAAATCCAATCGGAGCTATTGTTTGATTTGTTTTGGTTTGTTTTACGGCATATCAAACACTATGGGTTATTTCATGCCGAATAAAGTTGTCAAATAGAATCCTATAGGTAGAATAATTATTTTATATTCTTAGAAAACATTGCTCTTAGAAAACATTATTCTTAAAAAACATTACACTTAAAAAATATTACTCTTAGAAAACATTACACTTAGAAGGAATTCTTATAGTGAGAGTGAGAACATTACTCTTCGAAAGCATCACTTCTAGAAAACATCACTCTTAGAAAACATTACTCTCAGAAGGAAATTTTATAGTGAGAGTGGGAACATTACTCTTAAAAAACATTACTCTTAAAAAACATTGCTCTTAGAAAACATTACTCCTAGAAAACATTACACCTAGAAGGAAATTGTACAGTGAGAGTGGGAATATTACTCCTAGAAAACATTGCTCTTAGAAAATATTACTCTTAGAAAACATTACTCTTCGGCAGTGGTAATCTTCTTTGTTCTCAACACGATTGATCCTCAGCCACCACATTCTAGTATCTATCTGGAAGGAAAATAAAAAGGGGAAGTAAGTTTTTGATTTTTAGAAGAATCAGATTGGGAATGAACTCATAGATACTAGGGCATGACGTGACCAGCCGATTGATCGCATTGGGCCTTTCTGACCTCCCGTTTAGCCAAAGTAAGGGCCGAAGTTGAGTGTTGCAAGTCACGTGTTCATTTATGCAACCAGGCTACGAACTGCTCAGCTACCAGGATCTAGTCATAAGGTATCACGGGTCACCTACAGGTGGCTCTGTTCTCGGGGGAGGTTTACTCCTCTGCATGGGGTTGCAGTCAACGAATTTGTTGTCAGAGCTATTGTGGTTATTTATTCACTAATACTGTTGGGAAAAGTAGGTGGTAATGTTGACAGCCGAATTTGACGCCAGAAATTGTCTTTAATACGATGGCGCTATAAGAATTCTTCTCGGTGACTTGGGAAATTTTTCTGGTCCATGCCTTTCATCGCATAGAATTTTGGGGTTTCTGCCTCTCATTTAATTCATATTTGTACAAATTTTAACAATTAATTAAGAAATGTTCTATTTAATTTAATATATAAGTAAATGAATGCCGAATACATTTATAAACTTAATGAAATAACCAAAAACTCAATAGTTTTCAGAATGAAGTAACCCTAAAAAAAAACTATTTAAAAGCTTGTTTTGTTTGTTTGAATTTTAAAAAAAATTAAGTTATTCTTTTTGTGGTAATTTTGGTTGCCAGGCGAAAATAATCCAGCATAACCGGCCAAAATAATACAGTATTTTTAGGAGTTTAGTACCGGTGTGAAAGTGCTGACATCACATTTGGTCGCCATTGACCTGTACAGTTCTTCAACATTACCAGGTAGGCATATTCAATTCAGATATGGGTAGAATAGTAACTTGTTTTCAATTACTTGTACTCTAAACAGCATTCACTTGGGGTAAGTTGAGCTGTCTCTACACATCCTCGCCACTGCGTGCCTCACAAAGGCTGACCAAACATGACGATCTGAAGTCAATGACTGGGTGATCTCTTGCCACTTGCTGTTCCAACTTCTGTAGACAATGAAGATCCAGCTTGGGTTCCAGGTCAGCTTTAACCATTATCATCCAGGTATTTCCTTGTCTACCACATTATCTTTTCCAACCTTGTAGGGAAACTTGAGCAATTGCTTCATAGATGAACACTCTCAGTTGACAGCAGAGGGCATGACCAAGACGGCGCAGACATCTTGTGAGGATGACTTGTTGGATGACTTAGTTGATTTTGCAGCAAAAACGTAGTAAGTTGCTTGAGACGAAGTGCTGCCATCGGACATGGAGAATGCAATACAGGCAGTGGTGATTGAAAGTTTCTAGACCCTTAATGTCTTACACTCATTGGCTAGGACTTGCTGCCATAAACGAGGATCATTCGCACCAGTGCTTGGTAAATCGTTACTTTGGTGTGTGCTTTATCTCAGATCGGAACCAGAGCTGGGAATTGAGTCGACAGAAAGCATGACGTGCAAGGTCAATTTGCGCTTTCATGTAAGCTCCACCTTGATCTGTGGATGTGATGATGGTGCCAAGTTAATTAACCGTATGCAATGAATTGTTTCCAATTAGTATTTTTCTTCAACGTGACATAACCTAAAAAGGATTGATATGCCATAAGAATATGAAATAAAACTAAATAAAAACAATAACTCATTTAAATACTTGTCAAAAATTCGAACATTGTTATTGCTTTTATATTTGTAAACAGAAACCCCATTTCTAAATCATTAAATATCAATATTTTTTAAATCCGATAATTCATACAAGTAAAAGAAACTTTTATGAATCCAAATTAACAAAAATTAGTTTTTTTTAATTGAGATCCAACCAATTTGTTTGACATGTTCCGGGATTTATATTGTCTCGTTTTATTTCATGAATTTATGTTTTTGCGTTTACAGAACTTAAAATATGCAGATCCTGGTTTGATTGCGAAACTCCATCCAAGATTAAAAAGTCAAATCAGCATTAATTATTTCTAATTAGGAACGAATTTCAAAGATTTTTCATCATCTTTTCGAAATTAGAAAAGAAAACTATCAAAGTAGAAATCAATGCAACATTTTCAAGTTTTCTGACTAACTTTATCTCTGATCTTTTATGTTTTTATAAAATGTAGCAATCTCATCCTCTCCCACAGTTATAGATGCCTCACTGGCACCAATAACTATGATGGATGTACTATTCATATTAAAGTGTTATGTAATGCATGTATTTAGTAGAGTGCTCAGAGCTGTGGCCTTGTGTCACACTGGTGCAGGTGCAAAAGGGCGCTTAGACTACTCTTTCCTGCCTTGTCAGAGTACAAAACCGACTTCGAAATCTAGTGGGGAATGATCTCTTCTCTTCCATATATCCCCTTTCTCATAGAAGAGACATTGCTAGTCTTTCTCTACTCTATCGTTATTTTCATTGTGGGTGCTCGACTAAGCTCCAATCTCTGGTTTCCCCCATAAAACATTTGCAGCAAAACTTGTCTAGCTTCAACCACTGTCAAGAACTTTCCGTTCTTTCTTTGTGTATCTAAAACTAAACGGTACTTCTATAAACAAAGTTTCTTCCCAAGAATACAATACCACGGGGTTGCTTTCCAGCTAACTACAACGTGGTCGTTTTCAAGTCCAATGTTAACAAATTCTTGTCATTTTCACCCATCGTTTCCAATCCTTTCAAGGTGTTGCTCATCGCCAACCGACAATATCATTAACCTTTATTCTCGAATTGCCTTTGGGCCTTGATAAGTGGTGACATACTAGCAATAAAAAACAAAAAAAAACAATATGATTGACCTTTAAAACAGGATACAGACTTACATACATGTACAAAACGAATTTAAGTCACGTGATTACACAGGGACACCTAGGAGAATAAAAAGATAAGAACAAGACCCGAAACAGTCTTTTTTTCTCCATTGCCAGACAGATTTGAACAGGCGTATCATGGTTTCGCCTTAGTTCCATCTCAGTCCAGCAGAGGTAAACTTAAAGATGCAATTATTTTTCTAATATTGTGTTTGAGTTATTATTTAATCTCAAACAGAAAACTGGTATTCGACAAAAGGTTCAAGAGACATTTCTACTCTTGAAGATCCACTTCCTATACAGCGCGTCCTCATTATACCAAAGGAGATAGTCAATGTCAATCAACCAAGATATTTCTGTAGAATTTATGACAAAATCCCATTCTACATTTATATCAACTTTATTGGCCATCTTCGTTAAACATGTAATAATAGACCAGGTGTTAATAATAAATGATACGTCCATGAGTCTAGACGAGGAAAAAGGTTTGAAAGTCCATAATATGTAGAATTAATGTCCTGTTTGTAGGGAACGAAGAAAAGTTCATATTATTGTTGTTGTTTGGAAGTAAGCCTGCATGTCAAAAGGTATTGGGAGTAGGTCCACATGTGGCAGGTTGCCATTTTGGATGTTGAAGTCTTCTTGTCAACGCCAATATCCCGTGGCTAACGACGGTTAAATTTGCATCCCAAGAAAAGAGTTTGGTGGTTGAACTGAACGACATCGGTTGGTTACACAGTAGGGGCCTTCTCGCGGCTAAAAGAAGCGAACACTGCCGAGCACTCCCTTTGGGAAACAGAGCTCTGCTGGCATGAGACAGTGTTGCTGATTGGCTAAATCACAATCGTAATTACGTGTTTGCTTCAATCAGCACCAAGCTCACAAGTCAAGCAGATATTTCAAACATCGTTTATGGTGGCTACTGCTGTTTGTTACATTTATTTCCCTCTGCATTCGATGTTCTCATATTAAGCAATGACTGCGTACCACATTTTTCCCTTATGCAGAAATTAGTAAATTCAATCTCTAATATTCTTCTTATTTCTTTTTTTATGTTTTAATTTTTGTGTTTTAATTAGAAATTGGTAAAAAATCTAAAATATTTACTGATTTATTTACATGTTTCAGACCGTTCTCTCTAACTTGACAAATGTCATGTTCACAATGTGTCGACTATCCGTGTACCAGGTTTCTGATCAAGCCGGTGGTAGTAAGTGTGTTTCGAGGGTGCCCTGGTTTTTCCTTTTCCTGGGACGAAGTCATTTACTTCTTCAGATGACCGTTCTAGCCTGTTATGGCTAAAATGTCTTTGTTGTGATTTCTTCGATTTTGCCGAAGTTTACCCACATGAATATTAGTTCGCACTAATATTCATATTCATATGAAATAACGTCTCAATCGACGAAGTTAAAAAAAGAAATAAGAAAGAAAGAAAACATCTCAAACTGGAAAATTTACAAAAAGAAAAAAGAGAAGAAAAAACGTATCAACTGATATAGAAAGAAGAAGAAGAAGAAAAGCAAAATATAAAGAAAATGTATCATTATGGAAATAGATTTAAGGATTTCTTTCTGAATTAATTTCAAATTGCAGAAGGGGTGGGAGTTGTTGGACTTGCTAATTGCTATCTCCCTTTCACTAAACATGGTTTCGTCCGGCAGTTTTTTACTTGCTAACTTTGTGTGAGGGGAAAGATATATATTCATTCTAAATGAAGAATATAAATACATTGAACACACCCTCAAAGCACTACAGTACCCAATGTATTTTACACAAAACTCCAAAAGAAAAGCTCTGCAAATTCACTCAAATCTCAAACAAGACAACTCATCAAACAGCCCTATAATAAATAGACATATAGCTCTACCGACTAACTCTAATAACAACTCCATTTACACAAAACTTAAGAAACTAGGCATAAACATAACACAATTTACTTCAGCAAGTATTATAAATTTAATCAAAACATCTCAACTTAACACTACACCTAATGTCAAAGCAGGCATATACTCCATCCCTTGTCTAGATTCTAATAAGATCTACATAGGGGAGACGCAGCGTAGTCTGGACAGGCGGATTTATGAGCATAAAAGAGCGATTAAAACCAACAACACGCTTAATGCCTTATATGCTCACACTATGGAGTACGGGCATTGTTTTGATTTTGATAAATATACTTGAATCAAGATAATACATAATAAATCAACACGTCGACTAATTGAATCTGCACTCATAGCCCTTTCCACAAATAAAATTAAACAGAGAATGGGCTTCTACTTTATCTCCCCTAACCTATCAAAAGCAATTATTCATGAAAATAAGATATATCTAGACACCGGTTGATTCCCTGAGTTTTGAATTAGTCTTCCTTTGGATCCCCTTTCTACTCTTTATTCTTTTCTTTTCTTTCCAGTTACAATTTTTTTTTTTTTGCTATGTATTTATTTTTGACTCTATACATATTTACATATCTTCCCTCTCTACATGAACCCTACCACTATTTCTCATAATTTATAGACTTTCTCGTCTTTTGTCATTTTTTGCATTTTTTCGTTCGTTCTTGACAAAGCCCATATAACATTTGGGCGAAACGTTGAGCTTTTTAGGTCTTCTGCTTATTCCATTTTAATTTCATATATATATATATATATATATATATATATATATATATATATATATATATATGAAATTAAAATGGAATAAGTGGAAGACCTAAAAAGCTCAACGTTTCGCCCAAATGTTATATGGGCTTTGTCAAGAGCGAACGAAAAAATGCAAAAAATGACAGAAGAACATTTTTTCGTTCGCTCTTGATAAAGCCCATATAACATTTGGGCGAAACGTTGAGCTTTTTAGGTCTTCTGCTTATTCCATTTTAATTTCATATATATATATATATATATATATATATATATATATATATATATATATATATATATATATATGAAATTAAAATGGAATAAGTGGAAGACCTAAAAAGCTCAACGTTTCGCCCAAATGTTATATGGGCTTTGTCAAGAGCGAACGAAAAAATGCAAAAAATGACAGAAGAACATTTTTTCGTTCGCTCTTGATAAAGCCCATATAACATTTGGGCGAAACGTTGAGCTTTTTAGGTCTTCTGCTTATTCCATTTTAATTTCATACCGTCGGATTATTTTATCCTTTCATCTATTCATATTCATTTGTATACAAGTAAATACACATTGATCTTTATTATAAAGTAGAGAGCAGGTGTCTAAAGTGATTTTTGCTTGTTCTTTATTCATTTCAGATTTTTGGCGCACATTCATTCACAGTTCTACCGTAAAACTGTATTTCTTAAAAGACAAAATAAAATGTTCAGAGAATTGTTTCTTATCTGAGTATGATTTATTTTTAATATATCTTCTTATTACTTTCATCATTCTTATCTTTATGCATTCAAGGCTGAGGCTCCCCGTTAGGCAAACTATGAAGTCGCCTAGGGCACCAATACTTAAGGGGAGCCACACATTCTGAAAAAAACAATTTATATTTATATATTACTAGCTGGAATACTTGTCTCAGGATGTTTACATAATAATGAGAATCTCTTGAACTCTTGTAATAAGTGTAAATACATTAGACCAGAAAATACAAAACAATCAAAAACTGGTGAAAACTGTGCAAGATTGTTTACACTACTGAAGATGTGAAGTTTTATCTTGAAGTTAAGCCCTTATTAAATGGTAAAAAAATGATCAAAACAAGCTCAAATTTGAGAATCTTTATAATTTGGGGTCATTTACCTATGGAGTATTATAACAGTGTACCCTATAAATTTTCACTTGAATCTCCACAGTACGTCCCTTCTTGTTGACGGAACCTGCTGGTTGTATTTTTATAGTCGCAATGGTGATGTGGCTGCTGAACTTCCCATCTTCCTCTTTCTCTTTCTCTCTCTCTCTTTCACAGCAAGAGACTTTCACAAACTACTAAATACAATGCCTGCATATATACACCACCAACCGAACGCGCTTGCACACAAGTTCGTACATATACTCGATCACTGCAAAAGAGGCACGCTAATATACACACACATCTTCATGCCTATCACATTTACACACATGTAAACGCACATGGCGACAACGGAAATGAACATGTCTTACATGCTAAATAACTGTTTCACTTGGAATGTTCTGTGGACTCTTGAACTCTCATTCATTGTCAACAGTTTATTTAGCATTGTCTTAACAACTTGCTAAGAAAAATCAATTACATTCTTCTTAATAACAAATCTCGTAAACGTTATTAAAAAAAGTAGACTACAAATTCACTTTTGGGTTTTATTTATTCTTGACAGTATACTTATTTATATACATATACACCCCCAACCATTCCCTGTTGGCAGTGGGTGAAGCAATCCCAAATCCTAACCGCTCTCTGTGCTGCTTCAGTGAAAAGAAAAAGATCTTCCCTGCTCATTCGCCACGTCAGATTTTTGTGGCTTCCAGGTCTCTAACGTAATTGCCGGGACACATAACTATTACTTGACTTCTAATTGGAAACT
Organism: Sepiola atlantica; assembly: GCA_963556195.1. Classification (NCBI taxonomy): domain Eukaryota; kingdom Metazoa; phylum Mollusca; class Cephalopoda; order Sepiida; family Sepiolidae; genus Sepiola; species Sepiola atlantica. The sequence goes on along the minus strand of OY744521.1, from coordinate 201,012,593 downwards.
TCCACTCTTTCTTAATTTGAACTTTACTTGAAAAGTCACGATTCTAACCGTATTTTTACACACCCCTTTCTAAATATCATTACAGTATAAATCTCATTACAATCAGAAGTGAAACCATTTTCTCACGAGGACTCTTTATGAGAAAAAGATAAATCTGACTGATTATTCTACTTACATATTTCTATTTGTATTTATTTTCTACTAGGGGAAATTCCACGAATGCTTTAACTATTTTCTGTCTCTTCTAACCATAAAACACTTGCCAGCTAAATATATTTTTTAATGAATAAAACGAACCTTTTTTTCATATTTTTTCACTAAATAAAACGAAACTTTTACTCGTAAAGATACCTGACGGATGCAGCATCAGAGTTTGTGAAAGTCATGCAAAGATGGACTGGATGATCGGACTATTTCCTCTGGTCTTGAAGAACCTGTAGGGAACATGAACATGAAGAGGGCTTACTTGCGAAACGTCCTCGGGTTTGCTTGTCCTGTGCGCTGCGAGTGAAAGAAAGAAAGAAAGAAATTCAACATGGCGTCCCTGAATGTTTATTACATACAGTTCACGCAAAATCTCGCAAAGTCTCGTTGCACGTATGGAAATTAGGTGTGACTCGATATTATAAAAAGCGAGTCTTGTACCGTCTCAGAGAAACGGAGTGTGTGAAGCGAGTGCACGTGTCGAGCAGTGAGAGCTGCTTTGGAGGTTAACAGTGATTTGCGACCTTCGTTATTACTACAGAACCAGCCAGAAAGAGAGAGAGAGAGTCTTGTTCTGAATGTTTACACATGCATGGAACAAGTTTTCTAGACTTCCGGACAGGAGAGCACATACTCTAACGTTGGCCGGAATAATTCAAGAGAGGCAAATCGGATATCAGTCCAAGGAAGCTTACTTAGATTATTTTGTAACCAACAGAAGTATTAATACATTAAATGTCTAATGTTGATAAATCTTTTAGAATCTTTATACTTTTGTGCCATTTACCTTAAATAAAAATTAAGAAGTAAAAAAAAAATTAAGTTGGTTTTATGCTCCTTCATGAACTCCTTTACAAGATATATATATATATATATATATATATATATATATATATGATATTTAGAAGGCAATACAATGCAGAGGTGTGACGGATAGACACAAGTTGGAGCAAATAAGACATATAATGGTGGAACAAATGAATTAGTTTCAACCTTAATACAATGTGTACATACACACATATATATATTTATTATTATTTTTGTTGTTGTTTTTTTCCCTTTCAAAACACATATATATCTGTCTATCTACACAATGTTACAATGTTATGTAATACCTGTATCAAGATGGTCTGGTGGAAATTCCGTATGATATAATTTTTTTTTTTTAATTTTCGGGAACTCTTTTCTTCTTCAGAACCGTGTTCAACTCAAGTTCAAGCGTGCATATGAAGGAAGCCGTAAGATTTAGTCTCGCAGAAAATACCGGTTAAATTTAAATACAAAACCAGATTGTATAAATCGTTGAGAATCAAGGCTCTTGATCGTCTGTGAATGCTATCACTCAGCTGCTGAGGTTTAGTTTTTCAGAATATGTATTAATCAGGAAGGAACAGTAACAGAGAAAACCAGAGAAACAGGTCGCTTGCACGCGTGTGTGTGTATGTGCGTTCAGAAGAGAGAGAAAAAGACAGATAGATAGCTTGTTTTGTTACACCTAGCTACATTGTGTGTGCCCGCTTTCCCCATGTCAGGAAGAGAGTGAATTATCTTTCCCCCAGTGTCATGTGATTTCAGTGACTTTCTTTTTCTGAGGTCACCGCTAACCTTTAGGTGTCACTCAAACTATTCCATTCAAATAACGACTTTCTTTATGTAACAATAATACATGCTGACATGTGGTTGGACGTCTTTTAGAAATTGACTTCCAAACTAACCTCTGGCCGGGTCTTTATTAATCCCTCTGTTTTTCAAGTCCACCCTTATCACTTCCTTCAATGTTTTCCTTTGGCATTCATTCCCCTGTTAACTGGCCCTGCTACCTCAACTGTTCTACATCTACTAACTCAAGATCTTTCATCCATTCTTTCAACGTGACCATACCAACAAAGTCTTCTGTTCTGCACACATCATCTCCCTATACTGTTGTTACTTGCATTAATGATTTAGTTTAGTTTTTCTGTTTTACAGCAGATCAATTCTTTTGGGGTTATTTAATGCCACAAAATAATACCATTGTATATCATCATCATCATCATCATCATCATCATCATCATCATCATCATCATCATCATCATCATCATCATCATCAGTTTAATGTTCCTTTTATATGCTGGCATGTGTTGGAAAACTTCTAGAAATTGACTTCTCTGACCAGGTCTCTATCTATCCCACGTTCTCTAAAGTCCATCCTTATCACATTCTCCTATGTTTTCCTTGTCTTTCCCCGGGCAACTGACCCTGTTACCTCAACTGTTCTACATCTTCTAAACCAAGAACTCTAATCCATTCTTGCAACGTGGCCATACCATCGAAGTCTCCTGTTCTGCACATATCTCTTTATACTGTCCAGATTTAATCTTCCTCTAAGGTCATCAGATCTAAGCCTGTCTTTAACACTCACATTACACATCCATCGTATCATTCTTATATCAAGGTAACATGATGATGATATATTACTTAAACACAAATTGTTATTTTACCTTTAGCGAGGGGGGGGGGTCGATTGTTAGCTTCAATGATACTGTTGCATAATTGAACAAAATAAATTTGATAAGATTTGAAGCCGGCATAGTCCATTACATAGTTTGTAACAGTATCCATTAGGCTAACCATGCACTATCATACATTGCTGAAGATACAAACTCATACACAGATGAAACTATAAATCTTATCCTTATTTTGATTTGATAATGTTTTTTTGAGAAACTTCAGAGGATGACAATGGAGGTGAGAATTTCTTTCTCAAGACTGAAACCCAAAAATGCCATCAATGGAATCCTTATTAAAAATCCTTTCTGCAATCCAACCATATCAGGTAGAAATAAACTGCCTGATTTGTCTACCTGATTTCAGTCAGGAATATCCAACAGTCTTTCTTTTATCACTGTTCAATGATATACCGATCCAAATGGAAAGGAACCCTGACCAAACAGCTCACGTCAATCGAGGAGAAGCTGAGAAAAGTCGGCACAGAGAAACCTGCAGAAAACAAAGTGTCAGCTCAAGTGGGCCAAGGACAAAGCACACATGTGACCATTGCTGCAGAGACTGTCACTCCCATACCAGCATCTTCGGCCATAGATATCGATACTTCAGCCGAACAGACACCTGAGATGCTACTGATAGTCAACCCTGACCGATTCAGATCTACTACTACGATATATGAAGACAGTTTGGTGATCGTCTCATCAGTAAGAGGTGTTATCCTGAATAGACATTAAACCCCAGATTTTTATCTGTGGGGTTGTTTCAAAGAGAATGTCTATCAACATAATCCCCAGACTATTCTTGAACTGAAGAGGGTCCTCACAGCCAGAACCAGGGCAGTGCCAACCGAGGAGTGTTTCAGAGTTAGTGACAATTTTGAAGGCTGTGATTATCATTAAATAGCAATAAAACAAACGCTGTTGGGTATTCATCGTTGACATTGGTGGACAAGACAAGCACATACTGAAGTTCATTTGTACCTAATATGGTTGGATTGCAGAAAGTATTGTGAATTTTATTAACGATTCAATGGGTGGCATTTTTTTTTGGGGGGGGGGGGTATCCTATATATTACACATTCATTGTATCTTTTATTGTCTCGTATTATTATCCTGTAGATCATCTCCATTCATATAAAGTTGGTATATATATATGTTTGTATACTTTTAGGTACAAGTTTCACTCCTAAACTAATTAACCGATCATTATAAATTTTGGAAGACAGCTGCTATGCGTAACGATGGATAATGTAGTCTATATTTAGTTTAATTTACTTTAATGCAAAGGAGAGAAAGAGGGAGTGGAAGCCAGTCGTGAAAATTCAGATACCTCTGGTTTTGTGAAATTTTAACAATAGGTATTAGACATCAATTAATAAATATTCCCTGCATTTCAGTTTCTCTGGAGTATTTTAAAGGGTTTTTTGAAAGCATAATATGTGCACAACCTCTCATTTGAAAATTCAAATATTTCAGATTTGCATTAAATTCGATCCATAGTCATTAGATACCAATTAAGCAAGATTCTCTGAAATTCAATTTCTTCTTAAGATTCTTTAAGCTTAAGCCTTTAATTCTAGAAATTTTCTAGAATTAAAATCATGTAAAGTATTTTTATCAAAATTGGATTCTAAACCTCAACCACGGCCTCTGTGTGGGACCTGAACACGGAGAGACGCCTGAACACCAGTTTGATCCTGAGAATCAGTGCGTCCTAGGTGTTGCAGGCAGTATGTTTGGTATCTTTCTCAACATAATAGTCTATGGGGTTCCAAGCAGGCAAGTTGGGGGGGGGGGCAGATCTTGGAACTTGTGAAGTCGTGGAACTCCTCAGACATCTACATCTGGGTTTTCCCGAAGGTGTGGCATGGAGCTGAGTCCTGCTGCCACACGTATGGCCTTGCTGCAACGAACCTCTTGACCCAGCGCTTGATAACAATGGACAGCAATTCAATGTAGCCATTTAAACTAAGTCTGGGTCTCTTTTCGAAGATGTGGGGCAGCCTGATGTTGTCTTTGCTGGAAACACAACCAAAACGTAACATATTCAAAATATTTTTTCAAGTGCAGACATTTATACACGGTAGAGAAAGAAAAGCATTACACTTCGAAGAAAATGTCTGCAACTTGAAATATATCTTGCATGGGGAGTAGCAAAGATCCCCGTTCGGTGTTTTCTTCATAGTAGGCACTCTGACCCCCATCTCTCTCCAAGAATCACATTGCCTTGCCCGGATGTGTCCAGACTTTTTTTGTAGCTTCTCGACAAATTCCATTGTCCAGACACAGTCCTTCCTGCGAGCCACTGCTTAAACATCTCCTTCGCAATTCTGCAGCTCAAATCTTACAACCTTCAATGTATTCAAAGAGCACTGCACTGAAGCTAAGATTTTCGAATTTTTTAATCCGGCATGACTCATGATGCAGGTCACTTTCTTCCAGTATTCTGGTACTTTCCAGGTGTCCATGTTTGTCAGCTCCCAAACCCACCAATAGTACACAGAAACGGCTATTCATTGCCGTTTACTGCTATTAAATACTTCAGATGGTTATGAAATGAAAGAATATCAAAAATTACCAAATTTGTTCTGAACACTCTGTAAATATTTCTTATTTGTGTGTATTTAAAGAAAATGCTGATATAATATAAGCAAAATGTACTTAATACTAATATATTATTTATTTCAAATATTTCTTTTTTAAATCAGAAATTGGTACACGGTAGAGAAAAGCATTAAACTTAAAAAAGGTATCTACTACTTGCAATTTGAAGAAGCTTGTGCCATTTTTGCAACCATCACGCTAATCCACTGTGTGTACATGACAGAACCACTGAAAACTGATATCACGAATCAAACTTCCTTGAGAGTTAATTAGTTTGAATCCTCAAAGACTGTTCTCTAAGACGTTGTGCAAGTGAAAGAAAGTAAAATACACAAACTGGAGTTAGACCTGTAATTAAAATACTTGTTACTCACCATACATAAATGATAAACCTGAAATTAAAATACCTGTTATTTTCTATACATAAATGATACTTAAAACCTGTAATTAAAATACCTGTAACTTTTTATACATAAATGATACTTAAAACCTGTAATTAAAATACCTTCTACTTTCTATACATGAATGATAATTAAAACCTCTAATTAAAATACCTGTTACTTTCTATACATAAATGATACTTAAAACCTGTAATTAAAATACCTGTAACTTTCTATACATAAATGATACTTAAAACCTGTAATTAAAATACCTGTAACTTTTTATACATAAATGATACTTAAAACCTGTAATTAAAATACCTGTTACTTTCTATACATAAATGATACTTAAAACCTGTAATTAAAATACCTTCTACTTTCTATACATAAATGATACTTAAAACCTGCAATTTAAATATCTGTTACTTTTTGTTATGGCCGATAATAAATAAGACAACACGGTGGTATGTTTACAAGAGTGTGTATTTACAGAAGTACAGAATAGTATATTACAGAAAGACTGTTCCGAGACTTCATCATAGGCTTCTCTATACATGGTGTATAGAATACTCCATATTCTCACGAAATAGGGTAGATCACGATCACGATCACACTATAGCACCTCCTCTTTTAGCTTCGCTCCATATGGAGTCAATACTTTTTCCTTTTAGGGTTTATTACAATCAAGTTTGTAATCTTACGTTTTTGTTTGATCTTCGCTTATCAGAACTTGTTTTTGGGATTGAGATCTCAAATGTGTCGAACACAACATCTATTAGTTCGTCCTCTGGAGTATTATTCTCAAAATCATCTGAATATCTGGTTCATGCGTCTTTTGTAGGTAAACTTGGGTCTCTTTACTATGTAAATCATGTTCCCAATCATTTTATCTACTATAACTGTTCCATAGTAGTATCAATTGTTTTTAAACATCCGAAAGAAAACTTTTTCTCCAACTTTGAAGCGTCCTTTGTGACATTTTTTTCACGCCCTGGTTTTGTATTGGTTGACAATATATCAAACACTGTTTTAATCTTCCCTGTAAACATTGCTTCTGTTGGCATCATGGAAGATGGAACATTGTTATTTGGGGTCATCCTATATACCTACAACACTTCTCTAATGACCTTGTTGATAGGTGTACTCCTCGCTTCCTTAAACACTCTTTTGAATGCATCCACAAACCGTTCAGCTTGACCATTGCTTCTCGCATTGTACGAAACGATCATGATATACTCCACTACAAATGTTTGACAGAATAGTTTAAATTCGCAAGACGTGAATTGCATTCCTTTGTCTGATACAATACAGTCAACGACTTCGAACCGGGCGAACAATCTATGTAAAACACTAATAGTAACTTCCACGGTTGGATTTTTGCATTTTAATATTTCCGACCATTTTGAAGAAAAACTGTCAACCACTATTTAGTAATAGAAATTATCCAGTGAGCCAGCAAAATCTACGCGGATCCTAGATCACTGTCGATCAGTTTTTGGCTTGGGTCTGAACTTTATAGGCGGTATCTTTGGCTGCCAAAGCACAACCTGTGCATAGTTTCACTGCATGTTCAATGTCTTTGTCCATACTTGTCTAATACACAAAGCTTCTCATGAGACTTTTCATTCTTAAAATGCCCGGATGACAGACATGAAATTCTTTTAGTATTACTTTTTCTTTTCTATTTTATGTTTATAACAAATTGTCGTCTAACGACTTTTCTTTCAATTCTTCGAGTGCTACCAGAAGCTACCTAATGGTATTACACAATGTATTTTTTACTACTAACACAGTTTCTAGGGAGACAATCACAGTATCTTCAAGGGGTTCAACAGATTTTCGGATAAGTCTAGATAATTCGTCAGCATGACTAACTTTTGACGATGGGAGAAACTCGATTGTAATTGAGGAGAATAGTCTCTCGTCTCTGTCGGGTTTGTTTGCAGTATGTGCTGATAATCCCCTTTTTATGCATAAATCGTTAGCAATGGCTTATGGTCGGTTTGCAACACGAAATGTCTTCCATGAACAAAACGATGAAAATTGGTGACCGCAAAAATAATACCCAATTTTTCCTTCTCGATTTGTGAGTAACTTTTTTCTGCGTGTAGTAAAGTACAGGATGCGTGAGCGATAGGTTTTAGCGATCTGTCTTTTATTTTGTGTAATATGTAGGCTTCCATGCCGTACGAGCTAGCATCAATAGCTACAAACCTTTCGATGTCTGGATTGTAGTGCGTTCAAAATAATTTTGATGTGAAGATATTTTTTATTTTGTCAAATGTCTCCTGGCATTTTGTCGTCTAGACACAATCTTTTCATTTTCTTAATAGCTCATTAAATTGTGCATGTTTGGAATAAACACATTATAATAATTTGCTAAGCCCAAAAAACGTATACGTATATGTGCACAGATAAAACATTCAAAAATGTTAGCACTCAACTCTGAAAATGTGAAATCATCACAGCGTTTGTTAACTACACGAGCGAAATTAGTTGTAGTCTTCGTCTTATTTCCTTGTGAGATTCATACTTTTGTGAAAAAGAGACGTTTTAAGGCTAAATAATTAAGTTAAAATTGTACCGGATTTTTGTGACAATATATAATTGATGAATTTGTATGTTCGATCGTGTCCAACTTTCTTAACAGCAAACGAACAGCTCTCTGTATAGTCTAAAATACAAAGCAAACGTAATTTTATTTTCAAGGTCGTAAGTAAAATTATCGATAGCGCTCGTTTTGTGAAAATGCACTTCCATCTTCAAAATGTAGACCTCCATTCAATAATCCATATAATTTTTTTCTGTTCTTATTGTGTATGAAGAAACATTTCCTCAAATATTTTGATTTGCACGAATTGTTTTTCTTGAAACTCCTCTTCTTTTTCTTGAAATTTCTCTTCTAAACGAAGCTGTTCTATTTCCATATTCTTCTGATATTCCATTTGTTCAATTTGTATTTCGGAATTACTTTTCTAGTCAAAGTTGTTGTTTCTGTTGGTGTTCAACATGCCATTTTTTAAATTCCTCCATTTTCGTCCCTTAAAATAGGCTACCGACTTTTTCGTGCATTTTTTTAATTTTATTTACACGATCGTCAATTTTCTTACTAGAAGAAAAATTCTTTACTCACTTCTTAGCAAGAAGAAAAAAAATAAGTAAGCTTATTCAAACTTATTTACGTATTCATGATTAAACTATAAAAAAAAAAAAGAAAAATCGACAGACCGTTTGTTTTTTTCCGTGGTCGAATGATTTAAATTTCAAAACCTAGGTAGGGAATGACTTACACTCTTTCTCAAGAACGAACATTTTTTTTAAATCCTATTTTTTTACATTGGAGACTTTCCTTCCGCAGATTTGGTATACCTTGTGTGTTAAAAATCCAGTATGGATTTTAACTTCTCACTGTTATTGTTGTAATAAACATCTTTCCGAACACACCTCCTAAGTCTTTTTTGAAAATCTAACATCGCCAATTCTAATGGTTATGGTGTATCCGATATAAGTCCAAGTTCTCGTTACCAGTGTTGTGTACGATAATTGTGTCCCAATAAATCCGAGTTCTCGTCGCCAATGTTGTGACTTTGAAAGGCCGATAATAAATAAGACAACACGGTGGTATATTTACAAGAGTGTGTATTTACAGCAATACAAAATAGTATGTTACAAGTGCCTGCTCTGAGATTGGCCGAGACTTCGTCGTAAGCTCTTCTATTAATAGTGTCTAGACAAGATGATGAAGAAATGAAAGAAATAATAAAATTCAACTGACAATCGAGCGATTTCGTTTACCTTATCCTTAAGTAGGTTTTGGACTTGATAAGTGGTGACTCATTAGTAAATAAAAAACAACAACTTTATTTTATCAATAGAACACAGGCGTACACACCTAGTGAGAACAAAACTCACTGTACATGTAAATGGCCTGAAAGATTAATATATGGTAGATAACTAAATCTTTGCTCTTTATTGGGAATCCAACTTCTTTTAAGAATTAAAATGGAAAAGGTTTAAATATACACTATTTTCTTCCACCTAAAGGTCAAATGGCAGAAGATTCTCTTCATTAAATTGTCTACAATAAATGTTGTACTCAGAAAGACTTGACCTCAGCACAATCAGTCGGTTTATTTCTTTAAGTACTCACAATTATTGACAAGTACTATTCGGCTACAAAAAAACAATTTATCTCTGGCCATGTCTTTATTTCTCCCTCTTTCTTTCGAGTCCATCCTTATCACTTCCCCTAATATTTTCCTTGGCTTTCCCCTGTCAATCGATTGTACTATATCAACTGTTCTACATCTACTAACCCAATAACTTTTATCCATTTTTTTCAACATGGCCATACCATCAAAGTTTTCCGTTCTGTACACATTTCCCTATACTGTCCAGATTTAATCATCATAACTAAGCATGTCTTTATCACTAACATTACACATCCATCGTATCATTCCCATATCATTTCTGTCCATGCAACGCATGTCCTCAACCATTATTAGACAGGTTTCACTTCCATGCATGATCACACTGCGTACACAAAGCTCGATAAACTCCTCCCTTGATTGACAGTGGTAACGCTATGCTGGTTATTAATTGCAGAAGTTCCCTGAACTTACTCTATTCACTCCTAACTGCTGCAATCACACTAGCACCTGCTCCTCCCTATGCTCCAATAGTATCAACAAGGTAACAAAGCTTCTCGACAACCTCAATAGTTTCGCCATCCAGATATACGGTCTCATCCATTACTATTGTCTTACACTTCTTGCACACAAACTGCTTATTTTCTCTCAACCAATCATTATTAAAAATTTCGAAGTTGTTTTTTGATATATTTATATAATAAAAGTTTTATTTATACAAACATTTAGCTGCATATCAAGACATGTTTCAAGTGAAGCTTTTGAAAGCTCAGTATCCTGAGGCTGAACAAAATTAAATGTCTGCTCTTTATATTTTCATATCTAAGAATGGGACAAAGCCTAAATCTGTAAGAGTCACATGACTGAATTCAAATTATCAGTTTTGAACATGCAAACAGTAAGATTTTACATAATCAGAAGTCAGTAGTTGATGCCTTTTTAAGTGTTTTAAATTGAAATTTTTCAACTTCTAAATCAGCTGCCGGCATGGTGATATATTGTGGAGAGGGGGCGGATGTATTTTTAACTTTGATATGTTATAAAAGAGGAATACCGTTTTGTATGGTTAAATAAAAACGTCACATCATTTTTTCGTCATATATGCAGTCATATAATAATAATTCACATACACAATTTATACGTTAGGAAGAGCGAAGTGTTTTAAAGTAATATACGAATTATGGTTTTTAAATAACATTTCTGATTGGCTTAGCTAATAAAATAGTAAACATTTAATAATAAAAATAGTAAAAGTAATATCATAAGTTAATAAAGGATATCAATAATAATAATAATAATAATAATAATAATAATAATAATAATAATAATAATAATAATAATAATAATAATAATAAAATAATAATAATAATAATAATACTAATAATATAATTAATAATAATATTAACAATAAACCCTACTAAAATAAAGCCATAATAATAAAAGCATCAAAATAATAAAATAAAGATAAAATTAGAATAAAAATTAAAAATTAAGGTTTAAAAATTAAAAAATAAAATAAAATATCGATCAATAAAAATATATAATAATAATAATAGCTGATCAATTCAGTTTACTATGGCATTTCAGACTAATGTACTAATTTCCAATACTCAATTCCAAGGGAGGGGAGGAGTGTAGTGTAGTATCTATTCTGTTATCATGTGACCATCCTCCAAGGCATTATCTTCTCCTTTGGGAAGATAGTGTAGCATGTGTTCTGTTCTCATAAGAGCACCCTCCCAGGTATTACTTCCTTCTTTGTGGGGTAGTGTACTATAAGTTCGTTCATCATGTTACCATCCTTCAAGGTATTACTTCCTCCTTTGAAGGGGGGTCAGTGTAGTATATGTTAGTTATGATACAATCTTCCCAGGCATTTTTGGAAGAGGGGGTAGTGTAGTATCTGTTTTTGGTCATTATATCATCCTCACAGAGGTTACCCTCTCCTTTACTAGCAAAATTATGCGACCAGACGTTGCATATTTTTGCTACTAATAATTATGAACACTTATGTGTTCACAACTATTCTAAAAAATTCTACCAAATTTTGCATGGAGAAGCCTTGACATAAATGTGTGTGATAGGTTACAATCATGTTCTGACTACTGATAACAATAACTTATCAGTTCCCAAGCTATTAGGAAGAATAGCACCATATTTGCCATAAAGAAACCTTGATGTAACAAAATCTATTATTATACTAAAGCTGAGTTCCACAAGCCTGCAGTTTGTTTCTCTAAGGTTTTTTTCCTATATATTTTAATCACAAAAAATACATGTTAAAATATACCTTGGTTTTGGGATTGAGTTATGTTTTTTAAAATCTATTTTACTTTTCTAATTAACTGCAATTTTCAATTTACTTACAAAGTCACCCATCTCTTACTAAGTTTCTGTCATTTCCTCTCACTCTCTCTCTCACTGTATGTTGTTTGACTTCTTCCCCTCTCCCCTCTCATTTTATACAGTTCTTATCACTCTCACTTCTGTCTCACCCTCTCCCTCTTACTGTTCATTAACAGTCCAAAACATATCAATATATATAATCCATATAGTATATAATCCACAGATGATTAAAATAGTCCATTATAAACAATAGGGCATATCACCACACTTATTAATACTATTTAACTCAGAGATACAGAGAAAAAGAAAGATAAACAGAAAGAAAGCAAGAAAAAGAGATAGTGAACAGTAAGACTAATTTTGGATTTTGTCTTTTTATTTTTTTTTATGAATTAAAAAAAAATAAAAAGACGAAATCCAAATGGTTTAACTGGTTTTGCAAACTCACTTTTTCTTGATTCCAACAATCTAACCTGAGCCAAATAGGTGAACAAACGGGTCACATTTCTTCGAGTTAAGAGCACTAATTATGAAACCAGCGTCATCTATATCATCATTCTATCTTTCAACGAGTTTAGTGGTGTATCGTCTGTAAAATTCATTAGGTTTCACACTAACCTGATATAAATTTTGTAGATAAAGAATGATAGACAAAAATTATAGATAGATAATATATGGTAACGATACATGGGCACTTAATAATGCAGTGATAGAAAAGCTCAGGGTGGCACACTGCAAAATGGAACGCATTATGTTCGGCACCAATTTACGTGATAGAAAAAGAAACAGCTGGATCAGACCGCAAACTGAATAAAATGACATCATCACCACCATACGAACGGCAAAACATAGATGGGCAGGTCACCTTTCGAGATGTACAGATAACAGGTGGACATAAAGAGCGACAGAATTGATCCAGAGGCAATGAAAAAAAAAACCTAGAGGAAAGCCAAAAACCTGGTGGAGAGACAAACTCACTAGCCAACTAGGTCCTACTTGGCCACGCCTAGCCAAGGATAAAACAAGGTGGAAAGAAACCAGGGAGAGGTTCTGCCACCACAAGTGATAATAAAAACCATGATGATGATAATGATGATGATGAAAGAAATTTAGATATGATGGTAACAGTAGTTTCCTTCCAATGCAATCATTAGATGTTTTGATGATTACATTGTCTTCGTATTGCTAGTTTCCATAGATGTTTGATTATGTATTTACTAGTGTTGCTGAATATCGGGCCTGGTATACCAGAAATATAACAAAACAGGAATAAAACATACTTGACACAGACACACACATGGCTGGAAGAAACAAAACGCGGCTGATTGACATTGGAAACACAATTCTTTGGAAAATATATATTTGTTGATTGATTCAAAACCACATGCAAAGGTTATCCGTAAAGTACTACCTGCAGACGGAAATACCCCATCGCTAAATAAAGGTCCTAGGGCGTGGCTACATTGATAAGGAAGGCAAAATCCCAGAATCGGTGTTTACAGGTGGATGTGTGGGTGTTCCAAATCATTTTATAAACTAACCCAAAATTGAGATTGAGAGTCGACTTGCGATCGAGTTCTGTGAACACCACTTCCGTCAATTCCTGTGCATGTTCCGCCTTTCTCACTTACCATACTCGTTCACTGCCACCGACAATAAAGAAATATCATTGCATTTTTATACATCAGTGTTTGTCGTCATTCTTTTCAGCACAAAAAAAGGAGAAATACAACAGTGTACTCAGGATGTAAAGTATGCTGTCATATATTGTGATTTCTAAGAAAGCTCACATCAAAAATAATATTTATCTTTTAAAAGAAATTTATTTCTATTGATTGTATAACTAGTGAATAACTTTCATAAAAAATGGCAGAAAAAAATTATGCTCCGCCAGAGTTCGCATTTATATTCACATAAAATCATTTTTAGTAATTTAATTTTTCATATATAAATTAATCTTATAATTTTGATGAGCTAAAGAAAAAGAAAATCATTTATTGTTAACTTTTTATTTAGAGTGAATGATTTATTTTCAAATACATTTCTCACAGTGGGGGTTGTCTGACTTGCTATTTGCTTTCTCACTCCCCCTTACTACTTGAAATAGTTTTGTCCATAAGCTAGAAAAAGGTATTTTTTTACTTGCTAACTTTTGTGGGACTGGACGGACATATTATATTTATTTATATAAACATATACAAATAAATACACATTGGTATTTATTATAGAGTGGAGGATGTTAAGTTTTATTGCTAAGAAGATCATTTACGTCAATAACTATAAACATGAAAGCATACGTATATAATTTAACAATATAAATGTATTTGATATGTGAAATGATGGTTTGTAATATAAAACATATAGAAGTGTTTGAATGGAAGGATTTGAGTGACACCTAAAGGTCAAGGGTGATCTAAAAGCGGAAGTCGATCAAACGATGTGGCTTCTGGTCGCGGGAGGGAGTCTTTGGTCTCATTTTGACTGACAACTGAAGACAACGGATGTGAAATGTCACTGCTCCCGATGAGCCCCGGTGGGAGTGGGTGGGGGCGGTCACGTACAATGTAGATCAGTGTAACGAAAGAAGTAATTTATAGGGCTGTCTGTCTACCTGTTTGTCTGAATATGTTTCTTTGTCTGTCTGTCTGTCTGTCTGTCTGTCTGTCTGTCTGTCTGTCTCTCTCTCTCTCTCTCTCTCTCTCTCTGTGTATGTCTCTCCTCCTATTACGCATAAGAAGTCAATCTGTTTTCTGTTCCTGTTCTTTGAATAAATTTTTGTAAATCAAACAACAAAGTATCGGCTTCGTTTGTATCAACGGATGAAGGAGTAGCCTGGTTTACTACGACGATGATGATGATGATGATGATGATGATGATGATGATGATGATGATGATGATGATGATGATGATGATGATGACATAGAACGATTACCGAAGCGACGAGAGGATCAACACACGTGCATTTATCACCAACCTGGGTTCACAACGAAGACGTGGGTGTAACAAGTGAAAATATAATAGAAGAATATGATTCATTCTGCTAGCAAAAGCTGACCGCTCGCTTATTTTTATTATTATTATTATTATTATTATTATTATTATTATTATTATTATTATTATTATTATTATTATTATTATTATTATTAAATAATAATAATAATAATAATAATAATAATAATAATAATAATAATAATAATAATAATAATAATAATAATAATAATAAAAATAAGCGAGCGGTCAGCTTTTGCAAACAATATATTAGTACATCCACTTGGCCGGATTAACACCTTGATGGTTTGTTAATTTAATTAGAACCTTACGTTGAGTGAAAACCCAATTTAACCTAATTTGAATTTAATCAGTAAATGAAGGAGAATCCATTGTGAATTACGTTTTACTTAGGGTAATTACTTTCCAAACACATAAATTTGATGTTATTTCCCATCCTTCTCATCCTTCTCTTCCTCTTGCAAAATACAAACAAACAAAAAATAAATTGAATTTTAAATGAAGACAAAAAATATATATCTCTTTCTCTTTCACACGTGAGAAATTTGGGAAGTTATGTTAGCACTGAAAAACAGTGTGACATTAAACCAATGCCTGAGGTCTGGTGATGCCTTGGTGATGCGCGAGGCCAATTTCTTGATTGTATGCCACAAAGACTCAAGTATAAGTCGTAGTATTCAGAAATTTTATGAGATATGTACATAGTTTGAATATGATTGGATGCCCCCTCCCAATTTGGATACCCGCAGACACCACCCCCTCCCTCTGCACGCCATTGCATGAAACATTTAACTCTTTCTATTTCATACGACATAATGAATATTTTCAATGTTACAGACAGAAAACTGAATCTTTCTTCTTTCGTGTGAATCAGATGATTCTGGTGTTGGCATTAGTTTCCCCGATGTTTTTCTAGTAAGAAATCTTTCTGGAAAGACATCGGGTACTTACGGGAAGGACCACGAGAAGGTTGCCAACATCCCTGAGTGAAAGTGGTACAGTGGAACCGAACTTGGAACACCCAGGTCTTCAGTCCGTGTCGATATCCACTAAACCACCGTAACCTCCCAACTGAATCTTTCATAAACAGATACACAATGGCTATGAGTATTACATTACTATACTAGCTGACCTGACCCGACGTTGCTTGGGATTATCTTAATGCAGTCAGTGAAAAACTGCCTATTTGTGTAGCCATTCAAATGTTGGTCTTTAACGTTTACACTTGTAACCGAAAGTAATGATAACAATTCCGAAATCCCTTGTAACAGAACAGAAACAAACTAAATAAAGTAAAAGAAAAAAGAAGAAACTACGTTGACGAAAGCTATTTTAACAGAAAATGATGCAAAAAGAAATAATAAAATGTGAAACGGCATATAAAAGAAAAAAGAAGAAACTACGTTGACGAAAGCTATTTTAACAGAAAATGATGCAAAAAGAAATAATAAAATGTGAAACGGCATATAAAAGAAAAAAGAAGAAACTACGTTGACGAAAGCTATTTTAACAGAAAATGATGCAAAAAGAAATAATAAAATGTGAAACGGCATATAAAAGAAAAAAGAAGAAACTACGTTGACGAAAGCTATTTTAACAGAAAATGATGCAAAAAGAAATAATAAAATGTGAAACGGCATATAAAAGAAAAAAGAAGAAACTACGTTGACGAAAGCTATTTTAACAGAAAATGATGCAAAAAGAAATAATAAAATGTGAAACGGCATATAAAAGAAAAAAGGCGAAACAAAAATGAACGAAAACAGAAGCCGTGTTCTCTTTGATATGCCATAATGGAATATTTTCAATGTTATGGACAGAAAACGGAATTGTTCTTAAACAGATACACAATAAGTATTATATTATTATATATTCAATTGTCTTGTTGCTTTCATGAATGAGTGCTCAGCAAAACACCAATTCTTAGTCTAGCCATGTCTAGCTTCACTAAAGATGATTAATATGGTGAAACAGCTGTCTATGGATGACTATATATATATATATATATATATATATATATATATATATATATATATATGTGTGTAAGTTCTTATAAAATAATATATTTAGGCATATCTCCTTATACTTTTCGAAATATTCTCAATTGCTAGCTCAATGAAATTGTATTACAAGATTCAAAACATATATACTTTATAGTTGCATTCCAATGACCACAGGAAAAATCAATCCAAAATCAAAAACAGAACAAAATCAAGAGAAACTAAAGTCTACATATTTTCTCTTGACCTTGCTGTCAAACACGCATCAGAAAATGTTTAGATTTAGGAAAAATAAATAAAATAGAGCAAAAATATGAAAATAAAGGAAATTGAAATGAATGTGTGAACATTATAATTTTGGATTTCTTTTTCCTGTGTTGATTGGAATGCAACTATATTTATATATATATATATATATATATATATATATATATATATATATATATATATATATATATATATATATATATATATATATATATATACGGCACAATCACGTTGACACACCGGTTCCCGTTAGATCACCGAAGTTAAGCGGCGTTGAGCCTGACCAGTACTAAATGGGTGACCATTTGGGAATACCAGGTGCTGTATGTGCTCTCTGCTTATCTCGGCATTGTTTCCAGTCGTCTTGTACTATACTTGCCATTGGAATCAAGCAATGCCGACTCAGGGGAGCGGTTGTTAGGGATTGCGCAACCCTTGCAATTTCAAATTCATGCGTGGGCAGCCCCTGGTGGGGCACTCATACGTCGAAATATCGACGAGAGAGTCCATCATATATATATATATATATATATATATATATACTAATGATAATAGAATTAACGATAAGTGAAGTATCGCGATAAAGTAAAGCTCAATACGTTGAGTAGAGCAATCAATTTAAAGAAGGAAAGATGAAGATAAAAAATTGCATAAAATTACATCAAATTGATACAAATTTTATTACATCGAAAGTTCAGATGCAAGGAGTTACATTAATCCTTAAACCATGGTTTTTCAAAGATAAAACTCTTCTCGTCAGAGGATAAAATTCGGTAATGTGGTATTTATAATAAATAGATATTACCTAGTTACATTTCAGTTTGAAAAATTGAAGAATAAAAAATAGAAAAGTTGGAGATAAATAAATAAATGGCCGGGAGGGAAAATGATGGCAGTATTGAGTAGCCATTTTCGAAGACAAAAGGGGACGTTATGGTGCAGATAGCAAAATAGCAAAAGTTTTTAAATTTGGAGAAAAAGTTTGTAGATTTGGAGAAAGTTTTTAAACAGTTTTTACAGGGTTTCAAATAAAAGGTAGAGGGTTCAAAATGATCTCACTTGTTCCGTAGGGATTCGTGTCTCCGTTTTGTGTGTAGTTCTGTAGAGTTACAAGTAAAAGTCCTGGAACTTTCGATGTAATAAAATTAATATCAATTTTATGTAATTGCATGTAATTTTATGCAATTTTTATATTCATCTTTCCTTCTTTAATATATATATATATATATATATATATATATATATATAAGAGGTTTATGTAGTTTGCTTGAAGCATTGTTTATTGGTATATAGAAATGTGATATTTAGAAGGCAATACAATGCAGAGGTGTGACGGATAGACACAAGTTGGAGCAAATAAGACATATAATGGTGGAACAAATGAATTAGTTTCAACCTTAATACAATGTCTACATACACATATATATATATTTATTATTATTATTTATTTTTTTGTTGTTTTTTTTCCCTTTCAAAACACATATATATCTGTCTATCTACACAATGTTACAATGTTATGTAATACCTGCATCAAGATGGTCTGGTGGAAATTCCGTATGATATAATTTTTTTTTTTTAATTTGCGGGAACTCTTCCCTTCTTCAGAAACGTGTTCAACTCAAGTTCAAGCGTGCATATGGAGGCAGCTGTAAGATCTAGTCTCGCAGAAAATACCGGTTAAATTTAAATACCAAACCAGATTCAAAAATAAAATAAACTTTTTTTACTTTTTTTTTTTAATTATTATTAATTTATTTTATTATTTTATTTTTTTTATTAATATTTTATTTATCTATTTTTTTTTAATCTAATTTATTCATTCATCTATTTACTTTATTAAACTTGTTCTGTTTGTTTGTTTTTATTTTTTTAGAATCTTTCGTTTTCTTTTTTTTGTCATTAAATTTTAAATTCTAATCTAAATCTTTTTTTTTTTTAACCAAGTCTATTCGCTTAAATTAATATGTCGGTTAATACTGTCATTAAACATTGCATTCTCTGTTCGTTTTAAATTATTGTGTATATTAATATTTAGTTTATTTTATTCTATTTTTAAATATGTATATTTCATTAATTAATTAATTCAATATTATCTTTCGTGTAACGCTAAGACAACAATGAAAGGGAGGTAATTCAGTTCATGTGTTGTTTACGTCGCTTATAAATTAGTTACTTCTAATTGTTAGGCTAAAATATTGTTATAATGAATGTTTCATTCATTTTTTTTCTCATTTTTTTCCCCTTCTTTTTTTTTTTAAAATTATTATTATTAATGTTATCTGGGGTGGTTCCGGTATTTCATCCATTATTATTATTATTATTATTATTATTGTTGTTGTCGTTGTTGCTATTGTTATTATTGATACTATTATTATATTATTATAGTTAATCTTTTTGTTCGGTTAAGTTATTACTATTATTAGTTTATAGACTTTAAAATTTTTTCAATTTATTATTTATTTATTTTTTTTTTTTTTCTCTTTCTTATTTTTTCTATTAATTTTTTATTTATTTATTTATTATATTTATCTATTTATTTATTGTACTTAACCATTAATTTATCTTTTTTATTTAAAATTATTATTATTTATTTATTCATTTATCGTTATCTATTTTTTTTTTTTTATTATTTATTTATTTAAATTTTTTTTCCCAGTTTGTTTATTTATTTATTTATTTATTATTATTATTATTATTATTATTATTATTATTATTATTATTATTATTATTATTATTATTATTATTATTATTATTATTTTTTTTTATTTTTTTTTTTTGTTAAGTGAGTGTTTGACCTATGTTGTTATAGTATTTGTTATTATTATAAGGTGATGTTTTTGTTAGATTGTTAGTTTTTAGTATTCATTTAAGGGTTAAATTAAGATAAAATCAATACAACAAGAGTGAGATGTAAAACTATATCAGACTAGAGATGAAGATCCTAATTCGAGTCGGTTATTTATTTGCGGAGATAGTTTTGCTATTAGTATCGATTCTTTTATTCGAAGGTTGCCAACGTTTCTCTCCGTAGCCAGGATATCAATCTTGAATGATTTGCTGGTGTTGCCACATGCGTGGATGTGCTTGTGGAAGGAAGAGGTGCGTGTTTGTAGGTGTTCTTTGACTCTAATATGTAGGGGTCTCACCGTACTACCAATGTATATTTTGTTGCATGTGGTGCACTGTAAACGGTATACAGTGTAAGTACGGTGGCATTTGTCTGTGGTGTTCATGGGGCAGTTCGCTAGGGTGCAGGGAGTATTGTTGTAATTGGTGTTCCTTGTTGTCAATTGTTGTCGTAGAGAAGGACCGGTGTGTGTTAGTTGAATATCGAGTTTTTCCTTCCTTATAGCTTTGCGGATAGCTGTGGTGATCCTGTCATTGAAATGCTGCAACTTCAGGAAACAGGTGTTGGAAAGAGCGTGTTGCGTCCGTCTTCGGGTTTTCCGGAGTTTCCTAAGGTGTTCAATGATGGATGTAGGGTATCCATTGGTCTCTAGTACCTGTTGGAATTTCTCGCTGTAGGTGGTTTTGTCAGCCTCAATGTTGCATTTCTTACGGTGGCGAGTTAGCTCATTCCTAGCATAGCCTATTTTAGCCTTATGAGGGAGTGCTGATCTGTAATTTATGAATATGTCTCTACATGCGGACTTCTTGTGGAATTTAGTGGTAAAGGCTCCTTCTTCAGAGATGTTGAAGCTGAAATCTAGAAGTGCTAATGATCCAGAGTTGAAAATATAAAAAAATACAAAAAAATATATAAAATATTTTTTGACCAAAATTAACAAAAGTAACATGTCCAAGTAAGCATATCCAAAAAATCAGAATTATTATTAAGCAAATGTAGGGTAAAAAGCAGAAATTAACCCAGATAGTCAGTACTGTGTAAAGTTCTGGATTAAGGAAAAGATTAAAAGTTTATCTGTATATTCTTGTTTTAACTCTTTGATGATTAAGAAACATTGTGCTTTATCCAATTTTTATTTTCATCATTTATTTTTCTCTCTCTTTCTCTCTCTCTCTCTATATATATACGTATACACACACACACACACACATATATATATATATATATATAGGTTTGACTAAAAGTACTTACCAAGTTGCCTTATTTGCCTATTATTGGAGAAATATCTTATTAGCACGGTTCAGTGATAATAATGCATTTGAATGTTTCTGATTATTCGCATCCTACATTGCTTCTGATTGTTTTCCGAATGAATACACATTGTTAGCTACAAGATTTCGTTTTTTCTATGCTATGTTTGTTTGATGATGCACTGATAAAGTGATAGAACACGACCACTTCAACAACTTCATGATTTCACGCCGATTCTCCCACATACTTTCTTTGATACTAGATCCTATTATGAACAAACGAAAACCAAAAATATTATTTATGTATTCATCAACGTTTCGTGTTCATTTCAAAACCTTCTCGGGATGATTGATTTGAAGAAAAAAATAGCACAGAAGTACTAATATTTGAAAAAAAAATATATATATAGTATAGAAATGTAGTTATGGCAAGTAAGCTACACAGAAACTTTTTGTGTTTTATTCTATGAACGAATTGCTTTGTAGAATGAAACACAAAAGTTTCTGTAAAGCTTACTTGCCACCTACCTAAGAATATTTTTATACTACTACTACTACTAATACTACTACTACTACTACTACTACTACTACTACTACTACTACTAATAATAATAATAAGCTCTACTCATACAATGAGTACTGCTGAAGTAAATATTGAAACAAAAATATATAATGTAATCTAATAATATAAGTGCATGTATATGTAACAGTTATATATATATATATAATCTCCGAAACAGTTACATGGTAAACAGCTGATGATCCCCGTGTTAATATTAGACGCTTAAGGTCTCCTGTTTTTGTTTCACTCTTAGATAATTAACCCCCCCCCCCTTTTTTAATTTTGTTTTTATTTTTACTTATACTTTTTCATTTATTAATTTTCCAACGAATGTTAAGTCTGCAATATCTTGGATTTAGTTAGTTTGTCTGGGAATTTAAACTGCATTTTACATTTTTTTTAATTTTTT
This sequence comes from Sepiola atlantica, assembly GCA_963556195.1. Classification (NCBI taxonomy): domain Eukaryota; kingdom Metazoa; phylum Mollusca; class Cephalopoda; order Sepiida; family Sepiolidae; genus Sepiola; species Sepiola atlantica. The sequence continues at coordinate 200,990,080 of OY744521.1, read as the reverse complement.
TTTTTTTATGACTCAAAGCTTCTTTAGACTATATATATATATATGTGTGTGTGTGTGTGTGTGTGTGTGTATATACAGCCTGCAACCGCTACCCCTGCACTGATGAGGGTAGAAAACCCGAAACGACGTCCGCTGTATGCATAAAACACTTTAATATGTAAAAACATATTTATAGTTAAAAGCCCCTTTAAGATTTAATAGTCTTAATAGTAGAGCCCTGTTTGTAATTACAAGATTGTTGTCATCCTAGCGATTATGCAAAGTTCCGCTCGAGCGTTGAACACTATTGACAACATGACGCTTGCCCTGACCTATTGGGAAAGTGTACATTAATTTCAATTACTTTCTATGGTGATTTCTCGCAGCCTGTGGGCTCAGACGTTAGGCTCGTGGATCTATGCTGAATCTAAAAACTGTGTTCAAGCCCATGCAACCGCCTGCAACCGCTATTCCTGCACTGATGAGGGTAGAAAACCCGAAACCACGTCGTCTGTAGGTATAAACACTTTAATATTTAAAAAATATTTATACTGTATATATATATATATATATATATATATATATATATATATATATATATATTGAAAAACAAAATAAGTTTTTACTTGACTGGAGTGAAAATGTACAATAGAGTAATATAGATATATTAATTATAGGTATACTCAATATATAGGCATTGAAAAATTCCAAATAATATATATATATATATATATATATATATATATATATATTACAATTACATAAAAATACAATAAATATTTATGTGATAAAAATCGTACATATTTTCAGGCAAGGCGTCATAGTAAAGTGCTAGTAAAACGCTAGGCTATTGAAATCGACATCGAAGGTTCGATCCTTGTTTAAGTTAGTTATGCTGATGACGGCTGTGAGCCATGGATTACTTTATGTACGTATAAAATTAATAAAAATACATATATTAACGAAAAATACGTCCTATAAAGGGAAAATAATGATGCAATTTTCTGCATCTTCATCAATTTATAAGTGATATAAAAGTGGTATAAAACTGTTCTTTTGTTTGGGGAATCAATTTTACCCATTCTGGGATGGGTATTCTTCTGGTATATATATATATATATATATATATATATATATATATATATATATATATATATGCGTGTGTGTATGTGTGTTCTTCTTCATCAGTCTTTTGAGTATCGTTCAGGATTTGGGCAATGTCTATACCAGTTGACCCCTCTCCAGACGACTGGCTTGCTGCACGCATGGCAGTCCTCACCGCAGATCTCCACTTTTGTCAATCCTGAGAGTCAGCATTTAAGAGCCTCCAGTCTCTGCGGTCTCTCTCTCTCTCTGTCAGCTCTCTCCGAAACAACTTTGGAAAAGTCCGCACCTACCAGAAACTTGTAGGTATATATATATATATATATATATATATATATATATATATATGTTTGTATGAACCTACAAGTTTCTAGTAGATGCGAAGTTGGCCAAACCATATATATAAAATCTGCGTCTAATATGTTCCAGAGATGTATTATGTGAGAATATAATTGTTTAAAGTATTTAACTATGTGCGTGATTGGACGGTGGGTATAAATATCTGGTCATATGATGAATTGTGACAAAATGGGAAAAAATAACAGCCGAAATTGGCGAAAACAATTTATTTAGATAAGATGATTTATCTGTTGACTTCTTCTGAAATAGAAACACCAAACATTAGCTGAATAAATCGTTTACACCAGTTTAAGCTCTTTTACATATTACACACATACACACACACACACACACACACACATATATATATATATATATATATATATATATATATATATATATCAGAAAGTGAGAGAAACACACAAACACTATAAGGATAAGAATTCAGCAGAATAAATATGTAGATAAAATACCCCTTTCTTCCTTTTTATTTTACACACACACATATATAAATAGTAATATAAATAGTAATATATATATATATATATATATATATATATATATATACACGTGTGTGTGTGTGTGTGTACATGCTCAGGGTTACTTGTTTTTCTGAAGTTGGAGAGATAACATAAAATAAGACTTCCAAACATTATGTACAATTTGTTAAATTAAAAATGTAAGACATGAAAAAAGTTTACTAACAAAGAACATGCATCATCAACAACGAAGGTGATGTGTACTTGTTAATTTCTTTATTATTTTACTTGGATATTTTTATCACTGTCAAATTGAGCCATAAATTAAATCTACACATTCTAATCTAAAACATCAAGTATGTATTACATAAATATAATGAAATTTTTTCAAAGGTTTGTGTGTATAGTTTAAAAAGTAGAGAATTTTCTCTCGTTCTTCATCGGTTATAAAGTAAGAGACCAGCGTTTAAATAGAAAATCGATAAATATCATGATGGGAAAACGTTTACCCTAATTGTTGTTGTTGTTGATGTAAACAATTTTTAGGGTACAATGATTTATAATTGGTATATATGATATTTAATATATAAAGTAAAGTCAGCCAAAGTTGTCATATGTAAATGCTCAATTCTTGTGGCTTGTTTCTGTGGGTTTCTTGTGGACGGCCTATATAAATTAGGTTTTTGCTTGCATTATATTATTAATGTTTAATACATATATATTGTCTTTTGGGGTTTTTTTTTCTCCATGTATAAATGACTAAAAGCTTATATACATACACACACATATAAATATATATATATATACATATATATATATGTATATATATATATATATATATATATATATATACATATATATATAGAAGCTCTAATGCAAAGTTCTGAATACGTTCGTCGAACACTCTCGACTAGTCTTCTATATATCCCCGCTTCTAGGTACATATAGATCTTAATTTCCCTTAATTACGTGATAGTTTCCGTTGGCCGAGTGGATATGGTGACTACTTGCAGATTCTAGGCTGACTCTGTGAACCGGGTTCGCATCTCCCGACCGTTAGAAATTGTTACTTTTCTGCACTGATGAGAGCAATAAGCTTGAAAAGCTAGCGTCTGTAGGTATTAACAATTTAATATTTATATATATATATATATACAGGGATTGGACAAAATGATGGAAACATCTCCAAACGCTCCCATGAAATCCAGCCTTGTGAAGCACTTGAAATGGAATTATCCAGATAATTGTTAAACTATGCTGTAATTTGTTGTTTTGTGCTCTTTCTTCACAATCCCTACGATCTCTTTCAGACATCTTTGGCTTTCTTCCAGAATATTTTTTAGAGTAGAATGTTTTCCCTTCTTTTTCATAGGCTGTCATCACATTCGGGACAGTTCCTCTCGAGACGGCCACCATCTCGGCCACTTCCGTTACAATAGCACCTGCCATACGGGCACCACCAATCTGTCCTCTTTGGAAATCTGATAGATCTGTCATTTAAATTTTACTTACTGAAATAAAAATAAATTTAACCAATTAATTCAGGACAACAATAACCATAAATAAAAAAATGAAACCAACATTTTGGCAATTTTTTTCAATTTTTATCGGTGTTTTCAAATTGCTGCAAAATTAACAAGGTGCTTCCATTATTTTGTCCAACCACTGTATATATTAATAAATATAGTTTTATCAATCGCTATATTTATGAGGTAAAGTTCTTAACATCTGTAATAGAGCCTATGTAGATCTAAATTTGTAAACATGTGCTCAACAGCACATGGTGACTAGTAGATTCTAGCCTTGCATTCTTTCAAACCATGTGATTTTCTCTCAACTATTTCCGTTTTTTTCTGAGAGTTTAGACCCATGTTATTTTTAATTGACAAAGTCAATAATGTAAATACTGACAGGTTAATTTTAAGTAGGTCAAACAAGAATGTTTAAACTAACAAATTACTGTAAGCATTTACTTTATTCTAGCAGTAAAAAAAATCAGTACATGAAAAGCTAATGAAAGAAACACAAACAAAAGATATCTAAAGCATAATCACGTTGACAGACCGGTTCTCATTAGATCACCTAAGTTAAGCCTGGTCAGTACCAGATGGGTGAATATTTGGGAATATGTAGGACGTCGACACTTCCCTGCAAGAACTGCAAAAACTTAATATCATTATCTCCCTTGCTCTAGATATACATGCGACTGGAGACCGCTTGTGAATTTGATGTTCCCTAGAAACTTCCGCTTTCGGAGGAAGCCGGTTCAACTCAACTAGGATGAATGTCACTTCATTTACTCATTACTGTCTAAATGTGATATAAGGCAATATATTAGTGTACAGCCTCTGTCAAAAATGACGGAAAAACATTTATGCTTCGCTAGTGTTTGCACTAATATTCATATAAAATCATAGAATTACATAAGTAATTTTATTTTTCATATAGAGATTAGTATTATTATTTCTTATGACTTAATGAAGGAAAGAACACTTTATCGTTGACTTTATATTTAGAGTGGAAGATTTCTTGCCAAATACATTTCAGACAACAAAGGTGCTCTCATTTACTATTTTCTTCCCCTCATCACTTGAAATGGTTTCGTCGGGGGGGGGGGGGGATATAAAAATGCACGTTCTTGAAAGGTGTTTGTTAAATCTTTTCTAAATCTATCTAGTGTGTTCCCATTGTGGTTGCGTGACAAGCAAAGTCCATCATCTCTGTAAAGACCAAAGAAATGGTCTGGGAATTTATTTTGGAGCGTATCCAATATGAGCAGGCCGACTAAGTCGCAGATGTCTGCACTGTCATAGGGCCCCATTATGACATCAAATGGGTCCTCTGGGTTTGTTTTTTTAAAGCTACTCCACTACCCCATCCATAAGAAAAATCATCTCTGTGGAGCCTAAAGCAATAGTAAATGCAGGCTGCTCATGCCAGGACAAAAACAATTGCCCCCTAGAGAGGAATTGCAAAATTGATTCCCTCGTATATGAAGCCCCCATCACAAACCAGACAAGCAGCAGAGCAGAAAAATATATAGGCATAACGCAGGGAAGCTTCAAGAAAAGATTGTATGCACACAGAAACACCTTCAGATACAAAAACAAAGCAAATACGGCACTTGCGACCCAGATATGGCGACCTCAAGATGAAAAGACACCCATCATCATCAAATGGAAAGTAATAGAGAGAAGACCATCCTTCTCTCCAGCCATAAATAGATGTCCTCTGTGTGATGCAGAAAAATACCATATATTAAGGGCCATAAATGACCCAAATACAGTCTATTTGAATATCAGAGATGAAATCTTTAAAGGATGTATCCACAGGAGACAAGCACTACTTATAAATTGGACTTACCGATACACATAAAGGCCTAGCACCCCCCCCCCCCCCCTCTGCCTAATACATAACCCTGATAATTGCCTCACTAAATACCGACTTCCACTCCGGAAAATCCTCCCAACTATCATCCCTGATAAATATAAATAAAAAATAGGAATGAATACCTTAATCGGCCCATATCCACACCATCTACTAAAGACCAATAATTTACACAACGTAAGTATGAAATAATAACTTTTCCAATAATAATTTGTCCAGTCATTAAGAGGGTAACACCTCCATTTCACATTATTATTACTTCCATAAGTCCCCACTATATCTTAGTTAAAATGCTAACCTCCCATATCTCCCAAACAGATTCAATATTGCCGACCCAATCCTTATTCTTATCTCTAAACCGTTTTAATCAGTATACCAATATTATTACTCCCATAAGCCTTCACTATACATTAGTTAATAATGTTAAATCCTGAATGCAAATCATTCAAATACCCTGCAGAGGTACTAATCTTAGACCGATTGACAAGCTGCCAGGACCGGGCCCGGGTTAAATCTTCATTCAAATTCTTTTTGGATTGATTTAAAGTTCTTTAATCCGGGCCTTAAACCTGAATGTAATGTGTGTTTTTAACCTTTTGATCTTTTCATAAGTATAATCCTTAAACCCATTTTCTTTCCTTATTTCTCTAGAAGACACATTATTAACCCTCAAAACAGTAACGGCCAAATATACACTACTTATAAACATCGACTCACGGGATTTATATAGAAATATTTTTTATTTTTTTATTTTTTTATATTTTTAAATCTTTTCCATTTTGAAATCTCAACTGTTACTTTTCAACCCCCCCCCATTTTTTACAACCTTCTTAAACCTCCCTTACACTAAATTTAAACAAATATACATAACACTCTAAGCAAATAACGCGTCCAAACGAGAGTGACACGGGACTTCACATTTCCAAAACAGATGACAACATAAGCTGAAGAGAGCCGGATGGGTAAGTCCTTCTGAGCTTAAAACCGACGGTACTAATGTTGTGCTAATTTTTCTGTACCAAAACATAAATAAATATTACGCTCTTAATTTTAATTTTAATTCTCGATTAATCGAGCACTCTGCTGGAATTTTCCTACTATATTACAAAAGAAGTTATATATATATATATATATATATATATATATATATATAGGTGCAGCCAGTCAACAGAAAATTATAAGCACACAAGTTGAACAAGAAGTATAATAATAGTGAATAAAAACTGAGAATGAAGAAAAAATAAATAAACGTGCAATTTACAAGTTCATGCCGAATTTATGGACGATTTTAGAAGCAAAGTAAAGTAAATCCCAATTTCAGTTGTTGTCTTTGTTTTTTTGGTTATAATCTGTAGAAAAATTTCGGGAACCATTCTCTTCTTCAAGCCTTCTATATATCACATATATATATATATATATATATATATATATATATATATATATATATATGTGTGATAAAAACCGTACATATTTCTAGTCATAGTCCGGAGGTAAGACGCCAGACTATAGACATCAATACCGAAGGTTCGATCCTTGTCTAAGTTAGCCATACTGATGACGGATGTGAGTCAGAAACGCGTGTACATACTTTGATGTACGTATAAAATTTATTTATATATATATATATATATATATATATAATATTTAAGTATACGTTTATGTAATGTATATGTAAGTATACGTTTCGTCCTTTTTCAATCGGGACTCATCAGCATAGAGATATGACTATTCACTACCGGTCATGCGATTCGAAACCCCGGACTACAAGTATTTTTCAACTCCAATCCGACGTCGCTAACTAGGCCAATTGTAAACAGCGAATAAACTATGATAATTTTGACATTTTAACGGCGGCTTGATGTCGAGGCATTCTACTTCTATTAAGGGAAGGAACGATGCATAAAGCAAGTGACGTATATATATATATCAACGAAAAATATGTTATCGGCGACTAATAATGCAATATTCTGCATTAATCTGTATCACTTAGGAAGTGAACAATCGAAATAGTAGTAAGCAAAGTAACAAACACAAACATCACCAATTAAAACAATATATAAAAAAAATACATTATATATATATATATATATATATATATATATATATATATATATTATATATTAAAAAAAAACATTATATATATATATAATGGTTTTTATATATATATATATATATATATATATATATATATATATATCATTGTAACAATAGTTTATTGGGAAAGTTTAAATTCAATAAATTACCTGTCTTTATGTATTCTCAATTCCCACTGATAAAATATCAGAAGGGAATGAACCCTAACCCTAACCTGCAAGGAGTGTCTTTATCTGCCAGCTTTCACTTTTATGGCCATCAATCACGTTCAAGTCTTTAACGGAATAATTGATCAGCACTCACACAGTTTATAGATATTTACACTGCATTGATTTCATATGGACTTCCAGTGGGAATAGTAGCAGAAATTGCCTGGTTAGAAAAGTCAGCTTCTGTGTCATGGCTGTGTTGTCCATCTATTTATAGCTTTTGGGCTTTTTTGTTTATTACTCTACACTAAGATGGGGGACATGTGACTTATTGACAATCTCTATTTTAACTACTTGTAAACTATCAGATCTAGGAATGTGAAATTTTGTATGAATGATCCCCATACCTCTGCAAATTGTCTTAAGTGGGTCCATAAACCAAGTGTTCACCTCTCCTAGGTTTACTTCATGATCTTGGTTTGCTGAAGCCTGAGTCGTAAAATTCTACTTATTTATTTGAATTTATATATTGAACATGTTTTGATAGCTGCCTTTCGTGAGACTAATTTGTGTTAATCTTTCCATTTATTTGGATTGGGTTCAACGAATTGGTCGTGTATTCCCCTTTTTATATATGCCTTTTTATATATGCCTTTTTATATATACTAGCAAAAAAATACCCACATTCCCGGCAGCAATTAATCTAACTGTAGCCGTCTTTACAGAAAAACAAAGAAACAATTTTAATGTCACATTTTAGTAATTTCGAGAAAAACAACAAAAAGATGATTGTCATGGTGTTATTTGATATATGTTAATGTTGAGGAAATATACTGTGTATGAACATAGTCACATTTTATTAATTAGGAAAAACAACAGAAGGGTTATTTTATATGGTCTTATCGATTTTCAAAGTCGAAGGATTTAATTTTGTATAAAAATGTAAATGAATTCCCAATTACAAACTGGTTAAATAATGAAATGAATAAGCGAAAAATTAGAACGTTGATTTGTCAAATAAAATAATTATGTATTACTGAGTAATTTTAAATGGTTACTTTGTGTTTTTTGCTTTTATTATTATAGACAGTAAAAAAAACTTAATGAACATTTTTTTTAAATATGCATCTATTTTGTTGTAATGTTGGATAAAAGCCCTGTGAAGCAGGACGCATGTTGAGTGGACGTATATGTGAGGGATCGTTTGGTTTGGCTTGCGCATTTAGTGCGGGTGGACCCATACAGTCGAGTGCAAAATAGAACTGGTTCTCACAGTTGGAGCTCACAAACGTTGACACGCCACTATTTTGATGAGACCTTTTAGGTCGGGAGTTCAAGGGAGTCAGGCTGTGACGAATGCCCATGTGCATAGGGGTTCTGTGATGTCACCGGCTCTTGTGTGGGAAACTGAGTTTTGGAGTTTGATTTTTGGAAGCAAGCTGAACAGACGTATTTCCCATGTAGTCCGCAAATGAAAAAGTGGAATTTATTTCCCTAAAAGAATACAGGTGTGATGAAATTCCTTCTCCCCCCCTCCTCGAATAGCTAAGGACTTAATGGATCATAAATACTTAGGAATTAACTACGATAAAAGTAGTGAATTGATCTCTCTCTTCGTTAGTAAAACATCTCTAAGAACGACAGAAACTTGATGCCTAAATAAAAGTAATCACATTTAGAAGAGAGAGTATGCCTTGTTTTTCGCTGAGTATGAGAATTTTTGTTACAGCCCAATACAACGATGATGATACTGGACGCACGTCGTGTGGCGATGATGGCAGCGATGTTCCACAGCAGTCCTGAAACATGGAGAGAACTCAACCGCTGGACGACATCGAGACGACACCCCTCCACGGCGAAGAAGAAAAAGTACGAATAATTAGAGGACTATGTAACAGTAATTGAGACAGATGAGAGGCTTTGTTAGATTAATTCGTTTACAAAAATACATTAAATATGTAAAATTTTGTTAAACTTTGAAAAACAGTTAACATGTAAATTTTGTTGGAGACAGTTTCACTTGTTGTAATCCTGTCCAAACAAATACGATGACATTAACATGATGACGACGACGTCTGTTTTACTGTGATCTTTCTCTCCATGAACTCTGTTAACTCTCCATTGAACTGTGAAGAACTCTACAAATCTCTACAAAGATTGTAAAGAAATCTCACACCAACATTCATCAGTGGTCATCTGTCTAATATAGAGATCTGGGGACTCAGTACCTATCGAACTATCCCTTAAGAATGAATACAGGACTGACCTGACGGACAAGAGGAGAGGAAGGAAGAATCAATTCCCAATCCGGAACTAGATCTTCCTTGAAACCAGATCTGCTTATCGAGCAATAAAAACGACTATAAACTTCAAGTTGTAAGGTTATACACTTGCACACGTGTGGATTAATTCATTAATAAAACAGAATATTAATATAAATAAAAGATCGACAGCAGAAAGATAGCTGTGCACCCTAGGAAGACATGGAAAAAAAACATCAGGCAAGACTGTAAACATATGCAAATGGACACAGTCAATCCCCATAATCGTGATCACTGGAGACTTAGCATAAGGACAGCTAGACAATGTCGAACCACTTGTCAAAGGGAACATAGACGATAAACTTGGATAGTGAGTGAGTGAGTGTGAAAAGGACTTTCTATTTCTGTAGCTGCTGTGAGACAGTACACTCTTGCTGATTTGACATCGACTCTATATCAATAATATATATTACAGGTATGCAATTTGGGTATGCAAATAGACAATACAATAATTTGCAATGATTGGGGAGTGGATTTCTATATGCAGTCAGCTTGTGCACACTTCGACCACTCTTTTGGCTTCATGTCTTTCTTCAGTGGCTTAGCAGACTAAGATAACCCAGGAAACTGCCAAGCTGGAAGTGCTCTACAAGCCTGACAAATTGGTGTTAGAAAGAGTCGCTCTTATTGGCTACATAAGCAAGAATCCAAGCTCAGTCAGAAGTGAGAGACTTAACTTGCCACACGGACCTATGTCAAGCACAACACGGTATTATCAACTGCGACACAGACTGCTTGCAAGCAAACTAAATCTAGCCTTGGCCGCTTGGCTACAGGTATCTCGGTAAACAACATGACACAGCCATGGACTACTAAATATAGCGACAGCCTATACACACAGTCTCATAATATCACTCACATACAAGTCCACACACATATGGACAAGCAACACTTTATTTATCTTTACTTTTGGTTGCTCTATCAAGTCGTAAATAAAATCAATATATTTGTGTATAGATAGATATTGTCAATTTGATAATGCCTTATCAACTACAAAGGAAACCATTTATTACAGTCCCTGGAATTACATAAGAGTACTCCATCTAAGTACTGATCAGGCTTAATATTGTCTAACTAATAACGTTGGTGATCTGACAGAATCGTTGGTGTAAAAACAGAACAATGCTAAAATGGTACAAAAAGATTTTCCACAAACTCAGACATTTCTAACGAGACAGGCTATAATATTGATTTAAGTGAAAAAAGAAAAGAAAGAAAATTTGGCATTGCTGTTGGCTTCTGAAGAAAATAATAAATGTCCAAAATCGCTATTTTAACCACATTTGGATGGAGGATAAAAATAAATAAAATTGAAATAAACATAAAAATTGAATGTAAAAAATGTAAGGTTTTCATTGATACACAGAATGTACAACAGTTTCTTCAGAATATGAAGTAGTCGGTAATTTGTCTTGGTCTGTCTCTTAAATATATGCTAGCAATATTCACCCAGCATTGCCCGTGTGGAGATATATTGCTGAGCGGAAATAATTTCAATAATAGTCATGGTTATAATTTTTGCCTTAAGAGAAAATTTTGAAATAGCATTTGTTAGTGCTGTGCTGTTTTCTTAAAAAACGTACTTGTTGACGTTGCGTTTCTTTGAAATGGCAAGTGGCTTCAACGGATCGAAACAAATCCCTGTTTTTTGTAATTATTTTAATTCTTTAAAAAAATACCAATCAAATAATTATTTGAATATTTAAACCTTTTATAAATAAATCCTTCACTGAGATATTCTTTGTTTAATTTAAGTTTATTGTTTGTTTTATGATGCAAAGAAAATCTATATGAGAAAAAATTAATTTCGTTTCTAATATATCTCAGTTATTTTATGAACTTAAACAATAATTACTCGCACTGACCCCAGATCGAATCAAAGGAAAATTTCAAATGTGTCTTTAGATTCCTGAAAAATTTAACACTTATTGAAACTTATTTGAATGTTCTAAGTTAACATAGCGATTTCTATAACACAAAAAAAAATTGACTATATATATATATATATATATATATATATATATATATATATATATTGAGCTTTCCTTATTTCACAATAGGTCCAACTCTCTAAAGGTTTACCTTTAGTTATAATTTACATATATATATATATATATATATATATATATATATATATATATATATATATATATATGCTCCTGCCGGTCGATCAACGAACTACATACATTGACCCCCCTCAACAGGAAGAGGTAATAACTGAGAGGATTATATGACGAACAAACACCCCCCCCCCTAAAAAAATAAATAAAGAGGAGTTAATGCCTGGGAGGAGGATATCATGACAACAGAATTGATAGTACACTACCCCAATTCCCTAAAAAAAGTAGAAAGTAATCCTGGGATGATAATATCGTGAGGAACGAACATATACTGTACAGCCCCTTCCTAAAGAGGGGGTAATGCCTAGGAGGAATGTATCATGAGGAATAAAAATACACTGCACTAACACCTTTCAAAGGAGAAGGTAAAGCCTTGGAGGATCCCCCCCCCCCGCAAAAATATTGTTATGCCTGGTCGGATGGTATCATGACTACAGAACAGATACTATAATAGCCCCTTCAAAATAGAGGAGGTAATACCTGTGAGCATCATCCCATAAAAGGCGAAAGTAATGTCTGCGAGTATGGTTTGGCAAGTTTTATTGTACACGTAAAATGCCGAAATGAAAAATGGGCTGAAAAATATAGTCGACATCTTTATGAACAAAGAGAAGTATGCTAGCTAATGAAGAACGTTAACTTCCTTTCATATTTTTTCATATTAAAAGAACATGTTTATAACCTAAGTTGTCCTTCTTCCTTAGCTATCTTTCTAACTGACTTGTTTAGATAGCGACTATATTTTTCCAACCTAATTTTTATTTTGATGTTTAACGTGTACGATGAAACTTGACATAACTTCGGGTTTTTAATGTTGTTTTGTATTGTTTTTTATTAAAACATGGTTTAAGTATTAAAAATATAAATTCATTATGAGTAATGTCGAAACTTATTTCACTCTAAATAATTTATCTGACTTAAAGAAAAATTAATGCGAAATGAAAGGAAAATGCCCTTTTTTCTAAAGAGTAGGGGTTAATTAAAAAAGCCAGCATGCCTGCTTTTTTAATTTAATACAGGGAGGGGGGATCTTGATAAAAAAAATTATTAAGAATTGAAAGAAAACCTTAAATTTAAAAAAACACCTTACAATTTAAACAGAAAATCCAATTTTATTGGTTTGTATTTTAAGTAAAATACGTTTTTATTTCAGACTGTATTTATATATTTTTTCTCTTTTATTTTGTAATTTCGTCGGAGAGCCTTCTACTCAAATAGCTTCTTTCCTCGTACTGCTGGCCTCTGGAACTCCCTCCCTGCCCCCTGTTTCCCCAACAGTACAGACATGCAGAAGTTTAAAACTAATGTGAACAGACACCTCGCTGCGCTGATCCCAATCTAGATTGACCACCCCCTACCTTCTCCCCTTTTCTTTTTCTCAGTAGCCCCTTACGTCTACAGTGGCGGCCTGCCTTGTTTGGGGTGAACTATGTTAAAAAAAAAAAAAAAAAAATTAAACTATGTACTTCAAAAACAATAAAAAAAGAAAATCTATCGTCGCTAGAAAAGGTGAAGGAGATGTAGTGATGACGATGCCAATTTGTTTTAAAGAGTCCAGAGCGGGAGAGCGAGATCAGTCGCCTCCACCCTCTCTGTAAACTCTTATGCCTCATCGGTATATCTTTCTCGCTGGCTAAAACATATTTGTTTCATCTTAATTATCTCCCTTGATATTTTAAGAAAGTTTTTTTTTGTAATTTATTCATTTTGTTATTAAATTACTTGAATTAATTACTGTTTACTAATGATTTAAATAACATTTACCCGTTTTGATGGTAATATATGAGTGATAAATAAAAAAAACTTTCACATTTATTCATTTATATATATATATATATATATATATATATATATATATATATATATATATATATATATATATATATGCACATACACATGAGGGTAGTTACAGTTCTAAGACACATCTAGAAAAAGGCAAAGAAACAAGACAGTTTTCCTATTTCTTAATATAGTCCCACTGGTCCCATCACGTCACATACTGGTTCTACCAAAAACCCTTCCCAAGTACATATTAACATATTATTTCATTATTGTTTCCAAAAATGGTGACATCACCGGTAGCTTTTTTTTTGTATCATCATGAGTCTATCCTGGTCCTTCTGATACAGCATTCACCCTGGGTGGGTTGAGATGGATTTCTTCTCCAGTAGTTAAAATATAGATTGTCAATAAGTTACATGTCCCTCATCTTAGTGTAGAGTAATAAACAAAAACCCCAAAAGCTATAAAGAGATGGACAACATAGCCATGACACAGAAGCTGGCTTTTCTAACCAGGCAATTTCTGCTTCTAATTTCTTAGAATATAAATAAGTAAATATAGTTATTGATTTCTTCCTAAGTATATCTTCCATACATACTTTAAATCAACTAAAATGTTACATGGCATACATAGAACATATGGAAGACTCATACGACAACACTCACAATGATCCTTGTCCATCAATTCATGCCAAAGTCTAAAAAGCAGCGATTGCTGCCCGAATATAACTTAACATATATTATTAATCTGAAGAGAGATGGATGCGGTAAAGTGGAGATGAATGTTGTCTGACGACCTGGGCATGCCAAGTTCGAATCTTGTCAGTTCCAAAGCACCACATTCGCTATGGATGTTGGCAGCCTTCATGTGGTCTCTCATGTTAGTACCTGATTCTACAAAAAACTGTGGAAACTAAAGCTAGCAACAGGATCAAGCCGGTCAAAAGTTGTCTTGTACCATGCCAATTCATACAAATTTATGTTTATTAACCTGAAATCAATATCCAAACATGGACATGAACCATATTTTTTATTGATAGAAATCTTATGATTATTTTGCACTAAGTAGTATGACTTTATGACACACGAAAGGAAGGCATTGGTATGCTCAAACTGACCCATTTAAGTACTGACTACGATGAACATTGATTGACTTGATTAAAAAAACAACCAGTGTTTCAATATAGTGTGGGCATGACTATATATGTGTCTGCTGTTTAGATTATTTGGCTTTCATTAAATGAAAATGATTATATGTTTTGAGTTCCGTCAAATAAGTTCGCTATGATAAAGGTGTAATGCTTGCAACCTGGCTTAGGGAATTGGCAAACCGAGTTCAAATCCAGTTGGATCTATTTCACTAATTCACTATAAACTGTAATTGTAACATTGCAGCAGCATCTCTACAGTTCTCTTCATCACAGAAACATGTCAGTCTCACATTTCTGATGCATTTGTTTTTGATTCCATTAGACTCAAGCTCTTTCAGACTTGGAGATGATGGTTCTCCAGCCAGATCTGTAAAAACTAGTTCCCTCTGATTGGTTGGATTCTCTATAAAGCTTTAGATCCAGCTCCTCAACCGCAACTTGGGCTTGTATAGATGATGTCTACCAATACGTGAGGCTGGTAGTGGTGACGTGTATAACGATGTGGACTGACAACTTGAGTTCGAATCCAGTCGGTTCCATAGAACCACTTTCACTTATGGATGTTGACAACCTTCACGTGGTCCCTCCTGTAGGCACTTGGTTCTAAAAAGAATCAAGGAAACTAATACCAACACCAAAATCAAGCTGGTCAAAAAAAGTCTTACTATGCTGATTCCTATTAATTTACCTTTTTTTACCAATATTTGAGGTTTAAGGACTATATCTTAAGTTCTTTGGGAAATACTTTGTGGCAAAGGCCTATGGTATAATAGTAAGAAATCCCGACGACTGACGAAATGGTCGGGTTTTGCATCTCATGTTTGGTCTCATTGATCCTATTTCAGACTATGAAATTGGCTATGCAAATCCCATCAGATCTAATAGTGTTAGGAAAAATATTTACTATTTTCATCCGAGCTTTGGGTAAAATAGCAACTTGTGATCAATTAATTGCATACAATGAAATGTTTATAATAAGTATTGTGATTCATCAGTAAAACTCCAAAAAGGTTTGTTATTGAAACGTACACCTCAGTAGTTCTTATGCAAAGTTGCTAAATGTTGTGGGGTACAAATCACCCCTATTCGAGAACTGATGGTATCAACCAGGTATAATAAATACCACTGGTTGCAGAGACTCGGGGAGACTTTCATACCATGTTTTACCGCATGTTATGAACCCATTCATCTCCTACCACATTAGTGGCGTTCTGTATTGCTTTATGATAAATACATTGTTATATTTTAACCCTGTCTCTATTTGTGGTTGGAGATGAACGGGTTCATAACATGTGGTAAAACATGGTATGAAGGTCTCTCTGAGTCTCTGCAACCAGTGGTATTTATTATACCTGGTTGATACCATCAGTTCTCCAATAGGGGTGATTTGTACCCCACAACACTAAATCACAGACGAACAAACATACAGACAAACCAAACAAACTAAACTATTTGAAGGGAAAAGGCTATTGATAGCAAGACTGCATACCTCTGCCTGACAATGTAAGAATGGGCCAAAGTCTTATCTTGGCGATACTTCTCCATATTGTATGAATTTATTCCCAAAGTTATGCCATGGAAACTTTGATAACACAAAAACTATTTCTCTAATCAGGCTGAAATTTTGCATGGTGGTTACTGCTATGAAAAAGCATCAGATTCATACATCAAATTTGAAAAAATCGGAAATTTAAATTCCGTCAAAATTTCGACATTGACCGAACTTTTAACGGCCACGGTTTTATAAGATGCAGGACTTCATTGGCTACAATATGGGCCAAGTAGCAAGTCTCTATGACGAACAGAACCAAAGTTATTGCCAAAAGTGTGACTTTCACGTATTCCATAACCTTGACCTAGATATCCCCAAATTAAATCAGTTTGAAGTTAGACCATGACCGAGATTTTTACCAAGTTTGATAATGATTGGTCAAGCTAAGCTGTACACAAACAAACATAGTTACAAACTTGCTCCCAAACATAACCTCCTTGGCGAAAGTAACTAAGCCCATAATGTAACAGTTCCCTATGAGTAAAATAACAGTTTGTCTTTAATGAGTCGTTTAGAATACGGTATTATATTTCATATAAACCCCAAAAAGTGTTAATATGCCAGAGAATCACCAAGCCAAACCAAACCAAACATCTTCAGAACTGCTCAAATTTCTGACTCTTTCAAATTGAGTCTCAAGAAACTGTTTTTCATTCTTTGTCAGTAAAACTCTTACACATTTATTTTTTTAGTTTTTATGTCTATTTCTTATTTTTTATTTTATCTCCATCTAAATGCAGTTAAAATAGCGACTTTGGACATTTATTGTTTTCTTTAGAAGCCAACAGCAATTCCAATTTTTCCTTACTCTTTTATTTTTTCACTTAAATCAATATTATAGCCTGTCTAGTTAGAAATGTCTGAGTTTGTGGCAATATTTTGGTATTATTTTAGTATTGTTCGGTTTTTACTCCAGCTTCTCCAAAGACTTTGCATTCTTTGATTAAATAACATTTCTTCATGTGCTTAACTTATAATTAATCTTTGAAATTTCAGACATTTTTTTGCATGAAGCAATTTAAATATATTTTCACTCAATACTCAAATATATTCACAACTTTTTTCTTATAATTTTTCTATTTTCAGCTCTACCAAGGAAGTTATGTTTTACCTTATAGCTCTCTTTATGTCTGTCTGTTATCAACTTCTCAAAAGAACTATGTATATGCAAAAATGGTTGGATCATTCTACTGCTCCAGAAAATACAAGACTCCTGATGCAATCCTCTATCAATATAAGAGTCAGATATGTCCTAAAATGGGGTACTGTTGACTTTACCAAAACCTTCGACTTTTGCTCTACAAGCTCCAGGCCTATGGCTTTCAACCACACATGGTGAGATGGATCGGAGCCTTCCTATCTGACCATACCTTTCAGGTGCACAGCAATTGCTCTCTGTCTGGAATTTCTAATGCGGTTAGTGTCTCGGTATTGGGTCCCTTGCTCTTTCTGGGGTTCGTCAATGATCTACCAGAGGATATCTCTCAGAAGGTTCTTCTTTTTGCCGATGAGGTCATTGCTTCCAGAAGTGACTGCAAAGATATTTGAAGATGCCTCCATCAAGTCTGGAAATGGTAAAACCTATGGGATTCATCTCTCAGTGTCATTCTTTATGCAATTCTTTATGCAACACATCATTTGATTTCCAACCTGGCCGAGTGATTCTGGACGGGATGATTCAGTTCAGGAACTTGGGTGTTATGGTCGATTCCTTCTTTACTTCCACTGGCCAATGTATTTCTTATCTACTTCTCCTTTGTAACAGTGACAGCCAACTATTTCCTACCAGTGTATATATCTCTGATGCGACCTATTCTGGAATATGGCATCCAAGCTTAATCCCTCTATTTCATTCAGGATATCCAGCACCTGGAGCAAGTTCAGAGGCTTGCAGTGCAGATGGTCCATGGGCTCCACACAAAACCCTACGAACAATGATCAGATCTGTACTCGCTGGAACATAGGCAGATTCGTTGCAATCTCAACCTTGCCTTTAACATCATGCGCGGCGACTACAATGTGCCTTGTGACCTTTTCTTCACACCAGCTCCGAAGAGATGGCTTCGTGGAAACTCAGAGAAGCAGTACCTGAGACGATTTCAGCTTAGTCAGTGGAAGGTTTCTGTTTCGATTTGGGCTGCTTCACCATAGAACAAGCTGACAGAAGCCGTGGTTACTCTGCAGACATCCAAGCAGTTCACGGCAACTCTGGATGCATCATGGGCTGCTGATCTTTGGATAATTACCCCTCACTTGAGCAGCGGAGGATGCGAGCGGATACATTTCTGGCGTAAAACATCATCAACGCGAATAAAAATATATATTTCAAGGAGTTGTTAACCCTAGCGCCAAGTCGTGGAGACCCAACAAAAGATGTACCATAGGCGCTTTCATCTCATTAGAAGAAACGCAGTATTCTCTGTCCATATTTCTACTCCGTGGAACAGCCGACCAGAGGACATAATGACAATGTCTATCATATTCAGGTTAAAAGTCACCTTGGACTAACATTCAGACGGTATGTAGACGTACACATCTTCTAACTGTCCTTTTACATGGCTTGTTGCACATTGCTATTCTAGGGCCAATAAATTTGATTTGATTTGGGATCTGGATCAACACTGAGGAAATTAGTTGAAAGATACTTTGGAAGAACCAAACTTGCTCACACAATAATTTTAAAATCAAATTAACGCAAAAGATTTGAAAGTCTTATCATCAATTCACCTCATCATATGGAGTATCGTTAGGTGATGGTTGAGGATTGCACTCTACAAGTGCTCTATTATTATCAGTTATTAGTGATAAAGCTGCCCAAAGCATGGAGGGCATCTTAATTTTATTACATCCGGCATCCCAAGAGCTGCTTTATGCAAACTTTGGTGGAATTCTAACCAATAATTTTAGAGCTTATAAGTGTTTATAATTATTACTATTTATAGTGGTAGTTGTAATATAAATTTGACCCCTTCAATGCAATATCTAGCATTTCAAGGGCTCTTTGTACTAAATTTAGTGAAATTCTGCCGAATACATTTGGAAGTTCTAAGTTTATTATTAAGCATAGTATTTTAATGTAAGTAGTTCGACTGTAGTTGAGGGCGACCCAAAAGTTCTCTTTTCATAGGCTACTGCATCGAGATGTAAGGGAGGGTGCCACTTGTTCTTCACTTTATAATGTTGCATGTTTAGCAAGGAGGCATAAAATACAATTTTTGAGTCTTAAGTATGAAAACTGAAGATTGAACCCTGGTCTCCCGCCCGATTAGCGAGCACACTTATGCCAAATGGGTAGT
The DNA here is from genome assembly GCA_963556195.1 of Sepiola atlantica. NCBI lineage: Eukaryota > Metazoa > Mollusca > Cephalopoda > Sepiida > Sepiolidae > Sepiola > Sepiola atlantica. The sequence goes on along the minus strand of OY744521.1, from coordinate 200,970,328 downwards.
AGTAGTAGTATTAGTAGCATAATAGCAGTTGTAGTACTAGCAGTATTGTTGCGTTCTCAACCTCATGTCATACATGCAGCAACCAAGTTGATGTAATCATTATAAAACACTAAAGTTCACAATGGTCATTCATACCTTGGTTGCTGGTCATTCTTTCTGTACAGGCCTCATATGTTATCCTCCCAGACTAAGGAAATGCCATTCTGTAATTAAAGCTTCTTATTCATACCTTCAAAAAGACTAACTCAACACAAAATTGATGGAAGACAGCGGTCATTTATTCAACATGATCTTCGTTCCAAATCACTGACCAGTGGGGAGAGAGAGGAAGACAAAGAGAGGGAGATCGAAATCTTTAATTAATTATATCTTGTTAGCCCATATCATTGTACATCCGAACACGTTGCATACTTTCAAACTGACTCTCCTTTCTATCATCCTCTTTGATCCGTGTGATCTCATATCCGTTTTTAGTACATTCCCACTGCCTTAACAATTTTCAACTCGGGATAATCAAGTTAACCTCTGCTAACCTCTCAGCAGTTCTATTTTCTGTTATTTTCAACTAGCTAAATTATATACTAAGAGATTTACCCGCTCAATATCTACAACTAGTTAAAATCTAGCAGTATGATATTGACCCCTCTATGATATATTCAGCATACTAAGTGTGCTTCATGCCACATTTTGTGTAATAGTTGTTTTTTATATACTAACGAATCATCATTTACCAAGGCTAAAAGCCACTCAAGAATAAGGGTTAGTGAGATTTTTAATCGGATGATGGAACAGTACTATGAAAGGATGGATAACTATGATTAATTCACAGGACGATATGGCAGATATTTGTTTACATTAGACTTGACAACGACCATGTTGTAGTTTGTATGGAAACATTCCCATGGTAACGTGTTCAAAAAGTGGGAAGTTTTTGGAAAGAAACTCTGTTCATGGAAGTTCTGTTTGATTTTAGGTACACAGAAGAAGAAAGGAGAGTTTTTAAAGTTTTCATAGGTTCTAGTATTAGCAGTAGTGGTATTAACATTTGTACACCCCAATAACATAGTTGGCATCTGAAGGTTGCTTCCAGCCAAATTTGGTGCAGATCTGCCACAGAGTTTTAAGCCTATGAATTACCAATAGACAGACAACAAATATTAAATTAGGTTGCTGTTAATATCTTGTTATTCCTAATCCATAAATTAAAGCTTACAATAGAACCGAATGTCTTCCACATGCAACATAATCTTATTACCTGTCACCTTCATAACTCTCACAATTCTTGTCTGGTTAGCAATTTGAATGAGTTCAAGTTATCAAAAGATTTCATGAAATCAAAACCAGAATCAGTGTCTTATAATCTAATACCCAATTTAGCCAAAGTTCAGAGTATGGTTGCTTCAAGTGATTCAGAGAAGTTAACGAGATTGGTAACAAATCTTTAAATAATTGGATATGCCGTATGGCTGAAAAATTATCATAGCTTTTGAAAAACAGGTAAAATATTTTCATAACTGTGGATTTAAATAAAACGTTTGATTCAGTGCTTTTAATGAGACGATTATTTTTTTTTAATGAGGCGTTCCAATCAAGGCTGGAAGCTATTTGATGTAAACAGCTAAAAAGAATAAAAGACGATTAACACAAAGACATGGGATGCCAAGGAGGTAGCGGTGGCTAAATGGTTAACAACACGAACTGACAACCTGGGTGTGACAAGTTCGAATCCAGTTCGTTCCACAGAAACACTTTCACGTAGGACGTTGGCAACCTTCACGTGGTCCCTCCTGTAAGTACTTGATGTCTTTCTAGAATGGATTCTACCTAGAAATATACCGGAGAAACCAATGCCAACAACAGAATCATCTGATTCATAAGAAATAAATAAATGAATGAATGAGATGCCTATTGATCTTAGTCTTGAGTAGGAGGAAAACAGTCAGCAGGAAGAGAGTTCCATAAGTCTTCAGTTCTTGGAAAGAAGCTACTGGAATAGGAAGATGATGACAACTAGACCAACAAGTCAAACGAGCTGTATTTATCTTGAAGCATCTGTATTGCTCAAATAAAAACGTGTCCTGTCGCAACAGATTAAACTTGTATTCACTTCTAGCAGGGCTACCCGGCGTTGCTCATGTATTATATAAAAACTAAAACCAATAATTAATATTAAAAAAATAACATAACATAAAAAATATAAACAGTAATAAGATAATTCAGGTAATTATTTTGTTTTCTTTTTGTCTAAATATTCCAGTTTTAGAGTTTTATTTAGACACACATACAGACAAATGTCCTTTATTAATATATAGATTATGAAGATCTTTTAATAGATAAGTAATGATAAGTGACGTTGCTAGCCTCTATCTACTTTACCATAATTCCCATGGAATATGCTCGACTGAGCTTCAGTCTTTGGTTCCTATTTGTAAAACATTCACAGTAAGAACTTGTCTTTTCTCCCCCCACCATATGCCTAGAGTCAGGCAGAATTTCCATGGTCAGAGCTTCTTTGCAAGGACTTCCCACCCGTGTAACACATTATCGTGAGACTACTTCCCTGTTGACTACAAGTAGTCTTCAAATCCAATGTCAACAAATTCTTGTCCTAAACTGCCCCATAAGTAATCAAACGCTGTTCATACCTTTGATCGATGTTAGTACTCCCATAGTGTTCTCCATTTCTCGGCTGATAATCATTCTGTCTCATTAGTCGATATCCTCAAGTGGTTCTTGGCCTTGATAAATGGTGAAACAAAATTAGAGACAAACACATGCAATGCTTTTTAAATCTGATTGTTACTTATCTCAAGTGCCAGAAATGAAGATGACCTTTTCATCCTTTTTTTTAGAAGAATAGTAATTTCTGTTGAAGAAAGGAAATACAACGATTTTAAGGTTAACTATATTTTATTTATTAAATTAAATGGATCTCCAATTCCTTAACTAGTAGTTGTTTCTTCATAGAGGGAACGAAAAGTGTTAGTATATCTTTTATTTCTCATATTAATGATTCAGATTTGCTTGTTTTTGATTCATACACGCCACAAATGGTTTAACACGTTTCCGTAATGTTTTTAAAGATGTAACCTTCGACTTACCTCACATTCGTCTCATCAAACTCAGGAATCTGTGTGTCGAACTCGAGAATCTGTGTGGAATTTCGACCGGAACCCTTTAATTAATCCATGGGGATAGCACAACAGATATAAGTGCTAAGTAATGATCAGTTCTAATTGACAGTCTTCAAGGGGTTTAAGGTTCAATCCTCAGTGCGGGCAATACTAAGAATACAATTAAGAATTACTTAAGACTTCTACCCGGTCATGGCGGACGAAATGAAAGCAAGCTACCCACATGGATTAAATAAAGGGGTTCGTTCAAAATTCTGTACAGATTTCCGAGTTTAACGAGATGTACCTGAAGAAGGTCAGAGTTTGCATCGGCCGAAACGTTGAGAGTATAACATCCAAGATGGAAACATTAGTTCGAATTATCCAAATTATCCTCATCTAAAAAAGTCTGAAACATAAGATTCTGATTTTTTTAACGGTAAACTGGATGTGATTTGATTTTTTAAAGAGAGTAACTATAACGATTTTAATATTAACTATATTTTATTTATTTAACTAAATGGATCTCCAATTCCTTAACAAGGAGCTGTTTCTTCATAAAAGGAACAAAGTGTTTTAGTATCCATTATTTCTCAGATGAATGATTCCAGCATCCATTTTTCACCTTGATAATGACCAACAAAAACAAATAAAATAGAAGATATATACTAATTTTTGGTGTGTGACGTAACCAATATATTTTCATATTTAAAAAAAATATCAACATATGAGTTTTACACATTTGACTCTACAGAGCGCCCCTACCCCAAAAAATCGGGACCGGCGGAAGGGATTATCTAGGAAGTAAATAATAATATGAAAACAACGGACCCATTGTGCTACACGTACCGGTGACGCCATGACGGATCTTTGTTAATTTTGGTGGTCAGATTGCGATGGAGTAAGTGGGCTGAGGAAGGGATGGATGTGACCAGTTTGTGGTAGTGGGCTGAGAGACAATCAGACATCTAGGATTTTCGGCCAAGATTAGATATATTTGGGGGAGACTGGCAGTTTATGGAGAACGACGAGAGAGGGGCCTTGAGGAGGTCGACGGCAGAGCTTGACTAAGACGGATCGGAAAGCAGGAAGGGATGAACGATGGAGTTAATCTTAGCTAAGACCCCAAACTTGAGAGATGGAAATTTAACTCAGATGTAGTTGCTATCGACGGGGCCTAAACGACACACACACACACACACACACCTGTGTTCAACAAGTTGTGCATACCATATATATATATATATCTGTGTCAGAATTGTTTTTATAATGTATGCAAATTGTAAAGTGTGTTTCTTGCTCCTTCGGCCACCGACTACACTTGAATTCCAACATGGCCAAGAGGATGAAGAAAAAGAAAACAACAGCACATGCGTTTGATGTATGACGATTCAGCGGTGGCGGGAAATAGGATTAGTTATACACCAACTTACACCTGTCAAAATGAAGTGTTTAAAACTACAGGTAAAGCAATCGCTCATAAACTTTCAGACAATCTTATAATTGTGATTAATCATGAAATATATTTTAAACAACTAATTACAATATGAATTTCCATACCACAATACGCAATTACATTATAAATAATTGGTTGCCGATTAATTGGTGCAAAATACTGCAGCTCTTCAAGTCAAACGAATGATGCAACTAAAATTTGTAAAAACAAATTTCTCTTTCTTTTTCTATTTTCTCAACGGCTGATTAACAAAATATCTGAGAGTTTTTTTCGTGAAGATCTTTACAAGTTTTTTAGGGTTATTCTTAGTCACAGGGCAGGAAAAACGTCTCACCTACTTCAGCAAATGAAAAGATAGATCAAAATGTTTACATATTCGTTTCTGGCTATTACTAAAAAACAAAGAAGATTTTTTGTCCCCTTGAATTTTTCCACCTTCTGTTACATAGGTTGTTCAAGTACTTTTTTAAGTTCATCTGTTGTTCATTTGCAAATTTGCATAAATAATCGTCATTGCATGTTGTTTGACCCCACATCCTACTTAATAGTGTATCCCTAATATAATATATCCATAATTTGACTAATATTACTAAGTTTTACTTCGACACGTCAATATTTCGACTTGATAATCTCTTTAGAGCCAACTCGTTTGCTTATGAAGGGTTCATAAGGGCGAAACTTTAACATATCGATGTAAGCCTTAGTTATATCGATCGAGCAAATAAAAAAACTACTAAATTTGATAACAACCTGAATATATATCGGCTTTTGAAATGTATATGAACCTTGCTTACTGATATATATATATATATATATATATATATATATATATATATATATATATATATATATATATATATATATATATATATATATATAAAGAGGTGTACTAAAAGCGAACTTTTAGGAAAGGTAAAACCCTATTGTGAAGAGTATACAGCTCAATATCCAGGATAGAGCAGGTAGAAATGAAGGAGAGTGGAAAGGAATTAGAGAAAGCAAAAGCCAAATCATTTGATTAAACTTCTAAACCCCCGAACTCTGTTCTTATACATATTCTGATATTTTAACCCCTTATCCTAACATTCGTTAACTTACCCCCACTCCTTTCTTCCCCTTTTCTAGTTGAATCCTAATTCGCCTAACTTCCAATTTCAACTTTATGTTCCACCCCCCTTCTTTCACACTCTTAGTTTTATCCGCATTCCTTCACCGCATCGCTCCCTTTCTCCTCCCCCCTCTCTTTCCTCGTACCCGTCCCTTTCTCCTCCCACATTCCACTTACCCGTTTCCTCCCTTGCCCATTGGTCGCATATTATACTCTTGTTTTCACTGTCTCTGCTTTTCTTCATTTATAGCCGGCTTTCTCAACTGGGCAGACTTTAAATATTCTCACTGCCCCTTTTTCCACTTTAAAACACTTTCCTTTGTCATCTCTGCCCGGGAAGTTTCTTTAATGGCGTATATTTTACATCTTAATCTCCTCTGACGCCTGCCTGCATCATCGAATGTACCTCTTATTGGACTTTTTACCCTTCCTGGATTTTCTATTTTCGCCGTACCTGAAGTTGTGGCTTCTTGGAGTTTAACTTTGAAACTTCTCTCATTACTTCTCGTGCCTCTAACGACCTACCTATCTACATCGTATCCTCTCCGCTGGACTCTTCGACACCGGACTTTTTGGCAATCGGACATTTGCTTGCACCCTGGCACAGTTTTGCCCTACGTTTCCTTCCCTACAATTTTTATTTTATTTCATTTTTTCAAATTTTAAATCTTGGCCATTGCCAACTTATCTATCCCAGCGACTTCCTCTGATGATAAGATTTTGATCTTTGAAAAGCCTGGCTTAAGGAAAATTTAACTTGAATAAATTGCCTTTTTGCGGATTATACCTTGCTTTGAACTTTTGAATTGAATTTTGATTTGGCTTTTGCTTTCTCTAATTCCTTTCCACTCTCCTTCATTTATATATATATATATATATATATATATATATATATATATATATATATATATATATATATGTATATATATATGTATATATATATATATATATATATATATATATATATATATATAACGATTTTGTATAAATAAATATGTATTATCTACAGACATATACATTTCACTTTCACTTACAATCATCAGTTTGGATCTGTTACACCAGGTCAAACGATTTTAACATCGAACCTGAGTCACTATTAGTTAACTTCAATTCAACATCTTTACCCATTCGACCACTAAGACAGCTATATTAAATATGTGAAAAATAAGCCCTATATTTTATTTACGAATATTATAAGTCTCAGAAAGCGTTCAATCTGCCAAGGGAGGGAACTTTTGCAATATTGTTTAATTAAACACTTTTTTTTTCTCTTTATTCAATGGAAATCGCTCCAGACAAGGCATGACGCCACTTGATGTAAGGAGCCAAAAACAAAATAGTTACTACTTCAAGGTCAAAAACTAACCAACGATAAGTATTATATGGATAGATTCTGACCCAGAAAACAGCAAGTTTTAAGATAAGCCACATATTATATTTAACATTTTCTAAAGCTCTATTTGAAAAGACATTAAGCCTTTTATGTGTATTATATCTGCTGTCTTTATTCGGCATGGTTTCGATTTTGAGAAATTGATTTTCATGTTATCTATTATTTATACTAAAGCTCAGTTAATCAACACTTGTTTTTAATTACATAAAATATATGTTAAAATACTCCTCAGTTTTCGGATCGAAAAACATTTCCATTTTAATTATTTTAATTAGGCGCACTTTGCAATTAATTCACCAAGTGACCAATCTCTTACTCGGTTTCTAGTTATCACTCTCACCCTCTCTCACTGTACGTTGTTTTATCCCCCCCCCCCACACACACTTATTTTATACGATATCTATCACTTTGGCTTCCGTCAATCTGTTTATTGACAGTCGAAGGTAATAAAGAAAGGAACGAATAAAAATATTGGAATAGTCTATTATAAACAAAAGGTAATATCACATGTAGTAGTAATATTATTTAACCCATAGCTGTAGGGAGAGAGAGAGACAGAGAGAGAGAGATACAGAGAGAGAAAGAGAGAGAGAGGCAAAGAAAGAGAGTGAGTGTGAGAATGAGTGAGAGAAAGTGAGAAAGAGAGAAAGAGAGTGAGAGACAGAAAGAGTGTAAGAGACAAAGAGAGGTGGAGTGAGAGAAAGTGAGAGAGAGCCAGACAGAGAGAGAGAGTGAGAAAGAGAGAAAGAGAGTGAGAGACAGAGAGAGTGTAAGAGACAAAGAGAGAGATGGAGTGAGAGAAAGTGAGAGAGAGCCAGACAGAGAGAGTGAGAAAAAGAGTGAGAGACAGAGAGAGTGTAAGAGACAAAGAGAGAGGTGGAGTGAGAGAAAGTGAGAGAGAGCCAGACAGAGAGAGTGAGAAAGAGAGAAAGAGAGTGAGAGACAGAGAGAGTGTAAGAGACAAAGAGAGAGGTGGAGTGAGAGAAAGTGAGAGTGAGAAAGAGAGAGAGAGAAGTGGGCGAGAAAGAGTGAAAGAGATATAGTAAGCAGAAAGAGACTAATTTTGAATTTTGACTTTTTCTTGATTCCAACAATCTAATCCGAGCTCAATATATATAAAGATGTTGTCTGCTTGTTTGTTGGATTCTTGGTACACAAACTTTTCCTAGAGTCTTTCAGATAAACCCCATAACCATATATATTCTGAAACTATATCACTCAGGGTACTTGGATAAATATTGTGGGGTCTGCATTCGCGCTAGAAAACTTTATTGTATTGTATTTACAACTCGAAAATGGAGATAGACCACCATAACTAAATATATTCTGTAATCAGATTACCACCGGCACTTGGATAAGTATATTTCGTTTCGATCAGAGGGGGTGCAATAATATTGTTAAGTCATCGTTCGTGCCAGACATCCAAAGAAAGGAAATGCAACGTTTTATTAAACGAAAAAGTAGGAATAGAAATAGTAATATGGGGTTGAGGGATTGGAGCAGAAGTGCACAGGGGTGCTAATGCATTTACAGGAAATGCCGGTGTGTCTTAAAGGGATTAAAAGACTATAAATTTATCGAAAATTATTTAAACAAATGTTATTGTACTTACACTTCCTCCAACCAAATTCATTGGGCCCACCTCAAAAATTGAATGTTATAAAATGTAAAAAGTTACAATAAAAAAAGTAACATGGTGTTATGGGCTGGGTGCAAAAGGACATAGGGTTCCTCATTTAATATTGGTCAATCCCGGGCCTTCCTGCTAGTATCTCTATTTTTATAAAGTTAACTATGTTTATATATTTGTATCTACAGGATTTACTCCTCAACTAATCAACCGATCATTATGAATTTTGGAACACAGCAGCTAGGCGTAAGTGGTCGTAATATGGGCTATTTTTAGTTTAATCTGGTTTTATGAAAAGGAGAGAAAAATGGAGGTGAAAGCCTTTCTGTGAAAATTCAGATAACTTCGATTTTTGTCAAACTTAAGAAATAGGTATTAGATATGAATTAATACATATTCCCCAAATTTCAGTCTTTTTAAAAGTAGTTTAAAGAGTTTCAGGGGGTATAATATAATCACACCCTTCCATTTGAGAATTCAAATATTTCAGATTTGCATTGAATTTCTTCTATAGTCATTAGACACCAATTAAGCAATATTTCCTGAATTTAAATTTCTTCTAAATACACCTTAAGTCTTAAATTTTAGACATTTTCTAGATACAAAATCATGTTGATCAAAATTAAAACAAGGATTCTAGACATAAGGTTTAGTATCATTATATCTTTATTTTAATCTTTGTAAGGGGGGCATAAATGTGGTGCAAAACTATTCTGTTTCTGGAATTCATTTTACCCGTCCTGGGACAAGTATATTTTTAGTATATATATATATATATATATATATATATATATATATAAACAATATCTATTAAAGTAAATATTAAATTATTTTTACCTACATACTCTGACATCTCAAGCTTATGCCATCATCAGTGTAGGAGATGATAATTTCAGATAGTCGCAAGATCCGAACCCAGTTACAGAATCACCCTAGACTCCGTAAGCAAACGCTCCAACCAAATTTAATTTAGTCTAAAGCATTTACAAAGTAAGGTTTAGTCGTCGAAATCGGAATTAGTTGATCGATCAAATCGAGCAAAAAGTCTGACGAACGGACAGACGGACACGAAACCGCTTTTATAGGTTAGGAACAAGATAACTAGTATTGAAAACATCATTTCGTGTAATTTACACGGGTCCCGCTAGTTTACTATTGATGTAATATTATTCATTTCTAAAGGTAGTTAAGATCTCTGATATTTCGAAATGAGGCAAATTCTGCAATGTATTTATTACGTTTTAAAAAATTGTGACTGACAAAAAATTGTGACTGATGGAAAAAATCTCTAATTATAGGCTGGTATATATGATGAACGAATATATACTACACTGGTATCATGACCACAAAACAGATACTACACTACCCCAACACTCCTAAAAAGGAATACATTCAATTCCGTTAAGAATCATATTCAGGGTTCTCAATTAAAGTGAAGCAAAATCTCAAAACCCAAAATCCAAAATCGTGACAAGTCTACCACCTCTAATAGCAGACGATACTACATTGAAAACTTGTTTTATTTGCAATATAAGACAAAACGGCACAAATATACACAATAAAAATTCACTAATTGACAAATATGTGCATGAGAAAATGACAATTTTCCATGAGCAGATGGTCAACCTCATTATAAATTCAAGATGGCCGCTATTGCAAAATGCAACTTAGTCAAATTTTACAACTTATTTTTATCATCCTACTTATATGCTACAAATGTCATATACATTTTTGAGGGCATACTATGAAAGGTTAAGCTTACAGAGCCATTTTTTTAAAAAAGGTGTAAAAAATCATTTTTCTACAAGAAAGATTTAGTGCAAAGAAGGTTAAAGTCCTGCATTAAATGATATATCATAGACATGTTTTATTTTTTGCAGAATACTGAATAAAATGATGGGTTGGAATTTGCACCTCGTGTTTTTTTCTAGAATCTTGCATTAAATGATGATTCGCAATGCACACCTACAGATGCAGATGCACACCTCCACATGCACAGCCATCTATAATCAAACAACAACCGGCTTATAAAAACAAATGTCTTTATTCTCACCTTGTTATATTTTAATCTCAACATTTTGATTAGCAATTTCTCGTCTTTCTCATTTTGTACAATAAATACCTATCATCGCCATTTTCTTTTTTTTTAGCTTTTCTTCTCTATCAACAACGAAGCCGAGTTGATTGTGCCATCACGTTTAATCTAATTTCTTTTCTAATTGAAAAAAAAAAAGAAATTTGATTAACATGGACAGATGATTCGACAGAGATACAAGCAAAGTTTGTTTTGTTGAATGCGGAAAGCTTTAGCCGTTTGTTTGTTTCCAATTAAAAATTGGCATGTTCATTATCCAGTTATATGTATTCTTTCGTAAATGGTTTCTTCTATAGAAACAGATCAATATTTTTGTAATATTAACAAAATAAGCACAGGTTCTCAGAGAGTGTAGATCTCCACCAAACAATACTCTACTTGATCGATTGGATTTGCTTGGTTAACTTTCAAATGCCAATGTCTCACAAGTAGGATTTTACACTCGCGAAGACGATGTCATCTAACAAGCTAACCCAGTGAGCAAATTACTATTAGATTTATAATGTGAGATGATGTATGTAAGTATTTTCACAATCAGACAACACGAGTTCTTAGAAGTTGGATGACTACACCCCTTGTTGAGAAGAGTAGGTACATTCCACAGTCGACCGTCGCCGCAGTTTGCTTAGTCTGTGTTAGTTAATAAACTTTATTGTATATGTCGTGGTTACTCAGGTGGCAGAGTATTCGCCTCGCATGCAAGTGACTTACAGTCTGTGGCTTTCATGGTTTGTGTGGGCTGCAGCATTGTCTGATTGTGGAAATAACACATATATATATAAATACATACACACACACACACATATATATATATATATATATATATATATATATATATATATATATATATATATATATGTGTGTGTGTGTGTGTGTGTGTGTGTGTTTAAAAAGTGCTCAATTATTAAGAAAAATAAAAAATAAGAGCATAATATTTATTTATACACCGATCGATGTTGTTCTGCTTTTCTGTAATACATACATACATATATATATATATATATATATATATATATATATATATATATATATATATATATATATATATATTAAATTCCCGAAACAGTTTTTCATGGTAAACAACTGATGATCCCTTAAATAATATTAGAAGCAAACTAATATAATAACTGTAAAAGTTAAATTGACTTACATGAGTGATTTTCCACTGAACGACTTGGGACTTACGGTTTTTTTTGGGGGGGGAGGTTAATATAGTTTTAATGGTTGAGAAACTTCCAAGACTATATATATATATATATATATATATATATATATATATATATATATATATATATATATATATATATATATTAGTCAGCAGTACGAGGTTAATTTTGGATTTTCTCTTTTTATTTGTTATATTATGCTGGTTTTGCAAACGCACCTTTTCCTGATTCAAACATTTTTACCCGAGTTCAATTAGTGACCGAACGGTTGTATTATATATTTCCACATAAAATATCAAATGTATTCAATACAAAGTAAAGCTTTATAAGCATAAACATAGAATTTTGAATGGCTACACAAATGCACACGTATTTGTATCCGAGATTTCTTCTGGTCATTAACTTTTGTGTTTATATTTTAATCATCATCATCATAATATTCGGTTTAACGTACGTTTTACATGCTGGCATGCATTAGACGGCTTTAAGAAAGTGACTTACAAACTAACCTATCTCTGGCCAGGTCTTCATCCTCTTTCACTCAGGTCCTTTTTTATCACTTCCTTTCATGTTTTCCTTGTGATCTGAACCTGTTACCTACATCTACTAACTCAAGAACTCTCATTCATTCTTTCAATGTGGCTAAGCCATCAAAGTCTCCTGTTCTGCACACATGTCCCTATACTGTCCAGATTTTATCTTCCTCTGAGGTCATCAGAACTAAGTCTGCTTTTAAGACTCACATTGCACATCAATTGTATCATTCTCATATCATTTCTCTCCATGCAACGCATGTCCTCAACCCTCACTGGCAAGGTTTCACTTCCATACATCATGACACTGCATACAAATGCCTGATAGACTTCCCTTAGTCGACAGTCGTAAAGCTCTGCTGGTTAGTTATGGCAGAATTTCCCTGAACTTACCGCATCCACTCCTAACTTTTGCAATCACACTAGTACTTGCTCCATCCTGTGCTCCAATGGTATCACCAAGGTAACAAAACTTCTCAACAACCTCAATATAGTTCTTAATGTTATATATATGGGGAGTTAAAACGTCAAAACAATAAAAGAAGCAAAAATATACTGGCATTCGTATGTAGATGGCATTCCTGAAAAATGTTTCATTTCATATCCTGATCTTTCATGCACGTGCACACATTACATATATGCTGCATGCGTATCTATGTGTATATTACACTGAAGAAGCTGACATATTAGTAAAGAGAAACATTCGAAAAGAATACATTTTTGCCGCTTTTATTATTTTAGCTCTCCAATCTATGATTTTACTTCTGTTTCTTTTCATAACACATACGTATATATATATATATATATATATATATATATATATATATATATATATATATATATATATTATAAAATTGAAATAAAAGCCTTTATAAATGCGAGATTAAATATTTTTTTATTTTTTGACTTATTAATTTCGGAATAAAATTCCATCAGAGTTGACCAGTATTGTGTCATTTTCTTTTTCCATCAAAAAACACAAAAACAAAAATAAACAAACATCTTTTTCTTTTTGATGTATCCACGCCGATGATATATATATATATATATATATATATATATATATATATATATATATATATATATATATATATATATATATATATATATTAGGACTCTAAGCCCTGCTTATTGAGTGCTTTCGACGGCTTGCTTATATGACCGTCGAATTTGCCATTAAGACGCTAATTTACTCTCCTATTTCCAGACAATGCATGGTTGGTACATTGGTACACGCTCCAACTACTGAGTTAAATATGACTTTCGTATTGGGGTTCGAACCCTGTGTGACCGGCAAGGATTGTCTCCTCACATACTGATGATTGCAGGTTTGGCATGAAACACATGTGTATATGGGCAAATTTGAAAAATATTATTTATAATCAGTTATCATATATATTAGTATATATGTAGTCTGCAGATTACATAAAAAGCTAATACCAATTCAGCATGTACATTTTATTACTCTACCGTTCCTGAGTAGAACTTTGATTACATACTTGCATGCAATGAAATAGTATATATATATATATATATATATATATATATATATATATTTGTTTTAAAATTTACCATGTCAAATGTTAGGACGAACATTCCCACGATTTTACAAAAAAAACTTTTTTTATTTCCAGCATACAATTGTTTCGGCTTACTACCAGGATATTTATTAAATGCTGTTGTGTCCTATGCATTTTTTCCTGGGGGTGGCTATCTTCAGTGCTCGTATATAAACAAAGAAAAAGAAAGAAAACAAAGAAAAAAGGAAATGCATAGTCACTGTTATTTAATCAAACATGTATCAATGAAGAAATGCTGCCTAAGTATTCAAATATATATATATATATATATATATACATATATGTAATTATTTCCAAAATCAGATACACTGACACTGTTAATCTATAGACTTTCTTATATGTGGTGTGGTGGTTCATGTGGAAGAGTACTCGCTTCACATACAAGTGACTCGGGTTTCGAATCCTGAGTTCAGATATGTTTTACTGATTATCTTAAAGGAAGGCGAAACTCGAGTCTAGGATTTCCGGTCTTTGGCTTTCATTGTTTGTGTGGGCTGCGGCGTTGTCTGATTTTGAAAACACTTATATTATATCATCTCACATTAAAAATCTAATAAATATGGGCATGTGGCATCAGCTTTATTTGTTGGGAATTTATTATTTAGTATTAATGCAATATTTTCCATTTCTAAAAGAAGTTATGTTATTTCTTGAAAAAATTGTGACTGACAGACAGACACACAGAGAAAATTCCCCGTATATTATGAGTTTGTATAGGTAACTAGAAAAATACCGGTTCCAGGACAGTCTTGCACCACTTTTATGTCGCCTTATGAAGATTTAAATCTACAAATAATACTACTAAACTAAAATACTTCTTTTCACAAACCCTAACCCTAACCCTAACCCTAACCCTATGCATTCAGTAAGGTTTCCATTTTAATGCTGGTCTTTCCTTGATCTTAATAATTTTGGAGAGACTTATTATGCTTCTCTTCAAATAATACATACATATTGCTCTTTCTCAATCATACCAGAGTCCGGATCAAGCCAATTATAAATTAGTGCAGACTAAAGAGAAATATCTCTGCAGTGGCCTATAAAAACAAGTTTATAAATCTCACAGAAAACATTTTCCTTTTTATAAGCAACAGAGAATCTATATTACAAGACCAATTAGTTTTCACAAAAGATCTAAGCAGGTTTTCTTGTTTACATCAAAGATCGAAAAAGAGCAATTTGTTAATTTGGGATTCTTGTGTGAATATAATGGGAGTTAACATTTGTCCAAAACACCATCGTCGAAGTTCAAGAGGCATTTTGATTCTATCTCATGATTTTGATAGACATTCAATAAGATAGGACAGCCATCTTAGACTGAAAAGAACAAAGATACACACACGCGTGCACACACACAAGCGTGCACGCACGCACGCACGCACACACACACACATACACACACACACACATATATATATATATATATATATATATATATATATATATATATATATCTAGTGAGAGAAATTTATGTGGGAAATATTGCTTTTTTTTCAATATAACTTGACACACTATATATATATATATATATATATATAGAATTATAAAAAGAAAAACTATACACACATTAAGGTTGTACACATAATAACTTATTTCGACCCCTTTAATTAGGTCTCCTCAGATGTATGGACAACCACGTCAAAAAACCCAAATAATGAGAGAAATTGATCGTCTTAAAAAGATAAAGATAAATTCACTTTTGTGATTGGTCTATGTAAAAAGGAGGTAAATGTTAAAATAATAAAATAATCGAGGAGGGGTGACAGAAGTAAGATTAATTTTTTAATATATGCAGAAATATAAAAAAATATAAAAAAAAAATATATAAAGGAATTCTTTTTTGCTATTTAAACAAATAAATCATCTCATTTAAAATTTCGAATGTGAGCCTTATGGGTAAAAATATATGATGAAATATTCGAGCGTTCGCGATTAAAAACTACGTTTAATTATTTACGATTAAAAATTAGAAGACGAAAATGTAGGACGAAGATTTCGGTTTAGATTAGAACATATTAAAAATTTAAGTTATATAGCGTCAAGATTCGGGATGATTTACACTATGGAATTAAAGTTTAGCGACAATTTAAAAACGGTTTATTTACAAAATTGGTAAAGATTCTGGCGTTCACGATTAATTATTTATGATTAGAAATAAAAAAGACGAAAATTCAGGACGAAGATTTCGATTTATATAGGAAATTATAAGAAAACTTAATTGGTTATAACGTCAATACGGAATTAAAGTTTGGCGATATTTAAGCACGATTAATTTACAAACTAGAGTTTTACTAAAAAAAAAAAAAAAAAAAAAAAAAATTTACTAATTTGTTAACATTTACCTTTACAGTTATAACTTTTATTGTGACTATACTTTAAAAGAATTGTTATTTTCAAAGAACTTTAAAACGTGCTGTTGATTTTAAACCTGTGCCTGTGTCTACATTTAGCCATCAGTTCGTCTCGTCTATTTAAAATGTTCTTGTCTTCATATTTTAGTATTCTGATTTTTTCCTCCAGGCACAAATTGCATCTATGTCTAAATCCTTTAGGAGTGTTCGAATGACATAGTATGGACCACGAAATAGTTGGCGTTAAGTTGTTATTTTTTAAAAGCCACCAGTGTTTGGCTAATTCCGTCTTATTAGTGACGTTCGGGTTTAAAAATGAGTGTTTGTGTACGTAGAATCGTTGTTTCCAACTCCCGGCGGATATTCCTATGTATACTTTTTTATTGTTAGTGTTTTCTTTAGGATAAATCCTAGACTTATCAATACAACTAAAACAGAATTGGGACATGTATCCAAAAAGATACTACAGAACATAATCAACGAGACTCTAACAGCGACACAGTTCAATCTATGGAAAGATTCTGCTGACACAATTAAATGGTTTAGGGAAATAGAACATAAAAAAGAGCCTCTTTTATCCAATTCGATATAATGGAGTTTTACCCTTCCATTTCGAGGGAATTGCTAATTAATAGCATAAACTATGCCAAAAATTTCGTTGACATTTCAGACGAACAAATCAACATTATTTTGGCCTGTCGGAGGTCCATTTTGGCAAACGATGGGGATAATTGGATTAAAAAAGATAGTACAGACTTTGATGTCCCGATGGGGGCCTTTGATTCAGCTCAAATAGCAGATTTGGTGGGAATATATATAATATATATAATCAGTCGAATTGTTACCCCCAACCAAATTGGCCTATATAGAGATGACGGACTGATCATCGTACCTAATAGCAACGGGCCTCTAATATCTAGGATGCATAAAAAACTAAATAAGGCTTTTAAATATTTAGGTTTGAGGATTGAAGTGACCCCCAATTGCAACGAGGTAAATTTTTTAGACATTACGCTAAATTTAAACGAGGGAACTTTTCAACCTTTCCATAAAGATAATCATACCCCATTATACATTAACACTAAATCCAATCACCCCAAATGTATTATAAAACAAATTCCTACAACTATTAACACCAGAATTAACAAACTCTCATCAAATAAAAATATCTTTGAGACTAGCAAACACATATACGATAACGCATTAAGTAATAGTGGGTACAACGAAAAACTAATATATACGGAAAATATAAAGAAAAATAAACCCAAAAACAGGGGACGCAAAATTATTTGGTTCAACCCACCATATTGCCAACTTTCTAGTCTTAATATCGGTAGAATATTTTTAAACCTAATAGATAAACATTTTAAAACGACTAATCCTTTAAGTAAAATTTTCAATAGGAAAACGGTGAAAATTAGTTATTCTTGCACCAAAAATATGGAGAACATTATTAACACACATAACAAAAAAATATTGAGCACACCGAGTAAGAAAACTAAAAAAGAGGAAAAAAAATGTAATTGTCAAATTAAAAATAACTGCCCCCTTAAAGGTAACTGTAACGTCGAAAGCGTTGTATATAAGGCTACGATTTATCCTAAAGAAAACACTAACAATAAAAAAGTATACATAGGAATATCCGCCGGGAGTTGGAAACAACGATTCTACGTACACAAACACTCATTTTTAAACCCGAACGTCACTAATAAGACGGAATTAGCCAAACACTGGTGGCTTTTAAAAAATAACAACTTAACGCCAACTATTTCGTGGTCCATACTATGTCATTCGAACACTCCTAAAGGATTTAGACATAGATGCAATTTGTGCCTGGAGGAAAAAATCAGAATACTAAAATATGAAGACAAGAACATTTTAAATAGACGAGACGAACTGATGGCTAAATGTAGACACAGGCACAGGTTTAAAATCAACAGCACGTTTTAAAGTTCTTTGAAAATAACAATTCTTTTAAAGTATAGTCACAATAAAAGTTATAACTGTAAAGGTAAATGTTAACAAATTAGTAAATTTTTTTTTTTTTTTTTTTTTTTTTTTTTTAGTAAAACTCTAGTTTGTAAATTAATCGTGCTTAAATATCGCCAAACTTTAATTCCGTATTGACGTTATAACCAATTAAGTTTTCCTATAATTTCCTATATAAATCGAAATCTTCGTCCTGAATTTTCGTCTTTTTTATTTCTAATCATAAATAATTAATCGTGAACGCCAGAATCTTTACCAATTTTGTAAATAAACCGTTTTTAAATTGTCGCTAAACTTTAATTCCATAGTGTAAATCATCCCGAATCTTGACGCTATATAACTTAAATTTTTAATATGTTCTAATCTAAACCGAAATCTTCGTCCTACATTTTCGTCTTCTAATTTTTAATCGTAAATAATTAAACGTAGTTTTTAATCGCGAACGCTCGAATATTTCATCATATATTTTTACCCATAAGGCTCACATTCGAAATTTTAAATGAGATGATTTATTTGTTTAAATAGCAAAAAAGAATTCCTTTATATATTTTTTTTTTTATATTTTTTTATATTTCTGCATATATTAAAAAATTAATCTTACTTCTGTCACCCCTCCTCGATTATTTTATTATTTTAACATGTACCTCCTTTTTACATAGACCAATCACAAAAGTGAATTTATCTTTATCTTTTTAAGACGATCAATTTCTCTCATTATTTGGGTTTTTTGACGTGGTTGTCCATACATCTGAGGAGACCTAATTAAAGGGGTCGAAATAAGTTATTATGTGTACAACCTTAATGTGTGTATAGTTTTTCTTTTTATAATTCTGTTTTGCTCTGTTTGAATTACATTGAGCTCTGTTATTCAGATTCTCTACACAAAATTGAAATCCACACACTATATATATATATATATATATATATATATATATATATATATATATATATATAAAATGAATGCAATTGGATTCATATCATAAATATCTATTAGCATGTAGAATTTGAAAAAAGATCCAATGGTCATGGTCAGACTCACTCTCTCCATTTGATTATATATATATATGTGTGTGTGTGTGTATTATATATACTTATTTTTATTATTAATTTTATACATACATAAAAGTAATCCATGGACACATTAGTCTGGCGATCAGCTGTCATAAGCATGGCTAACTTGGACAAGCATCGAAACTTCGATAGCATTGTCTACAGTCTGGATTTTTTTTACTACCAGACCATGACGCCTTGCTATGAAATTTGTACTATCTTTATCGCCTAAATATTTTTAAGTTATGTATTTATGTAATTGTTTTTATTTGTTATAGTAGCTTTCAGATGTGTCTTATTTGTATTTGCTACTATCATCAATAAAAACAATTACATGAATACAAATAAGACAAAACGTGACAGCTACTATTACCAATAAAAACTATTACATAAATACATAAATACATAATATTATATATATATATATATATATATATATATATATATATATATATATATATATTTGTTTCATTTGGATTTAAACTTTGAACGAGATATCATCTGCCTTATTTGGTCCTGGAAGTATATAAAAAAATGGCCAGTTTCTCTCTTTTCAATCCCCTTTAAGTGCGTCTGGACTTACCTATATTTTGAGCACTTTCTCCACACTGCTCCCACGCAAAGAGTTTTCTTCACATTCTACAATTCATCGGACTTCTTTTCAACGGAAATTTACCACCCGGACAATCTGCATATATTTTTCACGGATCTTTTCCTCTCATACACTGCGTTTTTTTAACAAAAATTCTTTTAATAATAATTTTCATATTTTTCAAATATTTGAACTTTGGTTTTTTCGAAAGCCAACTTAATCCATCTGTATTTCTCCTCTGATGATAAGATTTCGATCTTTAAAAAGCCTTGGCTTAAGGAAAGAATAATAAACACTAGTTTATTACTGAATACACCTTGCATTGAACAATTTAAATTTGAAATAAATTTGGACAATCGTCTCATATTTATCACTCTTTTTTCTTCTATCTCTACAATTGCTCTATCCCGTATATCGAGCTAATCCTCTTCACAATAGGTTCCATCTACTAAAAGTTTTTACTTTGGTTTAAATTTGATCCTACTTTAAGCTCCTACTAAGTTGTGCTTTTTTCTCCTATTTTGTGAAATGTTCAGCAAGGAATTTCTTCCACTCTCAGCTAAAAACATCCCCATCCCCTCAAATGAAGCCTACATTCGCAAACCCATACAATCCATGAAAAAGTTTATTACAAACGTAAGATGGAGAACCTTCCATTATGACTTAAACTCAAAAAATAAAAACCGGAAAAATGACGGAAATACCATCTCTTCTCCAGAACACAAAGGATTTACACTCCCCATGAACTCCTCCAGGGAATTAAAAAAATTGGGACGTCTAACTGATCTCCTCAATAACTTTGAAAATGATTTATTCAACCTAATTAGACGCATAAAATTCAAAAAGCACAATAAGCATCCTAACCCCTTCATCAAAAAAAAATAACAATTTCACTAACAAGATCAAAAATCTCCCTGACATTATAGTCCCAGCGGATAAAACTAAAAACTACTACAAATTGAAATATTCTGATTACAAAGATTTAATCTACAAAGAATTGAACAAATCATATAAAACTTCTTCCGATAACATTTTAAATAGCATTAACAATGAGGCTAAATCCTTGTTAACCTTTTTTAACATCTTGAATTACGCTGAAATCTTCACCCCCTGCTACACCCAGATGTACCTTAAAAGACCACAAAATAAATTTTCATGTAAACCCCTCCATTAGACTAATCTGCCCATCGAAATCAGACATAGGCATTATTAGCAAAAATATCCTAGATAGAATCATTCCTACATTAAAAGCTAAAATTACATACTTCCTCTGGCAATCATCTGGAGAGGTCTCTAACTGGTTCTTAAACCTCAAAGATAAATCTAATTCTAACTTGAACTTCATCACCTTTGACATTGACAATTATTATCAGTCCATTTCTCCTATCCTACTAAACAAAGCTCTTATTTTCGCTCAGAATAATTCGGATATCACAGACTCTGAAAAAGATCTAATAATTTTAGCCAGGAGATCCCTTTTAGAATTTGACAATAAATTTTGGACTAGGAAGGATAGCCCCAACAACTTTGATATCACCATGGGAGCCTCAGACTCTGCCCAGGTTACTGACCTAGTAGGATTATATTTATTGAGACAATTAAAGCTTGAATTCGGACACTTACACGGTGGACTTTACAGAGACGATGCGCTCTTTATTTCTAGGGAGAGACCCAGACAATACAACAACACCAAAAAAAACCTACACAACTTCTTTAAAAACTTCGGATTAACCATAACTATAACACCCGAGAAAAGAATATCTAATTTCCTTGACCTAACACTAGACCTTAACTCCGAATCATTTAGCCCTTACCACAAACCTAATCTAACCCTGTTTTACGTACATAAGCATTCTAACCACCCTAAATCCATCATTAATTCAATAGTCGCTTCAATTTCAAATAGAATTTCAAGACTTTCAGCTAATAAACCTATCTTCGAACAAAATTCAAGTTTTTATAATAACGCACTCCTTAACTCGGGATACACTGATAAAATCAAATATGAAAATAATCCCCCTCTCCAGGGGAAAAAACCTTTAAATGTTATTACATACAAAATGGCTACACAAGATAGACAACGAACTAGCACCACGATACCCAATAAACCTAAGAAATATGTAAATAGACACACTAAAACTATTAATA
Source organism: Sepiola atlantica (assembly GCA_963556195.1). Lineage (NCBI taxonomy): Eukaryota > Metazoa > Mollusca > Cephalopoda > Sepiida > Sepiolidae > Sepiola > Sepiola atlantica. Next base: position 200,948,124 of record OY744521.1, on the reverse strand, counting down.
TAGTTAAAACGGCTAACCCTCAAGAACACAGTGAAAATTAAAATTAAAAAATTAGAAGAAAGGATAATATCTGGTTTAACCCACCCTATAATTGCAATGTAAAAACTAATATAGCTAAGGAATTCTTCAAAATTTTAGATAACTCATTCAAGCACCCACATAAATATAGCACTATTTTAAATAAGAACTCTATTAAAATTTCTTACTCCACAATGCCCAATATAGCACAAACCATCATCACATCTAACAACAAAAAAAATAAAATCTGCCCAACAAACAGCACCTACCATACACCCCACTAATAACTGCAACTGCCAAAAATCTAGAGAATGCCCATTAAACGGTGATTGCATACTAAGTAACGTTATATATTCCTGTACTGTTAAACAATACACCATTACACAAATTAATACCAATATGCAAAATAATACCAACATACAATCTCCCCCCTTTCCCCTCAACCATCCCCATCAGCAACCCCCTCCACTAAATAACACCCTTCACACTTACCAACAACTACCACTAACTAATAATGGATCCGATCTCATCCCCCAAGATGCCCCATTTTCCCCAACCAGAATCTGAGCATACAAACCGTAAGCATCCCCAATAATATAAACCACACAAATAATATAACAACAACCCCCCACAAAATTCATACCTATATTGGTGCTAGTGCTTTCCCCATTAAGACTCGAATCTCTAACCATATCTACTTTTTTAAACACAATAATAATAGGACCACTAGCACTTCTCTTTCCAACCTAATAAAAAGTTTTAACACCAAAAAGATCCCCTACTCTCTAAGTTGGTCTATATTAAAAAAGTCAAACTCATATACCCCTGGTTCTACCTTCTGCCAACTATGTACCTTGGAAACTTATATGATAGCCACTGCACCCAAGAACTTAAATGTTATTAACTCCAAAAATGAACTTATTTCAAATTGCAGACACAAGCGAAAATTTAAATACATTAATTTCATTACCCCCTCTGACACTCCTCCTCCCAGCCAATAATCCCCCCCCCCCCGTTTTTTAGCATCTGACAAATCTCTAAACTATATCCCAGGGTAATTTTGTAACTTATATTCTTAACGCCCCTAATCTCACCAATTAACCCTCCCAATAAATTTTTCCTCCCCATTGCCCCTAACAACTATATCTGCCCGTAACACCCATAGTAAAATGAACTAACATTATTCCTCCTACTTCCCACCGATCATTAACATATCTAATATCTAGACATTTATACCTCATCTACAATATAGCTCCTATTATCCTTTTACTTCTGCTCTACTCCTAACCTCTTATTTTTATCACTTTTTTTCTCTTATCCGTAAACCTACCCACAAACTCCTTCATGGCCTCTTATTCTCACTTTCTTATTATTATCTCCCACACATCCACTATATCGTCCTTATATTGGGCTCCTCCTAATAGCAACATCTTCCCTTGTAACTTTTTCGTCCTCTTTTTAACTACGATCTTCGAATTCCCCTCCAATTGGGTCCATTTATATCCCCCTGTAATTCTTACTAGATCTCTAACACACTAGCATCAAAATGTAAGTTTGCTTAATTTTTCAATCCAACCCTGGCCCATAACACTTATATAAATTCGATTGTTACTAGCATTTCTATCCTATCTCCTTAATAGCTTCCATACCCCCCTTGAGAAATTTTTTTTTAACTAATTGATTGATTAAGGCTAGTTGCATAACTACTTATTTTGGCCTATTTTGAATAATCCTAATCCCTCTAACTACTCGCGAGACATTTTCTATCGATCTACTCTCTTTAGCTCACCTTACCTTATCTTTGACCAATTTCACCCCCATCCCCTCAAATCATATTTTCAATCTACTTGGAAACCCCTTGCAAGCTTCCCCTATATATCTAATTTAATTTTAAACTGTAATTGTTAATTGTCACCCTGTTACGACTCACTCACCATTTAAACTATAGATTATAACACTGACACTGCACTCAAGTTTTAATTGAACCAACCCAACCCCACCCCCTATTACTTGTAATCGAAACAAACTGTTTCAAACAATCTATCCTTATCCCTTATACTGTTCCCCTCTCCTAAATTTCAATCTAACTGAGTAGGACAGACCTGATCTTTAATTTAACTAACTCTTTTCCCATTAATTTATTTCCCCCTCTTTCTCCTTGGTCATTTAATGTCCCTTCTAATTATTCATATAACCCTTAATTTGGTTTTAAAATTAATTTTTAAAAATTTTTTAAAATTAACTATTCCCTAGCTCCTTTTAAATTTAAATTTTTAATTTTTAATTTTAATCTTTCACTCTCTCTCATACCTCTTTATTTTACCATGCTTTTAACTAATTCTATTTTAAACCCTTTTTAAACCCCCAGAAACCCTTACTGATAACTACAATTTTAATTTGCTTTAGCTGCCTCACTTGTCACCTCTGAAATGTTAGAAGCTCTCTTATTTGAATTCTATTTTTAGAATCAGCAATATCCACGCTCTCATTCCGCTTCAGATTAATCCTACCCTCCAAAACATATATCCTACCGCCCGCACACACCCTCAACCACCCTGTCACTTTAACTTCATCCCCACACCAACCCTTCCTCCTGTTTCTTTTCCTTCTTTTTTTATTTCCTCCCAACTCACAAAGCGGCTATTTAAACAATCCCATACCTCATAAACCCTCCCCCCTAACCCCAAATTTTTTATCATTTTTGCCTTTTTTGTTTCATTTGGATTTAAACTTTGAACGAGATATCATCTGCCTTATTTGGTCCTGGAAGTATATAAAAAAATGGCCAGTTTCTCTCTTTTCAATCCCCTTTAAGTGCGTCTGGACTTACCTATATTTTAAGCACTTTCTCTACACTGCTCCAACGCAAAAAGTTTTCTTCACATTCTACAATTCATCTGACTTCTTTTCAACGGAAATTTACCACCCGGACAATCTGCATATATTTTTCACGGATCTTTTCCTCTCATACACTGCGTTTTTTTAACAAAAATTATTTTAATAATAATTTTCATATTTTTCAAATATTTGAACTTCGGTTTTTTCGAAAGCCAACTTATCCATCTGTATTTCTCTTCTGATGATAAGATTTCGATCTTTGAAAAGCCTTGGCTTAAGGAAAGAATAATAAACACTAGTTTATTACTGAATACACCTTGCATTGAACAATTGAAATTTGAAATAAATTTGGACAATCGTCTCATATTTATCACTCTTTTTTCTTCTATTTATATATATATATATATATATATATATATATATATATATATAAACTACCAAATTCTTCCCGCCCTCCGGGCGGCAATTACTACCACTGTAGTCTTCTTTACAGAAACCAAAGTAATTTTCATTTGAAATTTTGGTAATTTAGAGGAAGTTTTAAAAATTATGATTGTCGTAGTGTTATTTGATATATTCTAATATGGGGGAAATATACCGTGCATGAACATCGTCAAATTTTGTTTTTTAGGAAAATACAACAAAAAGGTAAATTGATATGGTCTTTAAGATATTAAACGTCGATAATTTGACATTGTGCATAACTCTGTTCTCGTGGGGGGAGTAAATAGGAATAGGAAAAAAAACAACAACAACAACAACAACCACAACAACCACAACAACAGCAACAACAACAGCAACAAATTTATTTAAAAAATAATAAACACATGTATTTAATTATTAACAGATTAGAAACTATTAATTCATTAGAAACTTAGAAATAAATAAATATGCAAATGAGAGGATGATATCATGATGAACGAACTACATACACTGCCCCCACACCCAAAAAAAGAGGGGTTAATGCCTGGGATGATTATGTCATGACAACAGAATAGATAATACACTAACTCCCCACACACAAAACTGGTAATCCTGAGGAAATGGTAGCGTGAGGAACGAATATATACTGTACGGCCTTCCTCCTGAAGAAGAGGTAATGTCTGGGAGGAATGTATCATGACGAATGAAAATATACTACAGAGAATTAAATAAACATAACCGTTTTAATGTCAATATAGTTAGAATAGGTGGGAAAAACTTTTGCGTTTATTTATTTAGATAACATTAAAAACCATGACAAGTTTCATTGTCCATGTGAAACGCCTAAATGAAAATTGTCTGGAAAAATATAGTCGCCATCTTTATAAACAAAGATGAATATGCTGACTAAGGAAGAACGATAACTTTCATAATTTTCTAGTTATAAAGGACATGTTTATTATAAACTTGAGTTATCGTTCTTTCTTAGCTAGTATTATAGTGAACGAACATATACTACACTGACCCCCCCCCCTCCGACCGACGATAATATCATGATAAACGAACACGACTTCCCTCCACTCAAAAAGGAGAAAGTCATGTTTGTATGGACGGTCTTATAAGAACAGAATCGATACTACACTACCCACCCCTCTTAAAAGATATTCTGACTAAATCGAGTTTTGGGGATTTTTCATTCTGGGAGAATTCCCCCCCCCCCCTACACACTCTTAAAAACGGAGGAGGTAATTCCTGGGAGGACAGTCTTATGACAACAGAACTGATACTACACTATACCGCCCATTAAAAAAGATTCCAATTTAATCAATTTTTTTTTTTAATTTAAAAATGCCTAGTCACAAAAAAATATTTGTATGGTTCCGTGGCCTTTTGGCTAAAATCAAAGTGTAGTATCTGTTCGACATCCAGCGATATTTGACACTTTACTAAAGCCGGAAGTAAATTATCTCCCTTGAAAATTAAATTCTAAATAAGTTGTTAAACGCTATCATTCTTTTAATAAAATCTCTCTACTTATTTTATTTATAGTTATAATAATAGTACTATCGATAAAACAATTGCGTATGTAGATGAAAATTTGACAATATAAAGTAGAAAGGTATATTACAGAATATTAATTTATTAAAAACTTTAAAATAAATAAATATGCAAATAAGCAAAATCGAGATTTGTTTAAGTGTATGGGAGATGCCTATATATAGGGTATTTCAATATTTACCTGGCCTTTTGACTAGGAAGAAAGTATAGTATCTGTTCCGATGGATACTGCACCCCATAGACTGGTATTGTCTTGGCCTTCGGGGTTTGATTTACGCCGGTCTATGGGTTTGTCCTGTGCAGTTCTTGGAGGTCCACCCTCCCAGACTTTGCCTCCCCTCTTTGGGGAGGAGTAAGTTTATTGCTTACTGCCTGAGGCGCTCCTACCGGGGAATGCCGACGGGGCTGCCCAGGCATTTTTTGTAAGCCAGAGTGCTCACCTTCTCGGGCGCTGGCTATTCAAATCCCACTTTTCCGACCTTGTGTCACATCTTACCTTGTGGGAGTAAGATAAATAACATATTCTATGTCGAACTCTCTTCAGCCTCTGTTTATCAGATTTATATTTAAACAGAGGCTGAAGAGAGTCCGAGATGGGAGACCAACTATAGGTCACTTTTGTTTGGATTTGAAACTGACGGTACCGATGTTGTCCTGGCCTTCTGTAAAATATAAATAAATATTACGCTCTCATTTTTTAATTTTAATTAATAATCAAGCACTCTGCTGGGGTTCCACTAACCTCACACACACACACACACACACACACACACACACGCATACATACATACACACACACACACATATATATATATA
>OY744521.1:200809972-200937472 GCA_963556195.1 Sepiola atlantica | reverse complement strand
ATTATACCTTTTTAAAAAAAAAAAATATTTTTCTGATGGTCTTTTTGTATTAAAAACAAAAAAAATGAATAAATGTTTTACAGATTTCACAGGTTTCACGAACTTTTTCGATTCTTCGTCGAATCATCAAATGAACAAAAAAGCTGGAGAAGATAGATAATTTTACAAAGACGGCATAGAAAGTTTTTCGCATTGGTCCAGGAAGTCGTTGACGATTTAAATTCAGCAACGCTGGATGGTATAACACAACAAAATCGCATTACATGAAGCATTTTAAAATGTTACCACTGGTTTCATATGTGATGTTGTTAATTTTAGGTTGTGTTTTTGCTTCCAGTATTTTTAATTTTATTTTAATTGGCTTCGAAATGTATAATTTTAGTGTTATTAAGTAGAATTTGTCTTAAATCAGAGGGATAGCAGTTATGTTTTTGTAAATGTTGGTGAATTGAGCTACAGTTTACAAGATGCTTGGTAAGGCGGCGGGATAGGGTAGTGCTTGTAAAACCAATGTAGCTATTAGCTTTATTATTATTATTATGGGAGTTACATTCTCCCAAAGGGCATTTAAACTTATAAATAACATTGGTTCTTTCTAGTGGTTTTTTAGTTGGGGAGGAGTTGTTTTTTTTACTACAAGATTTTGGATTTTAAATTTCTTACACCGAAATCTTGCAGTAAAAAAGCAACTCCTCCCTATCATAAAAATTGAGAAAAAAAATTACAATTAAATAGACAAATTCTGTAATTTTTAACAATGAGAGACAGAAAAAGAGAGGTCGCTGGGTTAGCTTGTTGGATGACATCGTCCTAGAGAGTTTAAAACTCTACTTGTGAGACATCGTCCTGGGTTCTTAGTAGTTGGATGACTCCATCCCTTGCTGAGAAGAGTAGGTACATTCCACAGTCAGCCTTTACAGCGTATATATATATATATATATATATATATATATATATATATATATATATATAATCATTTATAATAAATATTTTTAAATATCTACATACATAAATGTTTCATGTTAACTAAGAATCATCAGTGTGGCTAGGTATAACTGTATCACTAGTCGCCAGATTCAAACCCTGAAATTTAGTCACCTATGACTTTTAACCGTCATTTTCGCCCCCACGACCACTGAGACATCTATACTACGAAAGAAAGAGAAATATACCTATATTCATAAAATAAACACAGTCAGCCTCCATAAAGTGTTCAACAATGGGGAGAGAATTTTGAAATATTGCTTTAATTAGTAGATTTTCATATTTCCCTTACAGAGTACCCATTCTTTTGAAGGGAACATTAAGTAATTATTTATAACAATTTTTTTTTTAATATTCACTAACACAGATTTATTAATAGGTCATGTTTTTAGCCAATATTTTATCAAACCATTAACTTGATTGTTTCTGGTTTTTTTTCTTTTACATCTGCTTTTTATGCTCAGCTTTTCTTTCTTTAATGGAATAATGAAAACAGTAACGTAACATCATTTTCAAGTTGATTATCAGATGTTTAAACACGGAATATAATAATGTAACTTTTTTCAGTATTCCATTATTTCCTGTGTCTATGACCAATATCGAGCATTTCCCTTTCACCATAGGATTTAATATAACATATTTATCTTCATAGTATTCAATTAAATATATATATATATATATATATATATATATATATATATATATATATATATATGTTTGTTTGTGTGTGTGTGTTTACGTTTCTCTCTTTTCCTCTTCAACCATGGGTTAAATAGTATATTCCCTTTTATTTATAATGAACTATTCCATTTTTTTTTTCTTTTAATACCTTTGACTGTTACTAAACAGAGAAATGGAGAAAGAGAGATAGAAAGAGAGAGAGAGTGAGAGAGAGAGAGAGAGAGAGAGAGAGAAAGAGAGAGAGAGATGGAAGAGAGAGTCATAGCAGATATCTGTTGTCTATGTGTAGGTGTGTATGTCCAGCTAAAACTCCCAAACTACAAAACAAAGACCCAGAAAGTTGGTATATTCTTAATGGACATTGCCCGGAATAAATAATATCTCAAATTTAGAAACAATATTCAGTCGTTGCACTTAAACTGACGCAAATTTCGTCAGGAGGGGGGAGGGTATGTTTTTCATTTATTTCATGTACTAACTAAAGGGAAGTAACTCTGATTTTTAATCAAGGAGTCACTTCCCTTATGCATCGAGAAATCTATAAAACAGAGTTGTCTGTGTGTGTGTGTATGTCCAGAGAGAGGAATAAGCTGTGCCGAGAAGAAAAAAAGCGGTGGGGAGAATGAAGGGGGAAAAACGGGTGAGGGGAAAGATAGAGAGAGATAAGGAGGGGTAAAGAGGTAGACGTTTTAATAGAAATATGTCACACGTTTTCCCCGGGCAACGCCTGGTAGCCCTGCTAGTATAGAACAAGAGCAGGGGGGGGCGGTCAAACAACATACAGTGAGAGAGGGTGAAAGTGATATATAGAAAGTTAGTAAGAGATGGGTCACTTGACGAGTTATTTGCAAATTACGGCTAATTAAAACAATTAAAATGGAAGTTTTTTACAAACATAACTCAATATATATGAGAGAGAGAGAGAGAGAGAGAGAGAGAGAGCGAGAGAGAGCGCGAGAGTGAGAGAGAAAGTGTGTGTGTGTGTGTATGTGTGTGTGTGTGTGTGTATGTGTGTGTGTGTGTGTGTGTGTGTGTGTGTGTGTGTGTGTTATCTAGCATATGAGCACAAAACTATCAACACACACCAGAGAGTTTGTGGCCATGAAGATGACTCTTAAGTCCGCACAGGTTTTTTTTTTTTTAATACAATCTCAAATAAGCCAAGTGTCGTACGATAAGGCTCCTGTCTCTGAGCCAAGACGATTGAGATTAGATTTAATGTTCAGAAAGAAAAAAAAAACTCATTTCAAAATGTTCCTCTGATGTTTTAATTATTGTAGTGCTACACCAAATATTAATATATAAAATTATACATTAATGGCTAGGGTGAGATGAAGCGGAAAACGTTCAGAAAATGATATACTTTGGGTCTATTTTAAGGAATGTCTGCTTATAAACTAGCAGGGCTACTCGGCGAACGAATTACATAAAATTGTAGCAAAATTAAAGACATGTTTGTAAAAATAATATTGAGAACGGTAGTTTTCCACACGAGTATAATGGTTAAAACAGTGGAAAATTCCATTAGAAGTTGACAGACTAGGGTTATGATTAGGTTACAGGATATTACATACGTGGCAGAGAAGCGAGATCAATTCTGCTTTCTTTTGAGGTTTATGATATAAAAGTTAAACAGACGTCTTTTTCGAGGTCCACCACCCCTACTGGTGTGGAGCGGGAAATTACAGCCGATCTAGATGTAAATTGCTCGGGGAAAAAGAAACTAAACCCCAGAAGTAAATAATGGCTTATTTGTTGCTTTTAAATTCCTCCTTATATTAGAGCTACCAGAAGGAAAGAAGAAGCTGAGAGACGAAATATCCACAGAGTAATTTTTGACGTGTCAACAGAACAGGACTCCAGACAGAATACCGACTTGAGATGTTTGTTACAGTCTGGGATGGAATAACACCCCATTATTTTACAGATCACTCTTCAGTGCGAGTTACGTTACAAAATAAGACTGCACTCTTTAGTGCGAATTACGTTACAAAATATGACTGCACTCTTTAGTGCAAATTACGTTACAAAATATGACTGCACTCTTTAGTGCAAATTACGTTACAAAATAAGACTGCACTCTTTAGTCCAAATTACGTTACAAAATAAGATTGCACTCTTTAGTGCAAATTACGTTACAAAATAAGATTGCACTCTTTAGTGCGAATTACGTTACAAAATAAGACTGCACTCTTTAGTGTGAATTACGTTACAAAATAAGACTCCACTCTTTAGTGCGAATTACGTTACAAAATAAGACTTAAACGCATTGTGTATATCATAACTAGTTAAATTACAACATTCATTCAAATGAGTAAGAAATGTTAAGTTTAAGGTGCACTAAAAAAGTGTTAAAATAATTAGCGGCCAGACAATTAAATCATCATGCAAAAAACCTTATATCTTGCATTATTTCCCACATAATTCTGACAAATTTACGTCTCCATCATGTTTCTTGGACACAACACAGTTCAATACATCTTCTCTCAAGAAGCTCAATGATCTCACCTGACTTTCCATGCAAGCTTCAAACATTCGAACTGCACAGCCTAAAGTGCGACCAATTTTCTTTGAAAGACATTTCCTTAATTAAGACAGAATTTTTATAGGCTGGATTCCACCAACCCAGTGAGATGATAGAGACAACATCTCTGGGTGTTTGCTCACCAAGGATAAAGTACGCTTCACCTGCCCTTTTAGTTAGTTTTTTATTTATTTGTTTTCCCATAAAAAACTTAGAATTCGTGGAATACAACTTCTGTTGGGAATATACCAAGGAGAAGGGATTTTTCCAAATCGCCTTGGGATACACAACTAGTATACTCGTACAGTTTTGGTTCGCTGCTAGTTTCAGGTTTAGTACCCCAAAACTAATATTTAGTACCCTGAAGCAGTGATAAAGCCTTTCGTTTCCTTGTCAAATCATTTTATTTTCAACTCTCATAGAAATGTTAAGTAAATAAAGATAAAGTTAGGATTAATACTATATTTAAGGTTAGAAATACAAAAAGAAATAATTTTTTTAATTCGCAAAAAAGAACACAAAGGTTCCGCAACACATGTTATCCACAAATTCTAAAGTAAATAAAAACTAACATAAAAGAATCTGGATAAGATATTGTTTCAAAAAGTATAATTATACTTGGCATTTTAGGTGAGAGAGGCAATTTTAGGTGAGAGTCTAAATTGAGAAGGAAATCAGAATGACGAACTTACTTAGAAGAGTAATTCGTCTGGCCGAATCTGACTGAAATACGATAAGCAAACAGGGTCACCATTCCTCACAAAATAAATGATGGCCTCACAGCTAAAGAGATATGCAGTTTTATTTACTGGAAACACAGGAACAAAAGAAAGGTTGTACAATGGATTGAGTATTTTAGGCAAGACAAAATAACGTCATTCTGGAGTCCTTCGGTTTCTCTACCGAGCCGACGGTAGAGAATGCAGAATCTACATCATGTCTGTTAGGGAGTCAGTCTGGAACTGAAGTGTTTCGCGCAAGATGAGTCATCGCGTATGAATCTCATTGAGCTTAGGTGATTTGCTTGTTAATGCGGTGAACAGGCAATGGTTACATAATCGCCAAGCCGCATCATAACTCACTGCCAGTCATGTAGACCGACAGAAAATAGTTCACTCATTTAACTGTTACAGTATTATTATTATTTGGATTACTCAGATTACTGTTCTCATCTTGAATGTTATTCTCACAACGTTTCGGCCGATGTAACCTCCTACCTTCTTCAGATGTGTCTTGTCGAACTCGGGAAACTTTATGTCGAACTCGGTTCTAAGTGACAGTCTTCTGGAGGTTGAAGGTTCAATCCTCAGTGCGGGCGATACTAATAATACAATTACGAATTACTTAAGATTTCTATACGGTCAAAACTGACAGAACGAGAGCAAGCTACCTCCATGGACTAAATAAAATGTTTCGTTTGATATTTAGATTTCCGAGTTCGACAGAAAGCACCAGAAGAAGGTCATAGGTTACATCGGCCGAAACGTTGTAAGAATAATATCCAAGATGAGAAAAGTAGTCCAAATAATCCAAATTATCAATCCTCATCTCAAAAATTCTGAAACACTAATCATACATTTAACTATTACATATACCATTTATAGCTCTGAACAATTTGATTTATTAACCGATAAATCTCTGCTGAACTAAATGGATTTCAGCAGTTTGAAAAATTCCAGGAAAGGAAGTGGTCGATACAGCATTTACAATATCAAAATAGATCAAAATAGTTTAATTTTGTTGACCCATAAAAACAATGATGATAATTCAAAACGTTTCAAACACACACACACACACACACACGCACACACACACACACACACGCGCGCAAAACAGGCACAATCAACTTTATTTAATAGATGAAAAGAGTCCTTTTGTTTTTACCATGGATTCCCTGTTAAATTTTAATTGGATAAGAAAGAAAAGAAAAAAATCATCATCATCATCATCATCATCATCATCATCATCATCATCACCCTCCATTTGATCATTTTATTTCTCGCGGTCAGTGATCTGACGTTTTCTGACAGTCTGAAATCTCAGTCTCCAAGCTAGGTGGTCTTGAGGATTGATTCCGTTAAAATTCCACTGTCTAAGATCCTTGTTCAGTGTTTGCATCCAAGTTTTCTTGGGTCATCCAACTTTTCTCCAATTTTCCATCTCGAAGTCTCTGCCTTTTCTTATCCAAAATTCGCTTCTCTCGGTATGGGCAAACCAACACAACCGCCTCGCCGACAAGGTATCAGAGACTATCTCACCAGACATTCATATATATATATATATATATATATATATATATATATATATATATATATATATATATATATATATATATATATATATGTGTGTGTGTGTGTGTGTGTGTGTGTGTGTGATCATTGCTCTGTCATAAATAAATATCAAAATACAATAATCAGATTCATTTTTGGCAAGTATATTTATCATTTGAGAATTTAATATTTCCGAAAAACATGGCGTCATTTAAGACAACCGAATTCCGCATGAACTGGTTTGGTACTGTTCGAGATTCGTGGTTGTAAAACTGCAGAATTTAAATAAAAAAGAATAAAACTCATTTAAAACGCAGAACAAAAATGGAGAAAGAAACCCTCAAATCTCAAGTGGAATGCAGATCAGACTCTTCAAGTTCAAAATAAAAAAGAAATTTTAAAAGAAAAAGAAAAAAGTCATTTAGTCAAGATTAGTGAAAATATTTAGAAAATATGTCTGGCTTCGAACGTGAAGGCATTCCGTAAAGAACAAAAGAGAAAGTCTGGATTTTTGGTTTGCAGAAGCAGTGGTAAAACACAAATCTTCACAAAATGAATTTGTCGCAGAAAGAATATCGGAATTAAAGAAATACACACTTTGGGTGCCACACAGAAAGGAATTGCATATAATTTCAAACCAATATATTTTTTAAATTGTAATTTTAACATGCTTTTGTGACACACATTGCTCATGTTTTTATTTTATATATATATATTTATATTTAGGCAGCAAGTTATTACTCAAACAGGCTTTGTTGAACAACATGGAATTTATATATATATAAACAAAATTTTGCAACATTCCAAAGACCAAGAAAAATCGACCAGAAGAAAATCAATCAGAATTTTGTTTTTCTGATTGAGAACCTTTCTGATGAGTCCATGGAAGAAAGAATCGATTTCGACATACAAATCTCGGCTGGTTTTCTGTTGAACGAAATGAGTCCGTAATTGTACCAAAATGTTTTGTTTTGAAAATAAAATGATTCGTAAGATGAATAAAATGTTGGTCTTTGGAATGTAGCAAAATGTTGTTTATTTATATATGCTCTGTTGTTACATGTCGACAATCATTGAGCTTCCATTTTAAAGAGGTTGGTATACATAAAGAATAGAAAGTATATGTTAAAACATATATTTTCACACACCTATATATATATATATATATATATATATATATATATATATATATATGCAACATTTTCTCTTGCAGGCAAGTATTGTTGAATATAAAAGACAACTCATGTCTAGATATTTTTTTGTAGATCCTTTCAAGAGTCCGAATCAGGATCTTAGTTTTGGAGGGGAATTGGCTGATGAATTTGCCATAGTTTAGATTTGTCTCCCAAGTACTTTCAGACCCATCCGGGTCAATCTTCAGGGGAATGAGGTTAATCAAGTAAAGACCATGTGTTTTAGTATTATAGAAGGTTTTGGCGGGAATTATATAATAAGTACGAAACTATAGTTGAACTATAGATATTTTAGTATATTATTGCTTGTATTGAAGTTAATTCTATTATTTAGGTTTTTTTTGGTTTTTATATATAGGGCTTCTAATATATGGAGTTTTTGTTTGTTGGTACTATATTCTAAGATTTTGGTATTTTCTACTAAGAGTTTTCTGAATTCCGATCGGGGGGGGGGGGTAGGATATATATATATATATATATGAACAATTTTTAATTGTTGTCGTTGGTGTTTGCTTTTTTTTGTAGTGTTAAAAATATTCACAGATGCAGTCTTTCTGAAAATATTTTGAATTTTATTATCAAGAGAATGTATGTTTTGAAATGGGCAGAAACAATTGTTCCCATTAGAATATTTTTAAAACAAATTCGGAGCATTTACTAATTATGGCATATGTAGGTAAAAATAATTTAATATTATTTACTTAAAATTAATATTGTTATAAGCCCCTTTAAGTAGATTAAAGTTGAGCCCTCTTCGGAGAAGTTAAAAAAAGACTGACAGGCATATTCCGATAACGTTCGTAGAATCTTCAGTCAGTCTTTCTAGATATGCCGCCCTTTGCATAAATAGAACTTATATTCACTTTTTGAATATGGTAATTTATCGTGGCCTAATGGTTATGCTTGCGGAGTCTAGGTTTATTCTGTGGCAGCGGTTCGAACCGTCTGAGATTATCATCCCTACACTGATGTAGGTAAAAATTATTTAATATTGTTTACTTAAAATTAATATATATATATATATATATATATATATATATATATATATATGCTCCCGGCTCATTGATTAAACTCTTTCACTTAGCACAAACCATTACTCTTCTTAATTAGAATAGAGTTATCTTGGTAACCAGTAATGTAAACAAAACACAAACATTATAGTTTCTATTATTTTCGCGGTGAGTTAGCTGGCGCAGGAGAAAGATTGCAGACTAGCTTCAAAGGAAGGATTTCGAATCTCAGCTTGAGAAAAAATGCCTATCCACACTGATTAGCCGTGATACGGCGAAACATACGTCTTTAGATGATTGTCTCTGTCTATCTATCTTTCTCTCTCTTTCTCTCTCTCTCTATATATATATATATATAAGAGAGAAAGTTAACTATGTGTATATGTTTATATATTTGTATGAATTTTGCAACACACTGCTAGGCAACATTTAGTTTAATTTAGTTTTATCCAAACGGGATAAAAATTCGGCGAAAATCCTTCATGAAAATTCAGATACCTCGATTTTTGTGAAATCTTAACTATAGGTATTTGACATCAATTAATAGGTATTCCCAAAATGTAAGTTCCTTTAGAGTATTTTAAAGCGTTTTAGGGGCCATAATATGGGCACAACTTCCCATTTTAAAATTCAAATATTTCAGATTTGGATTAAATTTCATCCATAATCATTAGACACCAATTAAGCAAGATTCCCGGAATTTCAATTTCTTCTTAAGACCACTTTAGCCTTAAATTTGAGGCATTTTCTAGAATCAAAATCATGTAATGGATTTTGATCAAAATTGAAATAAGGAT
Source organism: Sepiola atlantica (assembly GCA_963556195.1). Taxonomy (NCBI): domain Eukaryota; kingdom Metazoa; phylum Mollusca; class Cephalopoda; order Sepiida; family Sepiolidae; genus Sepiola; species Sepiola atlantica. The sequence goes on along the minus strand of OY744521.1, from coordinate 200,928,013 downwards.
TCTAGATATAAGGTTTAGTATCATTATACATTGATTTTAATCTTTGTAAACAGACATAAAAGTTGATCAGCACTGTTCTGTTCGGGGAATTAATTTTACCTGTCTTGGGACCTGTATTCTTCTAGTATTATATATTATAATCTTTGTCTGCGAATACTTCGCTGATGATATTGTAAGAAATAAATATCATAAGATGATATTGTAAGAAATAAATAACAAAAACAAGTCAATTACAGATCGCTGCAACTCATCATTTTGTTAAATAATCTATATATTAATACGATAGCGTGTGTGTGTTCGTGTGTCACGCTTACATCAAAAGCTCTGTGCATGCGTGCCGCACCTAGATTTAGAAAAGCATTCAAGTCACCTAATCTGGCTGATAAAATTGCCATAGCTTCCCAAAGCGCTTCCGGACCCTTCCAGGTCCATCGTCAGTGGAGCAATGTTAACCAGGCATAGACCTAGGAGTGAATATATATTCTATTTAGGCGGGAAAATAAAGGACTGTGTTTTATGTAAATTTATATTTATAGGCATTTGAGTATATTAGTACTAATAGTATAGTTAATCTTGCTTTGGGAAGCTATGGCAATTTTATCAGCCAGTTTCCGTCTAAAACTAAGAACCTAATCAGAAAAACGGAAAGGATCTTAGAAAAAATAACTAGACACAAGATGTCCGTTATTTTTAATGATACTTGTATATATATATATATATATATATATATATATATATATATATATATATATTGATGCCTATTTGCATATCAAATAGATACACAGGCAAGCACCAATATGTAGCACATTTATGCAGATACATATGTTGATATGACAAATGCAATCAAACACACATCCTCATTAACTTAATAATTAAGCTAATTATCAAACCTTTTTGACAAGCTTCATGACTACAAAACTTAAATATAATAAAAAATAAAATCTATATCGATCAAATAATGTATGAAAGATCAGAAAAAATAGGGATACATTTTTTGAAAAGGTTTTACTTTATTTATATATTACATTTCATGTCTTTGCCAAAAATGTACAAGAGAAATATGTGTCTGAACTTAATTTCAACTCACAGATAACCTTTGCACTTAGTTTTAATTGGTAAGTCCAATTACAAACAATTATTTTTATTGATTCAAATGATTTAGTAATTCAACAATTTTTACGCTTTCGCTGTCTGTCTGAAGGCGAACCTATACTATTACTATTATTAATTGCACTATGTTTTAATGCCCAATCCAGTTTACTATATTATTTTCGACGAATCTTCTATCTTTCGATACTCAATTCAGGAGGGAGTAGTGTAGTATCTGTTATGTTGTCATGATACCATCCTCCCAGGCATTAGCTCCTCCTTGTAGTATCTGATCGTTTTTTTTTTTGGGGGGGGGGGGGTAGTGTAGTATCTGTTCTGTTGTCATGATACCATCAATCCACGCATTACCTCCTCCAAACTCCACACATACATTATATATAACTACTAGCCAAAATATGTGACCAGAATGATCATAATTTTGTTAGTTTGAATCATTTAACAAATTGTAATAATATTATTTATGATATCTGATACAATTGGCCAGAGATGGTGCGATTCATCGCGTAGTGTACAACTGTCGCAAGCAAACAAATCCAGTGCAGAAGAAAATGATGATTATGTTACATAATCAGAGCTGTGTTTGAATGAAAGAGTTTGAGTGACACCTAAGGGTCACAGGTGTCCCCAGACGGAAGTCAAGAAATTCGCAAGATTTCCGGGCAGAGATTTTCTGTCACTTTGGCTAACGAGAATTCAAGCAGGAAAGACGTGTCCAGGGTGGCGTCCCCAATGAGGGAGCAGGCTCGCACAGTGTAAGTAGATGTAGCAGGACGAATCATCCGGCTATCGATCAGTCTGATTTTTTTTTATGTGACTGTTGTTCTCTTTGTAATAAATCTTTTTTATAAACATCGGCGTCCGAGTGATTGTATCCACAGACAAGCAATAACCTGGGTTCACGACGACGACACGGGTGCATAATGGTTTATACACCCATCAATAAGTGAAAACATAACAATTACATATGGTGAAAGAGCTCTAGAAAACTGATATTTATCTTTCAAAAGACTTTTTATTTAATTAAAAAAAAACGTTTTTTTTTGCTGTGGTCAGCAAAGTTTGAATTCGTTTTTAATGGGTTAAAAAAACCCATTAAAAACGTAATAATAATTTTCTTTTGTTCTTGATCAACTTTAAGATATCTTTCATTGTTTAAATATAATCACGGTTTAATTGATAAAAATAGACTGAAATTATCATAAATTCAGTTAAAAGAATTTGATCAGCGAAAAAATTAGAAAATCATTTCTATATTTAGTAACACAAGCAATAATATGCTCCAACCAGTCGCATATTTTTGCTAGTATATATGACGAACGAATATATACTACACTGCCCACTCTTCAAAGGAGGAGGTAATGCTTTGGGGGATGGTATCATGACGAACAAACATATACTAAATTGCTCCCTCCCCTTTTTACAAAGGAGGATAATGCTTTGAAGGATGGTGTAATGACGAACGAATATATACTACATTAACCTCTCTTAAGGAGAAGGTAATGCCTGGGATAATAGTCTCATGACAATAGAACAGATACTACACTACACCACCACCCCCTGAATTGAGCATTGAAAGCTAATATATTAGCCTGAAATAGTGGACTGAATTGAGCATTAAAGATAGTACAATATTACAATAAAAGTAATAGTATAATTTCGGCTTCAAATAGACAGATACCAAATCTCAATGAGAAATAGAAGATATACTAGTACAATTAATAGAAGTAATAGTACAGTTACGGTTTCAGACAGACGGATACCAAATCTCCATTAGTAATAGAAGTACAATAGTACAATTAATAAAATAGTCTAGTTTCAAACACACATAAATAATCTCAATTAGTAATAGATATACAGTGAGAAAGACATAGAAACAATTTATGAAGGAAAGAAAAGAGTACAAATATATAAAGATGAGAAAAGGAGAACAAAAAATTGAAAAATTCCGTCTATTTTGTCCTGTTTCCAAGTTTCATGACGTTTTTTGATGAGTGAGTTTTGTCTAACAATTTATTTTCTCTTCTCTTTACTCACGCCCCCTCCCTCATCCTGAAAATAGACCCACCCACCCCGTCAGACAGCTGCCGCCCCACCCGCATCTTAACACCTAATTTTAACTGTCTATCAGCTGACATCATTTATTCTCTCGCTCCCCACTCTTTCCTATCTTCTGAGACTAACACATCTGTCTGGATCTACAACATCTAGGACCCACTCCCACACACCCTTGGATTTCCTTTCTCTGTCTGTCTGCTTTCTCCCACCCCACCCTTTCTATATCTATCTATCTATCTATCTATCTATCTATCTATCTATCTATCTATCACACACACTTGGCTGTCAAGACTTTCCCATTTACTTTGATTCTTTTAACTCCACCTCCCCCCTCTCCCTAAAAAAAGAAGAAAGTCTCTTGAATGTTGCCATGGCAATAATTATTCTACACTTCTTAGCGTCCATGAGAGAGCAGACTTAGGAATCTTGATCTGATAAAGAACCCACGGAGCCATTCGAAACGTTTGGAAGAGAAAGACAGATAAAGTCGGAGAATTTTTTTTATTTAATCTTTCTTTTTTGAACAAGAAATTTATAATGTTTAAGATACTGTTTGGGAGAACGACATGTTTCAGAGTTATTCTGACTAGCACTTCAAGGGCAAATATTTATTAGTTTATGAATTAACAAGCTTTTGCCTAAAAGAAAAGTGTAGTATCTGTTCTAATACTGCACTTCATCTTTTCTGTCCTCGGTCAGTGAAGAAGAGGTTATTCAACACGGAGTCAATTTTTATTTTTGTCCCAATCCAGAGTCCCCCTTTTGGGGGATCTGGCTTTTCCCCACATTAAAAACTTACATTGTGTATAACTCTGCCCTCGTGGGGAGGCAAATAAATAGGAACTAGCTGAAGTACCGGTCAACGCTGGATTTCCAAAAACTTTCTCTTCAAAGTTAGTTCAAATGAAATAAGTTTTCTTTTTTTCTTCGTTTTTCTTATACTATTAAAGTAAAATAATTAAACACACACACACACACACACACATATATATAAATATATATATATATATATATATATATATATATATATATATATATATATATATATATATATTAACTAACTTTACATGCATGCAACCTTTAAATGTTAAAGTTTACAAAAATAATAGTGTGCCCATGTCACTCAGTGTTGCCTAGAATATATATTCCAAAAATCATAATGATCTGTTTATTAGTTTAGGAGTGAATCCTATGCATAGAAATATAGAAATATACACACAACATAACTTTATATATAGAGAGAAGATATATCGATACGAAGTTCGGATGCTGCAGTGGTCACCAGCGTTGAATGTTGGCCTGGCCTGCTGTGTTGGGAACGGTATGAATTCATCTGTTCTTCCTCCATCAAGAGGTTTGGTTTAGTGTAGGGCATATCAACCTCAATGAGTCATTTAATGGCGACACAAGTTGTAAGATAGATTCGTATACGGGCGATAATTATTATTGGGGAGGGGCTATGTGGTCAAAGAAAATGCAATAAAACATAGGTTATGATAATCAGTGTCAATACAAGAGGCTCTCATTAGGAGAATACATTTTACAAACAAACAACTGTTAATTTTTATCATCAAAACTTTATCCAATTTTAATAATGAATTTAAATATTTATTGGATTGGTTTGGTTTGGTTTGTTTTACGGCATATCAACCTTAATAATGCCAACGCAAGTTGTGGAATAGATTCGTATAGATGGGATAATTATTATTTTTTAAGTGGGAGGAGGAGGGGGGCGTTTATATATTTTGGGGGGTTAAAGAAGAGTGTGAAGTTAATTTTTCTTGAAGAGTCTAATTTCTTAAATGCGATAAAGCAATAAGGTGACATTGGCTAAATAACTGTGAAGAAACAATCTGAAATAACACTAGCCTCTGCCCCCCTTGGACAGGGTACAAAAAGAATCTCAAACCTAATAGGTCCCACACTGTCTGTCAAGCTCCAGCTCCTATCGCATCACCACATGTCGTATCCAAGTGATGGATTTTCCCCACATTAAAAACCGAACTTGTGTCTAACTCTGCCCTCATGGAGAGGCAAGTAAATAGGGGATGATAATGTAAAGCACTGGTTGGGCACACAGTCACTGTTAATATAACGCCGGCCACAAAAGATTAATGTAATTTCTTTCAAAATTATTCATAAAGCTGTTATAAAATAATTAAATTAAAAATTAATATTACCGAGAAATTATTTCTTAAAATATGCTTTTTAAAATAATTATGTAAATTTGACATCCCATTTATTTTGGTAAGCATTTTTTTTTCTTTTATATAATAAATATTGCATGTTAATAACATGCATTATTGACAGGGTTTGTTAAGAAATGAAATCTAACTCAGCATGTAGGCAGTGACGGATTTAAACCATTTGGCTCCCTGGGGCAGACGAGACTTTTGGCTCCCTTAATTTCTATACAACATAAAAAATGTACAAAGTTCTTACATATGTTCTTACATCTATATCTATCACTGATTCATATGGTACTGCATATTATTTTTCTTAAAATACTCCTATACTTTATGATACTGTACAAATGAACAATACCTGCAATCAACAAACCAAACAAAAATGTGAAAAACAACAGCAATGAGGAATAGATATTATTTACTTTAGAAAATAGACATAAAAGCAAACAAAAATATGAAAAACAAAACAATGAGAAACGAAACAGAAATGAAAAAGAAAGTGTTAAATAAGTGTGACAAATGAATAAAAAAAATAAAAACAAACTAAATAGTATTACTTATTTACTAAGTTGTTGAACACCACCATGTCGCACTTTCATGTTCGCAAAGTCGGTAATTGTTTGTGAAATATCGATTGTTTTAGCGATTTCAGCTTCTATTTCCAAAATAGCCAATGAATTCAACCTTTGAGTCCCATAGTTGATCTCAAATAGTTTTTCAGTCTCCTCAAAGTGCTGAATGTTCTTTCAGCAATTTCTATGCCTATGGGCAATGTCAAGAAGAGCCGAAACAATATTTCACTCTGTACAAATAAGTCAGAGAGACCATTTCTAATAGAAAAGTTCAAATAGCCGATCACACCAGCAATTTGGTATTACTCCAGGCTACCAGCATTATCAAAATACATATCACGGAAATACTTAAGTTCACCACATAAATCATTAGTAAATTCACCAGGAAACCTGGACACAAGAAGAGAAACCTGGTCCATAAGGTCGTCATCTGCAACTTCTATAAACCGTATTGGATGTAAAAAAAAAAACAGTTGTGCAACCACTTTAAATCTATCAGTGCAAGTTTTCAACTCTGCCACCATGACGTCACATGTTTGAAAGTAAATTTCAGTTTTATACTTCATTTTTGGATCTCTCAGCCGTTCATCATGACATTGCTCGCCAGGCACACATTTGGTTCTGCGAATGCAAACCTGCTTGAAATCTTTATCTTGTTCACTTTTAGGAAACAGTGACATTCACAAAGAATTGGTCCTTTTTACAAAATTATCAAACACCTCATCGGACCTGAGATTTTGTAACTTTTCAGTAGCAGTTTCAAAAACCTTGATGACAAAGAATATATTATTGGTTTTTGTTTGCAGTATTTGATTTGCCACATTTAAAATGTCCAGTACTTCATTCCATCACAACAAACGAAATAGAACTGTCCCTCTGTACTCTATTTTCTTAATACACTTGTTTCTACTTTATACCGTGTTCGTGTCTTCATTTCGGTCCCTTTAACAGGGCCACAACACAAACTAAATAGAAATGTCCAGTTCGTCTGCTTTTGAATGTCAACTGCTGCCTTCACTTCATCTGTTTTGTCATTTTCATCGATTATTTTGGCGAAACAGTCAATAACATTTCCAAATTTTTGCAAACAAGCCGTTGTAGCTTTTTGTCGAGCGCACCATCTGGTAAAGGAATTGGTTTTTAGAACTTCTTCAAATGCTAGACTTGCATTGGAAAACGAAAACCCAGCATCCTCACACATCTCCTTTAGGGCAATGTCGAAGGTATCTTCAGCTGATTCTGCACAACTTTCGAGTAATTTGTCGCATCGCGATTTGATTATGAAAAAAACTTAGATTCCTTGGACAGTATCAAAGAAGTTTATAATGTCAACTGTTTGCTTAGTTCGGGCATACGTTTTGGCATGAACTAAAACTAAATTAATTTGATGTGGGGGGGGAAAGTGAACGAATGGAGCAAAAGCTTCAGATCCCAGATGTTCCAACATTAACATTTGAACTCCTCCATCCTTTCCGCTCATGACAGTGGCACCATCATAAACTTGGCCCTTAGATATTTTTTCTTTAGAACACATTCTTCAAAAAAGAACATTTGACAATAAAGAGAATATTCCACAAGCAGACGCATCGCAAACATGATAAAACCCCCACAACTGTTCATGAATAGTGGCCTTCAGTGATTATTCATCAACAAAAACGTATCACACCATTACAGAAAGTTGGTCTTTATGGCTGATATCGGTAGTGCTGTTTGAGATAACTGTGAAGAATTTTGCCTTTTTACACATTTCCAGAATCGTTTCGTTTGTGCAAAGAGCCAGTAGTTCAATTTGTTGATCTGTAATAGTTTTGCTTAAGAACCGAATTCGATTAGTGCTATAAATATATTCCCACAAAACACCAGGATTATCTACATCAATATTTTCTCTGTAACCACGGAAAGGTAGTCCCAACGCAGACATGACCCCAATAAGCCCAAACCGGACTGTTAATACCTCTTCCCACTTTTTGCTACATCATCAAGGTGCTTTTTAAGAGAACTATCGATCGACTTGTCACATAAGAACCGCACATAAGCTTTGGTTACGGTTTTGTGAATATTTGAATTTGCATGCAGAGGAATAACACTAGATAAAGGCTTTCAGTTGTTATATTGACCCGTCACTATGGATTACTGTTTCGAAATCGATCGATCACCAAAAAGCCAACAGAAGTGACAATACAGTCACCGTGAAAGGAATATGCTAGCCAACTCCGGTGTACAGTTTCATCTAGATTTGATTTAAAAGAATACCAATTGTATTTAAAACGTCCAGTAACTTTGTCTGCTGTTGTTTTCACTGGAAACTCACCACCGGGCATGTCTTTTGTCATTCGTTGTCAAGCACCTTGCTGAACAAAAACCCGCTTATCAATTTTTTTATCGTTACCATCATGACAGTGGCACCATTGTCGGTCGGAAAAAGTAAAAGTTCCTCAACATCATCATCCTTTTCTTGTGACATAACATCGGCACTGAAAGGTGTGGACGCAGATTCACAGGATAGTTCACCGAGTTCAACAAAATTATCCACATCCTTTTCTTGTAACATAACATCGGTACTCGAAGGTGTGGCCACAGACTCATCGGATGGTTCAACGATTTCAACAAAATTATCCTCATAGGCTTGGCTCAGAGACTCAGGCGTTGAGATCACTGGATGATGTTCAAGAATCACAAAAGTGGATATTTTCTGTTGGGAAAGATCACCTGCTGTTCTTTCCAACTCTAACTTTGCTTTCTTCTCCCTTTTCGAGGTTCCAGATGGGTAAACTCGTTTATGTTTCTCCTTCCATGCTTGACCTCCAGTAGGCTTATTAAATGACATCTACAAATAAGAAAAATAAACAATAAATGCAATAAAAATAATTTAATTATGATATATTAAAATATAAATAAATAAAAATAGGCGTTATTAGTATTACCCCACCATTAAAACAAATTTTATAAATGATAAACCTATATTGCGATTTGAGTTTATTTGTTTTTCTTATTATTTTCCTATTGTTATTTTTTATTTATTGTTTGAATAATTTAATAATTTAAGTATATAATTTAATAATTTATATTGTATAATTAAATCAAAATAGTAAAATAAAAGTACCACACAAAAACAATGAATTTAAAAAAGTGATTTAAACAAATTCATAAACACATGTAAATGCTATGAATATAGAATTACTAGAATTTATTGTTTGCATTTATGACTGTAAAATATATTACACAAAAGTAAATACTGGTTCATAATAAAGAAGCATAGTTAACTACGAAATATAATAGTATTTATATTTATAATATACCATGTTATATTTTATATTACCGTAGCAAGGTTATCAACATTCACGTTTAATTTATAATTATAATGTCAACTTATTAACATAGAAGGAAAAAATGTTTTCTCTAAAAAAAACTATTGGCCCCGTGTTGGCCTTTAGAGTTGGCCCCGTGGGGCAACTGCCCCAATGTGATACCTTTAAATCCGCCACTTCATGTAGGGAAATAGTGAGAGCAGTGTACAGTTGTTTGGTGTATGTTGAACGTCGAGATAGGAGGTAGCCATTTTGTTGAGTCGTCCGTGTTTGTATTGATCTGACTGAGCTGGCTTGAAATAAAGAAGATAAGGTCACCAGAGTTCAAAATAGAATACCAACGTCTTCTCTACAATAAAATCAACTTATTTAATAGGAACATAGGAATACAAGAACGTAAGCATGTTAGGCAACAAGGCAAGTTGGTTTGGCAGTAGTAGAAATGTAATTGAGTCAAAGTTTCGCCTTTGGGGCTCATTCCCGCCTCTCGTCATAGTGACAAGATGTGAGAGGAAATGTCTGTCTACATTGAGGTCTCGACTGAAGCATTCCACCTAGGTGTATAAATCTGTACAAGTCTTGTTGGAAATATAACAGGCGACAGACTAGCGCCCTGTCATCTATTCTGTTTAATGGTAACAAACCGGCTTTTGGCTTTAAAAGGTTATTTATATCTCCAATCCAGAAACAAATATTTAATAAAAGACATATGATATGGTTTTATTAAATTATCAATCTTGACGTATTTTTGAAGAAGGAGACGACAATGATTATAACATTAAAGTAAATTTACTTAACTGAATAAATCTCCAATTCCTTAACTAGAATTTTCTTCTGGAATTTTCTTATAGGGGTCTTAGTATCTATTTCTCATGACCTTAGATTATCTGTTGCTAAGTAAACAAATTCAATTTCGATCTTCAAATTTTCTTCCAGAAAAGTCCTCAAGGCGTGGACCACCGAGTTCATACTTCCTGGCAAACGATTGGGGCACACTACTACTACTACTACTACTACTACTACTACTACTACTACTACTACTACTACTACTAGAAGAAGAAGAAAAAGAAGAAGAAGAAGAAGAAGAAGAAGAAATCTCATAATCAGACATCACCACTCCCTTGGTTGTTACTACACAAAATGATCGTGAAAGGTCAAGGAGGATGGAAAGACCGAGAAGAAAAAGCACCATCAAGACCTCCACTGGAAGAGCATCGAGAGTACTAGAATCTTAGAGAGGCTTATTACCACACAAATTCCAAAGAAATCTCACGGTCATTATCAGTGAGAAATCAATGATAAACGACTATTGCAATGACACAACGTAACGGTTATCGAAAGAGGCAGTGAATGTTGGCAATCTGAGGAAACTTGTAGTGACTCAGACTCCAGGAAACGCCACTTGTTATTGCCAGTGAGTAATCACAGATAATATGAAAATTCTGAGTGAGTAAAATTATGACAATAATAATAATAGTAGTAGTAGTAGTAGTAGTAGTAGTGAGCAGAATTGCACTAAATTTAGCCTATAGAGCACTTGAGACTCCGGATGTGTAATAGAGGCTGGGGTCAAAATTAACATACTGCTATTAATAATAATATGAAAACGTATAGGTTTCAAAACTATTCGATAGAATAATACCAAACTACTAAAACAATTGATCATATGTAAATTATTTACCCCATCTCTGCTGCCAGTTGAAAGGAACGGCTTTAGAATGCCACCATATCTTATGTCACTCAAACGCTATCCCCTTTTAAACATAAATAAAAAGTGTGTTATTAAATAGGCTTTTTCCATGAAGAGATCAAAAGCAATTTATATTTACTTCTTACAGAAAGAAAGAAATATGAATTTTCAAATTGTCTACATTTGGCAACGTGTTGTATTTGAGTGGAAATTAAACATGGTCGTAAATATTCTTTAGCAATTTAGAAACAAAATATTTTTTGGTTTTAGAGGGTGAAGCACTTGAAGTTGGTCATAAGTTTTGTTATTTTGGTGATGCTATTGGAGCACAGGGAGGAGCAGGTGCTATTGTGATTACAAGAGTTAGGAGTGGATGGAGTAAGTTCAGGGAACTTCTATCAGCAGAACGTTACCACTGTTGACCAAGAGAAGAATCTATCAGGAATGTGTAGGAAGTGTGAATAAGTATGAAGACATACGTTGCTTGAAGAGAAATCATATGGGAATGATACAATGGATGTGTAATGTGAGTCTTAAAGACAGGTTTAGTTCTGATGCCATTTGGCGAAGATTAAATCTGCACAGTATAGCCGGATGTGTGCAGAACAGGAAACTTCAGTGGTTTGATCACATTAAAAGAATGGATGAGAGTTCTTGTGTTAGTAGATGTAGAACAGTTGAAGTAGCAGGGCCACTTGGCAGGGAAAGGTCAAGGAAAACATGAGAGGAAGTGATATGGATGTATTTGAGAGAAAGGGAGATAAATAAAAACTTGGACAGAAACCAGATTACCAGAAACTGTTTCACTGCCGATTTCAATTAAGCCGGAAGAGGGATGCTTTCTCAATCAGGATCTCTGGACCTTGGAATGGACTTCCAAAAGATATAGTAAATGCCCCAGCGACGCAGCAATTCAAGGCGAAATTAGACAGGTGCTTGTCCACCGTATCCTCTTCTGTGTAACGGTCTACCTCTTTCCCTACATAACTACTGAAGCATGCTTGTTTTATTTCTTTGCCAAATTTATTGAATTGAACTGAATTGAATGGTGGATTGAAAGAAACAAAATACTGGAAAGAAGGGAACATTTATTGGGTGAAATGTGGAAGGGTGCAATGCATTGTGGGAAATCGTTGGAGAGATATAAATGAAAGACATGGCAATCTCCGGAATTAGTTGGTGGTCTTGCAGTGAGAAGAAAGTGCGTGAAAGAAAACCAGAGAAAGAGAGAGAGAGAGAGAGAGAGAGAGAGAAAGAGAGATGGAGAAAGAGAAGGAATACAAGACAGAAAGAAAGAAAGAAAGAAAGAAAGAAGAGGGAGGAAAGACATCTATATACATAAATACAACTTACCTACAAATACAGAAAATATCGAAAAAAATAATCTGACGAGTCTCACTTTTTAGCAGCTTTCAATATTAAGTATTCATGCATAAATTTTCTTAAAATTAGCACAAATGTAAGAATAACATTATGTTGGTATTGAGATAGTTAAAATTGGTTCAATAGTTGTATCATTCATAATAAAGCAGTACAAAAGTGTTACATACAGACTTATTATTATTATTATTATTATTATTATTATTATTATTATTATTATTATTGTCGTCATCATCATCATCATCATCATCATCATCATCATCATCATCATCATCATCATTATTATTATTATTATTATTATTATTATTATTATTATTATTTGTTTGTTGTTCCTCCTTGGGCATCTTCTCTTTAACTCATCTAAATTCAATTGTTTAAAAAAAAATTAAACTCTTAGTACAGTATCGATATCCAGATCAAATTCTGTTAAATATTTCATTTGATAACTCCCAAAAGTGCCCCCTCAATTTGTCCCTCCTACCACTTTCTCTGAATTCATCCAACCTCATCTTAAACTGATCCACGCTATTGCTGTTCTTAATCTGATCTGGCAACTTATTCCAAAAACATATTACTCTGTGAGCAAAAAAACTGAACTGGCTAACAGATCTAGTTTTTGAAAACTGCATTGACAATAACCTTCCAGATCTAGGAGAAATAATAAAAAAATGCCCACCATAGTTAGAATGCCATTAATTATCTTGAAAGTCTCAATCATATCACCTCTCATTCTTCTCTCCAGCAAAGTTGTCAATCCCAATTTGTCCAATCTCTCCCTGTAACTGCACTCCTTTACTTTACTTATTAGTTTTGTCACCCTTCTTTGTACGCCTTTCAGTTTCACTATTACATTACAATTTCCATATCTAGTCGCTAGAGCCCAGGCCTGAGTGCAGTATTCTATATGAGGTCTTATTAGAGCTTTATATATCCTTAACACAACATTTGTCTCCCTCGAAATAACATTCCTAACCATCCACCCAATCATTCTATTTGCCCTAAATACAATGGTCAAAATATGATTATTTGCCTTAAATGTATTATCAAACTCCACTCCCAAATTGCATTCTTCATCTATTTCTTTGATTTCTCTGTTGTTTAGTACATATTCAACTCCCACATTCCTGGATCCTACATGCAGTCTAGGTTAAATCCCAATTTCAAAAATTTCCTCCCAATATAATAATTTATTTAGATCCATCTGTGTTATTTCCTTTGATAAAGGTCTCACAAGTAGTTTAACATCATCAGCAAACAGTTCTATTTCTGAATTTATATTATTAGGTAAGTTATTTATGAATATCAAAAACAACAAAGGACCCAATACTGAACCCCGCGGAACACCGGAGGGTATGATCTGTGATTCAGAATAATTGTTTCCAACCTTTACCTTCATAGTTTTATACTCCAAAAACTCCCTCACAATATTTACCATTTTGTCAATAATACCAACATTTTTCATTTTCACTAGTAAACAATAATGAGATACCATATCAAATGCCTTGCTAAAATCCAAATATATGATATTCGCACTATCCTCCTCTATCAAATATTCATTTATAATGTCAATACTTTCCAAAATATTAGATAATGTTGATTTACCATTTTACCGTTAGAATTTATATCATCGTTTATAAAAATTTAATATGTGGTTTCTAATATGTGGTTTCTAATTATTTTTTCAAATACCTTACACAAAATACATGTTAGAGAAACTGGTCTGTAATTACTTTTTAAATGTATCAAACCTTTTTTATGTAGCGGTATTACTATAGCTGTTTTCTCTTCATATTCCATACATTTCCTAAACAAATTGGTTATTGCATTGATAACGCCTTCATTTGATGATAAGTATTTCGATATTTTAGGATGAATTTCATCAGGTCCCATACTTTTACTAACATCCAACTTGGATAGTAATAGTGTTGTCTTTAGGTTCTATTTTTAGTTCATCCATAATTTTTGCTGTACCCTCCCCGCAACAACTCTCCTGTAGTGGACCAAATTCTTCAAAAGAATGAACAGATTGAAAAAACTTGCTAGTACACCAGCTGTTTCTACTGATGTGTCTATTAAATCCCCTGTCTCATCTCATACTGTACCCACACTTTTGTTGAATTTTAGTTGTTGCTTTAACATATTTGAACAATGGTTTACAGTTGTATTTAATATTTCTAACAATCTTATTTTCGTGTTTCAACTTTTCTTTTACTTCTAGTGTTTCATATTCATTTTGTTTACTTACAGCATTTTGATAATATTCCATACTTGGTATAATTCCAAATTTCCTCCAAGTTTTATCTTTTTCTTTCCTTTTACGAGATAGACGATTACTGTCCTAAGGTAATTTTTCTGATGGATCCCTTTGTTTGGAGAATTGTATAATAACTTCTGCAATATATTCTATTATAGATTTTATCTTCCCATTTAATTCCTCCCACATTTCATTAACATCAGTTGTTTTCGAGCTATAATTACAATCGCTATTTTCTCCTTTCTCTGACACAAAACATTTTGTAATCTTAGACCAGTTCCTCTGTTTTCTGTTTATATAATCAAACTCTGCCTTCATTTTTAACTTTGTTTTCAATACATGCATGATCAGATTTACCTAACGGTGCTTTCAAATTTACATCTCCTATTATGCATTTATTATTTGAAAAATTCTACCTTTTCCAATCTTCTTCTGTGAAATAAATTTGTTCTGAAAACGCTCCTTTAAAAAATCCAGATAGAGCCGCTTTGTTTTTGAAATTATATATTTTTTCTCAAAATCTCTCTTCTTCTGTTATAAAAAACAAAATAAAATACTATCCTGAGGGAGAGAAACCTATCTTCAATTTTGTAGAGGGGACAAGAAAAACTTATATTAAGTAGATACTAAATATGTCCCTTTTTTATTTATTTAAAAAAATTTACTTAACCCAGCAAGGTCGTAAAAATTCCTTAAGCAGGGGTGCATCAAGACCTTAAGCTAGCCTTCTGTAAACAAAGAAATTTGTTTTCAGGTAGAAGTTGTTCCACAAATAAACTGCTATTTTTTTTAGCTGAACATTTTAACGAAACTTGAACATTTAGTTGTTTTTTTAATAATTCTGACGTTATTTCTTTGAAAAGAGGTTAGGTAAGTAGCTATTAAGGAATAATCATTTTTTTTTAATTCATATTTTTTTTTATTATTTATTGTAAATGTATCTATCTCTATATAAAGAAAATAGAAGAAAAGAAAATCCGAGTTTTTTGGTTAAAACATTTTATTCCTCATCACCAGACAGCAGTTTTATAATTATTCTTTGTTAATTCCATAACAAAAGAAATATTAAGCCTGGACCTTCAGTGGTCGTTCACAAAACTACTGAAAAAAAACAAGACTTGAAATCAAAAGAATAAATGAAACTTGTGAAATAAATTTGTTCTCTTCAATACTGATTTCTATCCGATCATCCTAAAACTTCTCAAATCAGAATGCTGACGTCAAAAGCCATCTTATATCTAAAAAATGAACAATCAGTTAAGTACCAAAAAATCAGAGACCATTTAAATGTATTTGGCTTTTTAGGTTACATACTTGAAGTAAGTCTGTTTATTATCCTTCGATTTTTTTCATTATTTATTATAATGACAATTTTGATAGCCCATAATAGTATAGTATTAAGCAGCTATTTTTTTTTTATAAATAGTAAAAAAATTACCATTTAGCTTTCGGTCCTGTTTGTGTGACTTTAAAGAATAAAATAATATATTGTTTAACTCTTATTATATATCCAAAAATGATTGCAATTTAAAAAGTATACTTTTCCTAAGTGCTATTTGAGTATGTGTGTGCTTCGTACTATGAGAATGAATGATCGAAGAAATGTTTTGTAAAACAAACCGTGAGTTCTTGAAGATCACGCTTAGAAAGTCTTTGCTTATTTTCATACCAAATTAAACGAAATTCATGGAAATTGTTTTTTTAAAGATTCAAATATTCAAAAAGAAATTGATTGATTGAGTAAACAGTTTTGACATACAGAATTGTTAAATTAGCTTCCTTGAAAAAAAAATTGCTTTCATTTCCATTCATTTTATCGAAAAAAATATCTATATGTATAAACATATAAAAATAAATATAAAATATAGTCATTCACAGACAGCTGTTTCGTCTTCTACGACTCATCAGTGTGGCTAAACCTAACAAATGTATCCATGTTTAAATTTAAAACTCAAATGGTTGATTACATATGAATGTGACCAAACAGTCCAGTACCAAAATAGATGCCTATTGGCCTTAGTCTTGAAAAGACCGAGGCTATAGGTAGGAGGAAAACGGTCGGCAGGAAGAGATTTCTACAAGCTTGCAGTTCTTGGCAAGAAGCTACTGGGATAGAAAGCTGTATTACAATGAGTTATCAAAACAGCAAATTAATGCAGACCACTAGACCAACGAATCAAATGAGCTGGAACAAAGGAAGCCACGTAAGATCAGACAATTCTACAGAACACATGCCATAATAGTATTTATAGAAAAAACTGAGACTAGCAACATCACGGTTGTGAGAAAGAGAGAGGGGGTGCAGAGAAGAAGAAAGAGTGGGGCCAATCAAATTACAAATATGTTTCTGAACCTGATCAAGAACCTTCAAATGAGACAGAGATTCACCCGCCCAAATATGACAAAAGTACTCCATACATGGTCTGATAGTATATTTGTAGAGATAGAGAATAGCCATAGGTGTGAGAAAATGTTTGGAGCGATAGAGAGAACCGACTCTATGAGAAGCAGAAAGAGCAATGGGTATAATGTATGAACTCCAAGAAAGATTTGATGAGAGAGAAAGACCAAGAAGTTTCAGAGTCGATTTCTCCTCAAGAGCAGAGCCATCCATGAGAATCTCAGGAAGAAAAGGGACACGCCTACGAGTGACAGAAACGAGCTAAGTCTTAGCAGAATTAAACGAAACAAGCCATTTTGTACCCCCAATCCACAACATAAGCCAGATCAACTTCTAAATCAGCTGCATATTTCAACTGATCCCAGGGAGATGAGTGGGAAGCAACGACTTTAAATACAGGTTATGCAGATGTGCAGATGGTCTACAATGCAGTCACGGACGAGAAACGGGATGACAGTTAAGTGTGATGAGATTTTAATCATATCTGATGGCGGCAAAGCAAGAAAGTGCTAGAGTCTTGAACCGAGGTCAGTCTTTGAAATTGGTAGTGTATGAGAAGTTCAAATCTTGTGAAATTAACAGAAGAATGTGTACGGAGAAGCATCTGTTAGTTTGTTTCTTTTTCTTTTTCTTTAACAATGTTTTGCAAATGGGATAAATGATTTACAGAATTACATTTTCCGGAGTTATCTTTTATTTGGATAATGCAATGTTTCATACTTCAGCATGAATATCAGAAAATCATCGGTAAGCTTGGCTGGGAACAGCTACCACATCCTTCCGAGAGTCAAAATCTGCTCACTTTGATTTCAACTTTGATTTCAACTTTGATTTCAGGCCTTGAGCATGAATTGCTTTGAAACGATTAGTAGGACAAAACGACTAGAATACTCCATGAATAATGCACTGCAGAAGTAGTACGTGTCGAATGTCGATTGTTTGTGCTACCTGTGCCTAAGCCTACTTGTAAACGACAGGTCTTTTCTCACATGTACGATCTGATGGCAGCAACCAAATACATTAGCGACAAACAAGGGAAGATATAGGTGTGTACAAACCGAAGCCAGTGGTCTGATGTTTCATATATGCAGCAAGACTAGTAAAAGTATATCTGGGCTGCTGAGTCATTTTTGTGTCCACAACTGGGCCGTAAAACATTGTAGAGAGAGCCTTCTTGTGGAAAGAATCACCGTTTTGAAATGTACATATGCGTGCAAATAGAATATATCTAAATTTATATAAAGTTAGGTTTGTGTACATGTTTATATATTTGTATGTATATGATTCACTCTTAAACTAATTAACTGATTATTGTGAAATTTGAAACCTTAAGGGTGGGTAATGTGGACTATATTTAATTTAATTTAGTTTTATTCAAAGGGGTAAAAGGGAGGTGGAAGCCCTTAGTGAAAATTAAGTTACCTCAGATTTTTGTGAAATTTTAATAATAGGTATTAGACATCAATTAATAAATATTCCTCATATTTAATTTTCTTTAGAGTATTTTACAGGGTTTTAAGGAAGCATATTTTGGGCACCACGTCTCATTAAAGAATATATCAGATTTGCATTAAATTTGATCCATAATCATTGGACACCAATTCAGTAAGATTCCTTGAATTTCAATCTCTTTATAAGATCCCTCAAGCTTAAGCCTTATATTTTCGACATTTTCAAAAAATCAAAATCATCGAATGGATTTTGATTAACATTGGAAAAAGGATTCTAGACATAAGATTTAGTAGCATTATATCTTGATTTTAATCTTCGTAAGGCAACATAAAAGTGGTGCAAAACTGCTTTATTTTGGAGAATTCATTTCATCCGCTTTCGGACGGATATACATATAGTATATAAATATATATATATATATATATATATATATATATATATATACACGAGGGGCGTTCAATAAGTAATGTCCCTGACCCATTTCCCATAGCAGTAGATTAATGAAACTTGGCACAGTTATTAGTCTTTCTCTACATAGGAACCACCCAGAGTTATGCATTTCTCCCATCGTTTGATGCAGCTTTGGACACCGTTTTTGTAGAACACCCCAGGTTGGTCCTCCAACCATGTCATAACTTCAGAAATCAAGGCTGCATCATTTGGAAAACGCTTTCCTTTCAAAAACAACTTCATGGCTGGGAAGAGATGAAAGTCAGAGGGTACAAAGTCAGGAGAGTAAGGGTGATGGGGGGTATTTCATAGCTACATGCCCGTGCTTCTGATCTGGTGACATGCGAGTTGTTGACCGGAGCGTTGTCCTGCAGGAGGAGGATACCTTTGCTGATCTTGCCCCGCCACTTGATTTTGATAGCTTCTCTTAATTTCATCAAAAGTGAAGTGTAATAGGCTCCAGTAATTGTGGTACCCTTTGCTAGGAAATCTGTCATCACTACTTCGTCCTGGTCCCAGAAGACTGAGCATGACCTTGCCAGCTGAGGGCTGCACCCTTGCCTTCTTTGGAGGTGGTGAGTCCAAGTGCTTCCACTGCATTGACTGGTGTTTGGTTTCTGAATCATAGTGATGGACCCAGGTTTTATCCTGTCTAATCAGTCTTTTGAAAAACTTTGATTCATCTTCTTGGCACATCTCCAAATTCATCCTCGAGCACTCGACGCGTTCTTGCTTCTGGAAAGGTGTGAGCAACCTGGTAATCCATCTGGCAGACACCTTATGCATATGCAAATGGTCATGAATAATAGTTTCCACAGACCCTGTACTAATTTTGACCTCTTGGGCTATTTGGCCAATAGTAATGTGTCGATCTTCCAAAATGGCAGCCTCAACTTGACAGACAGATGCCTCATCAATGGCAGAAGAGGGACGACCAGGTCTGGGAGCTGTTTCCACAGACTTCCGGCCATGTTTGAATTCACGATGCCAGCGTTTTACAAGGTCATATGATAGGGGCACTATCACCATAAGTCTCTTTCATTTCATCAAAAGTCTCCTTTGGTGTGCGTCCTTTCAAATACAAGAACCGGATTACTGCACGACACTCAACTGGCTCCATTTCACACCTGACTCAGTTCAAACACCTGTAAATCAGAAACCACAATTAGTTCAGAGCTGTTTTGTGCAACATAACCCATACAGATATAAATCATTACACATTCAAAATTTCATCTAGATCAGACAACTGGAAGTGTGTCAGGGGCATTATTTATTGAACGCCCCTCGTGTGTATATATATATATATATATATATATATATATATATATATATATATATATATAAAAGTTATGCTATCGTCCATATATATATATATATATATATATATATATATATATATATATATATATATTTGGAAGATAGCATAACTTTTTATAGATGGGGAAGCATTTAGTGTCAATATAGATAATTTCTTCTTTTCTTTAGATTCTTTAAAAAACGATTTTAGAGAGAAAATATCAGAATAAGAAATAATTACTAAACTTTCAAGGCTACAAAAGTCTTAAAATGGCGGGAAACTTGTAATGAGAATATTGAAGAATTTCATGAAATTCGTTTTTTTTTTCGATGATCAATAGACAAAAAAATCCAAAAGACGAAATGAAACTTTATTCTTTAGAAAATGTGTCACAAAAAAATGTTCAACGTTTTGCATTCAAAAAAAAATAACACATGCCATTAAGGTTAGAATAAAATATTCAGCATCCAAGATGTCTGCATAAAAAATATAGCTTTAAAATATCAAAGGTTTCAAATAAAATTTGCAAAACGTTCAAATTACTTTATTACAGGGTAACTGACGATATCTATAAACAGGGTTTCAATGTCGTAATATTTTTTCTTATGAATTAGTTCTTTCTTTTTTGTTGCATTCCAATCTATGAAAAAGGGTGGGGAATGCGATACCATAGTAAACAATGGAATCAGACATGCAAAGTTAAAATCTTATGTGATATCTTGTCGTCATTTAAACACTAAGAAGCCGAAATTTTCCTCCAGGTAAAATAGCAACTTGTGTTCAATTAATTATATACAATAATTAATTCACATAGACATTGTGTTCCGGTATTAATTAACCCAAAAACGGTCGATTTGCTGTAAAACAGAGGGACTAAACTATGTTCTTTATATTTTTATTATTTATTATCGTTTGTACTTATAACTAATGAAGATTTAGCATCTGTCTGTCTGAAGCCGAAACTATACTATTACTATCTTTGTAATGGTCAATTCTGTTTACTATACTATTTTAGACTAATGTACTATCATTCAATGTTCATTTCGGGAGGGGGGATACTGTAGTATCTTCTGTTGTTATGATACTATCCTCCCAGGCATTACCTCCGCCTTTGGGGGGTGTAGTGTAGTATATGTTCGTTCCTCATGATACCATCCTTCCATACATTACTTCTTCTATTTTTTTTTGGGGGGGAAGGTGTAGATTAGTATCTGTTCTATAATCATAATACTATCCTCCCAGGAATTACCTCTTCTCTTTTTTGGGGGGTGGGTGGGGGTGGTGTAGTATCTGTTCTGTTCTCATGATGCCATTCTCCCGGGCATTATCTCCACTTTTGGGGGAGGGAGTAGTGTACGTCATTAATAACTTTTCACAATCGGCTGTTCATTAGCAAACTCAGCACATTATACATACGAGCAAAAATATGCGACCATATTTTGTGCAAGTATAAGTAATTTGATTTTGATTCTTTCTTTCGCTTTGACGAACCTCTGTATTTGTCATATTGTCTCTCCTCCATCCCCATCGATGATGTCCGAATCACCCATCACTTGGAGTTGTAAAATATTGAATGGCATTGTGCCAGGATTATCTGTTTCAAATGTCAGACGTTTTAAGGGAAGTCAAATATTTCATCCGTATCAGTTCAAGAAACACAGCTGATTTTCGGGTGAGTAATTATAATGCCAGACAGAAGAGATGCATAGCCCCTCTGTCTCCCCCGTATGCATCAAAAGATAAGCTAAAAGGTTATGATGCAACAGAAGACAGATGTCAGAAGGATTGATAACAAAATAACAGTTGTCTCATTCCTAGGATTTAGTGTGGAATGTGCTCGTTTTGTCTGTCTTTCTATTTCCCGTTTCACAAAGAAAGTATCTCTATATAAATTAAAATAAAAACTATACTTATTTAACAGTTAAAATTTTGTCACATATCTTGATCAATACTGGACAAAGAAGATTCCAGAGAAAAACAATCAATATTTCGGAGAGATAGTATCAACAACCAACAGAGGAAAGACATTGATATAACACGAATGTACAGTGACGGGAAAAAAATTATGCTTTGCTAGTGTTTGCACTAATATTCATATTCATATAAAATAACGTCTGAGCCGATGAAGTTAACAAAAAAAGAAATAAGAAAGAAAAAAAACGTCTCAAACTGGATAGGATGAATACATATGAATGTATGTATTTATTTATATACAAACAAATACACCTTGGTATTTATTATAGTAGAGGATTGTCACATGTTCTTTATAAAAGTAATTTAACACCTTGTTGTGATTTTAAAAGAGTATGCTTCGTTTCGTTTATGCTACCACGACATGTTAAGCAACAACAGGTTATTGTTTGGAATTGTTTAGATGAACCGTCAACCTCCAGAAACTGTCACTTAGAACTGATTATTTCTTAGAACTTATATCCGTTGTGCCACTGGTCCTTGCTGACAATTCTAGTATGAATTTTAGGAGCCTTACAGAATTTAATAGAATATGGCAACCATTAATTATAAATAATAGATTAAAACACCATTAAAAATGTATATACATATATATATATTTGCACAAACATTGTTAAAAATAGTAGAATTTTTCTGCTTTTTAATTTTTCAATTTTTCTAATGATCTTTTTATGTTAAAATAAAAATAAAAAATTATGTATATCCCATATGTATCATGAACATTTTCGATTCTCCTTCGAATCATCTTCAGGTGACAAAAGCAAATGAACAAAAAAGCTGGAGAGATGAAAAGAATTTCAAAAGATATCCGAGAAACATGCACGTGAAGTCAATTAGATGCCAAAAGAACAGCCTCGTACTGTTCCAGGAAAGACGTTCGTAACATTACGTATGAAACCAGTAACAACATTTTAAAATGCTTCACGTAATGCAATTTTATCCTGTGATGCTAATTCCGGCGTTGCAGAATTTGAGTTGTTAACGTCTTTCCTGGAACATACATTTATACATATGGAACATATATTAATGTTTTTTTTTATTTTAACACAAAAAAGATTATTAAAAAAAAATTTAAAAATAAGACAAGGTATAATTAAGCAAAAAAATTCAGTTATTTTTAACAATGTTTGCATAAATGAAAAAATGCTGCCTAAATACACACACAGTATGTATATATATATATTGTCATAAGTAGTAATATAGAGTAAGACTACATTTATCAAACAAGAATAAGTTTAAAGCTTCTAGAATTCATACTAAAATTGTCTGGATATAAGTTCTCAGTTTTAATCAGTTCTAAGTTCTAAGGTTTAAGGTTCAATCATCAGTATGAACGATACTAAGAAAATAATTATAAATTACTTAACACTTCAACCTGGTTATGGCTGCTGGAATGGGAGTATTGATTTACTCCTCTCCAGGAGTTAGGCACAAGGCCAGTTTTTATCTTACTCCCACAAGTAAGATATGACCCAAGGTCGGGTCGGGAAAGTGGGGTTTAAAAATTGCCTGGGCAGCCCCGTCGGCATTCCCCGGTAGGGGCGCCTCAGGCAGTAAGCAATAAACTTACTCCTCCCCAAAGAGGGGAGGCGAAGCCTGGGAGGGTGGACCTCCTAGAACTGCACAGGACAGACACATAAGCCACTACTGTGGATTAAATAAAGGGTTCAGTTCAAAATTCTGTACAGATTCCCGAGTTCTACATACAAATTCCCGAGTTTGATGAGATTCACTTGAAGAAGGTCAGAGGTTATATGGGTCAAAACGTTCTGAGAATAACATCAAAGATGAAAACAGTAGTCCGAATAATCCAAATAATAAAAACAACAGAAAAAGATATGGAAATTAATCATCTTAGCTGCCTTTTAGATTCTAGGTTTTATTCACTCCTGACAGTCACCAAACATTAGTATTACGGCAAGCAGGACTGCGATCGATGGCAGACATTCTAATAGAGAAAGGCCCGAGATGAATAGATCATTTTAACAAATGAAGAAAGAGGGGATAGAATGGCCACAGTTGCTACCTCAACTGCCAAGTATCTTCCTTTTTTTCTCCATGTGCCAAACATCAAACGGAATTTCCATGAATAAAGTTTATTTCCAAGAATTTCTGAACTGCTTCACTCACAGCTTTGCATCAGGGAAAGAGTAAATAAGATAAATCTGAGTTGACATTCAATACATGCTGAAGAGACATTTAATATGGAGAGATAGCAATCCTCACAGATGGTAACATATGGACACAAAGGAGGAGAAGAAGGAGGGAGAGAAGGATCATGAGGAGGAAGGGGAGGATCAAAGTGAAGCCAAAACCTTTTTTCTTCTGTGTACCAAACATCAAACAGAATTTCCATGAACAGAGTTTCTTTCCAATAACTTCTCATCTGTGAAACACGTTGCCACAAGATTGCTTCCCTGGGAGCAACAACATGATCATCTTCAAATCCAATGTCAAATAAACACTTGTCTTAAGCCGTCCTCATGAGTAATCAAATTTTATGCATTCCATTCATTATTTTCAATCTTCTCATCACATTCTCATCAGTCAACTGACGATTCATCTCATTTGCCCCTATAATCGAGTGGCTTTTTACCTTGGTAAGAGGTGGTTCATAAGTAAATATTTTTTAAAAAGGAAAAGAAAAGGTTACCCCCCCCCCCCCCCACAACTGCTTCACTCACAGCATTGTATAGGAAAGAGGAAATAAGCTAGACCTGGGTTGAGGTTCAAGAACATGGCGAAGAGACATTTAACATGGAGAGATATCAATCCTCACAGACGGCAACATATGACCAGGGACATGGGGGAGGAGGAGGAGGAGTAGGAGTAGGAGGATCAAAGTGAGGCCGAAACCATAGAATTCATCTGGGCCTCTACTGACTGTAAATTATTATGATCATAGCTATCTTAATTAGGTGATCAACCTGTGTTGATGTTCATACCAGTTTAGGACACGTCTTCGACAATCATTTTGACAGAGTCCAGGCCATTGAGATGTTGATCTTACTTCTGTCCGGCTGAGGTATTCCTCTGTGCAGTTCTAGGGAGTTCACCTTCTCAGTCTTCACCTTCTCTATTTGAGAAGGGGTCAATTTATTGCGAATCGCCTGAAGCACCCCTATTTGGGAATACCGATGGGACTGCTCAGCTATTTCTTGTGGGCCAGACTGCACACGCCTCTTGTGCGCTATCTTTTCAATCCTCACTTGTCACATGTCTCATGTGTCACATCATCCTGCGGTGGGAGGGAAGCAAATACCTTCTAACTTTCCTCTTTGACTGATTTCATACATTAGCATGACCCTGCAAATATCTATAACTTCTCAGTTCTGAAAACAGTTGAAATTTTGATCAATATATCCCCTAAAACAAATTTTGATCAATATATCCCCTAAAACAAATTTTGATCAATATATCCCCTAAAACAAATTTTGATCGATATATCCCCTAAAACAAATTTTGATATCATATCTTGTTCTTTCAGAGTTCAGTTGACTGTATACTTCATTTCATGCTACCGCTACAAACAGACACACTTTTAAACTTAATATTCATTCACTAACTATTTTTTCCTTAAACATGTCAAAATATTTCTTAATTTAGAAAATGATCTCCAGTCTATAGTGGAATGGGGCCAAAAATGGATGGTTGCATTTAATACTACTAAGACAAAACTCCTTTTTTTTTAACAATTATAAGAAACCTTTCCAACCACTGATTATCATTGTAAATAGCACCTTAGCTGAGAGTTCAACATTCAAACTCCTCGGCCTAACATTCCCATGTAACATGAACTGGAACAAATACATAAAAGATACTGCCAAATCTGCTGCAAAGAAGGTGGGATCTCTCTACTGAGCTAAAAAAAACTTCTCTCACCTGCCAGCATCCTATATTTCTATAAAGCTACCATTCGCTCAAGCATGAAGTATTGTTGCCACATGTAAGCTGGTGCACCAACCACTAGTCTTCCCCTTTTAGACAGTGTTCAAGAACAGAGACTCTAATCTAATAGGTCCCACACTGTCTACCAAGCTCCATCCCCTGACCCATCACCACAATGTTGCATCCCTGTTCTTAGTTGCAAGTACTTCAACGGAATGTTCTCTGACTGTCTTGTTGCACCTGTGTCCCTTCAATGTAAATACCTCCAACAATCAGCAAAATCCAACCCCTTCACTGTAGAGGTCCTCAGATATTGGAAAGCTTCTTTCCTCAAACTTCTTGCCTTTGGAATTCACTTTCTGCTCCCTGTTTCCCCGACTGTACAAACATGCAGAAATTTGAATTTAATGTGAACAGATATCTCGCTGTATAACTCCCCGCTTAGCATGCTCCTATAAATTTGACCCCTGATTCGCAATATGCCTTATTTGGGGTAAATGTAAGCAAAAAAAGAAACATTTTTTAAAATTCCCTTAATATATATTTACCTTCTCACAAAACTTTAATTTGTGTGCTGAGCGACAATTAAACCATAGCATTTTAGTATCCCATCAACAACGTTATTAGAAAAAAAAAGATTAACATGGTTTGGACATGTTGCCCGGCTACCAGACTCCAGCTATAAATGAAATTATATCCAGAAGATTTAAAGCAAGAAAGATCAAGAGGGCGACCACCAAGAGATAAGCTGACTAGATAAGGGTTGATACTGGCATGTTGCTCCTCACAGCTGAAAGACTGGTCCAATAATGTGATAAGTGGTATAATTTTGTTGTCAAGCATGTGGCAAAGTTCTCTGAAATATGCAAATGAGTAAGTAGTAAGTATGTTGTGTCCCAGACTGCGGAAGTGAAAACTTCTTGTTTACTTTTCCCACTGAGTGTGTATAGGCAATCAGTTGCGAGTGGGCAAGGTAATCTAAGAATTGGTTGTGTGAAAAGCCTGACACTTTAGTCACTGTGGTTTGCACAAATTAATATATATATATATATATATATATATATATATATATATATATATATATAATCCAGGTTAAGTTCGCATTCACAGGGTAAAAAATCCAGATAATTTCTATTGTGTTTATATAATAGTGCTCAATAGTAAATAGAGCTATTTATTTATAATAATATTTTTATTTATACAAACGTGTATAAAAGCGACACATTCATGGAGATGTTTCGACCACTAGTGGGAGTCAGAGCGCCCGGCCTATAAAAATTTTGCCTCGATTAAGAAAATGTCTTCCAAAGAAAATTTGTCTTACTTCAGGCTGTGCAATTTAAATAAAGACCTGGTTAGACATAGGTTAGTTTGAAAGTCAATTTCTAAAAGCCGTTCAAAACATGATAGTTAAATCGATGACGACGACGACGACGACGACGACGACGACACTTCTGGAAATTTCAAGAGATTTTATCTGATTGCCATAGCTAATGGTACCCTATCTGAGATATGTTCCTTGTTCTTTTTATGGATATTTAGGTCTGATCTTCTGACTCCATGTTGGGCTCGTACCCACTATCTTTTATAGTTTCCTTCCTACTGTATTCGATTTCGCCATCAAAAACGCTCATCCTTTCCTCCCTCTCAGATTCTTTATCATTTTCTAATTCTTTTTCCAGTTCGACAACTTCGTTGTCAATATTAAGTCTTGTTTCATGAGAGTTAGCCAGTAACATTTCCATTTTTGTTGTTGCTGTATTGTGTCTCTTTTGCACAATAAAGTTTGCCATTTCAAGACTTGATTCTCTGCCTTTTTGTATCACATTTTTTATTTTGTCGAATATAGGATATTCTTATAAGGAATCTAATTTGTCTTCTGATCAATGCAGAGGGACTTTAAAATCTTCTGGAATGGTTATATAAGTATTACTCTCGGTAGATAGATATCCATGGAGTAGAAAAATGCATTCAACCCTATTTTTGGTCTGCAACATTCTTACAGCAATTCTATTTGCTTTTAGGTGATATGGTTAGGATTTATGAGGGAAGAATCCAATTCGTTTTCACCATGAATATAAAGATACATCACAAAAATGCTGATGCATTGTCAAAGACTCACATCTTTTGGCACACTATTTCTGGAAAATATTACTTGTAATATTTGTTTTACCCTCGCTATCTTTTTATCCTGAACTAAGAATTTCGAGCCACCCAGAGAACAAGTCAACCAAAATTTAAAACATATGCACTTTTTTTATTGACATGAGTCCATGAGTATTTTTCTTTGTATATCTTGATTTGCCAAAAGCTTTCTTAATTTCCACACATTTTGGGTATTTTTGCACACATTTTTATACATGTGTTGCTAAGGTTATTCACCTACTTTGACAACAAAATTGATTTTAGTAGGAAACTGTTTGCCGAAAGTTTTCTTAATTTTAGACATTTTTGTACATAATTTTCTACATCACATGAATACCAATGACACCACATGGACGGCGGCACCGGGGTGGGGCAGGGGGGGGGGGGGGGGGGGGCTCAAGCTCCCTCACTTTTTGACTTGGGCCCCCCCACTTTACGGTCATAAATAATTATGTTGATATACATGTGTTTAACCGGGCCCCCAACTTTTTAGGAGAACCCCCCCACACACTTTTATAACTGTCCCGCCAGCCTTGCACCATATTTCTAATTTGAATCGTCTCTGTATTGTTATTATTTCACAATGGACGTCGTTGTGTACAAATCTTTTTGTATCTCTCTGGTGGTACTAAACTATTTCCATAGCATTTTGGACCTATATATATATATATATATATATATATATATATATATATAAGTTTTGAGAAATTTGATTCGTGTTGTTTCTCGAGTGTTAAAATCTTATTGGGGAGGGGGGAATTTTTTCTTTTTTCTGAAGTGATCACTTTTTTCCCAAGTGAGTGTTTTGCTTTTATATACTTCAGTTTGCCCAATTTTTATCAGAAATTAACTTTGATTTTCACCGTATTTCCCTCCGGTGTTTTTGTTATGACATGTTTTTTCGCTACTTAACAACATATACTGCAACCCTCTAAACATTGATAAAATTTAACTAATTGAAAAAATACACTGATCCGAATTTTGCTATGAAACGCGCGTAAGGGATAGGCATGAATATTAAATTTGAATAAATTACTTTTGTGTATAAAATTAGAGATGTAATAAAAACCCATCGAAGTACAGAAATAAAGGAGTTGTGAAAATTATGGTTTTAGATAAATTCATCATGGTCGATGGAATGCAAATATTATATATATATATATATATATATATATATATATATATATATATATATATATGTGTGTGTGTGTGTGTGTGTGTGTGTGTGTGTGTGTGTGTGAAAAATGACAACCGAAAAACAAGTGAAAGTGCAGGAGAAAAACAAAAACAAGAGATTGTTTGACCGGTTTCGTTGATGGCGAACGTCTTCAGAAAATGAAGATATGGAAATAATTTTATTTTGAATGGGATGAGGGAAGGATGATCTGATTGGACCATATGAGAAGATATTAAGTGATGTTGGAATATGATAAGTGGGTGACACATTCTTCTATGTTTCTTATTCTTCTGTTTATATTTTTATTTATCTCCTTTCTCTCTTTTACTATCACACCTAATGAGCTAGTATGGAGAAGGCGGTGGTGGAGGGGAAAGGCGACAAGAGGGAAGAAAGGACAGAGAAGCTGACTGAGGTAAACAAATGGGGTGGGCATGAAATTAATACACTGGATGTTAGAACCCAAAGATTAATAAGAAAGAATCAGGGATAGGTCTGCTAATTTGTCACACATCAGGTTTTTAAAGAGCAATTCATGAAAATGAAAAGCCGTGGTGGACAAAACAGACGGGGAAAACAGGTTAAAGGATAGGAGAAAAATAAAAAATATATATGGATTTCAAAAATAGAAAATAAGGGTTAAGTTAGAGAGAGATGTATTAAAATTATTTGATTATCAATGGGAGCTTGCTATTATCACAAAATATATAAATATACACACACACAGACATGTGTATATATATATATATATATACATATACATATATATATGTATATATATATACAATACATCAATCTCACTTTTTTTGTAGTTAAAATCATTTTCTGTTTAGGGTCAAACATTTTTAAAGCATGAAACCGGAGCATAGAAAGAATTATAGCAATCCAAAATAAAGTAGCCATCATATTAAATATTAGTTTAATGATAAAAAGCATCCATTGTACAGAATTAATAAGCACCCACTTGTATAAGTGTTTTCTTTAAATTTTCAAACGTTATATACTATATTTTCAATTCACTATTCTTTTACACAACTCAGAAAATGGTGTTGTATTATTGTCTGGTCAGTCAATTGTCTTTTGTCTTCAACATAACACTGCGTCCTTTTTCACTATGCTCATAACACTTTTTTTTGTTACTGCCCCTGTTGTGTCTCCTCATATAATCGGAAGAAGCTGAAATGGGAAACTTTCTGAATTAGTGTCTTATACATATGATTTAAATTTCATTAAAATCGTATATATATACTTGAAGTTTTAAGGGTTTTTTTTTTTTACCCCCATAGCTCCCTTAGAAGGGGCACATAGAGATTTGGCACAGTGAAGATCACGTAAAGATTCAGGACCACTTCCATTGTATTCTCTGAAATATTATATACATTTATCAAAATAGGATATATTTAAGGTTTTAAGAGTGTTTCTGCCCTCATAGCTCCATTGGGGGGTGGCACTTAGAGATTTGGGACTACTATGATTGTCTTCCTCAGAAAAGTGTTACACATGAATACACTTTTATTTTTATGTAGATTCTCTAACCTTTCTTTCTATAGGGAATACATTCACAGACACTGACATTTATATAATGAGATTTCTACTGAACTCAGAGGAACATTGAGCATGAACCTTGGTATTTATTGTCTATATATTCATGTAGTTGAACTCTAGCGGAGGACGGTTATTGGGGGGGGGTAACTTGCAGGAGTGACCACTTAGCACGTCTTGTATTTCTGAAGTCAAAACCGGAAGAGAGGTGAGCATGTCTCAGTGCTAACATGTCATTCTACAGAAATATGTGACCTCATTCAGTTTTGCACTTCTACTACTTCAATATTTAACAATGGTTTTATTAACTTACTATATTTGGCAAGTATATCTTCTTTTTTATTAGTAGGTGTAGATGCTCCAATAGTTTCTTTTATAAGATTTGTGTCTGGTGAAATTCTGTCTTTAGAAATGTGGAATCCAAGATATGCTATTTTGTTGCAATTTAATTGTTATCTGTCTATTGTCATCCCAGTATTTTTTAATTTATTTAAAAAAATAATCCGTATTTCTTTTTTACTTCTTTACTAGAAGTACCATAAGACATACAAATCTTGATCCTTAGTACGGCATGCACCCTGGTCGAGTCGGCTTCTTCTGAAGAAGGAAGTTCCTTGGCAATATTACATTCACAAGCGGTCCTCAGTCGCATGTATATCTTGGTGATGGGAGATGACAGAACCACGTATTCCCAAATGGTCACCTATCTGGTACTGACCAGGCTCAACGTTGCTTACCTTCAGTGATATAACGAAAAACGGTGGGTTAACGTTATTATGCCATACATACCAATCCATCT
Source organism: Sepiola atlantica (assembly GCA_963556195.1). NCBI lineage: Eukaryota > Metazoa > Mollusca > Cephalopoda > Sepiida > Sepiolidae > Sepiola > Sepiola atlantica. The sequence goes on along the minus strand of OY744521.1, from coordinate 200,896,336 downwards.
GAGAGTTAATCGTAATAACCTTTTTATAGGCTGATTTTAAGTTCATTGCTTTTGAATAATTAAGATGGTTCTCTGGTTTTGGTTTCACTTCGATTCTTCTTTCTCTTCTCCTCCATGAAGGCCTTTCTCTAGCCATAAGCATTTCTTGCAGCTAATATATGAATAACAGTTTCAATGTTAGAAATTGGTAACGACACAGCTACTTATGGCGGCACCTCAAAGAGCATTGGCGATCAAGATCTTTCTGACTCTCTCATCTCCGACTTGGAGCACTTGGTGCAATGGAGGAAGAAGTTGCTTGTTACTTTTAACACCTCTAGAACTAAGCTTCTCTCTTTTCACAGCCAAAGTTCTGATCCTCAATTCTTTCCAGTCGAAATCAATTCTTTGATAAGCTCCTAGGACTGACTTTCATCCCAAACCTGAAGTGGAAGACTTACATCCAAATCTGTTGCTAGGGTCGCTCGAAAAATGATAGCTTCTTTCTTCAGACAGCTTGCCTTTGGAATCCCCTTCTTGCTCCCTGTTTTCCCGACTGTATGAATATGCAGAAATTTCAAAGTAATGTGAAAAATTATCTTAAAGCTCAACTCCCCACTCAGGTTGCCCCTATAAATCTAGTCCCTATCACAGTAGCTCCCTATGCTTCAGTGGCAATAGCATGTTTGGAGTGAAAAAAATTTTTTAAAAGATTTTTTTTATGCATGTTTGGAGTGAAAACAATTTTAAAAGATTTTTTTTATGCATGTTTGGAGTGAAAAAAATTTTAAAAAGATTTTTTTATGCATGTTTGGAGTGAAAAAATTTTATAAAGATTATTTTTATGCATGTTTGGAGTGAAAAAAATTTAAAAAGATTTTTTTATGCATGTTTGGAGTGAAAAAAATTTAAAAAGATTATTTTTTATGCATGTTTGGAGTGAAAATAATTTAAAAAGATTATTTTTTATGCATGTTTGGAGTGAAAAAAATTTTAAAAGATTTTTTTATGCATGTTTGGAGTGAAAATAATTTAAAAAGATTTTTTTTATGCATGTTTGGAGTGAAAAAAATTTTAAAAAGATTTTTTTATGCATGTTTGGAGTGAAAAAATTTTATAAAGATTATTTTTATGCATGTTTGGAGTGAAAAAATTTTAAAAAGATTTTTTTATGCATGTTTGGAGTGAAAAAAATTAAAAAGGATTATTTTTTATGCATGTTTGGAGTGAAAAAAATTTAAAAAGATTATTTTTTATACATGTTTGGAGTGAAAAAAATTTTAAAAAGATTTTTTTTATGCATGTTTGGAGTGAAAATAATTTAAAAAGATTTTTTTTATGCATGTTTGGAGTGAAACAAATTTAAAAAGATTATTTTTATGCATGTTTGGAGTGAAAATAATTTTAAAAGATTTTTTTTATGCATGTTTTGAGTGAAAAAAATTTAAAAAGATTATTTTTTATGCATGTTTGGAGTGAAAAAAATTTTTAAAGATTATTTTTTATGCATGTTTGGAGTGAAAAAAATTTAAAAAGATTATTTTTCATGCATGTTTGGAGTGAAAAAAATTTAAAAAGATTATTTTTTACGCATGTTTGGAGTGAAAAAAATTTAAAAAGATTATTTTTTATGCATGTTTGGAGTGAAAAAAATTTAAAAAGATTATTTTTTATGCATGTTTGGAGTGAAAAAATTTAAAAAGATTATTTTTTATGCATGTTTGGAGTGAAAAAAATTTTAAAAGATTATTTTTTATGCATGTTTGGAGTGAAAAAAATTTTAAAAAGATTATTTTTTATGCATGTTTGGAGTGAAAAAAATTTTAAAAGATTTTTTTATGCATGTTTGGAGTGAAAAAAATTTAAAAAGATTATTTTTTATGCATGTTTGGAGTGAAAAAAATTTTAAAAGATTATTTTTTATGCATGTTTGGAGTGAAAAAAATTTTAAAAAGATTTTTTTATGCATGTTTGGAGTGAAAATAATTTTAAAAGATTTTTTTTATGCATGTTTGGAGTGAAAAAAATTTAAAAAGATTATTTTTTATGCATGTTTGGAGTGAAAAAAATTTTAAAAGATTATTTTTTATGCATGTTTGGAGTGAAAAAAATTTAAAAAGATTATTTTTTATGCATGTTTGGAGTGAAAAAAATTTTAAAAAGATTTTTGTTATGCATGTTTGGAGTGAAAAAAATATTTAAAGATTTTTTTTATGCATGTTTGGAGTGAAAAAATTTTTAAAAAGATTTTTGTTATGCATGTTTGGAGTGAAAAAAATTTTTAAAGATTTTTTTTATGCATGTTTGGAGTTAAAAAAATTTTAAAAAGATTTTTTTATGCATGTTTGGAGTGAAAAAAATTTTAAAAGATTTTTTTTATGCATGTTTGGAGTGAAAAAAAAATTTTAAGATTTTTTTTATGCATGTTTGGAGTGAAAAAAATTATAAAAAGATTTTTGTTATGCATGTTTGGAGTGAAAAAAATTTTAAAAGATTATTTTTTTATGCATGTTTGGAGTGAAAAAATTTTATAAAGATTATTTTTATGCATGTTTGGAGTGAAAAAATTTTAAAAAGATTTTTTTTATGCATGTTTGGAGTGAAAAAAATTTAAAAAGATTTTTTTTATGCATGTTTGGAGTGAAAAAAATTTAAAAAGATTATTTTTTATGCATGTTTGGAGTGAAAAAATTTAAAAAGATTATTTATTATGCATGTTTGGAGTGAAAAAATTTTAAAAAGATTATTTTTTATGCATGTTTGGAGTGAAAAAAATTTTAAAAGATTATTTTTTATGCATGTTTGGAGTGAAAAAAATTTTAAAAAGATTTTTTTTATGCATGTTTGGAGTGAAAAAAATTTTAAAAGATTTTTTTTATGCATGTTTGGAGTGAAAAAAATTTAAAAAGATTATTTTTATGCATGTTTGGAGTGAAAATAATTTAAAAAGATTTTTTTTATGCATGTTTGGAGTGAAAAAAATTTTAAAAGATTATTTTTTATGCATGTTTGGAGTGAAAAAAATTTAAAAAGATTATTTTTTATGCATGTTTGGAGTGAAAAAAATTTTAAAAGATTATTTTTTATGCATGTTTGGAGTGAAAAAAATTTTTAAAAGATTTTTTTATGCATGTTTGGAGTGAAAAAATTTTATAAAGATTATTTTTATGCATGTTTGGAGTGAAAAAAATTTTAAAAGATTTTTTTTATGCATGTTTGGAGTGAAAAAAATTTAAAAAGATTTTTTTTATGCATATTTGGAGTGAAAAAAATTTAAAAAGATTATTTTTTATGCATGTTTGGAGTGAAAAAAATTTTAAAAGATTATTTTTTATGCATGTTTGGAGTGAAAAAAATTTTAAAAGATTTTTTTTATGCATGTTTGGAGTGAAAAAAATTTTAAAAGATTATTTTTTATGCATGTTTGGAGTGAAAAAAATTTTTAAAAAGATTTTTTATTTTATTTTTTTAGAATTGTATATTCATACAAAACATCAACCATACTTTCTATTAATCTCAATAGTTATCACTCATCTTCTATGGTCATTTCTCTCAATGCCAACATTTTTAAACTCACAGAACTTGGATGCTTCTCACAAATTGTGTAGATATTTCATTCGGCTCTTGTTTCCTTGCAAGGAACTTTGTCCTCTGAAATAACTGGGAGGGGAGGATTTTCTATAAATACTGACCCAATGTCACAGGTAGTCTAGAGGGGTGGAATCCCTTCGTGAAAATTAAGATACTGCCCATTTTTGCGAAATTTTGACAATAGGTATTAATCATCAATTAATGAATATTCCCTGAATTTCAGTTGCTTTATAAAGGGTTTTAGGGGACATAATGAAGTATTTGAATGGGTTTTTAGGGGACATAACAATGACACAAGCTCTTATTTGAAAATTCAACTATATCAGATTTGCATTTAATTTGATCTATAGTCATTAGCAATGAATTAATCAAGATTTCCTGCATTTAAATTTTTTCTCAAGACCCCTTTAGCTTAAGCCTTAAAGTTGAGAAATTTTCTCGAATTAAAATCATATAAATGATTTTGATCAAAATTGGAATAAGAATTCTAGAGGTAAGGTTTAGTAGCATTATATCTTGACTTAAATATTCGTAAGGAGACATAAAAGTGGTGCAAAATTGCTCTGTTCGGGGAATTCATTTTATCTGTCCTGGGACGAGTATTCTTCTTGTAAAACTACAAGAAACCTCTCCAACCACCGATTGTCATGCCAAATAACACTCTACCTGAGAGTTCATCATTCAAACTCCTCGGCTTAACCTTTACAGATAACATGAATTGGAACAAATACATTGAAGACATTACCAAGGCTGCTGCAAAGAAGGTTGGCTCCCTCTACCGTGCTAGTAAACTCCTCACACCTGACATTATCCTGTATCTCTACAAAGCCACCATCCGCCCATGCATGGAGTATTGTTGCCACATCTGGGCTGGTGCATCATCTACTAGTCTCTCTCTCCTTGACAAGGTCCAAAAAAGTGTCGCCAATCTAATAGGTCCCTCACTGTCAACCAAGCTCCAGTCCCTGTCCCATCGCCGCATTGTAGCATCCTTGTGCTTGTTTTACAAGTACTTCAATGGATTATGCTCCGCTGAATTGGCTACTCTGGTGCCCCCTCGACGTAAATTCACTAGACCAACTCGACAATCAACTAAATCCCATTCATTCACTGTGGAGGTCCCCAGATGCCGGAGAGCCTTCTACTCAAATAGCTTCTTTCCTCGTGCTGCTGGCCTCTGGAACTCCCACCCTGCCCCCTGTTTCCCGACAGTACTGACATGCAGAAATTTAAAACTAATGTAAACAGACATCTCGCTGCGCAGATCCCAATTTAGGTTGACCCCCTCCCCCAACCTTCTCCCCTTTTCTTTTTTTCAGTATCCCCTTACGTCTACAGTGGCAGCCTGCCTTGTTTGGGGTGAACTATGTTAAATAAATAAATAATTTGATAACATCTGTAATGAAGAAACCATTTCAGATGAATCTGTGAGTGATAATTCTTTTTGGAAATACACTGTATTGAGCATGTGTCGTGTTCAATACAAGCTGGATATAACAAAAACAGTAATATCGCAAAGGTGAAGGATTTATATTGGATTGAAAAACAACAGATTTGAAATGCTTGCAAATTAAAGCTAAGTCTTCAAGCAGCAGATAAGCCGTTTTCTATGCCCACATTGGCTGTACAAGACATCATGGATAAACAAATATTGTGATACAAAAACCGCAGCAACTCATCTTGGAAAAATGCTTATAGGTATATTTATTTTTGTTGTGATGGGATACCTGACCCCCTCAAGGCTGATAAGTGTACTAGTCTGTAGTATATACATACTACGAACAGTAGTATGTATATTAGACTGTATTCGACTGTATTCAACGTATTTGAGTGTATTAGGTTAATCCTATCGGATTACCGGTTATTGTTTTGTACAAGATATACGCTGTAATAAACCATCCTCTTTTAAAGACCTTACACTCTGGTTATTTTTGTTATTATAACTTCTAACCAAGTTATATCAATTTTCAAATGGTAAATTCTGCTCTCCACAAAACGAAATCAAAGCTCACTTGTAGGTCTACTATATATGTTCCAAATCTCATGGAAATCTGACAAGTAGTTTTTTAATCAAGAAGAGGTTCGGCCCTCTTTACTCCTTTAAAATAATAAATCAAACATAGATCATTACACTCTCTTTTACGTCTACTATCTATGGTCCAAATTTCATAAAATCTGTCCAGTAGTTTTAGAATAAAAAATAAATAAAACTTAACTCGTCAGATTCCAGTTCTTCTACATCTATATAATAATACGCTACGGCAACTCCATATTCATACATACGTTATCACCTTCCACCCCTTTTTAAATGATGGAATTGCCAAAGATGCTATGCAAAAAAGTAATATTAAAAATTTTATCTGATGTTGCTGTTGTGTGGAACATGAAACTCGAACAAAAATACGTTTTCTTGGCATTCAGGATCTGTTCTGTCCAAAGATGGCAAAATAATATCATGGGACCCTCGTTCGTGCTGAGTATTCATAAAATGGAAACATGTCACAAACTCCTACAAGGGTTTTGAAGATAGACCCTCATAACCAGATATATTTTGAAACTATGTTAACCAGAGTACTAAAACACTCTCGGATGTCAGGGATAGAATGAATGAAGAAGCGAATACAAAACGAACATTACTGACTAAAAGATATTATTTCTGATTTGTCAAATGATAGAGTAAATATGTCATGCCGTTCAATAGGCGAAGTCTTTTCCATAAATATTTTCTTGTTACTATATTCCTCATGCTAATAAATCTTCCATTTTAAAGAAGCCTTTTGTGTCTTGTGAATTTAATGGTTGAAATCCAATCACTATGATGATAACATGCTGGATACCAGCAACAGGGTGTATAATGAGATTATACACACCTCAGACATGCACAACCCGTAACATAAGGATCGGTATTCTTCTAGTTTGTTCATAAGACATAATTTGTAATTGATTCTTTCCTCGGATAGCTTGCCTTTGGAATTCTCTCACCTGCTTCCTGCTGACTGTACAAACATATAGAAATTTAAATGTAATGTGAACAAACATCTTGCTGCACAACTTCCCACTTAGGATTACCAGATAAATCTGGCCCTTAATTACAGTTACCTCTTTACGTCTCAGTGGCAATATGCCTTGTTTGGGGTGAAATTAAAAAATAAATTTAAATTTCATGGTCGAGTGGTTTTGGAAGGAAGAAAAGTATCCATCAAATGACTTGCATTTCATCTTGCAAGTTGAGCATGCGAGATACCTGTTTATATTCTGTTGTTGAGAATTTAATCTTTTGAAATGCCCAGTGAGATCACTTTCATACACTTTGCTGCAGATTTTACATGAATATACAGGTTGAATATTACATTGGTGAGTGATGTTAACGTTTGCATCACATCTACTGTTACTAGTTAATGTAGTCTTTTTTGTCTGTTTAGCACAATGTAAACAAATAAAGAAAAAAATAACCATTCATCATATGAACCCATTTAGGTGTTATATGATGAAAGCCCTCATTTAAATAGATGAAATGAGCGATAGAGCCTTGGAATGATTTAAGGATCCTCGGTCAAAATGTGACCCCAGCGAATAAGCAGAAGTTAAGAATCTGATGTAATTTCCAGAAAAGGGTACTGTGACGTTTGATTCTGTCAGCTTTTTAAATGAGTAGACATGAAAAACGGTGATCGTCCCAAAACCACAATGGGGGTGGAGCGAGTCAATAGTGTGATAACCTAGCATAAAAAGTGGCCAATACCTCTCTCCTTCTCTCTCTCTTTCAACCCAGTTGTTACCTTTTTATGTGTCTCTCTCGAATTTCTGTAATCGTATTGTTACTATGTTCCTCATGTTAATATATCCTCTATTTTAAAGAAGCCTTATGTGTCCTGTGAATTAGTCGAAGATGATGATAACGACATGCGAGATACCAGCAACAGGTTCTATAATGAGATTATACACATCTCAAAAGTACACGACCTGTAACACAGAGACGGGTATTCTTCTAGTTTGTTTATAAAAAATAAGATTTCGTTTTTTAGGTAATATATAGACAATATATAGGTAATATCTCTCTTAACCCAGTGAATACTTTTTGAATCTCTCTCTCTCTCTCTCTCTCTCTCTCTCTCTCTCTCTCTCTCTCTCTCTCTGATTTTTGTAATTGTATTGTAACTATGTTTCTCATGCTAATAAATCCTCTATTTTTAAAAAGCCTTATGTGTCCTGTTAATTAATCGAAGACAACGATGATAACAAGCAGAGTACCAGCAGCAGTGTGTATAATGAGATTATACACACTTCAAATAATACGAATATGAAATACAGTTAATGTTAAATCAATGCATTGAGGTCTAACTTTCTCTGTAATGAAGTCTGTGTCGAGAATCAGTGGTAGAAGTTGTTTTCGTGAGTCTTTTCAGGAGACCTATATATTTTTGAAGGAGACAACGTCGATTTTAATATAAAACTAGATGGTATTTACTTAACTAAATGAAAACTAGATTATGCCTTGGTATTTCAATGTCCAACTTTACCTTACTTCTACCGGTCTCTAGCTAGTATTAAGAAAAATATCTTTGAAATGTCGTAGAAAAAATATGCTACTTAGTATTTGTATGAGAGAGTTAGTAACTATGACGATGTATTTACGTATTGTTTTTATTGTCAGAAAAAAACTAGAAATTATGTTTTTAAGCAACATTAAATTGTCCAATATCTCTCTCCTTCTCTCTCTCTCCTTTTCTTCCCCCCCCCCCTCTCTCTCTCTCTCTCTCTCTCTCTATATATATATATATATATATATATATATATATATATATATATATATATATATATATATCTTAACTTAGTTTACACATTTTTATATGGCTCTCTTTCGGATCTCTGTAATCGTCATTACCATTACAGGCATTATATGTCTTGTGAAATGATAACACTCAAAGTACAAGAAATGACAGGGTGTATAAGTAGATTATACACACCTCAGACGACACGAATACACAACATTGTTTCAGTTTCAGTTAACTTTTCTTTAATTCATATTGAGTTATTCGTTTCCAGATTAATGTGACAGCAACCCTAGTATCTGCTTACATAGAAAACGTTATACAATTTAATCTAAGTTTTTCTCTGCCACTTTTCTCAATCGGTCTTTCCATAGAATATATATCTGTCTTTTCCTGAGAGGATTTAAATTCTCCACCGTTTTTTTTTCTTTTTAAATTTGCAAATGGCCTGGAATTGATCTTCTCACATTCCAGCATTTGTGTCCTAAAACTGGACATTTTTATAGCCCCATTCATGAACTTTGTTGCTGTACTTGCCTCTAATGTCTATTAAGCTGTGTGCATCGGCATTGTTCTCAAAGGTATTGAAGTTATCAATTAGTTATAATTGTTGCAGAAATTCCAAATAGATTCCTAAGGGTATTTAACTCAATTATGATTGTTCTAGAATTGCATATTTATACGAAACATCAACCATTTTCCAGTTTGTCTGAAATATATTATTTCTGCTTTGTCAAAAGATGGAGTGAACCTGGAGAGACGCCACTCAGAGCATTCTTCGTTGCTGAGATAGAGTTAAAAATCGACTCCATAATCATCTCTTCTGCTCCTCACAGCCCCTTTTCTCACAGAGGAGATGTTGCTAGTCTTCCTCTCTTTCGCTCTCTCATTATTTTCTATGGAAGATGCCCGACTGAGCTCCAATCTCTGGTTCCTCCTTGTAAAACATTCACAACAAAAAAGTCCTTTCTTCTTCTACATAACTAGAATTAGGTGAAACTTCCACAAAGGGAACAAGGGTTTCCCATCTGTGGAACACGTTACTACGGGACTGCTTCCCTGTGAATTACAACATAGTCGTCTTCAAGCGCAATGTCAACATATCACTGTTATGATCTATCCCCACTAGTAATTCGAGCTTGGTTCATTCCATCAATCTTTTCCAATCCTCTCATAAGGTTCTTCATCTTTGAACTGACAATCATTCCATCTCATTAATTCGTATCCTCGAGTGGCCTTTGCCTTTGATAAGTGGTGATTCTTTAGTAAAAATAAAATTTGATATCATAGAATAAGCAAAGTTTTTCCATAAATATTTTCTTAGCAGTTACAGTTTAAGGAAACATCTTTGCTAAATAAAAAAAAAATAAGCCTCAGTTGGAATTTGTAGTCTTGTGTGAAAAAAAGATTTTTTTTAAATGTGTGTGTGTGTGGGGGGGGGGGCAGCTTTATGAAAAGAGATGTGACTGAAATTGATTTGTTTGGACGGAATCACATCGAAAGTTGAGGGAAAGAAGAGAAGCCATAAACCACAGGAAAGTCCATCCCTAGAGTAAAAAATGGGTGTGTGTAGAAGTTTCATGCTTTGCGGTTGTTTTAGCAGAAATGGGATGAGTCACTTCTTTTTAAAAAAAAATAAAGAACACTGTGATATTTAAAAGGGAAAATCTAAAATATAGTCTCTAAAGTATCCCTTTTCAAACAGGATAATAATTATAAAGACAAGTACACTGGTGAACCGGTGGCTCAAAGGCAACCATAAGCATGCAATGAGTCCGGACTTGAGTCAAATATAAATTCTGTGCCAAAACTTCATGGTTAGAGTTTATTTTAGAGGTTTTGGGGGTAGTTTCTTTTTTTTTTTTAAGAATGACAGAATATGCGAGAAATACAGGGGACGTTTAGTTAGAGTTAGAGTTATTTATTAAACACAGTTATGTAATTGATTGTTTAAATAACAGCCAGATGATGGTCATGGTTAAAAGAGCCGCCTGTCAGCGAGACGGTCGAGTTTCGATCCCAGCTTGAGGCAGTTGTTACGTATAACTGCACTGAAGAGCTTTGATACAGTGAAACAGTCTGTCTGTGGATGACTAAATATGCTCCCTTTCTTATATTTGGAGTAAGTGAAATCGGCAGTTGCCACTAACGTATCATGCAATTCTCTTTGTGTAAACAAATTGAGCTTTCAGCATTTGACAATGTTCGTCATTATGATTTCGCTTACTCTCAGCAGCCAGATAATGGCCAAGTAGTTAGAAGCGCCGACTGTCATCTAGATGGTATATATGTATATATGTATATATGTATATATATATATATATATAAAAAATAAATGCATCGTTCCTTTAATTAAGTTGAATACTCTTTTGATGTCAAGCGGCCAAAAGTGTTTAAATTATCACTGTTTATCTAGCTATTCAGTGGTGGTCATGGGGGTCTAGATGTTGGGATGTGAATTGTAACATACTCGGAGCCCGGGCTTTCGAATCACACGACCAGTAGTGAATAGTTATATCTCTATGCTGACGAGTCCCGATTAAAGGACGAAACATATACATACATAGATAATAAACGAAAACAAATATATATATATATATATATATATATATATATATATATATTCCTGAAAAATTCTTGGTCTGATGAGGTTGACTTTCTTGGAAAAGTGCAACCGAAACATGTATGCACATATGTAACCAATAATGTTTGTATAAATAAAAATGTATACTCATATATATATATATATATATATATATATATATATATATATATATATATATGAATGATGTTCCTTCATAAGTTGAACACTGTCTACGTCGGCTGTCTCACCGTTTATGTAGTTGTTCATGATGGCCGTCGGAATTTGAGTTATAAACATGACTTGTTCCGGGGTTTCGAATCCTCCCACCGGCTTGAATAATTAGAAGTGCTAAGATAATCAGTTCTAAGTGATAGTTCTGGAGGTTCAATCCTCAGGACCAGCGATACTAAGAATATAATTCACAATTACTTAAAACTTCTACCTGGTAATGGCATTAGAGCGATCTACTCCTATGGATTAAATAAAGGGTTTGGTTCAAAATTCCATACAGATTCCCGAGTTTGATAAGATGCGTTTCAAGAAGATTGGCGGTTACATCAGCGAAAACATTGTGAGAATAAAATCCAAGATAAGGACAGTAGTCCAAATAGTCCAAGTAATACAAATTATCTATTCTCATCGCAGAAATTATGAAATTTGAAGCATACAAATAATACACTTATTTTGATTTTATCATATTTCATAATTTTACTGAATAAATAGGTTTTTAAATGACCCATTACTATTCATTCTATGCGGGTGATTCTATCCTAAATTTCATATATAAAATCATATTTGCGTTAATATTTTAAAAGTGAATTTTATCAAATTAAAACAAAATGAATATGCAACAGAGGTCATGCTGTGCCACACGGTGTATAAATAAGCCTTTATTCAACTATTATAGGTGTTTACATTTTGAATACAACAAGGTAAAAGAGGTAAATAAGATGACAATTGCATGAAGAAAATAAAAAATAAAGGAACTTGAAAGACATTTATGTTAATATCCATAGCAATACATTTGAAATCATTGCTATAACTTTTTTCTTTTTTAATTTTTTATCATTTTGTTTTTGCTGAGGATGGGGCATCCTACCGGATGCTAGACATTCACCCGCTATTTTAGACATGCCAGCCGAGAGATCTTTTTAAGATTCTAACCGTCCCTTTAAGTGCAATTGTTTGTATCTCTCTTGCACTTTGTTCATCGGGTGTATTCGCCAGGTGGTTTTTAAAATTCTTTTTCATTAGTCCGGTTGCTTCTCTGCTTACTGGAATGATGGAGATCTTCCTAAGATTCCAGTTTCTTTTCATGTCGTACATAAGACCTTAGTATTTAGTTATCTTCTCCCTTGCAGCTCTGTTTAAGCCAGCATCATTAGTGGCATTGTTTTCAACTAGAATTTCTACTCTCTCTTTTTTGTCCCATATCATTATGTCAGGTCTGAAAGCTCCGTTTTCTAAGTATGTAGCTGTAGGAATTTCATAGACATAGTGGATGGTTTATGACTTATTTCCAACAGTTCTTTCTGGTATATGTTCCCAGGACTTCCTGCTACATTGGATATTCAACTTTTTATTTATCCAACCCATTCGATCGATTCCTACTGAACATAAAACCACCCGTTTTGTAGTTACTTTTCTTCAGGTCACACATAAATAGAAATCGGTGTCTGTTGACTGCAGTAATTCTTGATAAACAATAGCACCCAAGTCACATCATTTATGCTGTCGCTACTCACTTATTTTCCATACACATGGAGCTTTGGACTCCCTCTGGCCTTAGAATGCTGAAACCACCGTGTGCTACGTTAGACACTATAGAACAACTCAGTCAGTAAGAACATTCTTTCTCATTCACAGTATATACTAACTATTACATAAACATTATATACTAACTATTACATAAACATTATATACTAACTATTACATAAACATTATATACTAACTATTACATAAACATTATATACTAACTATTACATAAACATTATATACTAACTATTACATAAACATTATATACTAACTATTACATAAACACATGTACAAGAATTTTCTCTCATAAATATGCATATTATTTACATCCTGGCCAGGAGGTTAGACACAAGTTTAGATGTAGTTTTGAGAAACCAGCGCAATAGGATGACACTCTGATCTAAAAAAATACCTGAGCAGCCCTATCGGCATTCTCTTGTAGGGGCGCCTCAGGCGACTAGCAATAAACCAATTCCATCTCAGAGAGAAGGTAAAGCCTGGGAAAGGCCTCTCTCGTAAATGTACATGCTTGAAATCTTCAGTATTTAGAGAAAGATATTTTATGCCTTGTGATTCTTTGATATAAATGTCTCGGTTGATATAGGTTTGTCCTTTTGTTTTTATTGCCCATGCTATAGCATGCTAATTAATTATCCCTAAACATCTGAAAAGAAATCATGTAGACATACTGAACACGCAACAACAATTCATAGGACGACAATTTAAGGAAGCAAAGTAGAGAAAAACGATTATATTTGACATCTTAATTAATCCACCTTAAAAGTGCTTAAAATGCTACCACAAACATAAGAGGAAAAAATAAGCGCAAAAAAGTCACAACAAGAAAGGTTCCATTAGCATTCAATCTGCATGTTTAGCGAGGAAAATTCAATTTCAAACTTATGCATGACAGACCAACAAACATTCTACTTCAAATAGTATAATTATGACAGACCAACGAAAATTCAATTTCAAACTTATGCATGACAGACCAACAAACATTCTACTTCAAATAGTATAATTATGACAGACCAACGAAAATTCAATTTCAAACTTATGCATGACAGACCAACAAACATTCTACTTCAAATAGTATAATTATGACAGACCAACGAAAATTCAATTTCAAACTTATGCATGACAGACCAACAAACATTCTACTTCAAATAGTATAATTATGACAGACCAACGAAAATTCAATTTCAAACTTATGCATGACAGACCAACAAACATTCTACTTCAAATAGTATAATTATGACAGACCAACGAAAATTCAATTTCAAACTTATGCATGACAGACCAACAAACATTCTACTTCAAATAGTATAATTATGACAGACCAACGAAAATTCAATTTCAAACTTATGCATGACAGACCAACAAACATTCTACTTCAAATAGTATAATTATGACAGACCAACGAAAATTCAATTTCAAACTTATGCATGACAGACCAACAAACATTCTACTTCAAATAGTATAATTATGACAGACCAACGAAAATTCAATTTCAAACTTATGCATGACAGACAAACAAACATTCTACTTCAAATAGTGTAATTATGACAGACCAACGAAAATTCAATTTCAAACTTATGCATGACAGACCAACAAACATTCTTCTTCAAATAGTATAATTATGACAGACCAACGAAAATTCAATTTCAAACTTATGCATGACAGACCAACAAACATTCTACTTCAAATAGTATAATTATGACAGACCAACGAAAATTCAATTTCAAACTTATGCATGACAGACCAACAAACATTCTACTTCAAATAGTATAATTATGACAGTCCAACGAAAATTCAATTTCAAACTTATGCATGACAGACCAACAAACATTCTACTTCAAATAGTATAATTATGACAGACCAACGAAAATTCAATTTCAAACTTATGCATGACAGACCAACAAACATTCTACTTCAAATAGTATAATTATGACAGACCAACGAAAATTCAATTTCAAACTTATGCATGACAGACCAACAAACATTCTACTTCAAATAGTATAATTATGACAGACCAACGAAAATTCAATTTCAAACTTATGCATGACAGACCAACAAACATTCTACTTCAAATAGTATAATTATGACAGACCAACGAAAATTCAATTTCAAACTTATGCATGACAGACCAACAAACATTCTACTTCAAATAGTATAATTATGACAGACCAACGAAAATTCAATTTCAAACTTATGCATGACAGACCTACAGATGCATGACAGACCTACAGATGGACAGACAAACGGATCTTCTTATGAAAACTAGAAGAATTCCCATCCCAGAAATAATTTTCCGAACAGAACAGTTATGCCTCACTTTTATGTCACATTACGAAGATTAAAAAAATGATACTAAAAATTGTCTAGAATCTTTATTCTAATTTTGATCATAAGCCATTACATGATTTTGATTCTAGAAAATGTCTCAAATTTTAGGCTTAAGCTTAATGTGGCTTAAGTTAAAATTGAAATTCGGAAATCTTGCTTAATTGGTGTCTAATGACGATGGATCAATTTCAAATCTGAAATATTTGAATTTTCAAATTGTAGGTTGTGCACATATTATGACCCCTAAAAACTCTTTAAAAGACTTCAAAGAGACTGAAATTTGGGGAATATTTATTAATGCTTAGTACTTATTGTTAAAATTTCACAAAAATCGGCGGTGTCTAGATTTTCACTAAGGGATTCTATCGCTTTTTTATCTCCTTTGCATAAAACTAGATTAAACTAAATATAGCCTGTATTACGACCACTTACGCCTAAGCTGTGTTCCAAAAATTCATAATGATCAGTTAATTAGTTTATGAGTGAATCTTGTACAGACAAATATACAAACATATACACATACCTAACGTAATATAGATAAAGATGTGTTGTTTCATGTGCCAGTGTAAATCTGGTTATATGGTATGCACATACCAATGATTAGCTGAGCGAATTAAGCAGCATATCACATCATGTGTACACTGACGCTGCCTTTTTCTCATCTCAACTGCAGATTTCAGATTCAAATGTTAGATAGCATTTACCTAGTAATTCTGTTTATACTAATCACTAGATGGTTAAATGGTTTTAAGATCTTCAGCTATGCTCTGCCAAATAGTAACCATGTGTAAATTCGGCACCACACTTATCTCATCAGCTGAAAGGAATGAGTTTAGCAGGACACAATATCTGACGTATTTAAATGCCACATCTTCCCAAATGTAATAAAACATAGAACACATGTTTTTAGAACAGATTTGCTCTCAGAATAACATTTTTTCCCATTAAAAATCCAAAACAATTTATATTTACTTCTTACTATATATATATATTTTATTTATCTTATGGATAAAGTGACATAATTTTTCCTCTATTTAATTGACGAGTATAGCTTTCTATCAAAAGCTGCATATTCAAATCTGCTTCGGTAGTGATTTATGCCTATTCTTGATGTGTGTTTTCAAAAATATATGTTTGTTTCATTTACTTTCAATAGTTTTTACATTTTATCCGGCTCAATATTTTCTCCTAAGATAGTCATCCATACAGGATGACTATCTTATGCTCAGATCTACTACCACTACCCACAAAGTCTTCTTCATAGAACACACATACCTCCGTAGTACCGTTACAAGTAAACGTATTAACAAAGCTAATTATTATTGAGTCTTGGTGGGGATCTTCACTTTCTGAGTGATCTTGTTACTTTTGTTGAAAGTTTTTAATGTAAATGGGTCTAAAGTACTTTGTAATAAAAGGAGTAATGAACAGTGGAACTCACAGAGTGACAGAGTAACGTAATTCGTAACAACACAGCAACATAAGGGACAATACAACAAACCGTGTATTGAACCACAATCAGCAACGAATGGATAATATGTATATAAATAACGTGCGGTCATAGACTTCAAAGTATCTGCTTTTGTAAAGCCTCAGACAAAACTGGTTTACTGTAGCGAAGTACAGCAAGTGAAGAATTTGGATGCATATTACTGAAAAGATTTGTTTTAGCAATAGCACTCAATAGACACAAACACGTGGTGATTTTCTTTCTTTTTTCTTCTTTCTTATGGAATTTGCTCCAAACAAGACATGAAACCACTTGATTTAAGGAGCTAATCATGATAATAAAAATTGAAAGGAAGGTCTAATCACTGTAAGACAAACCAAACCTGAAAGAAACACCACCACCTGCGTTTAATCCCCTGGATTCCAAACAGGCTAGCCAAAAAGTAAGCCCTTTAAGATCCCAATAGGAAATGAAGGGATTATAAGACTGGCTGATAAAAAAAAGTCTGCCTTTAAACTGGTTAAGTGACTGACTAGAAACCGGTATTTTTATCATGACACCATCACCTTCCATTTTTTTAATCCTTGAAGAAATGACGACACAGCAGCAGCAGGAGCAATATACCGTTTTCTTATATTGTTCAGTAGTAATAAAAGATAGAATTGTTTTTAATACGTAAAAAAGCAGCAGGAGCAAATCCGTTTTCTTATGTTGTTCAATAGTATTGGAAGGTGTAGAATCAAATTGACACTTACTCGCATAAAGGGTTCGAATAGTTCATATGTAAATATTGCATGAATAAAACAATATTTATAAATTAGATTATCCACTCATGGACTAGCAGCCAATCATAGCTCAAAGAATAGACTTGCCAACCTGAGCATAATGAAACATTCCAGCCTTAATATAAACCGGCTTCAGGTTATTTATTTGTAGTTCAACTGGTCATACAGTTCAGCACTGACTACTAAATTCATAGAAGGCTGAAATGTTTTTTAATCCTTGAAGAAATGAAGAGGCAGCAGGAGCAACATACCGTTTTCTTATGTTGGTCAATAGTGATGAAAGTTTGAAAGATTTTTTTTTAATCCTTGAAGATGCAGCAGGAGCAGCATACTGTTTCTTATGTTGTTCAATAGTAATGGAAGGTAGTTTTTTTTTTAAATCCTTGAAGAAGTAATAGGACTATGGATGCATCGCTTTTTCTGCTACCACCACAAACTTCATTGACAAAATCAATGAAATTTGAAATAACATCTATGCTGATGATACCACTCTCTATTCTGGTGTTGCTTCTCGCCCATCTTCCTAGGATCAGTTGAAATATGCAGCTGATCTAGAAGTTTACTTGGGTTCAGTTGTGGATTGGGGTACAGAATGGCTTGGTTCGTTTAATCCAGTTAAGCCTCAGATCGTGTCTTTCAATCGTAGACGTGTCCCTTTTCTTCCTGAGATTCTCATGGATGGCTCTGCTCTTGAGGAGAAATCAACTCTGAAGCTTCTTGGTCTTTCTTTTTCATCAAATATTACTTGGAGCTCATACAGTAGATCCATTGCTCTTTCTGCTTCTAGTAAAGTCGGTTCTCTCTATCGCTCCAAACACTTTCTCATGTCTGAGGCTATTCTCTATCTCTACAAATCTACTATCAAACCATGTATGGAGTACTGTTGTTATATTTGGGCTGGTGAATCTCTGTTCCCATTTGAGGGTTCTTGATAAGGTGCAGAAACGTATCTGTTATTTGATTGGCCACACCCTTTCTTCTTCTCTGCACCCTCTTTCTCTCACAGACATGATGTTGCTAGTCTCAGTCTTTTTCTATAAATACTATTATGGCATGTGTTCTTCAGAATTGCCTGATCTATTTCTTGCTTCCTTTGTTCCAGCTCGTTTGACTCGTTGGTCTAGTGGTCTTCATCGATTCACTGTTTTGATATCTCATTGTAATACGGTTTTCTATTCCAGTAGCTTCTTTCATAGAACTGCATGTTTGTGGAACTCTCTTCCTACTGCCCGTTTTCCCCCTACCTACAGCCTTAGTATTTTCAAGACTAAGCCCAATAGGTATCTCCTGTCTTTGCGATAATCATATTTGATCTTTGTTAGCTCTTTACATCAAGGGCTTCATGCCTTGTCTGGGGCGATTTCCATTTATAAAAATAAATTGGGGATGAACAATTATAAAGCCTCTCCAACAAGCATTTATTTATTAAAATCAGACTGTTTTGGCTCCTAATAACCCAGTCTTTGCATTAATTCTTTTTTGCATTGTGCTTCACTTCATTCTTTCTTCTGCTGGCTTCTTTAGCAGTTCTTTTTTCTTTCTATCTAATGAATTTACGGGCGGTTGTTTTAGCATCACTTATTTAAATGTCTTTTTTATATTCTACGCCTATACCTCTATTGTCACTGCCAGTTTAGTATTATCATAGCGTTCAAGGGAGATGGAGAAAATTATGTTATTTAGTCCATCCATAATTATAAAAGTCTTATTTTCTATTATATAAAGGAAAGTTTTCTCTGTGTATCAAGCTAAAAGTAAAAAACTACACATTCTTGTTCAGCATTTCCTCAGACAAAATATAGGCACATTTATTTTTTTATATTTATTCTTTGAGGAGGGGGGGGGACAACAAGAACAGATCTAATCAGGGGGTCGACATTTAGAGCGATTTTTAATGTTACTATGTAGTAATTCGAAAAGAAATTATCGAGCCTTAGGAAATACTAGTCCCTCATCCTCCTTGGATGGTTATTTAACATTTCTCAAGGCTGGTAAAGCTACAAATTACTGCATAATAAAATTCTTTTTGGACTATTGATCAACATCATTTCTCTTCAGACTATTGTGAGAGAGGGGAGAGAAAGAGGGGAGACAAAAAAACTCGGTGTTGCCCGGGAACAATAAGCTCGAGTGAATTTCTTACATTTTATTATCATTTTTAATGCATTAAAACAAACGTATTTCATTATAGTGTTGTATACTAGACAATAAACTCGGCGTTGCCCATGAGCAATGATAAGTGGGTGTGTGCAATAATAATACAATATTACATTTGGTAAATGGTATATGCTGAATCCAAAAGTGTTCAATACCTTAGATAGAGCAGGTGTGTGCAATAATAATACAATATTACATTTGGTAAATGGTATATGCTGAATCTAAAAGTGTTCAATCCTATAAATAGAGCAGGTGTGTAATAATAAAGTATTACAGTTGGTAAGTGGTATATGCTGAATTAAAAAGTGCTCAATTTAATAGATAGAACATGTGTGTGTTATAATACGCTATTACATTTGGTAAGTGGTATATGCTAAATCCCAAAGTACTCAATACCATAGATAGAGCAGGTGTGTGCAATAATAATACAAACTTGCATTTGGTAAGTGGTATATGCTAGAGAGAGGAGGGTGGTCACAAGAGAGGGGAAGAGAAAGAAAAGAATGGGGAAAGAAAAGAAGAGGTGGGGGAAAGAGAGGGGAAGAAGAGGTGGGGGAAAGAGAGGGGGAGAAGAAAGAGGGGAGTAGAAAGAAAGCTAAAACGAATGTTTTTAAACAAGGTTTTACAGACTTTTTAACTCTTCTATTGTGTTGTCCATGTCCCTGGGCAACGCCGGGTAGCCATGCTAATCATAAATAAGTGCTTGATTCAAACATGAAATCTCTAAATAGCGGAAAGAAGAGAAGTAAATGCAAGACTAATATTTGAGCCACGTTTACAAGAAGGTTTCATCTGACAGCCGATAAGTGTCTTGAATTATATATGTCTACGCGTATGGAGTACAGACTGAATGCAGCTCAACTTTCAAAAGGTTGTACAGGGTTCAAGCAAAATGCTTTCTATATCTTCCAAACTTAACTGAATGCCTGCTCCTAAATAAAAGATGGCGGTTAAAATTAGAAGCAAACATCATAGAAAGCGCTTTAACAATGGAAGAAGAAAGCCAAAGAGACGAGTTGAATAGATGAGGCTTTGAATGGGAGTGCTTTGACATTGGATAGAGACCCTTCAAAGTAGGTTGAACATTCTTGTTTTGAGTTAAGGAAACGGATGATAGATACAGAAGGTGGCGGGGAGACTCTTGAGGCGGTTGATAACAGAAAACACCTGTTGTTGGATGGTCGGATGTTGAATGCATCAGTTTTCAATGAAAAGAAGATGAGTAGATTGAAATTAAAAGTACCTGAAATGTTGTCTCTGTCATAATGTGATTTCATACTACATCGAAGAGGAAATAAAGATGAGAAAATAATCAAAACTGCAGCCATACAATTGTTTGAATGAAAATCAGTAGGCCATCAAAAATTCAACATTACTGATTTTATAATCGGTTGGTTATTTTCAACATGTAAACTTTGATTTTGTTTCTGAAGTAGTTGCAAACACCATGTCTTTATCTGCCTTCTCACGAGAGCAAAGTTAGACGCAGGGTCGTCGTTTTCTTATGTGGGGGATATCCAGCTCTCCAAAAAGGGGCACTTTGGATGGGACAAAATTTTTAATTGCCCCAGTCAAGAAGGATTTCTTCTCTGACTGCGAACAGAACAGATACTATACTTTGAACTATTTATTTGTACAAAATATAAAAAATTACATTTGGAACAAATTAGGCACAAGGTCATCAAAATTGTGGGGAAAATGGGTCGTTGGTTTATAATGATAACAATGTATATCCTACTCTTAACTAGAATCCTCTCATAACCACAATACCACATTTACACTAGGAGCGGACTTAAGATATCACCAAATTAATTGGAAATTTAATTGTTCATAAATATACATATATATATACGAATTTCACTATAATAAAATGGGGAGTGGGGAAAGAACAAAAAACACTGTTTTCCGGTTTGTTCAGAACCGAAAACAAGCAGGTCAATCTCTAAATTGGAGTGGGATCTAAGTGGGAGAAAACAGAAAACGGGGCAAGGAGTTGAGAGAGTGGGTGGTGTCCTTCCAAGATAAATCGAAATTGGGAGAGGCTGAGAACAAAAGATTTAAAGTGAGGAGTGGGAAGTGGGCATCTTGGAGGATCCTAGCCCAAAGGTCATAACAAAGCATGATTTTAAAATCTTCCTCCAATATTTTCTTCTTTTTATCTTGGGAGGGTATTCACAAGTGGTGTAATGGATACCAACCAGACTATAAGTTTAACTAGGCTGTGTTCAAATTCAGTCAGATCTATTAGCTTCTATTTATGCTGTAACACCAGCAACTTGTGTTCAATGTAGTGTTCACAATAGGTATTGTGTTTTAGCATTAAATTAGCAAAAGATGTTTGATATATTATAAAACGAAAATACCCCCAACCCACCCGACTAGCAGCAAAATCCCACTCCTTCACTGTAGAGATCCCTAGATGCCAGAAAATTTTTTACTTTGATAGCTTCTTTTCTCGGGCGGCTTGCCTTTCGAGTTCCCTTCCTGCTCTCCGTTTCCTCGACTGTACAAATATGCAAACATTTAAATGTAATGTGAACAAAAATCTTACTGCCCAACTTCCCACTCAGGTTACCCTCCTCCCTCCCTAAATATGGCCCTTATTCACTGTTTGACTCCTCCTCTTTTCTTTTCCTCCTTCTCCTCCTCCCCCTCCTCCTTATATTATTCTTTTCTTTTTGACCTAATGGATAATGTCACATACTATGGAATTTCCCTGCAGAGTTCAAATAATATCAGATTTGTAGTTTTTTTTTTTACTAATGGGTCACCACTTATCAAGGCCAAAAGCCACTCGAGAATAAGAGTTAATGAGATGGAAGGATTATCAGTTGAATGATGAAGCATATTATGAGAGGCTTGAAAATGATGAATGGAATGAACAAAGTTTGATTACTTGTGTTCTGTGATGCCCTTACAAAGCTATACACCACAATCCTTGGCTATCAGTAAAGTAGTAACAATGCTCACCTAATCGTATACAAAGGATTTGTTTCTCAATAGCTATTGTCTTTCGGTATTGAATAACCCCAAAAAGGGCTGAAATGGACAGGGTACAAAAAAAGAGTCTCTAACTTAATAGGCCACGCACTGTCTATCAAGCTCCAGCCCCTGTCTCATCGCTACAATGTTGCATCCCTGTGCTTGTTTTACAAGTACATTCATGGAATGGGCTCTGACGAACTTGATGCACTTGTACTCCTATCAATGTGAATACCCCTGACAAACCTGACGAGCCACAAAATCCACCCCTTCATTGTAGAGGTCGCCAGGGGCCGGAAAACTTTCTTCTCTAATGATTTCTTTCCTCGTACTGCTTGCCTTTGGAATTCACAGTAACCCCTTACGTCACAGTGGCAATATGCTTTGAATAGAAGTAACACAAAAACCGATGCTGTAAAGAAGACAAACGCACCAAATCCTTCTCTTTATCTTCCATCGGTTTTCTTCTTTTAATTATTCTCCTTTTTCTTTCCTTTTGGCTAAGATCAAAGTGTAGTATCTGTTCCGATGGATACTGCACCCCATAGACCGGTATTGTCTTGGCCTTCGGGTCTTGATACGCCGGTCAATGGGTCTGTCCTGTGCAGTTCTGGGAGGTCCACCTTCCCAGGCTTTGCCTCTCCTCTTTGGGGAGGAGTAAGTTTATTGCTTACTGCCTGAGGCGCCCTTACCGGGGAATGATGACGGGGCTGCCCAGGCAATTTTTAAACCCCACTTTCCCGACCCGACCTTGGGTCACATCTTACTTGTGGGAGTAAGATAAAAACTTGCCTTGTGCCTAACTCCTGGAGAGGAGTAAATCAATACTCTGCATCTTGCCAAACTACATGGTGTATGGCAGATACATGGTATCTTTACAAAGAAAAAGGCAGTCCTCAATTTTACTGTGTCATTCTACAAACAATGTCAAATAAATAAAATAAATAATTCGGAATAGGCAATTGATTTTGTAAGTAATGTCAACAAATGCATGTTAGGGAATACATAAGTGAATTAAAAGGCTTTCACAATGTTCTGGATTGAGTCTCAAGATAGTCAAACAGAAAGAAATCTCAACAGACATCTCAATTGAGTAACAATTGTGAAGTTGACCTTCTTATTTGAACATTAATAGCATTGATTTCCTGATTATATAGCAGAAACCGAATTATTCCAGAGAGAAAGAGAGAGAGAGAGAGAGAGAGAGAGAGAGGGATCTTTTTGCATGCATGCATATATATATATATATATATATATATATATATATATATATATATATATATATATAATGTATTACTATTGCATGTATATACGCATATATTATTATATAATATAATATATTATATACATATATTTTCAGTATTTAGTTAGTGCTCAATACGTGAGCAGTAGTATGTAAATATATTTATAGCAAATAAGCTACACAGAAATGTTTATTTCATTCCGGGAGGAATATATATATATATATATATATATATATATATATATATATATATATATATATATATATATATATATATATATATATATATATATATATATATATATAAAGTGGTGTACTAAAAGCGAACTTTTAGGAAAAGTGAAACCTTCGGGCAGAATTTTGCCCTGTGTTTCTTCCCCCTACAACTTTTATTTTATTTTTTCAAATTTTAAATCTTGGCCTTTGCCAACTTATCTATCCCAGCGACTTCCTCTGATGATAAGATTTTGATCTTTGAAAAGCCTGGCTTAAGGAAAATTTAACTTGAATAAATTGCCTTTTTTGCGGAATATACCTTGCTCTGAGCAATTGAATTGAATTATGATTTGACTTTTGCTTCTCTAATTCCTTTCCATTCTTCTTCATTATATATATATATATATATATATATATATATATATATATATATATATATATATATATATATATATATATATATATTAGTAATATGTTAAGAAGGCTGAGGGCAATGCAGAGTGTTGGATATATTGTAAGCTGGAAGGAACAAAAATAATAAATCGAAGTGGGAGAACTTACTATTTATTTTTCTTTAAAATCTTACATAATAGCAAGTGTGGTGTCGGCTGTTTGTGTGTTGTCTGGATGATGATTAAAACTCATTTATTTAATATTTCGGGAAAATCTTCCGTTTGTCAAAAATAATAAACACCAAAGGAAAAACCGGTCTGTGTAGAGAATTCACCAAGTCAAGATATTCAAATTGTTCATAGAAGGCATTTTTATGCTTGGAAATCCTTTTTCTTCGAGGCGCGTTTTTACCCGTAAGTTGATTTAGGCTTTTCTCATCGTCTTCGTCTTTTTCTTCATTTTCTTTTCTTTTTTTTCATAGATATGCTTTAACCCAGTGGTCCTCAACCTTTTTGTTGCCGCGGACCGGTAAGCGTTAGACAATTTTACCGTGGCCCGGGGGTAGATTGTTTACTTGCAACTTACATGTAGCATCGTACCAACAACATAACATGAAAATAAAAGCCTCGAAATAATAATAAATATATCATTAAAAAGTTTACATTAAAAATTTACTTTAAACATTCCTTTCAAAATAAAATACAGGTACACCAGAAAAACGAATATAAAGTGCATGAACATTTTAACATTACTAGAACACCAAGTCAATGAGAACTTTGAGCTTGTTTCTTTGCAATCAGACAGTCCTATCTGGGAGCAATAGGAGACAATGACACCCGGAGTGTGTTGCTTATGTCTAGTTTATTCCGATATTTTGTTTTAGTTGCTGTTACTGCAGAAAACTCCGCTTCACACAGATAAGTTGTCGGAAATGGCAACAAGGCTTTAAGTGCTGTAGTAGCGATCTTAGGGTATTCTGCCAAGACTTTATTCCAGAACACCGGCAGAGTTGTTGTTTCAAACGTACTTTTCAGGTTACCATCATTTGCGATCTCAAGCAGTTGATCTTCTTCTTCCATGGATGAACTAGATTCGCCTGGCTTGTTGACAAATGGGTGTCGAATCCATTCCTTACCAGTTCGTGGGTCTTTTGTCGTTGGAAAATAACGCTCGAACTCTTTTGAAAGCAAGGACAGATGATCGTGCACCAACCGGAAGAATGAAGGCTCAGGATCAGTATCACCAAAAATACCTGCCAATGTTTGAAACATGTCCAAAATGCCTTTGTTCACGCGTTGTCCCCACAACTCCAGTTTAGCTTTAAATGCGGCTATTTTATCTACTAACTTGAAAATAGTTATCATTTTTCCCTGAAGGGACAGATTGAGCTCATTGAGCAGGTTGAATATATCACACAAATATGCCAGTTTTGCGAGCCAGACTTTGTCACAGAAATGTGCTGCCAGTGGTGACTTCTTTTCTGAAAAAAACCTTTTCAATGGCTCTCGTAATTCAAACACCCGCTTTTCCTCGGGATAACCATCTTATTTCTGTGTGCAAGAGAAGGCATCTGTGCTCTGCATCCATCTCCTCACAAAGCTGCTCAAATAGGCGCGAGTTATGGGCGTGTGCTTTGATGTGGTTAATAGCTTTAACAACATCATTCAATACACTATTAAATTCCGGTGACATTTTTCGGCTTGCCAACATTTCCCTATGAAGGATACAATGCGTGGATTCACTGTCAGGTGCAACTTCCTTAATCCGAGTAGTTAAACCAGCCAATCGTCCAGTCATGGCAGCAGCTCCGTCTGTGCATATGCCGACACAAAAGGTCCATTTCAGTTGTCCTGACATATAACCATCCAGTGACTTGAACAGTTCTATTCCTGTGGTGCTAGTTGGTAAAGATAATACACATAACAAATCCTCATGCACATCCTCCTGATAAAGATATCGCACATAAACAAGTAGCATTGCCTTCTTGTCAATATCTGTAGATTCGTCAACTTGGAGTGCGTACCACGGTGATGTATTGATCCTTTCCAACAATTGTGCCTCAATGTCTTCAGCTATTTCCTCAATGCGCCTAGTCACAGTGCTAGGCGACAAAGGCACATGTGCTATCTTTTTGACAGCATCCTCTCCTAGCATTTCACGGCAAATATCTTTAGTGGAGGGCAAGATTAATTCTTCACCGATAGTAAATGGCTTTTTAGCCTTAGCAATGCGGTTAGCTACCAAGTATGATGCTCTCAGTGCATTCACATTTATTGATGTGGTGGCCCTCAAAATTTTCTTCTGTGCTTCGTGTCAACGTTTTCTTATTTCAAAATACTCCAATGGCTTGTGTTTTAATTCCGAATGTTTGGTGTTCAAGTGGCGAAGTAGTTTTGAAGGTTTCATTGCCTCATTAGAAAGCCGGTTACCGCATATTATGCAGAGCAGGATTTGTGCGTGGAAATCACCAGTAACGATAAATCCATATTTCAAATAGGACTCATGGTATTGCCTGCTAAAAACTTTCTGTTTCTTTGATGGTGGAGGCTCTTCTTCTGACTCTTCATTGGGCCTTTTTCTCTTACAAAGGAAACTTTCTAATGACGTCTGTTTCGTACTCATTTTCGCTAATTTGTGGGTTAAATTCAAGCGTTCAAAGGATCGAGATGTAACCTGGAAAATAAAAAAATGTAAACTCAGAGTTTAAATAAATGGAAATACAGTATAACCTCGCAGTACGAGTTTAAATCGTTAGCAGACCGAGCTCGTATTACAAAGCAATATTTCACATTGAAATTAATATGAAAATGAATAACCCGTTCCACCCCCCAAAATGCCTGCTTTAGGTTCATTTTTTTAAATAGAAAAGGTGCAATTAAAAAATAAACAATACTGTACATATAATATGAACAATAGAAGTGCATGCAAGAAATAATTATGAAGCACAAAAATTTACTCTATAAATCCGATAATGGACGAATGAAGCAAGTGGGTCTAGTGTTACAATAACGCCAAAACTCGTGCGAACGTTATTGTATTTCAAAGCCAGCGAGTTCACATATACAGGTTGTCTCAAAAGGAAGGAAAAAAGTTTTTTGCAAAACACACACTTAAAATGAAGTTATTTCAAACTAAAATAAAGCTTGAATAAAACCGTTAAAACGTTATTGACGAAAAGAAGAATAAAAGCGTTATTGTTGTCGTGTGGATTTGATGTTACAAGCCGGTGGAAGGCATTTTGAGAACGTTTTGTAACTTAAAAACTCACTTTTTAAAAAGTCATTCAAATTAAGACATTTTTGTTTCGTAAAAAAAAATAAATCGCCTTTCATAAAAAACGTCATGTTCTGAAGATTTGAAGAATGTATCTATCGTTGAAATAATTTCATTTCAAGTGCGTGTTCTTTGCAAAAAACTTTTTTCCTTCGTTTTGAGACAACCTGTATAAGCGAGCGCAAGACAGCGTGTGACTCATTGTCAAGGTCACGCCGAAGGCAGCCAACTGCTGTTGAGCAATCACAACACGAGTCACAAGACACACAAACACACTTACAACACTAGTGACTAAGCTTACAAAGCGTATGACTAATCTTATGACAAAGCGTACAAACTGAGATAAAGAGCTTTAAAAACTGCGCACATGTATGCAAACTATATTTCTAAACTGTATTTCTTACGCGGCCCGGTACCAATTGGTCTACGGACCGGCACCGGTCCGCGGCCCACCGGTTAATTAAAGTTTAACCGACGCAGATCGATAAAATGTTAGCGCCGTGTATCATTTCTCACTATTTAGAACTTATATAGTTGTCGGTCATAGGACTTAGTGTGTAGGTAGATTTGCATGGGCAGATTACCTGCCAGCTAAGTATGGGGACAATTGTTATAGAATGCGTCGGCCTGCATTCGGTAGGGTGATGAAATAGACAACGGACAGCTGACATAGGATGATGGAATCGGCCGACGTAAGAAGAGCATATCGGTAAAGAAATTATATGTGTCTTTGTTTTCTTAGAAACCTGTATATTATTTTCGCTCATAAAACAAAGTAGGAAATAAAATATTAAAAAGTCATTCATGTGCTTGTTAGTAATACGAGAAGGGGGGCTTATATAGTCATCCATAGACAGACTGTTTCGATGTATCACAGCTCTTCAATGTGGCTACAATCATCTAGTCGATAGTTAGTAGCTCTATCCACCAGGACAGGCGCTGCTGGCAAATGCTATCTACAATGTTTTTATATAAACATTAACCACAACTTGACGATGCCTATTTGTTTATTTACAAAGAGCTTTGCAAATATATATATATATATATATATATATATATATATATATATATATATTTAATTAATTAAGTCTAAATATACTGATAAAATGAATTTAAAATCAATATTTTTTCAAAAGTGCTCAATACAAAGTACAGCTTTACAAATAATCTTATATAAACGTTAAATCAGGCTACGTGAGTTAACCAGCGTTTCGATGTTAGTATATTTCTACAGGGCTGAGTTGATCTTATAGCCTGAAACGCTGGTTAACAAGTGTAGGCTGTTCTAATATATATATATATATATATATATATATATATATATAAAGTGGTGTACTAAAAGCGAACTTTTAGGAAAGGTAAAACCTATTGTGAAGAGTATACAGCTCAATATCCAGGATAGAGCAGGTAGATAAATTGCCTTTTTGCGGAATATACCTTGCTCTGAGCAATTGAATTGAATTTTGATTTGGCTTTTGCTTCTCTAATTCCTGTCCATTCTTCTTCATATATATATATATATATATATATATATATATATATATATATATATATATATATATATATATATATATTTAGGGACAGTAAATTAGTACAACATCAGTATCATTGGTTTCAAGCTCAGAAGGCGTTAACCATTCGGCTCTCTTCAGCTTATGTTGTTGCCTGGTAAAGAAATGGGAAATCACGTATCACTCTTGTTTGGATACGTTATTTGCTTTGGAATATTAAATATAGTTGTTTAAAATTTTGAACAGATACTACACTACTCCACCCCAACCCTAAAGATTGATGAGGTAATGCCTGGAAGGATGGTCTCATCACAACACAACAGATACTACATTACACCCCTCTGAAAGAAACACGAAGGAAGTATGTCTTGAGGATGGTATCAAGACAACAGAACAAATACTACACTACCCACCAACCCCCCCCCCTCCCCAAAAAAAGAAGGGTATAATTCAACAGAACAGATACTACACTAGCCCCCCCCCGGGGGGTCAGCATTGAAAGATAGTAATGGTATATTTTTGACTCCAGATATATAAGTAATCGTATACTTTCAGCTTCATATATATAAGTAATAGTATAGATAATAATTGATATACTACTTTGCTTGAAAAGAATGGTGACATACATTTTTTATTACGTCACAACTTACTTACAACATTTATATTTGAAGTCACTTAGAAAAAACAGTTGTCGTCTTGTTTACAAACAATATTAATACTTTAAGTTAGATGCTGTTAATGTTTGATATAATGTCGTTTGGTGAACATATAGATACACATAGCGACATAAACACATATTTTGCCACTGCTGATTACACATACATGTTCCATAGAGAATTTACTTTACTCACACGAAAACATATCTCTTGTAAACATTGTGAAACAAAACAAAATTCCCGTTTCCTGTAAAAAAAATTGCAATACTAGTACAGTTTTTGAACCAGACAAAACCCAAACTGTTTTTTTTTAAACTAACACTAACCTAACCCCAACCTGACCCTAAACTAACCCTAACCAAACCCTAACCTGACCCTAAACCTAACCCTAACCTAACCCTAACCTGACCCTAAACCAAGTCTAACCTAACCCTAAACTAAGCCTACCCTAAACTAACCCTAACCTAGTCGGTTTTTTGTTTGGTTCAAAAGCTGTACCATTACTAAAATTGCTTCCCAACTTACACGTTTTCATAATTAAATTCACTTGAGAAAAAAACAGTTGCCTTGCTTAAATTACTAACAATACTAATACTTCAATCAACTGCTACTTGCATTCGCTTAAATGTATATTTAATTTCCCGCAATCACTGTTACGTGCAAACATGTATTATTTCATTAAAGATAGATAGATGCGAACATCCACCAAAATGAATGATTATATATTTGTCATCTCGCAAAATAAATAAACTATAAATGTGTTACTCGATGCAAAACAGTTTTGGTTTTGTGATCGTTTTTGTTTTTGTTTTTGGTTTTGTTTTTGTTTTTGCATAACAACAAAATGAGGACATTTGAAAAAAAAAAAATAGAAAATAAAATTTGTGTTGATATATTTCAGTTGCATTATTTCTGGTTTCAGATATTGTCAAGATGGTTCTCATCAACTGAAGTGCACTTAGAAGGCATATTATGGAAGTTATTGGAAAGTCTGTCCAAGATAATTTGATCTTGATTGAGAAGAGCAATTTTCAGTTGTCGTCGTCGTCGTCGTCATTCGGTGATTCTACTGTACTCAATCTTTCATGTTCAAATGACAAATAAATAGCAACATTTATCAACAGGGAAAAATAACAGAGCAAATAAATTGTGTTTAAATTCCAATTGGGAATATTTATATCCATTTTCCACTCATGCATTGGAAGAATGCATATAAAGAAAAGGATTCCGTAGAAGATTTGAGAATTGATTTAAGAAATAAATATAGAAGCCTTAGAGTAAGCTGTCAATACAATTTTCTAAATATTATTAAAAGAATTCAGAAGCCCGTATCAGAAATACTAAACTGTTTTACAGGAATTGGGATGGATTCTTCGATTGACATTCACATGAGAAGAAAAGGAAAGAAATGAAATTAGTATTCAAAACAGGTGGAATATGATTACCGTTAGCACCTGTAGTCCGTTTCACAACAAAACTGATCTTTTTATTCTTCTTTGGCAGGAAACTAAATCATGACAAACCATTTTTTCTCCCAAATACATCTATTATTCTCTCTCTCTCCCCCCTCTCTCTCTCTCTCTCTCTCTCTATCTATCTATCTATCTCTATATCTCTCTCTACATCTATCTATCTCTACATCTCTCAATATCTCTACATTTCTAAATATATATATACATCTCCATACATCTCCACATATATACATCTCTATATATCTCTACATGTATACATATCTCTCTCTCTCCCTCTCTCTCTCTATCTATCTATCTATCTATATATATATATATATATATATATATATATATATATATATATATATATATATATTAGAAGTATGTTTTTAAAAGGTTGTGTGCAATACAAAGTCCCGGGTAGGATGTAAGCTGGAAGGAACAAAAATAATAAATCGAATTCGAAATGGGACTTACTATTTATTTTTTCTTAAAATCTTACATAACAGCAAGTGTGGTGTTAGCTGTTTGTGTGTTGTCCGGATGATTATTAAAAATCATTTATTTAATATTTCGGGAAAAGAAACTTCCCTTTGTCAAAATAATAAACACTATTATTTTCACCATTCCTTTCTCATATATATATATATATATATATATATATATATATATATATATATATATATATATATATATATATATATGTATATATATATATATATATGGGAAGAGAAGGATAAAGGTAATCCGGCGTGATGAGAAAATGAAAAAGGAAAACCAAAAAATGGATGTTTTTTTATGTGTACATCAACGTTTCGTCTTTATTTATAAGACTTCATCAGGATGATAAAATAGAGAAAAAATGTCATGCAAGTACAGATACATGTAGGGTAGACATATTGGGAGGAAAAATAAAATGAAATAATTGCCCCTACTGGGTGGACGTCCGTACTTGTTGGAGAAATAGAAATGAATGTTGAAGAAAATAAGTGGGGAAAAAAAAAAAAAAAATGGAAGGATGGGGTGAGCAAGGACTACTGTGGCTGGTGGTAAGAGAAAGAGGTGGGGGATGAGAAAGGGTAAAGTGGATGGCAGAGAGGGAGTGGAGGAAAGAGGGGGGAGGGAGGTGTTTGACCAGATGGCTGCGGTCAAGATTGAAAGGGAAAAGTAAGTTGGAATGTTTGTGTATGGGGGGTGTATGCAGGGAAAGTGCACTAAGAGGGTTGTTGTTTTTTATGTCCCTTTTGTGTTCATTTAATCGTTTCTTTAATTCACGTTGTGTTTCTCCCACGTAAAATTTTCTCCCATACCCCTTCTTAAATTCCCTCATTTTCTCAAAACGCTCTCTAAGACCATAACTTTCGCCCATCCACCAAAATCACAGTCCGCCCCTCCCTCTCTACCCATCCTCCTTTCCCTGCATACACCCCCCATACACAAACATTCCAACTTACTTTTTCCCTTCAATCTTGACTGCAGCCATCTGGTCAAACACCTCCCTCCCCCCTCTTTCCTCCACTCCCTCTCTGCCATCCACTTTACCCTTGCTCATCCCCCACCTCTTTCTCTTACCACCAGCCACAGTAGTCCTTGCTCACCCCATCCTTCCATTTTTTTTTTTTTTTTCTTTTTCCCCACTCATTTTCTTCAACATTCATTTCTATTTCTCCAACAAGTACGGACGTCCACCCAGTAGGGGCCATTATTTCATTTTATTTTTCCTCCCAATATGTCTACCCTACATGTATCTGTACTTGCATGACATTTTTTCTCTATTTTATCATCCTGATGAAGTCTTATAAATAAAGACGAAACGTTGATGTACACATAAAAAAACATCCATTTTTTGGTTTTCCTTTTTCATTTTCCCATATATATATATATATATATATATAGGAGAAAAAGAGATAGAGATATATGTAGAGAGATGTAAATATCTATAAAAACGCGTGAGTTAGCTCGATCGTAGAGCTTCAGGCTCTAGGATATATATATATATATATATATATATATATATATATATATATATATATTTTAAATATTTAATATTTATAAAAAAAAATATTATTGTTTATCAGCCCCCTCCCACAGAGGCTGGGCACTTTTCGTGGAGCTTCAATAACAAGTAGTACAAATAGCTATATGCAATGATCCGACTCGTTGATCACTCTCAATTACTTGGTGGATAGTAGTAATTCTATTATTTACAGTTGAAATTCCCCTTTATTTACTAATTAGTTTCCAGCGGCCTCCGGGTAAGATCTTCGACTGCGAATCAGTGGCGATTTGTGTTCGGAGTTCGCGCCCGGTGACCGGTGAGAACTAGTTCCTAGACTGAAGATTGCGTTAGCATGAAACATCGATGTCTCTAGGTATATTTTAAATATTTAATATTTATAAAAAAAAAAAATATTATTGTTTATCAGCCCCCTCCCACAGAGGCTGGGCACTTTTCGTGGAGCTTCAATAACAAGTAGTACAAATAGCTATATGCAATGATCCGACTCGTTGATCACTCTCAATTACTTGGTGGATAGTAGTAATTCTATTATTTACAGTTGAAATTCCCCTTTATTTACTAATTAGTTTCCAGCGGCCTCCGGGTAAGATCTTCGACTGCGAATCAGTGGCGATTTGTGTTCGGAGTTCGCGCCCGGTGACCGGTGAGAACTAGTTCCTAGACTGAAGATTGCGTTAGCATGAAACATCGATGTCTCTAGGTATATTTTAAATATTTAATATTTATAAAAAAAAAATATTATTGTTTATCAGCCCCCTCCCACAGAGGCTGGGCACTTTTCGTGGAGCTTCAATAACAAGTAGTACAAATAGCTATATGCAATGATCCGACTCGTTGATCACTCTCAATTACTTGGTGGATAGTAGTAATTCTATTATTTACAGTTGAAATTCCCCTTTATTTACTAATTAGTTTCCAGCGGCCTCCGGGTAAGATCTTCGACTGCGAATCAGTGGCGATTTGTGTTCGGAGTTCGCGCCCGGTGACCGGTGAGAACTAGTTCCTAGACTGAAGATTGCGTTAGCATGAAACATCGATGTCTCTAGGTATATTTTAAATATTTAATATTTATAAAAAAAAAAAAAAATATTATTGTTTATCAGCCCCCTCCCACAGAGGCTGGGCACTTTTCGTGGAGCTTCAATAACAAGTAGTACAAATAGCTATATGCAATGATCCGACTCGTTGATCACTCTCAATTACTTGGTGGATAGTAGTAATTCTATTATTTACAGTTGAAATTCCCCTTTATTTACTAATTAGTTTCCAGCGGCCTCCGGGTAAGATCTTCGACTGCGAATCAGTGGCGATTTGTGTTCGGAGTTCGCGCCCGGTGACCGGTGAGAACTAGTTCCTAGACTGAAGATTGCGTTAGCATGAAACATCGATGTCTCTAGGTATATTTTAAATATTTAATATTTATAAAAAAAAAATATTATTGTATATATATATATATATATGTCTATAGATCTCTACATATGTCTACATTTATACATCTTTATATCTCTCTACATATACCTCTATAGATGTCATTTATTCGTTTATTTTTGTTTGCGATACTTTTGAACGAATTCAATTATTTATACGAAAGAGTATTTTTACCTTAATGCTAGTTGAGAATAATTTTCCCTCCATTAATGTGACATATATATTTTTTAATTTAATTATCCACGGACACGTTTTTTGTCGTTTACGACTTATCAGCGTGGCTGAACCTAGCGAGATTCGAAACCAGTATCTCAGAGCCTGAAGCTCTACGATCAAGCTAACTCGCGCGTTTTTATAGATATCTACATCTCTCTAAATATATCTCTATCTCTTTTTCTCATATATATATATATATATATATATATATATATATATACATGAGAAAGGAAGGATGAGTAATCCGACGTAATGGGAAATAAAAAAAAAAACAAGAGATATTTTTTATATATTCATCAACGTTTCATTTTTATTGTAAGACTTCCTCAGGATGATAATTTGAAGAAAAATGTCATGCAAGTACATCGAAGTTTGGGGTTTCCCTCATCTCTTCACCATGTCCACCCTAAACTTCGATGTACTTGCATGACATTTTTCTTCAAATTATCATCCTGAGGAAGTCTTACAATAAAGACGAAACGTTGATGAATATATAAAAACTATCTCTTGGTTTTTCCTTTCCCCCACACACACACACATATATATATATATATATATATATATATATATATATATATATATATATATATATATATATATCTTTTGGTAGTTATCTCAACACCAGTTAAAACTCCTGTCGGCCACAGACATTTCTGTGTGTAGCTTTTATTCATATTTAAAATTTGCATAGCCGTCTCTTGCTAGTTATACAAGTCAAACCAACCTGTGCATACATGGTTTCAAAATTGCAAATTGCAGACGAAGCATTTGAAACATTGTGGCCTTTTCAATCTTTGTAAGTGAATTGAATGTTTCCCACATTCTGAGATGCTAAACCTCCACAGAAAAACAAATTGATCAAACTTGAAAAGGACTTACTAATTCAGACGTTGGTCTTGTATCCACGCACTTAGTACTAAAAATGCTTAAGAAGTGTCTTTGTAATACTTTAATTAAAGTTGTATTTTTTATTAGCGCATTCAAATTTGAGGTCACTATTTAGTAGCACTTTGTTGTGATATATATACAAAATTAGCAGACTATCCTTGCCAGGGCGTGTAAAATCCTCAACAGAACAGTTTTGCACCACTTTTACGTTGCCTTAAGAAGATTAAAATGAAGATATAATGGTACTAAACCTTATGTCTATTATCCTTATTTCCAAGTGTAGTATCTGTTCTATCCTCGGTCAGAGGAGGAAAATTCCTTCTTCACTGGATCAATTTTTAATTTTGTAAATGGGGGCATTTCAGGTGAAGGATGTTGGCAATTAAACTACACTTAATATGATTTGGGATCAAACAGTTCCAGATCTTTTTATATTATTAAATGATTTTACATAACAAAGTAACTGATTTAATTTTTAGCTTTTTAGTGATAACTGATCCTTCAAACCTCACTTTGTCTGAATCGAAAAACATTGAAAATCTGTTGACTCATTTGCACATTTCAAATAGGTTCAAAACATAATGATAATTAAAAAAAACAATAATAATAATTATAATTAAAATAAGACGACTAATAAAAAGAATATAAATAAGAAATGAAAGAAAATATGAAAAATCAACCGTTAGTTTTAAAATAATTTTTAAATAATTTACAATAACCATACTTATTTACTTTATTATTTACTTAACTATTATGGATATTCATTTTCCTTAATTAAGAGTTGCTTCCAGCTGGATCATTGAAGCATGGGCGCTCCTCTTTAGGACCTTACATTATTATGCCCTTCCTGACTAAGTTCACATGAGCAACTGACTATATCATTTCAAATATTCATTATATCACATGACTCACTCAACCAAGCAGACACAACAAGTGTATCAAGTGACGTTTGAACCCAGGATTAAATCCCATCAATCATACTTAAGTAATCTTTAGTGTTTGGCAATCATTCTGTTTATAAATTCATAAACATATTTCTGCTAATATTGATATGTAACACATCCAATGTAGAGAATGTTGGTGTGACATAGTTTTCTTCTTCTATTTATTTTATGTCATTTTTCCCTTGTCCAGGAGTCTGACGTTTTTCGATATTTCGCAAGCTAACTGTCCAGTCTACACGATTTAATGGACCAATTGTCTCAAATTCTACTCTGTACGGTCTTGTCTAATCATCTGCTTCCAAGTTTTCTTTGGCTGACCAACCTTCCTGCGATACAAGACATCCATGCTTCTGCTTATCCACAAGGATGAACGCTACACATGACTGTACTAATGTAACTGATTCGTCTCCAAGATAACCTCTGTGCTAGGCAAATGTAGTGCTTTCAGCAAATCAGCAAGTCTTCTGGCCTAATCTATCACCATCACTCAGGATGCAGCTTCTGTCCTTGGACGTGAATAAGGGACAAAGTCCGGATGGAATACATCCAGCAATTTGCACCTGAACTATCTGAACCTTTAGCAGACCATTTTTGATCTTTCATAAACTACCGGAATTGTTCCTTCTGAATGATGGATGGCCACAATCTGCCCTATCTTTAAAAAATGTGTCAAAGAAGACCCAATGAATTACAGACCAGTGAGCCTCTATCGTCTCAAAATCCATGGAAGTTCAACTCAAGCGACCAATAATGGCTCATCTTACATCTACTGCTACCATCTCTCCATCTCAACATGGTTTCATTCCAAAACGTTCATGTCTCACAATGGAAGTATGGGTAACAAGTATAATGGACGATGGAGATACTGCTGACATTGTCTTTTTGGACTTTGCCAAGGCCTTTGATTCTGTCAATCACCACTTTTATATAAACTCAACACCTATGGTCTTCATGAATCGGTTATAAAGTGGATAAGATTCTTTCTTGATGATCATATATACAGGGTTCAGATAAATGGCAGTCTGTCATCTGAAATGGATGCTTACAGTGGTGTTCCTCAAGGCCCCGTGCTTGGTCGTATTCTCTTTCTATTTTATATAAACAACATGCCAGAAGTGATTGGTGGAAACGTGCTCCTATTTGCAGATGACGTCAAATTAGTAGCTCGTAGAAGCGAAATTGACACTCTCGTCTAGTTTTCAATGTGCATGGGAATGGTCCATTGAATGGGACTTATACATTATCGATAAATGTGGCCATATTGCAGTGTGATCTCATTTTAGCTTATAATCTCCTCAATGGTCATTACAATATACCTCACTCCTGCACCAGAAAGAGGTTTACGTGAACACCACAAGAAACTATTTCATAGGCGATTTTGATTGAACCGGAAAAGAGCCGCCTTCTCAATCAGGATACCTGGACATTGGAATAGTCTCCCAAGAGAGGTAATAAATGTGCCAACAACACAGCGATTCAAGGTGAATTTTGACAGGTGCTGGGCTACTGTATCCTCTTCTGTGTAAATTTCTACCACCCTTTCCTTACATGGCAACTGAAACATGCTTGTTTTATTTTTTGCCAAATTACTTAAATTGAATTGAATAATGTGTTGGGTTTGGTCAGATTTCACATTCATTCATTCATTTCATATGAATCAGATAATTCTGTTGTTGACTTGGTTTTCCGATATTTTTCTAGTTAGAATTCTTTTTAGAAAGACATCGGGTACTTACGTGAAGGTTGCCAACATCTTAAGTAAAAGTGTTTCTGTGGTACAAACTGAATTCGAACTTGGCACACCCAGTTTGTCAGTCCGTGTCGTTAACCACTAAGTCACGGTCACCTCTCAGATTTCACATTGCAAATCCATCTGATCATGGATCTGTCATTGTGCTGGTGTCGGCTGAGAGAGAACTGGGTGTGGGCTCAGCATTCACTGCCATATAACATGATGCTCCTGATACAGCTGCTATACAACTTACCCCGGATGTAGAGAAGGACAGATCACTAGGTTCAATTCCAAGGAAGGACACACTTCTTACATGATCAATTCAACCAATCATATATTGAATCACAATCAACACCCTTCAATCAGACTCAACAACCCCCATGAATCTGACAAACTATCCTTTAATTCAAAAACATACAGGGTAATCCTCCCAAATGTCAACCATGAAATCGGTAATAAAATTCACAATCTTCTCTGCAATCCAAGTATATTTGGTAAAAATAACTTTCAGTCTATGCCTACCTTGTCCACCAAGTTTCAGTCATGAATATCCAACAGTCTTTGTTTCATTGTCATTCAATGATATGCTCCAAATGTGAATGTCTGCGTTACAAACACACCTTGAGACAGTGTGCAAAATTGTCAATAACTCTAACCCTAACTCTTCTCTTGATGCTTCCCTGATTTGAGCTTGTGGTGGCCTCTTCAGTTCAAGAATACTCTGGAGATTGTGTTGATAGACACTATCCCTGAGAACCCTACAGATAAAAATCTGCATGATAGGGGTTAAGGTCCGGTGAGTGTGAAGCCCATTTAGGATCACACCTCATAGATATGAGACGATCAGCAAAGTGTCTCTGTAGCCATTAAATCAAGCCATTTGAAGTGTAGTAAGTTACCCCATCCTGTTGAAACCACTGATCATCTATTACAAAACCGCTTTGTCTGTTCGTCTGCCCAAACCTTCTTAATGGCGACTAGGTAGCCCTTGGTTTTGATCAATGCAGAAGTGCACATTTTGATCATATCATTGAACGGTGATAAAAAAAAACTGTTAGACATTCATGACTGAAACTTGGTGGACAAGTCAGGCATAGTGAAGTTTATTTGTACCAAATATGGTTGGATTGCAGAAAGGGTTGTGAATTTTATTAACGATTCCATGGGTGGCATTTTTATGGGATCACCTTGTATTATTGCCAATATTAATTTATGAAATTATTTAATAATCTAAAAAGATCTGGAACTGTTTGATCCCTGATCAATATAAAATCAGATTCAGTATTGTTTAAGTGTTAATATCATTCTCCGGAAATGACATCACTAAAATAAATTCTAAAATATTTAAATCTGTTTACTCAAGTCTGTTTAACAAAAAATTGTCACAAGTGAATTCTTCTTAAACGATAAACATTTTACACATTTCAAAATGATTGGCTG
Source organism: Sepiola atlantica (assembly GCA_963556195.1). Lineage (NCBI taxonomy): Eukaryota > Metazoa > Mollusca > Cephalopoda > Sepiida > Sepiolidae > Sepiola > Sepiola atlantica. Next base: position 200,856,524 of record OY744521.1, on the reverse strand, counting down.
AGTTAGTGTTTACCTCCCTCCTACGATGGGAAGATCTGGAACAAGGCCGGAAGATAGGGATTCAAAAGCAAGCGCTCAAGAGGCAGAGCACTCTGGCCTACAAAAAACGAGGACTAAATTAGACAAGAGGTCGGTTTTTAATGTGGGGAAAATCTAGCTCCCAAAATACGGGGCACTCTGAATTAGAACAAAAATTACAATTGCCTCAGTCTCGAAGGACTTCTCATTCACTGACTGAGGACAGAATAGACTAAGTGGGTACTTCTGCAATTTAGAGACCGTGCTGAAATAATAACGTTATTATTAAGAAAACCATTTTTAACATGGGGAGGGGCTTTGTTAACTATTCTGTACTTTCACCTAACAATTTAATAAACAAAAGATACCTTAAAAATTGAACTTTACTTGAAAAAATAGCACGGTCCATAAACTGCAGAAGTGAAGCCTCAGAACAGATACTACATTTTATTCCTAAGCAATATTAGCAGAAAGATGTTTATGAATTTATAAACAGAATGATTGCAAAACACTAAAGATTACTTAAGTATGATTGATGGGATTTAATCCTGGGTTCACACGTCACTTGATACACTTGTTGTGTCTGCTTGGTTGAGTGAGTCATGTGATATAATGAATATTTGGAATGATATAGTCAGTTGCTCATGTGAACTTAGTCAGGAAGGGCATAATAATGTAAGGTCCTAAAGAGGAGCACTCATACCTCAATGATCCAGCTGGAAGCAACTCTTAATTAAGGAAAATGAATATCCATAATAGTTAAGTAAATAATTAAGTAGATAAGTATGGTTATTGTAAATTATTTCAAAATTATGTTGAAACTAACGGTTGATTTTTCATTTTTTTTCATTTATTAATTTATTATTTATATTTTTTTTTTTAATCGTTTCATTTTAATGTTTATTATTATTATTATCGTTGTTCCTATTTACTTGCCTCCTTACAAGGACAGAGTTAGAGACAGGATAGGTTTTTAACGTGGGGAAAATCCAGCTCTCCAAAAAGTGGAACTCAGGATTGGAACAAGAATTAAAATTACCTCAGTCTAGAAGGACTTCTCATTCACTGACCGAGGACAGAAAATTATTATTGTTGTTACTACTACCATTATATTACGTTTTGAATCTTTTTGGAATGCGCAAACGAATTAACAGATTTTCTTCTTTTTTTTTCCATTCAGACAAAGTGGGGTGGAGCTCAGTCAAGCATATTTCATGGAAATAAAGAAAGACTAGCAACGTGTTTTCTGTCAGAAAGAGGTTGTAGATAATAGAAGTGATCATCCCCACTAGATTGTGAAGTTGATAAGTATTCAACTTCAATGACAGTTTCGGCATTTATTTAATAGACGAAACTTGTGCGGATATCTATTTCGTTTGAAGCTACCAGCATAAACACATTCAGGTAGGCACATATATACACTTGCGCACGTTAATCAACATGCGCATCCATAAACATGCAAGCATTTCCCGAGCATTCAAACGTCGACATGCACACAGATCCTATAATCATACGGAATGTTTTACTACAAAAATGTATAGACGCATATATATAAAGTATGATGATGTATGGGAGTGAGACCTGTCCAGTGAGGGTTAAGGACATGCATTACATGGAGAGAAATGATATGAGAATGATACGATGGATGTTTAATGTAACTCATAGAGACAGGCTTAGATCTAATGACCTCAGAGGAAGAATAAATCTGGACAGTATAAGGAAATGTGTGAAGAACAAGAGACTTTGACAGTATTGAACACGTGAAAAGAATTGATGAGAGTTATTGGATTAATAGATGTATAACAGTCAAGGTAGTGAGTCCAGTTCACAGGGGAAGGTCAAGGAAAACATGGAAGGAAGTGATGAAAATGGAATTGAGGGAAAGAGGGATAAATAAAGAACTGGTCAGATATAGGTTAGTTTGGAAGTCAATTTCTAACACATGCCAGCATGTAAAACCGACGTTAAACCGATGATGATGATGATGCCATAAAGTTATTGCTACACTCAACTGTGCCCATGTAAATTCATTAATACCTTGTCAAGGAAAACGAATAATAAGTAATAATAAAAGTGAAAGTATGTGTGTCCGGTTCACTTCAATAATCATGTATGCAAATTGAATTTTTATGAGCAGAGAGTTGGAGGCTTAATCTTAACAATAACTGATGATAATAAAAAGTAAAGAAAAAATTTCTTTCACTTTTAATATAGACACAAAAATATTTCATTATTATTAGTAGTAGTAGTAATATTGTTAATAGTAGTAGCATTATTATTAGTAGTAGTGGTAATATTGTTAATAGTAGTAGCATTATTATTAGTAGTAGTGGTAATATTGTTAATAGTAGTAGCATTATTATTAGTAGTAGTGGTAATATTGTTAATAGTAGTAGCATTATTATTAGTAGTAGTGGTAATATTGTTAATAGTAGTAGCATTATTATTAGTAGTAGTGGTAATATTGTTAATAGTAGTAGCATTATTATTAGTAGTAGTGGTAATATTGTTAATAGTAGTAGCATTATTATTAGTAGTAGTGGTAATATTGTTAATAGTAGTAGCATTATTATTAGTAGTAGTGGTAATATTGTTAATAGTAGTAGCATTATTATTAGTAGTAGTGGTAATATTGTTAATAGTAGTAGCATTATTATTAGTAGTAGTGGTAATATTGTTAATAGTAGTAGCATTATTATTAGTAGTAGTGGTAATATTGTTAATAGTAGTAGCATTATTATTAGTAGTAGTGGTAATATTGTTAATAGTAGTAGCATTATTATTAGTAGTAGTGGTAATATTGTTAATAGTAGTAGCATTATTATTAGTAGTAGTGGTAATATTGTTAATAGTAGTAGCATTATTATTAGTAGTAGTGGTAATATTTTTAATAGTAGTAGCATTATTATTAGTAGTAGTGGTAATATTGTAAATAGTAGTAGCATTATTAGTAGTAGTAGTGGTAATATTGTTAATAGTAGTAGCATTATTATTAGTAGTAGTGATAATATTGTTAATAGTAGTAGCATTATTAGTAGTAGTAGTGGTAATATTGTTAATAGTAGTAGCATTATTATTAGTAGTAGTGGTAATATTGTTAATAGTAGTAGCATTATTATTAGTAGTAGTGGTAATATTGTTAATAGTAGTAGCATTATTATTAGTAGTAGTGGTAATATTTTTAATAGTAGTAGCATTATTATTAGTAGTAGTGGTAATATTGTTAATAGTAGTAGCATTATTAGTAGTAGTAGTGGTAATATTGTTAATAGTAGTAGCATTATTAGTAGTAGTAGTGGTAATATTGTTAATAGTAGTAGCATTATTAGTAGTAGTAGTGGTAATATTGTTAATAGTAGTAGCATTATTAGTAGTAGTAGTGGTAATATTGTTAATAGTAGTAGCATTATTATTAGTAGTAGTGGTAATATTGTTAATAGTAGTAGCATTATTATTAGTAGTAGTGGTAATATTGTTAATAGTAGTAGCATTATTATTAGTAGTAGTGGTAATATTGTTAATAGTAGTAGCATTATTATTAGTAGTAGTGGTAATATTTTTAATAGTAGTAGCATTATTAGTAGTAGTAGTGGTAATATTGTTAATAGTAGTAGCATTATTAGTAGTAGTAGTGGTAATATTGTTAATAGTAGTAGCATTATTATTAGTAGTAGTGATAATATTGTTAATAGTAGTAGCATTATTAGTAGTAGTAGTGGTAATATTGTTAATAGTAGTAGCATTATTATTAGTAGTAGTGGTAATATTGTTAATAGTAGTAGCATTATTATTAGTAGTAGTGGTAATATTGTTAATAGTAGTAGCATTATTATTAGTAGTAGTGGTAATATTGTTAATAGTAGTAGCATTATTATTAGTAGTAGTGGTAATATTGTTAATAGTAGTAGCATTATTATTAGTAGTAGTGGTAATATTGTTAATAGTAGTAGCATTATTATTATTAGTAGTGGTAATATTGTTAATAGTAGTAGCATTATTATTAGTAGTAGTGGTAATATTGTTAATAGTAGTAGCATTATTAGTAGTAGTAGTGGTAATATTGTTAATAGTAGTAGCATTATTATTAGTAGTAGTGGTAATATTGTTAATAGTAGTAGCATTATTATTAGTAGTAGTGGTAATATTGTTAATAGTAGTAGCATTATTATTAGTAGTAGTGGTAATATTGTTAATAGTAGTAGCATTATTATTAGTAGTAGTGGTAATATTGTTAATAGTAGTAGCATTATTAGTAGTAGTAGTGGTAATATTGTTAATAGTAGTAGCATTATTATTAGTAGTAGTGGTAATATTGTTAATAGTAGTAGCATTATTATTAGTAGTAGTGGTAATATTGTTAATAGTAGTAGCATTATTATTAGTAGTAGTGGTAATATTGTTAATAGTAGTAGCATTATTATTAGTAGTAGTGGTAATATTGTTAATAGTAGTAGCATTATTATTAGTAGTAGTGGTAATATTGTTAATAGTAGTAGCATTATTATTAGTAGTAGTGGTAATATTGTTAATAGTAGTAGCATTATTATTAGTAGTAGTGGTAATATTGTTAATAGTAGTAGCATTATTATTAGTAGTAGTGGTAATATTGTTAATAGTAGTAGCATTATTATTAGTAGTAGTGGTAATATTGTTAATAGTAGTAGCATTATTATTAGTAGTAGTGGTAATATTGTTAATAGTAGTAGCATTATTATTAGTAGTAGTGGTAATATTGTTAATAGTAGTAGCATTATTATTAGTAGTAGTGGTAATATTGTTAATAGTAGTAGCATTATTATTAGTAGTAGTGGTAATATTGTTAATAGTAGTAGCATTATTATTAGTAGTAGTGGTAATATTGTTAATAGTAGTAGCATTATTATTAGTAGTAGTGGTAATATTGTTAATAGTAGTAGCATTATTATTAGTAGTAGTGGTAATATTGTTAATAGTAGTAGCATTATTATTAGTAGTAGTGGTAATATTGTTAATAGTAGTAGCATTATTATTAGTAGTAGTGGTAATATTGTTAATAGTAGTAGCATTATTATTAGTAGTAGTGGTAATATTGTTAATAGTAGTAGCATTATTATTAGTAGTAGTGGTAATATTGTTAATAGTAGTAGCATTATTATTAGTAGTAGTGGTAATATTGTTAATAGTAGTAGCATTATTATTAGTAGTAGTGGTAATATTGTTAATAGTAGTAGCATTATTATTAGTAGTAGTGGTAATATTGTTAATAGTAGTAGCATTATTATTTGTAGTAGTGGTAATATTGTTAATAGTAGTTGCATTATTATTAGTAGTAGTGGTAATATTGTTAATAGTAGTAGCATTATTATTTGTAGTAGTGGTAATATTGTTAATAGTAGTTGCATTATTATTAGTAGTAGTGGTAATATTGTTAATAGTAGTAGCATTATTATTAGTAGTAGTGGTAATATTGTTAATAGTAGTAGCATTATTATTAGTAGTAGTGGTAATATTGTTAATAGTAGTAGCATTATTATTAGTAGTAGTGGTAATATTGTTAATAGTAGTAGCATTATTATTAGTAGTAGTGGTAATATTGTTAATAGTAGTAGCATTATTATTAGTAGTAGTGGTAATATTGTTAATAGTAGTAGCATTATTATTAGTAGTAGTGGTAATATTGTTAATAGTAGTAGCATTATTAGTAGTAGTAGTGGTAATATTGTTAATAGTAGTAGCATTATTATTAGTAGTAGTGGTAATATTGTTAATAGTAGTAGCATTATTATTTGTAGTAGTGGTAATATTGTTAATAGTAGTAGCATTATTATTAGTAGTAGTGGTAATATTGTTAATAGTAGTAGCATTATTATTAGTAGTAGTGGTAATATTGTTAATAGTAGTAGCATTATTATTAGTAGTAGTGGTAATATTGTTAATAGTAGTAGCATTATTATTAGTAGTAGTGGTAATATTGTTAATAGTAGTAGCATTATTATTAGTAGTAGTGGTAATATTGTTAATAGTAGTAGCATTATTATTAGTAGTAGTGGTAATATTGTTAATAGTAGTAGCATTATTATTAGTAGTAGTGGTAATATTGTTAATAATAGTAGCATTATTATTAGTAGTAGTGGTAATATTGTTAATATTAGTAGCATTATTATTAGTAGTAGTGGTAATATTGTTAATAGTAGTAGCATTATTATTAGTAGTAGTGGTAATATTGTTAATAGTAGTAGCATTATTATTAGTAGTAGTGGTAATATTGTTAATAGTAGTAGCATTATTATTAGTAGTAGTGGTAATATTGTTAATAGTAGTAGCATTATTATTTGTAGTAGTGGTAATATTGTTAATAGTAGTAGCATTATTATTAGTAGTAGTGGTAATATTGTTAATAGTAGTAGCATTATTAGTAGTAGTAGTGGTAATATTGTTAATAGTAGTAACATTATTATTAGTAGTAGTGGTAATATTGTTAATAGTAGTAGCATTATTATTAGTAGTAGTGGTAATATTGTTAATAGTAGTAGCATTATTATTAGTAGTAGTGGTAATATTGTTAATAGTAGTAGCATTATTATTAGTAGTAGTTGTAATATTGTTAATAGTAGTAGCATTATTATTAGTAGTAGTGGTAATATTGTTAATAGTAGTAGCATTATTATTAGTAGTAGTGGTAATATTGTTAATAGTAGTAGCATTATTATTAGTAGTAGTGGTAATATTGTTAATAGTAGTAGCATTATTATTAGTAGTAGTGGTAATATTGTTAATAGTAGTAGCATTATTATTAGTAGTAGTGGTAATATTGCTAATAGTAGTAGCATTATTATTAGTAGTAGTGGTAATATTGTTAATAGTAGTAGCATTATTATTAGTAGTAGTGGTAATATTGTTAATAATATTAGCATTATTATTAGTAGTAGTGGTAATATTGTTAATAGTAGTAGCATTATTATTAGTAGTAGTGGTAATATTGTTAACAGTAGTAGCATTATTATTAGTAGTAGTGGTAATATTGTTAATAGTAGTAGCATTATTATTAGTAGTAGTGGTAATATTGTTAATAGTAGTAGCATTATTATTAGTAGTAGTGGTAATATTGCTAATAGTAGTAGCATTATTATTAGTAGTAGTGGTAATATTGTTAATAGTAGTAGCATTATTATTAGTAGTAGTGGTAATATTGTTAATAATATTAGCATTATTATTAGTAGTAGTGGTAATATTGTTAATAGTAGTAGCATTATTATTAGTAGTAGTGGTAATATTGTTAATAGTAGTAGCATTATTATTAGTAGTAGTGGTAATATTGTTAATAGTAGTAGCATTATTATTAGTAGTAGTGGTAATATTGCTAATAGTAGTAGCATTATTATTAGTAGTAGTGGTAATATTGTTAATAGTAGTAGCATTATTATTAGTAGTAGTGGTAATATTGTTAATAGTAGTAGCATTATTATTAGTAGTAGTGGTAATATTGTTAATAGTAGTAGCATTATTATTAGTAGTAGTGGTAATATTGTTAACAGTAGTAGCATTATTATTAGTAGTAGTGGTAATATTGTTAATAGTAGTAGCATTATTATTAGTAGTAGTGGTAATATTGTTAATAGTAGTAGCATTATTATTAGTAGTAGTGGTAATATTGTTAATAGTAGTAGCATTATTATTAGTAGTAGTATTAGTGAATAGGAATTAAATTGCAAAGTGATAATGAGCGGGCGAAACGAGCAGGTAAGTAATATTTATTGAGAAATAATTATTCAATCAAAATTATGCAAATATACAAATATGGATATAAAAATATGTACGTAAAATACACATAGTCTTAGCTTATATAGACGCATGCATGCATAAATACATTCAAATACAAATCATATATATACATACACGTAAGGCAAGGTAAATGGATGAAATGATAATAATGAAAAATTCAATAATTTTCAATTAAATATCTATTTACCAACGTAGTGTATCGAAGCAGGGTGGTATTGTATGGTGTAATATTTTATTAATTTTTATTTTTATTTCGAGGTATCACCTCTTTCTCAAAAAGAAACCTCAACTCAATTCAGAGAGCGTTTTCGCCTGGAAGCCGATACACTATGTTGGTAAATAAATATTTAATTAAAAATGATTGAATCCTTCAATATTGTCATCTCACCTATTTACTTTTGCTTCGTGTGATTCACTATTAAACGCTGTCTTCAAACAACTTTTGATTTGTACTGGTTAAGATTATAAAACTTTTCTTGAATATTTACACAAACTTACATATTTGTATGCGTTTTTGTAATGTTATCCGAAGGTATCTAATAATAATTCGAACGGCCAACACCCAAATATAAAAGGGTCTATTACTGTAATTGAACAGTGCAATAGGTAGTTACAAGTTGGTAACTGGCTTGTAATGTATATGGGGAACGGCTCAGTTATATTCATACTACCGTCGTACTAGCATTGTTGTTGATATACTACTTGAGATAGTTCATCATTCATTTGTCTAGAGAGTGTCTGGACTTTCTCTATAACAGTTTTTTTTAATAATTGTAATTAATTTGGGGGGGGGTGTGATTGGCCTTAAAAACAAGAATAGGATTTGAACTCAGTACAGCAGATTCCATAAGCAATGATGGTATGATGGTATGATGGTATGATGCAATGATGGTATCTATTAGGGCCTTTGAGATTGGCTATACTGAGTATATTTACCTCCCTTTAGTAGGGTTAGGCACAAGGTCAGGTGTTGCTGTGAAAAGTCAGCACACTAGGATAAGCACACACTGGCCTACAAAAAATGCCTCAGCAGCCCCGTCGGTATTCCTCGGTAGGGACGCCTCAGGCGATTAGCAGTAAACTGACTCCTTTTCAGAGAGAAGGTAAAGCCTGGGAGGGTGGACCTCCTAGGACTGAACAGAACCATAGCTCAGCCTGACAGCAACAAAGCCATTGTCGAACTGTTTTTCTATACTTAGTTCAAATCCTATTGGTCATTTATGCATTAATATATCCACTAGTTAACCTACCCACTCTCATATTTACCAATAGATATCACCATGGCCTATGGAATCGGCTGTACAGAGTTCAAATCCCATTGGATCTATTGTGGTTATTTATGTACTAATACTGAAAGGAAGGTATGAACCTGCAATTTCTACCCAATGAAGGCTAAGCATATAAACTTTCAATTAGTCATATACAATGAATCATTTACAAGAACCACTGTGTTTCGGCATTAAATAACCTTAAAAAGTGTTGGTTTGTATGCCATAAAACAGACAAACCAAACTAAAATAGAGAGCGAGATAACAAGAAAGCTATTTCTGTCAGGCTTATTAGATTTAGTGAGAAGGTTGCAGTTACACTTAGAAATATAAAGGTTCTCCAACAAAAAATATACTTTGTTTACCATTAGAATTACAAGCAAAAAATATAGCCTCTTTGAGTTCAAATATTTAATCGTCTCTAGGAAAGAAAAAAAGGATATCCTAATATTTAAATGCTTACTTTATTTGAAAATATTCATCTAAATTTGTGAAAATTTTAACCAGCAATATAGAACATATACGTTTTTTATTCTACATTATTTTTAAAAATTCAATTCTGTATTCGTTTTAAATTTAAACATTCACCATAGAAAAAAATATTTACGAAATATTTATTTTTGCATAATTATTTGTAAAAAGTAAATTTCTTTTTATTTTATTTACATTTTTATCGGTAGTTTAGTTTTGTTGTTTTGTTTTACGGCATATCAACCCTTTTTGGGTTATTTAATGCCGAATCCGGTCATTTTGGTGAAAGTTTTTATGCTTCAAGTTCTTTATATGTTCGAGTATCTATTCATAGTGTTTGGTTTGGTTGTTTTTTTATAGCACATCAGCCCTTTTCGAGCTATTCAATGTTGAATCTGGTCACCCTGGTAAAAGTCTCCATGTGTCAAGTTCGCAATATGTTTAAGTATTCATTCATGGTGTTTGGTTTGGTTGTTTTGTTTTATAGCATATCAACCCTTTTCAGGTTATTTAATGTTGAATTAGGTCATTTTGGTGAAAGTTTTTATGCTTCAAGTTCTTTATATGTTTAAGTATTTATTCATGGTGTTTGGTTCAGTGAAAGGGGGGAAGAGATGAAAAGGGGAGAGGGGAAGGAAAGGGGGCAGCGGAAATTGTTGTTTTTTGTTTTGGATTTTGAAGAACGCGATTGAGTTTTGCAAAGGAAAAAAACAATAAAACATCAATGTTTGGTGAATTTTGAGTCACAAAGTCAATAACTTCAGACAGCCTGATCTGGTAGCGCCAGTTTTATTAGTAGAATATAAATTTAAAGTCGATAAATAAATAAATGACAAAAAAAAGGTTTTCCATTACAAATTTTGCAGATATTTTTTTTACTGGGATTAAAAATCGCTGAGAATCTCATGACGTAATATCTTTGAAACTGACTTTTCACTTGTAACATCATTTTGGTTAAAGACGCCAACACCAAATCTCCATTATAACAATATTATAGTACTGCATCACGCATTAATCCATGTTTTGATTAACCTTTTTATATGGTTAGTATTTTGAAATGCTAGAGTATACCTTTTATTATTTTATTCAACTCTTTTCAGTTGAGACAATTGTCATAACCTTTTTCTTTGCATAAACGTGTCAATCATTTTGACGTTTGGCCAGAAAGGTCAGTATATTACATAGGAGCATCATTTCAATCTGCTAATTGCAATAACCAAATTAGACTTTGAAAATCGCTACTATCAGATTTATCAGAGTGAGTACCAAATACCCCAGAGGAGAGGTCCACCTGTTGGAGGAGGCAGGGTAAGAAAGGATAGATCCAGCAGCACTATGCACGTTTCCTTAGTTTTATTTTAGGCCATTAAAAATTTTAGCAGAATAATTAGAAAGAGTCGCTTTTAAAAGTAATATTATCAAAACGAGAAACAAGCAAAAACGATACTGCGTATATGCATTTATCTGGTTCAAACTAAAATCCTGTTAAACTTCAATTCATTTGAAAATCGGTATGATGTTAAATTTGAAAACTGGTATTCCTTATATGAAATATATAATCTTCCACTCTATAATACAGAGCAATGTGTATTTATATATATATATATATATATATATATATATATATAAAGTGGTGTACTAAAAGCGAACTTTTAGGAAAAGTGAAACCTATTGTGAAGAGTATATAGCTCAATATCCAGGATAGAGCAGGTAGAATGAAGAAGAATGGAAAGGAATTAGAGAAGCAAAAGTCAAATCATAATTCAATTCAATTGCTCAGAGCAAGGTATATTCCGCAAAAAAGGCAATTTATTCAAGTTAAATTTTCCTTAAGCCAGGCTTTTCAAAGATCAAAATCTTATCATCAGAGGAAGTCGCTGGGATAGATAAGTTGGCAAAGGCCAAGATTTAAAATTTGAAAAAATAAAATAAAATAAAAGTTGTAGGGGGAAGAAACAACAGGGCAAAATTCTGCCCGAATGCAAGCAAATGTCCGATTGCTAAAAAGTCCGGTGTCGAAAAGTCCAGCGGAGAGAATGAGATGTAGATAGGTACAAATTTTTTATGAAGATTTCTTATATATATATATATATATATATATATATATATATATATATATATATATATGGTAAAATGAAAAAGGAAAACCAAAAACTGGATGTTTTTTATGTGTACATCAACGTTTCGTCTTTATTTATAAGACTTCATCAGGATGATGATATAGGAAAAGATATTATGCAAGCACAGATACATGTAGGGTAGACATGTTGGGAAGAAAAATAAAATAAAATGAAAAATAATGGCAGCGTCTTGCTGGACGTCCGTACTTGTTAGAGAATGAAAATGAGTGGGAGAAAAAAGGGGAAGGGTGGAGGGAGCAAGGACTACTGTGGCTGGCGATGAGAGAAAGAGGTGGGGGATGAGCAGGGGTAAAATGGATGGCAGAGAGAGATTGGAGGAAGAGGGGGAGGGGGTGTTTGACCAGATGGCTGTGGTCGAGATTGAAGGGGAAGAGTGAGTTGGAATGTTTGTGTGTGGGGGGTGTATGCAGGGAAAATGGGGATGGGTAGAGAGGGAGGGGGGGGCTGTGATTTTGGTGGATGGGCGAAAGTTATGGTCTTAGAGAGCGTTTGGAGAAAATGAGGGAATTTAAGAAGAGGTATGGGAGAAAATAAATGAGAGGGGGAAGAGGGAGGATTTGTCGTGATAGGGTGTGAAATATTTGAAATATTTGGAAAATGATAGCAATGAGTGAGGGATTGGAGTGGGTGGGGGAGGGGGGTGATTGAAAGGGTGGGTGAGGAATATTTGAAATATTTGGAACATGAGAAAGTTTATTTGGACTGTAGTATTAAAAATGTGAGGGAAAAAAAGTGAGGAAAAATAAGGGAAGATTCAGGGAGAAGAGGGAAGGGTGTGGGTGAATGGAAGAGTGTCATAAGGTTAGAGATGAAAATAAAAGTTAGCCATGATCAGGCAAAAGACTTTGTTCTGTGAGGATGATCTTGCTTATTAAGGGTGATAGGTTAAAGAAACCATTTCGCTGCTTGATAGTAGTTTCCAATAATCTTCGCCGAGATTTGTTGTGGATGTGTTTAGTGATTTTGGCTTGTTCAAATTTGAATGCATGACCATATTCTAGAGCATGGGAGAAAAGTGCACTAAGAGGGTTGTTGTTTTTTATGTCCCTTTTATGTTCATTTAATCGTTTCTTTAATTCACGTTGTGTTTCTCCCACGTAGAATTGATGGCAATCATTGCAAGGGACAGTGTATAAGCCGGCATGGGATGTGGGTGTTTTTTGGAAATGTCTGGATGTGTTTAAAGTTTGTTTTATGGATTGAGAAGTGGTTTGTACTATTGGAATGCCTAGTTTGTTGAGCGTGTTGCATATGGATGTGTTATTGGAATGCGTGGGTAGGAGAAGGGGTCTGTCTATGAGAGAGGTGTTAGGGGTTTGATTTTTTTGTGTGGTGTTTCTGGAGAATATTTGGAAGGCTTTTTTCTTGGCATTTAATATGAAATGTGTGGGGTATTGCAATGTTTTGCAATACCCCACACATTTCATAAGTAATAAGTAATAAAACTTTGTTTATTCCATTAATCATTTTCAGTCCTTTTTTTTTTTTTTTTTTTTTGTCTGGTGCTTCGAACAGGCGTGTTCAGGCTTGCTGGTTGTTCAACTCGCCCTGGCTGATGTGAGGATCCTGTGAGACAAAGGAACCGCACCAGCATGTGCTTGCATGTGCACGATAGAATTGGTGTCGGCTTGCCTGCACGCCGTGTATCCGACAATTTGGGGTTGGTCCGGGATATTAGCGAGGTAGGCATCAAGAGAGCGCTTAAATTGTTCCACAGCAGCATTTTTTATATCCCGAATACACCTAGGCATGGCATTGAAGAGTTGTGACCCCTGTACAGGTAAGCTCGTTTCAAAAATGGTTCGTATTTTCCCACCAGTTTTTAGCGAGGGAACAATACAGTGCCTCCCGCGGCGTTCATTGTCTCGGGCTTGAATGTGGCCATTAATGTTCGGTACCTTTCCTTCCAATATCTTCCAGATGTAAATTATCCGGTACCTTTCACGTCGTCTTTGCAGCGAGAACATTTTTGTCTTCTTCAGACATGACCAGTAGTTCCGATCAGCTTGAATTTTCCGTAGAAAGGACCACTGAATGGCTTCAAGCTTTTGGATGAGCCTAGGGCTACTTGGGTTCCACAAGACAGAACAGTATTCCAAAACTGGAATAACCAAGGATTTATACAGCGTGACCATTGCACGATATTCTCTGGTTTTAAATGTCCTCAGGATCCAGGCAATGAGGTTCTTGGCTTTTTCCACAACTTTGTTTATTTGATTGCTAAAAAGACAATCACTAGACATAGATACACCGAGGTCCTTTACTTCTTGCTTTATGTTTATCATTTTTCCTGACGGAGTGTGGTATGATATCTCGCTTTTTAGCTGGTCGTTATTACCATAGCGGAGAAGCTCAAATTTCACGTCATTTAGCTCCATGTTATTGTCCTCCGTCCATTTGTAGATCTGATCGAGATCCTTTTGAAACAACACAGCATCCTCGGGAGACCGAACGGATTTTGTGGCCCTTGTATCATCGGCGAATGACCTGACCATTGACATGGCGATATCTTCATCAATGTCCCCAATAAGGATTAGGAAGATTATGGGTCCCAATACACTTCTCATAATATTCTTCATCATTAAACTCACAATCCATCCATCACATTAACCCTTATCTTCGAGTAGATTTTGGCTTTGATAAGTGATGACTTATTAGTTAAAAAGAAAATTAACATGTTGGTTTGTTTATGATAAGTCTCATAGTGAGGGCTCATATCATAGATTGGGGATAGTGGGGCATGCACTCTTAGCACTGGCGCTGAGATCGACAATATGATTTATGATATTCTGATTGGTTGATTTAGTGTTAACTTGTTCATTTTTTATTGACCAATTAAAACCAACCTGAGCCTCTTATTTTCATAAAACACTGTAGCAGTTACATGATTGAGATCTACTTCCTTTGGTATTTGCATGTAATCTCTTACGCGGCATGCACTGTTGTGCCCAGACTTGCGTAGCGACGTCAGCGTTTGTAAGACAGTAAACTTTTCAGCTGTTTCCGCCCAGCTCTATTTGCAAATATAAATAGTTCCTGTCAAGATGCGAACTTAACAAGACGTCACATTTATTGGCTCGTCTCTCGTCGTGGTTTAGATGGGAGGCAGACCCAAAGACCCAAGACGAAAAGACCTCGACTCCATTACATTTATCGAATGCATGCCGGCCGAGCCAACCTGCCTTACTTTTTTGTGTTCCTCTGTTGCTGAAACTGTTAAATAGAATATTATAAAATGTAGAGAAGTGATCCTCTTTTCTTCTTCTTCTTCCTCTTTTCTTTTTCTTCTTCCTCTTTTCTTCTTATTCTTCTTCCTCTTTTCTTCTTCTTCTTCCTCTTTTCTTCTTCTTCTTCTTCTTCCTCTTTTCTTCTTCTTCTTCCTCTTTTCTTCTTCTTCTTCCTCTTTTCTTCTTTTTCTTCCTCTTTTCTTCTTCTTCTTCTTCTTCCTCTTTTCTTCTTCTTCTTCCTCTTTTCTTCTTCTTTTCTTCTTCTTCTTCCTCTTTTCTTCTTCTTCTTCCTCTTTTCTTCTTCTTCTTCTTCCTCTTTTCTTCTTCCTCTTTTCTTCTTCTTCTTCTTCCTCTTTTCTTCTTCTTCTTCTTCTTCTTCTTCTTCTTCTTCTTCTTCTTCTTCTTCTTCCTCTTTTCTTCTTCTTCTTCTTCTCAAGCAAGACCTAATCAGATGAATACAAATGCTACTACAGAATGACTATCTCCAATCTCAACCAAGCATATCATCTCAACTACACCAACCTCTACGATTTCCTCAAAAGATGTACTCATCGGTGGAGGTTACTGAAATGCACTACCTCTGCCTGGGAAGAAGGCTTTCTATCGGACTTGGGAATCTGTACAGAATTTCGAATAGAACTCTTTATTTATTCCACGGGGTAGCTTGCTCTCATTCCATCAGCCATAACCGGGTAGAAGTCTTAAGTAATCTATAATTGTATTCTTAATATCGCTTGCACTGAGGATTGAACCTTCAACCTCCAGAAGACTGTCACTTAGAACTGATTATCACTTATCACTTTTATCCATTACGCCATGGGTCCTTGGTTTGGCAGAAAAATTCCCGAGTTCGACAAAATACAGCTGAAAAAGGTCAAAGCTTACATCGAAACGTTGTGAGAATAACATTCAAGATGAGAACAGTAGTTCTAATAATCCAAATAATACCATTTATCAATCCTCATCTCAAAAATTCCAAAACGAAATGTTTATTATCTAAAATTATGGTTTTCATTTCAAGTAGTTAACTTTGGGAAGCAATAATGAGCTGGCAAAGCCAACTAGCAAATTATAAAAATATGTATATGCAAAAGACATGAGAAGGTAAGGAAGGGAAAGAGAAAATGGAAGAAGCCCAGACAAAAAGATAGTATATATACAGAAAAATAATATCTAAATGAGTAAATAATGAAATGTTTTTTATTTATCACCACTATATTACACTTACAACGATTCGAAAGACGTTTCTTCAAATGGATTTACATATCTGATGAAAGCGGACCACCGCTTGAAACGCGTTATATAAAATTATAAAATAACAAAATAATAAATAAATGTTGAAAAAAAACATTTTACAAATGTTGGTAGCCTTACTTCTTTACATATATGCTTTTCTCTCGTTGGAACTGCACTAATACTGCACTACCCCGTTTATATATATATATATATATATATAGTATAAATTCCTTTATTTATATACACATTATTGGCTACATAACATAAATCCAGCTTCATCGGGCCTTCTTACAAACTGAACTAAGACGGATAGGAAAACATTCTTGCAATTCTCTTTTGTTTTTAGAGGGGAGAAGGAGGGGAAGAGAGAAGAATGGTGGATAGGCAAGGTATTGATCCGCTCTGACTCAGTTATTTATTCATATGCTCACACTGATCCGTACACTCGTGTTTACGTACATACACATGCAGGCTCGATGAAGTTGGATTTCAAACGAGATCGCAGCTGAAACATGTATGCACATATATAGCCAATAATGTGTGTATAAATAAAGGAATGTATACTGTAATACAGCACTACCTTTTATTGAGCACTATTTTATAAACACTGGGGTTGGATTAACATCTAAGAAACAACGACAATACAATTACTATATATATATATATATATAGAGAGAGAGAGAGAGAGAGAGAGAGAGAGAGAGAGAGAGTAAGAGAGGGGGGAGAGAGAAAGAGATACATTTTTTGATTAATTAATTTATGAATTATTTTTAATTAAAAAATCTATATATACCAAAATTGATGACACGTCCGATTACACTATATATCGTACTAAAGAAACACATATAGACATTCAAATATCTGTCTAATTTGCATAATTTCTTTTTATAACTGTCTATAGTTAACTAATGTTTGCTGTTATTCATTTATGATAATATTATTTTATTGTCCCTGTGTATCTACAATAGTTTTGTGTAAATTAACAGTTATTAATGTAAGTAATTTAATTTTAAAAAATGAATAAATTACGAAAAAACATTCTTAAAATATCAAGGAAGATAATTTAGATGAAACTAAGATCCTTATTGTCCGGCCCTTCAGGTCTGGATTTACGCCGGTCTGTCGGTTGTCTGGTCCTGTGCAGTTCTAGGCGGTGCACCCTCCCAGGCTTTGCCTCCCCTCTCGAGCGCTGGTTCTTTCCCACTTCACCGACCTTGTGTCACATCTTACCTTGTGGGAGAAAGATAAATCGAACTAAGATCCTAGCTATCTAGAAAAATATATAGAGTTCACAGAAAAGGGAAGGTGATTGGACTTTTTTACTTAAAATACAAACCAATAAAATTGGACTTTCTGTTTAAATTGTAAGCTTTTTTTAATGTAAAGTTTTCTTTCACTTCTAAATAAATTTCTCGCCCCACTCACCCTCAATATAAAATAAATTAAAAAAACAGGCATGCTGACTTTTTTAATACCTCTTGGCCTTTTGGCTAAGATCAAAGTGTAGTATCTGTTCCGATGGATACTGCACCCCATAGACTGGTATTGTCTTGGCCTTCGGGGCTTGATTTACGCCGGTCTATGGGATTGTCCTGTGCAGTTCTAGGGGGTCCACCCTCCCAGGCTTTGTCTCCCCTCTTTGGGGAGGAGTAAGTTTATTGCTTACTGCTTGAGGCGCCCCTACCGGGGAATACCGACGGGGCTGCCCAGGCAATTTTTGATGGCCAGAGTGCTCACCTCTCGGGTGCTGGCTTTTCAACCCCCACTTTCCGACCCGACCTTGGGTCACATCTTACTTGTGGGAGTAGGATAAAACTGGCCTTGTGCCTAACTCCTGGAGAGGAGTAAATAAAACCTCTTGGCCTTTTGGCTAAGATCAAAGTGTAGTATCTGTTCCGATGGATCTCGCACCCCATAGACTGGTATTGTCTTGTCCTTCGGGACTTGATTTACGCCGGTCTATGGGATTGTCCTGTGCAGTTCTAGGAGGTCCACCCTCCCAGGCTTCGCCTCCCCTCTTTGGGGAGGAGTAAGTTTATTGCTTACTGCCTGAGGCGCCCCTACCGGGGAATGCCGACGGGGCTGCCCAGGCAATTTTTAATGACCAGAGTGCTCAACTTCTCGAGTGCTGGTTTTTCTAATCCCACTTTCCCGACCTTGTGTCACATCTTACCTTGTGGGAGGTAGATAAATAAAATAAAAAATAAAAAAAAAATAAAAACCTCTTGGCCTTTTGGCTAAGATCAAAGTGTAGTATCTGTTCCGATGGATACTGCACTCCATACTGGTGTTGTCTTGGCCTTCGGGGCTTGATTTACGCCGGTCTATGGGTCTGTCCTGTGCAGTTCTAGGAGGTCCACCCTCCCAGGCTTTGCCTCCCCTCTTTGGGGAGGAGTAAGTTTATTGCTTACTGTTTGAGGCGCCCTTACCGGGGAATGCCGACGGGGCTGCCCAGGCAATTTTTAAATGGCCGGAGTGCTCACCTCTCGGGCGCTGGCCTTTCAAACCCCACTTTCCCGACCCGACCTTGGGTCACATCTTACTCGTGGGAGTAGGATAAAAACTGGCCTTGTGTCTACCTCCTGGAGAGGAGTAAATCAATACTCTTTAGGAAAAGGGGTATTTTTCCTTTCATTTGGCGTTAATTCCTATTTCAGTCACGTAAATTATTTAAAGTGAAATTAGTTTCGATATTACTTATAATGAACATATTTTTTTACTTAAACCATATTTTAGTAAAAAACAAAAGTAAACATTAAAACCCTAAGTTATATCAATTTTCATCGTACACGTGAAACGCCAAAATAAAAATTAGATCGGAAAAATATAGTCTACATCTAAAAAAAACAAGTAAGAGGCTAGCTAAGGAAGAACGATTACTCACGCTTATAAACATGTATTTTTTAATTAAAAAAAATATGGAAGGAAGTTATCGTTCTTCCTTAGCTTGCATACTTCTCTTTGTTTATAAAGATGGCGACTATATTTTTAAGCCCACTGTACATTTCGGCATTTTATGTGTACAATAAAACTTGCCATACCATACTCGCAGGCATTACCTTCTTTTTATGGAGTGATACTCCCAGGTATTACCTCCTCTATCTTGGAGGGGGTATTTCCGATCAAGCATAACTACATCCTTTTGTGTGTGGGGAGGGGGGGGGGATACTCCGACGCTTTACCTCCTCCTTTGGGGGTTTGTGTAGTATATTTCCGTTCCTCATAATACATTCCGCGCCCGAGCATTACCTTCTCTTTTTTTTAGGTGTGTGGGGGGGGGGGGGGGGGCAGTATAATATATGTTTGTTCCTCACAATATCATCGTCCCAGGATGACTTTCTCCCTGTTTTAGGGGGTCGGGGTAGTTTACTATCTATTCTGTTTCATGATATCATCCTCCCAAGCATTAACTCCTCGTTTGGGGGTGGGGGGAGTGTTCGTTCGTCATTACATCATCCTCTTAGTCATTACCTCTTCCTGTGTGTGTGTGGGGGGGGGGTCAATGAATGCAGTTTGCTCATTATGATATCATGCTCCGGACCTAGCAAAAATATGCGACCGGAGAGAGCATATATTTGCTAGTATATATATAAAGTTGAGTTGAGACTCATCTAGTAGTCTGAGTCTTTCTTCTTACCTGTTTATTCACTATAAAAAGGTTAGGTGGACAGACAGACACTTAATTTTATTCATATAAATTAATTATTGATTTTTAGTTTATAATTTCGTATATGATAAAAGAAAATGTAAACAATTTGTTATAGTTACAAATTGTTGGGTATTCTTAAAATATATCTCATATTAAAAGTAAGAGCTAGGATATGATATGAATGTGTTTGGATGCTGGACACATCATTGGACTTATTGTTCGTTTGAATGTTTATGTTTTTCATACATTTTCTACGAAATTTGTATTTTGACAAGAAACCTAAATGATTCAGAATTTTTGAGATAGGGATTGATAATTTGTATCATTTGGATTTTTCGGACTACTGTTCTCATCTTGGATGTTGTTCTTTACAACATTTCGGCCGATGTAACCTCTGACCATCTTCAGGTGCGTCTTGTCGAACTTAGGGCCCATGGCGCAACGGATAAAAGTGCTAAGTATAATCAGTTCTAAGTCACAGTCTTCTGAAGGTTGAAGGTTTAATCCTCAGTACGGGCGATACTAAGAATACTTCTATCCGGACATAGATGATGAAACGAGAGCAAGCTACCCCTGTGGATTAAATAAAAGATTCCATTTAAAATTCCGTACAGATTCCCGAATTCGACATAAAGATTCCCGAGTTTGACAAGATGCACCTTAAGAAGGTCGGAGGTTACATCGGTCGAAACGTTGTAATAATAACATCCAAGATGAAAACAGTAGTCCGAATGATCAAAAAACACAAAGCTATATGATGTTACTCATTTAATTTAAACATTTTCAGACTTCGTTATTCTAACCTATTGCTTTTAATTTCCAACTATGATTTCATGGATGCAGCTAGCCAGCTACCTGGACGGGGGACAACCAGCATGGATGATGCCCTCAACCTGCACGTTAATATAAAAATGATCTGATGAAGAAGAAGAAGAAGAAGAAGAAGAAGAAGAAGAAGAAGAAGAAGAAAAAGATGCTATAATTTATTAAATAAATTATTATTACCAGCAAATATATGCTCCCTCTTGTCGCATCAAATATATACTACGTTGCTTCATCTCCAAGGACGAGGTAATGCCTAGGAGGATGGTATCATGAAAATAGAACAGATACTACACTACCCCTCACAAAAGAGGAAGAATGGGAGAATGGTTTCATGGCAACAGAATAGATATTAAACTACCTCCTCCCCTAAAAAGGGAGGATGTAATACCTGGAAGGATGGTCTCATGACAACAAAACAGATATTAAACTACTCCCTCCTATAAAAGGAAGAAGGTAATGCCTAGGAAGATATTATCATGACAACAGATACTACACTACCTTCCCTCCTGAACTGAGAATTAAAAGATTGTACAATAGTACAATTAATAGAATAGTATAGTTTCGACTTCAGACAGACAGACAGACAGATACCAAATCTCCATTAGATTTACTTACTAGGAGTTTTCACAGGAGTCATTATCAGTGATTACTCACTGGCAATAACAAGTGGCGTTCCCTGGAAACTGAGTGACAATATTTTTTTTAAGAAGACGCCTATGTCTTTCTCATATATTCATGCCTGTATATCCTAAATGACTCTACAAATGTACTTTAGACATTTTTATGATTCATTATTTTCAGCTACATTTTTATAAATTAATTTCCCAGAGATGCGATATTATTTTGTTGTTTGTTAAGAAGAAAAAGAAGAAGAAGAAGAAGAAGAAAATTACCTCTTTCCAAGATATTTAAGTCTGTATCATAAATTACTTTATAAATGTACCTTCACCGTTTTTAGGCTTCGTTTTTCCATCTATGATTTCAATTAAATCCCTAAAGATTCCCAAAAAAGGAAAAAAAAAATTATTATTGTTTTTTTGTTTGTTTTGTCAGAAGCGAAAGACGAAGAATCCTTCCTCTTTCCAATATATTTAGGTCTGTCTAAGACTAATTTTTATCTGAGGGCCAAAACATTCTACAGTGAGCTAAAGGGTTGGTTCACTTAACTTAGTTGAGAAAATCGTGTACGTCTTTAAATTGACCGCATAAAAAATAGTCTTATTGTGATAGAAGGAAGCCATTTATGTTTTCATGATTTTTTCTCCTTAATTTTCCTTGGAAATTACTTTCACCCAATCCTAAATGGACTCAGCTATTCCAAAGGTTTATCAATTCTTGGAATAATCAATCACAATTTTTTCCCATTGATTCTTCCTTACAAATCATATAAAAATATTTAAGAAAAAAAAGAAAATGCAAGATGAGGAAAGTCTGATAAAGTTGCAAACATGAAGAAAAAAAGAAGTTCCATCTACGTTTTTAACATCTTCCTTGCTGCAGTGAAGTCAACTTCGTTTAACGGATTGTCATTACTTCAGAGCCACAGATGTGATCATTCATCTTGATAAGTCATTACTTTAGAGACAAAGAAATAAGTCACCGTAGCAAAACAATACTCATTTAGATACTATCACATGAAAACTAGTTTTACATTAGTGAGCTGTTCTCTCACAAGATGGCGCTTCTTATCTATATCAAACAAACACGGCATCTATTTTGGTCATGTGACGTCTCTTCTTCGTTTAACAGGTTTCTTTCGATATGGGTTGAACGAAGCGACTTTCTCCATAAAACTACTATTTATGTTGGTTTCGATACGCCATTGCTTGAGATCATCTTTAGCTGAATCATTCCAAGTCTTTCTCGGTCTAACTTTTCCTTTCTTACCCTCAATTGGGACGTGTGTACATCTGTTTATCCGACCAGAGCTTCGTTTAACATACCTACACCACCAGAGGCGGTTGCAACGCAGAGCTGACTCCGGTCTGGGCACCTTCAGCCTCAATAGCAGGAAGACCGAATTAACTGTTATCATGGCGCACACCACCAATCCACCAAACCATATAACATGGCATATAACATGGCATATAACATGGCATATAACATGGCATATAACATGGCCCTACGGACATAGCTGTTATAAACTCAACTTCGAATAACGAGTGAGAATTAACGACAGGTATATACGGGTAAAGATGGGAAGAAACTAATGAAACTTGCCTCATACAGTCTATACAAATAGATTGAACTTAATTCACATCCCCCACCAGCACAAATCATATCGCCAAGATAGTAAAATGCGTCCACGACTTTCAACTTCTGCAGACCATCTACAGAGAACTCAGTACAGAGCCTGCATTTAATTGAACGAACAGTACCAGGACACCTTCCACAGAGATAGATTTTAATAGGAATTAATCTTTCTCAAAGCCGCACTGAGGATTGAACCTTCAACCCCCAGAAGACTGTCACTTAGAACTGGTTATTTCTTAGCACTTATATCTGATGCACAACACGTCCTTGCATTTGACAGAAAGATTCCAGAATTCGACAATATGTAACTGAAGAAGGTCAAAGTTTACATCGGCTGAAACGTTGTGAGAATAACATCCAAGATGAGAACAGTAGTCTGAATAATCCAAATAATGCAAATTATCAATCTTTATCTAAAAAATTCCGAAACGAAATGTTTATTATCTAAAATTTTGGTTTTATTTCAAGTAGCGAACTTTGTAAAATTATAGTAAGCTAGCAAATTATAAAAAAATATATATGCAAAAGACATGAGAAGGTAAGGGAGGCAAAGAGGAAATAGAAGAAACCTAGACAAAAGGATAATATAGATACAGAAAAATAATATACATATATATAAATATTTTTATTTAATTCCTATCCACATACACATGTGTTTCATCCAAATGTGGAGACTGATGTTTCTTTATGTTTTATTGGATTAGTTATGTCCTTGACCTGAACAACTTAGATCTTCTCACTGGCCTTGCCCCTGCAGATGTGAGGCATGAGGTTGCTAGTCGAGTAGAGATCACAAAAGCTACCAGCAATGAACGCCATCTTCTTTCATGGACATGAACCTCCATCTTAACTACTGAAGTCAAGAGTAAGTCGCCTCAGTCATGTCAGTCCCTAACAATATCTCAGGAAGAAACCAGACTACGACTGTGGACAAGAAAACTAGACAGTGATCTCTTCTTGTTAGCATGCCTCTCTTCTGAAACCTTCCCTGCTAGTTCAGAAGCACGGTGAGTCCAATGATGGAAATTTAACCGCTTAAGAATAGGCTTGGGGCGATTAGAAGCTGAGATGCCCAGTGGGCTAAGACACGGATTCAACCATCTGTGAATGTAAAGAGGAGAAGCATACGTTGTAGCACTGCTATTCAACTAGTTATAAGATCAGCTTAAAAGATCAGCTTAAAAGATCAGCTTAAAAGATCAGCTTAAAAGATCTTGCAGAGTTCAATGACAATGCAAAGGACTGTGTAAAAAAATGGGAAACTGTCGTATAACCGTATGCTGCGAAGACACAAAGAGAAGAAAAATCATGGGAAAATGGGGACCCCCGATCCACATGTAGTCTATGGGGCTTTCTGAATAGCACGCCTTATATCACAAGGCAAAGAACATTTATAAAAATTGTATCTGTTTTGTTTCCTTTTGTTTTTCTTTAAATTTATTTTTCTTAGCGTCAAATGAATCAATTTAAAAGTGACAAATGAAATTATTTAATTATCAGATTGTTAAATATTCATATCCAATCTAAATAAAAAAGAAAATAATGAAATTTTGATTCACAGATTAGAAAAATGTTCAAGCGTGTTAGTACCTAAGCAAGCAAAGAATTTAGTGGCCAAACGAGAAGACACACACATGGACACAGATAAAGTTGTTAAGTAATAATCAATTCTAAGTGACATTCTTCTGGAGGTTGATGGTCCAATCCTCACTACAGGCGATACTAACTAAGAATGTAATAAAAATTACTCACCTAAGATTTCAAATGGGACGCAAACAATCTACCTCTTTAGATTAAATCAAAGGTTCAGTTTGACAAGATGTACCTGAATAAGGTTGGAAACGTTGCGAGACTAACATCCAAGATGAGATCAGTAGTCGGAATAATCCAAATTATCAATCCTCAGTTAAAAAATTCTGAAACATACGACATAGCATTTCTTGGGTTTATGTAAAGTTAAGCGATGATCGTTTGAACACGAAATGTTATTAATGGCCAAAATGAACGTGTCTAAATAAGATATTATGAAACTACAAAGATGAATATATATTGTTTTTTAATACTCTGTCAGATGGCAAAAGGGGTGCCAGAGGTGCCAGAGGTGCCAGAGGTGCCAGAGGTGGTAGTACCACCTTAGTCACCTCAACTGTGTTATTACCCCTGTTTGGTGGTTGAAGAAGTCAAAGTATTTCATGTACTATTATATGTATGTTAAAAAAACTTGGGTTATCTTGAACTTTTCAGCTTTTTTTGGTTATCTGAAACTTTTCAGTTTACACTGATGGCTGCCATTGAAATAACACTATCTTAACTAAATTAGTTCTAGTTTCATACCAACAATTTGTTTTAATTAATAATTTAATAATCAAACTATATTGTAATATGTTTCTGAATTTTTGAGATGAGGATTGATAATTTGTATAATTTCGATTATTCGGACTACTGTTCTCATCTTGAGTGTTATCATCACAACGTTTCGGCCGCTGTAAACTCCGACCTTCTTCATAAATAAAGGGTTCCATTCGAAATTCCATCCAGATTCCTGAATTCGACAGAAATATTCCCGAGTTTGAAAAGATACAGCTGAAGAAGGACGGAGGTTACAGCAGTCGAAATGTTGCGTTATAACACTCAAGATGAGAACAGTAGTCTGAATAATCGAAATTATACAAAATATATTGTAATAATTAGGTTATATTATTACGGTATTGTTAGGTCATGAAATTAACTAGAACTAATTTGGTTAATATTATGTGGTTTCAATGGCAGACATCTTAAAGCTGGAAAGTTCAAAATAACAAAAGATTGATACATTAATTATAATTGTTTTTTTTCTTTTCATTATTTTAGAATTGATACCAGTGATAACATTTACATTATAGAAGAGAAATTTAATGAAGAGAAAAACCAACAACTTTTCCTTATTTCTAACTCAGATGTACATGCTCTTCTCCCATGAAAATGGTTATGGTATCTTAAACAAAAAATTACATTATTTTGATTACAGGCCATGTCTCATGTCGCTTGATTCTCAAAAAGGGCTGTTCATACCCGGTTAAGATTATCAAAAATATTCTATTCGAATATATATTTGATATAACTTGTTTAGAAGTTATAATAACAAAAAGAACCAGAGTGTAAAGTCTTTAAAAGAGGATGGTTTATTACAACGTATATCTTGTACAAAACAATAGCACTAACGGTAATCCGATAGGATTAATCTAATACACTTGAATACCGTCGAATACTGTCGAATACAGTCCACCATACATAATACTGTTCGTAGTATATATATATATATTACAGACTAGTAAACTTATCAGCCTTGAGGGGAGTCAGGTATCCGATAACAACACCTCCTCCCGAAGTTGAAAATCTCCCTTGAATTTTCTGCTTCTAATATGTCTTCCTTTTAGGATCCGTGCTGAAGCGCTCCACTTGTTTTCTTTCACATGTGCTCTTTCTTTTATTCAAACTAATGGAATTGGATCCTTTCTAGTTTCGGGCAAAGACAAATTTTGTTCAGCTCATAAGGCTGATCCAGTAGATGTATACATAGGTTCGTGTACAATATTGGGTAGTGGCATGTCAAAAGCATCACCATTGGGACTTCTTCCTTGCCTTTTTCATTATTTTCAGCATATTGTGGTCTAATTATGTTAATGTGTCTTTTACATGCAAATTTTTGCCTTTTTATGATGTAGACCACTTTGCCGATCATTTTCAGAATCATACCATCCATCCAATAACTTTTTCTACCTTGATCCACCAAGTTGTTTATATTCAAATATGTGATCTACTTACCAAGCCTAACTCTAACCACTCGGTAGATCACATATTGAATTAAAAAACATTCGGTAGATCACATATTGGAAGAGCATCATTTAATTAAGGTGTGCTTCTTATAATAGATGAAGGTGATCTTGTTTAATAGTTTAGCAATTATTCTATCATTTTGTTTAATTATTCACTATTTTTGTTTGATTATTCCATATTTTTTGTTTAATTATTCCATGTTTTTGTTTGATTATTCCATGTTTTTGTTTGATTATTCCATGTTTTTGTTTGATTATTCCATATTTTTGTTAGATTATTCCATATTTCTGTTTGATTATTCCATGTTTTTGTTTAGTTATTCCATATTTTTGTTTGATTATTCAATATTTTTGTTTGATTATTCCATATTTTTGTTTGATTATTCAATATTTTTGTTTGATTATTCCATATTTCTGTTTGATTATTCAATATTTTTTGTTTGATTATTCCATGTTTTTGTTTGATTATTCCATATTTCTGTTTGATTATTCCATGTTTTTGTTTGATTATTCCATATTTTTGTTTGATTATTCAATATTTTTGTTTAATTATTCAATATTTTTGTTTGATTATTCAATATTTTTTGTTTGATTATTCCATATTTCTGTTTGATTATTCAATATTTTTTGTTTGATTATTCCATGTTTTTGTTTGATTATTCCATATTTCTGTTTGATTATTCCATGTTTTTGTTTGATTTTTCCATATTTTTGTTTGATTATTCAATATTTTTGTTTGATTATTCAATATTTTTTGTTTGATTATTCCATGTTTTTGTTTGATTATTCCATATTTTTGTTTGATTATTCCATATTTTTGTTTCATTATTCCATATTTTTGTTTCATTATTCCATATTTTTGTTTCATTATTCCATATTTTTGTTTCATTATTCCATATTTTTGTTTCATTATTCCATATTTCTGTTTGATTATTCCATGTTTTTGTTTGATTATTCCATATTTTTGTTTGATTATTCCATATTTTTGTTTGATTATTCCATATTTTGTTTCATTATTCCTATTTTTGTTTCATTATTCCATATTTTGTTTTATTATTCCATATTTTTGTTTGATTATTCCATATTTTGTTTCATTATTCCTATTTTTGTTTCATTATTCCATGTTTTTGTTTTATTATTCCATATTTTTGTTTGATTATTCCATATTTTTGTTTCATTATTCCATCTTTTTGTGTGATTATTCCATATTTTTTGTTTGATTATTCAATATTTTGAGTCAGCTACACTTTGAAGGCACATGGTTAAAGAACAAGTTAGATCAGGTATGTAGAATTTCTGTAAAAATGCATGCATGAAAAGGTTTACACAGTAACGTTTCTTTTTATTATATTTTTGATATGTTGCTGCTGTTACTGTTAACCTTATGTCATACACATAGCAACCAAGTTGCTGTCATCATTACAGTAACATCTAAGTTTGTGGTATGTACTGACATGTATGTAAAGAAGAGATTCACTCTAAATGCTCACATTAAAACTATGAGAGAGTGGTTGAATCAACATAGAGCGAGAGATTTACATAGATGTTTAAGAGAAAGATGAATAAATCTTTCAGTTAATTATAAATTATGGCTAATTAGAGCGAGTAAAACAGAATTATTTTTTAAACATAGCTCAAACCTAGAAGTAAAATATATTTTAGCATGTATTTCGTATTAGAAAAAACAACCTAAAGGAAACCAACGTTTATCAACTCACATGAATATATTAATAGATTAGGTTAACTTACACAGTAATACCATTGGAAAAGGCATGAACTCTACATTTCCCTTCCAGCTATGGTTAAAAGAGAAAATTGTATTGAACTAATTGTTTACAGTAGATATTGTTTATTCAGCAATAAATAACCGTAAAAGTGTTGATATGACATCAAAATGACAAAAAATCTAAACCAGACTCTTATGCTTATTATTATAGATTATTTGTATGAAAATAAACCATTTAAATAGAAGATTACGATTTTCTATTTTTATCAGCTTTTAATGAGAATAATCTGACATTATAAAGTGAAAGAATTGCGTTTCCATAATCTTGAAGAATATTTTTTTTACTATTCTACATTCTTTTTTTACTGTCACAGTAAATCTTTTTAGAAAGTCATCACTTTAGTGCCACAGATGAGATAAACAGACAACTTCCTAAGACGGATTAATGCCAGAGATGTGACCACTCATCTACGCAAGTGCCAAGGATGCGATGAATTGTCTGAACAAAATTGTGGTAGAAAATTTATAGACACACGAAAATTAAAAGTATTATGGGATGTATTTACCTGCTTATATTAAACAGAAATATTAGATGCAACTGAACTTTCTTGACTGGAGCAATTTAGTTTCGGTTATTCGCCATTTTGCATTATCTCCTCTTACTAATGTTAACCCATGAGTGCTGTTGTCTTTAATGTATTACTAAAAAATTTTTGTAAATACAATATTATATTTGAGCAAAATTTGATACAAATATTATTTTCAAAGATTTACTTGACTTTATAGGATATTTAGTTTAGGTTTAATACTATATATAAAAATGTGGTTTTGTTATAAGGACTACTTACCAAAAATGTTTTGATTAAATAATAGATGAAACTGATTGAATCCTTCCACTCTAGATTTTCACAGTTGACTGAAAACTGAGACGTCAGTGTTGCCAATATACATCAGACGGTAGGTTCATATTTGAAAGATATTCCAATCTTTTTGAATCACTATAGATATCACTGAAAAATACAGATGATGCTGGAATATGATTTGTAACAATCCTGATCCTTAAAAAGGATCATGCGCTCATATGGGTTTAGTCAGTTTTGTACTATTTTGTATTAACTCTTTCTGTGGCGACAAAATCATGATGACAAAACATTTTAGATCAAATTTGTAGTGATATAGCTGAATTTAACCCTAAAAAGAAAAAAAAACAGAATTATTTTGGAAAGAAAGAAACAAAGCGAAAACATCCCTTGTCCATAACGTAAGAAGGTTAAAGAGCACGACCAGTAAAAGAATGGTATTGTCCAAGAAAGTGGTGAACGAGGAATCGGGTCACAGCTGTTGACTTCAGAGGTGACGTCGGATGACGTAGACAAAAGTTATTTAACATGCGCACTGTTGATGGCAAGGAGAACAGAGACCTGAAAGTGAGACCGACTGGTAGAGAAGTTGAGGAGTCAGTGTGTCAACTGCTCAGGTCCCCAACCATTTGTCCATTTGTGAACGAATTTAACTAAGAAATAAAAACATTCTGTTATAACCTAAGGAGGAAAACTGTCTTGCTTATCATTTTTGTTGTACCAAAGGCAGCAACTTTGATCCGACGAAAAACAACAAAGTGAATTGAATCATTTCCCTTACACTCAACTCTCAGAACGAACAGTAAAACGTGGACCGATCATGTTACAGACCCATTACGATAATAACTGTGAAAATAGAAATCATACTAAACTTATGGGATTAGGACAGTTCTAATTTGATTAAGATTAAAGGTAACATCTTTTTCAGCGGAAGGCTTAGGTTTCCTAGGGAAATGAAAAAAACTAAGAGATATAACTGTACATCAAGCATGAATTGCAGCGTTCTGCAACAATACATCCATTTACCTGGTGAATTCAACCCACCCACCCAGTTTCGATCTCTCTCGCTCTGACCGGGTATGACTTAATTAGCCGAGAATTGAAAACGTCAATACACCATGAAATGTACCAAGTGGGATATATCAACGACCCTGGATGCATGTGAGTGTAGATGCTCAAACAAACGAGCACCTTTTTAAAGACTGCTCGCCACTGTGCATCTATCGATAGAGCTGAACTTGGTCAAGCTTGACTTATTGCATGACTTCCCATTGCAAATTTGATTTCCGCTGCAAATTTTCCAAATTTTCATTTCGTTCTATTTTTATTTTCACTATACAAAAGAAAAAAATGTTATCCATCGAATCTCTATTACAAACCTCATAATAATGGTTCAATAGTTCCCGAGACAGAATAGCTTTGCACCACTTTTATGTCCGATTATGAAGATTAAAATCAAGATATAATGGTACTAAACATTTTGTCTAGAATCCTTATTCCAATTTTGATCAAAATCCATTACATAATATTTTGATTCTAGAAAATGTCTAAAATTTAAGACTTAAGGTGTTTTAAGAAGAAATTGATTAAAATTCAGGAAATCTTGCTTAATTGGTGTCTAATGACTATAGATCAAATTCAATGCAAATCTGAAATATTTGAATTTTCAAATAGCAGATTGTGCCCATAGTATGTCCCCTAAAACCTTTTTAAATGCCCCAAAGAAACTGAAATTGGGGGAATATGTATTGATTAATGTCTTATACTTATTGTTAAAATTTCAAAAAAATCGGAGGTATCTGAATTTTCACGAAGGCCTTCCCCCTCCCTTTGCATAAAACTAAGCTAAACAAAATATAGCCAACATTACCACCCTGTACGCCTAGTGTTCCAAAATTCATAATGCTAGGTTAATTAGTCTAGGAGTGAAACCTGTACGTAGAAATATATAAACATATAAACATAACACAGGAAAAAATCATCCAAGCAGGAGATTTACTGATTTCATTCGGATTAACTGAAGGCCTTCAGAAATAGTGAACATTTCAAATTTATTGAAACAACGGCAAACCATAGGAAAAAGAAGCCACCGAACGAGATGTTTTGGGAACGTGAGTAACTATTTAAAACGTTAAGCAGCACGTGTGAGAAAGACGTTAAAATGAGAAAAGGGGGAAGAAGGAAAAAGAAGAAAAGGAAAAGAAAACAAATGGAAACATGCCTGAAATGCAGCAAAAATATGTATGACTTTAACCAGGATCTGAGTTTGTTATAGAGTGGCGAGCTATATTGCATTGTTTGAGTGCGATTTTTGCCAGATGTTTGGTTAAGGAAAAAGATCCGAGTCTGCAGTTTATGTTAAATGGTGATGAGAGAAGGGTTATAGCGCTTTCGATACACTGACGGCGTGGGTGAGAGGATTCAGTCTTGAGGAGGGAGCAGTGTGAAGAGTCAAAATTGTGGATAAAAGTGTTCCTGTGTATGACTAGTTCTTTCTCTCCCCTTTCCCATTTTAACATCTTTGTCGCACATGCTGCATAATTTTTCAAATAGTTAAACACGTGCCCAAAACACCCCGATGTGCAATTTCCCCCCCCCTACGTTTTGTCGTTATTCAATAAATTTAAAATCTTCACTTTTTCTGAAGACGTTCGTAGATCTGAACGAAACCGGTAAATCTATCGTTTTTGGTGGTTTTTCCTGTGTTTAATTTGTTTTTCCTATTGTCTTTTTCATACACACACATATGCATATATATATATATATATATATATATATATATATATATATATATATATATATATACATGGATTTTATGGGATTCCTTCTATCTTAAGAGACAATGGATATTCTTTGAAATAATTGAAATAATAGCCACATAATGAGTTTATAATGAAGCAAGAATTGGACAATCGCTAACTGCACTTCTCTTGTCATGTTATTTCCAAGTCCAGTAGCAAGTAGAAATCCAAGATGAGGATAAAAGTTCGACTACTGTTATTTTTTTTTATTTTTCTAAGCTAATTTCTCTACCAAGGCTTGAAAGTTTAGTCTGACCTTCTATTTCATCTATAGATAGTAGGATAGCAATGGATTCATACATTTCCCAAGGTTGTTAAAGACAGTGACTTTACGGCCTCAAGAGAACTTGACCACTGCATGCCAAGTACACCGTTTGCACTGGTAACCACTACACCACTTGCACATACATACAATTATATATTAAAATTAGCCATTCATTGTGTTTATTTGAGTCATTAAAGAGGTCAACATTCTCATACATGCATAATAGTTATTCTTGTAATCATATCAATTAATATTTTTAATTACTTTACAACTTATGCTGCTTGTGTCTTTAACAATATGTTTTGTTTGTCTGTTGTCTGATATTGTTGTTATTAAAAGCAGCAGTGGCAGCGAATGTTGTTTTTACGTATCGACTCTTGATATGACCAAAGCTCAAATCAGCAGTTTCTTTCAACCAATCACAGCACAAGAAATATCCCCCCCTCTCCCGAATATTTGCGCATTGTATAAGAACCCCAAACACAGCATTTTTTTCTCTCTTTCCTGACATTTCTTTCCGATCCTACACATGTGTGCATGTTATAATCTAGTCTAGACCCTCGGCAAGTAGCGCACGCATGACGAGAGACAGCACATACACATTGATAACTGAATGCACGTACATAAAGATAGATAGAAGTCACTTAAGAATATCTTAACCAACATCTTTATCCACTAAGTTGTAGTAGGACAATCAATGTGGGTTTTGTGTGTGTTAGGGTTAGGGTTTAGGGTTAGGGTTTAGGGTTAGGGTTAGGGTTAGGGTTTAGGGTTAGGGTTTAGGGTTTAGGGGTTAGGGTTAGGGTTAGGGTTTAGGGTTAGGGTTTAGGGTTTAGGGTTAGGGTTTAGGGTTAGGGTTTAGGGTTTAGGGTTAGGGTTAGCGTTAGGGTTTAGGGTTAGGGTTAGGGTTAGGGTTAGGGGTTAGGGTTTAGGGTTTAGGGTTTAGGGTTAGGGTTAGGGTTAGGGTTTAGGGTTTAGGGTTAGGGTTAGGGTTAGGGTTTAGGGTTAGGGTTAGGGTTTAGGGTTAGGGTTAGGGTTTAGGGTTTAGGGTTAGGGTTAGGGTTAGGGTTAGGGTTTAGGGTTAGGGTTAGGGTTTAGGGTTTAGGGTTAGGGTTAGGGTTAGGGTTAGGGTTTAGGGTTAGGGTTAGGGTTAGGGTTTAGGGTTAGGGTCATAAAAGTGATGTTTAGTATGATTACTTATACTCATATTGAATTATTTTTTCATTGACAAATTTCTCTTGAACTTGATGTGATTTTTATTGAATTATCTGGAAGACCTGGCATTGTCCCGGATTGAATGAAAAACGCTGTCCTTTTTGCAGCCAGACCATAACACCATATTACCTTTTTTATTCTAATGTTTTGCGTTTTATAATATTCAATTTTTCGGAGTGGGGTCGAAAGATGTACTCAACACTGATTGAATAGGAGGAGTGTTTGTAAGGTGACATTAATTGAAATAAATTTCGATTAATTTACCATTTCTTTAGCCCTTCGAGGCACATCTGGCATTTCACAGGAATCAATAAGGATCACTGTGCTCGTAGCCGTGAATCTCCTTAACTTTTCTATTATTTTTATTTTTTAATTTCTATAATTTTCAACTAATATACACATACTCATCTATACAAACTTTCATGGTGACAGCCGAAATGAACACATGCATTCAATTTCTCCTTATAGACAAAATAACTCTTCATTCCCCAGAACATTCTCGAGACACTCTGAACTCCCAAGTTTTACAACCCTTTCATCTTTGATTGTCTTAACAAGTTATCAATAAAAATGTATTATTTTGTATGGATAGACTATGTAATTGTTTAATTTGATAATATTCAACATTGTCTCACCATTTTCGTACTTAACAAAAATGATAAAATTACTTTTTCCAATTATGTTTCGATATTTTTTAGATAAGGATTGATAATTGGTATTATTTGTATTATTCAGCCTACTTTTCTCATCTTGGATGTTATTCTCACAACGTTTCAGTCAATGTAACCTTTGACATTCTTCAAGTGTGTCTTGTCGAATTTGGGAATCTGTACAAAATTTTGAGCAGGACCCTTTATTTAATCAACAAGAGTAGCTTGCTATCATTCCGTCAACCGTGACCAGATAGAAGTGTCACTTAAAACTGATTAGACTTAGCACTTTTATCCATTGCACTACAGGTCCTTTGTGAGTAATAATCAGTTCGGAGTGACAGTCTTCTGGGGGTGAAGGTTCAATCCTCAGTACGAGCGATACTAAAAATACAATTACGAATTACTTGAAACTGCTACCCAGTCATGGCTGACAGGGCTTCTTGGCCTTTTGGCTAAGATCAAAGTGTAGTATCTGTTCCGATGGATACTGCACGCCTGTCCTGTGCAGTTCTAGGAGGTCCACCCTCCCAGGCTTTGCTTCCCCTCTTTGGGGAGGAGTAAGTTTACTGCTTACTGTCTGAGGCGCCCCTACCGGGGAATGCCGACGGGGCTGCCCAGGCAATTTTTAAATGGCCAGAGTGCTCACCTCTCGAGCGCTGGCTTTTCAAACCCCACTTTCTCGACCCGATCTTGGGTCACATCTTACTTGTGGGAATAAGATAAAACTGGCCTTGTGCCTAACTCCTGGGGAGGAGTAAATAAAACCCAGTCATGGCTGACAGAGCGAAAGTAATCTACCCCCATGGATTATATAAAGGGTTCCATTTGAAATTCCGTACAGATTTCCAAGTTTAATAAAATGCACCTGAAGACAATTACATCGGCCGAAACGTTGTGAGAATAACAGTAGTCTGAATAATCCAAAAACTGCATACTTTTTCTGATTCTTGAGCTTGGTTCAGTTAGATCAGACTCTTCCACACGAGCATAAAATGTACAAACTCTTTTGGAATTTTTGACATCGTAAGAGAGATCTTAAGAGGCATCCTTCTAATGGATGCACAAGATAAATCAAGATAATGCCCAGCTGCGAGCAGAAATGGTACAAAACATTGGCAGCTTGATGTTGAGATGCTGAATGTAGTTACTGGCAAGTCAGCTAATCGGCACCAGGCTCACTGCTTGAGGTGAACACTGCCTCGATAATGACTTGCTGCAAAACAAACGCTATTTTTTATTTTTTGTTTTTTGCTTTTTTCGTTCTCCCTAAAAAAGAAAGTCATCCTTGCATCTCTCGAAGCCAAACCAGGAAATAAAATGGATGCTTAAAAAGTAAGAAATAACTGACAAGCTTTCAAGATGTATGCTATACCAGTATTGAAAAAGTAATTTGCAAGAATTCAAATATCTATGTAATAATTATGTCAGTTTTGTTTTTCATTAGAACATATGTTACTATGAAGAAGCCCTCAGAAAGAGAAAAGTTCCCCTACTCAGTTTGTGAAAAGGAAGTTGGGTGCAATTCAATTTTTTGTTATACTTGTAATCATTGGGTACACAAGAAGAAGTGCAGTGAAATTACAAGTAGGTTTATAGGTGATAAGCAGTTTGGTTCTCTGGTAGAAGTACGGTACCAAATTAAAAGGTAAATTTGGGACGCTACAAATTGTTTCAAATCTACAGTCTACCTTTTCTTTCTTCATGTACATTAATTAATAATTATTGAATATAATTTTTTTAGAAGACGATTTTTCTTTTTAATTTTCATTTAGTTAAAATCAACGAAAGTGAAAGTGGTGTTATTAAACCGACGAGGTTCGAACATGGCACAGCCAGGTCGTCAGTCTGCATCGTTATCCACTTCATCCCGCCACCTCCTACCAATGTTTTGGTTATAACAATACTTTGGATTGGAGAAAATAATTATGGCATGGAATTGAATAATTTAATCTAGTCTGTTTAAGGTATATTTTATGAAGCCAGAATTTTCAGCCATTAAAAAAAAACTGTTTTTCATCTTGTTGTATTACGAGCTGAAGTACCCATGTAAACCGGGGTTCACAACTTTTCTTGAATGTTATGACCAAGATTAAAAGTTTACAACATCTATTAAATATTTTTTAGCCATTTTTTTTATTAAAAACATTATTCAGGTTTATGATGATAATCAACATCAGATCGGAAAGAACTGGAGTGCAAAAAAAAAAAAAACAATTATTTAGTGTGATTCGAACTCGCCATGGCATAAGATATTGGAACTGAAGGCAAACGCTTTATCCACAAAGCAACTGATCAAACGAAAATACTTTGTCTTTTTAATAACCTACTTAAATGAGTTCGGCATAGAAATGTTTTTACCTCTCTACGTAGATGTAAAATAGTTCGATTGTCTAAAATAAATAAATAAATATAGATAAAAAAAATATCCATATTAAAGTAAAACATTTATCACATATTTTTTATCTATTTTTAATAAAAAAAAAAAGAATAAATGTTTTCTTTTAAAATGTACTTTTTATGTACTTTTAATTTTAATTTTGAATAATGAGTTTCAAAAAAGGTTCAATAACTTTTTACATCGACACGTACATCAGATCGAAGCTGCTGATTCCAAATCTGCAGTTAGTTTGGCTCTTAGATCAACCATTTAACTGTGATGCTGCGACACACAACTTTGCTTTATATAAATACTAGCAGGGTTATCCAGCATTGCCCGGAGCAAAAGTGTAACATATTTCTCCTCTGCCCAGCTCATTCCTCTCTCTAGACATACACAGACACATACCTACACACTTTTATAGATTACTCGAGGAATGAATCGGTGTAAGGGAAATAACTCCTTTAAAAAAATCAGAGTTACTTCCCTTTAGTTACTACTTAAAATGGCTGAAAAACAGACCCCCCCCCCCGACGAAATCTGCGCCAGTTTTGAGTCAAACAATGAATATTCTTTTTTCAATTTTAGATATTATTTATCTGAGGCAACAATAATTAAGAAAATACCAATTTTATGGATGTTTGTTTTGTAGTTTTAGCTGGATATACACACATACACACATACACACAGACAACTGCCCTCGTTTTTTTGTTATTAGCAGTAAAAGTGAACTTTTTCCATGTGTGCTAATCCTATAATTATTTATTTAAAAGCAGTCTCTTCGTCCGGGTGTATTTTTTAGTTGTATTTTTAAACTTATCTAACTTATTCTTTTAGTTTATTATTTTGGTGGGAGAGAAGTAAGATTTAATCTTTTCGTCAGTTATTAATTTATTTTTGTTTGTATTCACATATTTTATATTTTAAATAGTTTTGTTGTCATTGTTTATTCATAGTATTTATTTTTTTCATTTTTAGTTATTTATTTTCGATAAGATAGGGAACTTTAATCTATTCGTCATTCATTTATATATTGAGTATATTGAACTTTATTTTTATCCGGATGTTCACTAATTAAAGATATTAGTTGCCTCTTATATCTTTTGTTGTATTAAACTGATATATATATATATATATATATATATATATATATATATATATATATATATATATATATATATATATATATATATCACGTTGACACACCAGTTCCCGTCAGATCACTAAAGTAGTTAAGCAACATTGAGTCTGGCCAGTACTAAATGGTGACTATTTGGGAACATCAGGTGCTATATGTGGCCTGGAGAGGATATGGGCACTACCAGGTTCTACTATACCCACAGTAAAAGTTAGGACAGATAGAGTATCTGCCTTACTCCCCGGGGACGTCACAGGACGTTATGGGAAGTTAAAAAAAATATAATAATAAACAGAAATTTGAATGACTACACAAATGCAGTCATGTTTCTATCTTACATTTCTGCAGTGGTCTCGTCCCTCCCCCAGCTATGGGTAAAATAGTACGATGTGTTCAGTTAATAGTATACAGTGAATCATTTACGATAGGCATTGTGTCTCTGTATTAGATAAACCAGAAAGGGTTGGTTTGCCGTTAAAAAGCCAAACCAAGTTTCTGAAGTTGATTCCCACCCTCCCTCATAATGCCACTGCTGTATGTGTGCGTTGGCATGTGTATGTAAGAGAAAGAGATTGTGATATCTGATATAGCCTGAGCCTTTTAAGAGTTATAGATGAAAGGATATATGCTGCAGTGTTGCAAAAGCCAGGTGTGTGCCTTGGTCGCTAAAACGCAGACCAATCAAAGTAAATAGATTTTCATGACTTGAAAAATGGAGGTCTTAAAACGTAATTCAGTTTTGTGATGTCCACCCCAAGAAATGAGCCTTGATTGAAGGAAGTTTTGAACACTTAGATACACATCCTATGGATCCTTATTAAAAGAATAGGCATTAAAATGAGGAGAGATACAAAGACGATATTTTTTTTCTAAAAATGGCACACAACAGTGTATGTATGTGCATTTTAAATGAGAATTTTATGTTCAAATATTTTATGACAAATAAGATATTCTGTGCTTGTGCAGTATTGTGTACATATGAAATATTTACTCTTTAATTTAAATAAGTGACGTGAAAGGGGAAGAAATTAAAACTTTTTTGTCAAATCTGTGCTGTTCGCCACTGACATTTTAATACAAAATCAAATAAAAATTGCAGATGCACCATATTTTCACACAGATCTCAGAATTGTACCCAGTATAACACTTTTTTCACATGTTTTGTTCATTTAAACTTTTAATTACATATTTTTTATTTATTGAAACTGGTTTATTTATTATCTGATGTTTAAGTTATTTCAATAAATCTATTTAATTTTAACGTATCGCTTGAATTTTTATTTGATTAAAGATGTAAATATTTCATATGTACACAATACTGCAGAAGCACCAGATATTCTATATCTTTTATCTATATTTTATGGCAAATCAAATATTTTATGACAAATAAGAAAAAGAGAATCTCATTATAATTTACATGTGATATCTTTACTTCAGAAAATGTTCATTATTTACTTGACTCAGATTTACCAACACATAATCTTTGTGTTAAATTATTTTTATATTAAACTAGCAGCGTTACCCAGTGTTTCCCGGGTTAGAGTGTGGACTAGCATAATATGCAACATCATAGTAAGAAGAGTTTACTTTAACAGCATCCTTGATGTTGTCAACTATATATCTGACCCACTGAGCTCTTTAGATATATATTAATACTCTTAAACTAACGCTTATAAATAGATTAATATCATTGTGTAACATGTTAGAAAAGTGTCATTAGCTTCTTTAAGGGGTAGTTAAGTACGCAGAACTACTTCCATTATGTTCACATGCAAATTATACATGTGAATACACTTATAAATAAAATAATATTTAGACGTCCCCACGTATAGGGTACGGCAATGTAAGGAAGATAACTCCTTCATAGCATTCAAGTGAATGCTTCACCATAGATACGTGAACCATGTTTCTATCATTAAAACAATTACAAAGAAAAATAATGTGTACCATTAATGAGCGATAAAATGTCCAGTAATTCTGGTGAGATTCCGTAGCCTAATTGGTAAGGGCATCGGATTGTAGTAACTGTGATCGTTGTTTCAAATCTTGCCAAAGGTACAACCATGCTGTAGAGCTGTAGACGGCGAAATAAAATTTTAAAATATATATATATATATATATATATATATATATATATATATATATATGTGTGTGTGTGTGTGTGTGTGTGTGTGTGTATGTGTGTGTGTGTGTACAGACTCTTTAAGAGTTTCTTTATTGCAGCTCGGTACCTACATGTTGATTCCTAATTGGTATATAACTTCCGGTCTGCAGTGCATAGAGGAAACGTAAAGTACCAGACAGACAAGTTTTACTATTAAAAATATATGCACAAACAATTGATGCTGTTGTCATGTGCTTCCCATGTTTAACTGTAAAGTTTTATATTTATTTCAATCACAAAGAAAAATATCAGTCATTTTAAGCTTGATTTGTCGACTTGTCTTGAAATAGAATGGAACTGAGTGGTCGCTTCGTATACGACTTCATCTCCATGGAAACAAATGGAGAGATTTTCCTCTTCATTGACTGGGTTAAAGAGTCATCGTCTTGGCAAATGTCTTCTCTTCAACAATGATAGACACTTACCGAATTTCAATATTTATTCAGCTTGGATAAGTGTGGCACAAGGGCATTGTATTGGGGAATAAGGTAAAGAGAAACATAGCTATAATAGTATTTATGAACAGTTATTTACTAAAAGAAAATAGTCTGGCACAAGAGTAAAGAATTGGAGCATCAAGTGAAGATTTAAATCACTACATATAGTAATACATATAAGTAACTATGTATCTATATCTAGCTGTGCTACACTAACAGCTTTTTGCCATTATTACAGCAGCAGGATAATACAGAGGATCTGTACTTTCAGCAGGACGTAGCACCAGTCCATTATATTGCGCCTGTGTGAGAGACTGGACAACAACCTGCCTGGTCCATGAAGGTGTGGGCTGATTGAGTGGCCGTCTCTTCGCCAGATTTGACCCCTCCCGACTTTTTCTCAAAGACAGTCAACTCAGCAAAGCCTTGTAGCATCGTTGAACTTGAGGAACAAATTTGAGCTGCAATTGCTCAAGTGCTGTTGGAGCTGTGCACCAAAGTATGATGCTCAGTCCCTACAAAAATGCAGCCTACTGCATTTATTTAGTGGTGCATGCGAATGGCAGGTGTTGGAGTTGTTAGACGCTCGGTCGAAGGAAAAGCGGGGGGGGGGGGCACAGAGGAATTTGTAAATTTCGTTTTATATCGGTTTACCCAGAATCTTATTTCTCTTTGAAATGAAATAGGTGCCTCTTAAAAACAGTATTATGCTGACCCCACAAAGTAATGTTTTTAGATTGTCTCTATGATAAGTCCCCTTGAGTAGACTGTCTGGTAGTTATCTCTAATGGATATCTCTGGGTGGTCGAATGGTGGTCAGTGAGAAAGACTGGAATCCAAGATTTCCGGTCAGTGACAAAGGACCCTAACAGATGAGTAGGATGAGACCTGAACATGAGAAAGACAGTTAGTTGGTATTTTAGAGAGCTGGCAGTTAGTTGAAGTTGGACGTTCGAGGTGGCGGTTAGTTTTTGATGGTCCCCGAAAACAGAAGGTCTGTTGCAAGTTTGCCATTCAAGCTAGGAAGACGCGTTTCATTTGTAACCCCCAACAAATAAATCTGTTCCTTGTTTATAACCTGGAGTTGTAATTCTACTTGGGATGAGAATTATTTGTTACAGCCCTGACTGAGTCGGATCTAATTCATAATTTTTTTCCAATCAAATTTCTTAAACAAAAATTGAAAAATATATTACAAATGAAAAAATTAATATAAAATGGAAAAATGTCTAACACTAATAACATTTTATGAATGTAACAACGA
Organism: Sepiola atlantica; assembly: GCA_963556195.1. Lineage (NCBI taxonomy): Eukaryota > Metazoa > Mollusca > Cephalopoda > Sepiida > Sepiolidae > Sepiola > Sepiola atlantica. The sequence continues at coordinate 200,814,960 of OY744521.1, read as the reverse complement.
ATAATACTTAACTAATAAAATGTCCTCTTTTGAAACTAATATGCAAGTATTAGGAAGTTTCATCGGATGTCCTGCTGGCTTGGCAGGCCGAGAGCAGGCTCAAGGCGTTTCCACGAATAATGGCGATGGAGAGGCACTTGTAAAGCCAAGTATAATATATTAAACTCTTTATGCATGCACCTTGTATTTACTTTAACAGTTGACCAGAACAATACAAATAGAACCTTTTAAATCTCTGATGGCGAAATGTATTCACTCATGTTAAGTCAAATAAAAGAAACAGTGAATTTTAACCCTCATTTTTTTCTGATCTTTTCAAATGAAGTATTTTCGTTTTCCTGTATAATAATAATCCTGTATCTTTGTTCGTACATACCTTATCATTTTTAACAAATTGGATCGCTCGATTATTAATGATGGAAAAAAAGTTTGTTTGTTTTACTAATGAATCACCGCTTATCAAGGTCCGGGGGCCACTCAAAAGTTATAGAGACTGTTGGTTGGACGTTGAGTGCCACCGCGCAATGATTGGAAACAATTATGGACTGGGCAGAAGATTCTTAATAGAAATTGATTATCCAAGAGGACGGCTCAACAAGTATTTGTTGTTAGACTTAAAGACGACCATGTTGTAGTCGGCTGGGAAGCAGCGTTGTGGTATTTTATACCACAGACGGGACGCTCTAGGAAATAAACTTTGTTCATAAAGGTTGCACTTGGTCATTGGTATGAAGAGAGAGAAAATTCCTCTGCTATGGTTGTATTGACTATCTGGTGCAGCTTTAAAATAAATGACTGAGAATTGCCACTTCCGGCTAAGAATGTGTTTAGCAGTCAGTGGTGAATTGCGAAAATCAGTTTCCTGTGTATTTTACACATACGAAAATCTAGGTCAACACATAAGAATTGTGAAAAGTGATTTCTTTTATTGGCAATTTTTAATTTAATTTTTATTACAAATATATTTGTTATAATTGAAATGTTTTCTTTTTTATAAATACTCATACGTTATATTTTTAACAAAGCCTTCCCTCACCTCTCATGTTAAGAATGGCTTTCTAAATAATAACGTTATTATTCAGAAAGCCATTCTTTAACATGTGAATGGGAGGGGCTTTGTTAACTATTCTGTACTTTCACCTAACAATTTAATAAACAAAAGAAAATGTGTTTTTCTCCAAAAATAAGTAACAAAGCCTTTGGCAGGAACGTAATATAGCCGGAACTGACTTTCGCAATTCACTTCTGACTGCTGAACACATTCTTAGCCGGAAGTGGCAATTCTCGATCATTATGCGATTATAGCAATTGTTATAAGAAAGTAGGTAAGCCACCTTGGAATTTCCATGGAGTCCTGCGCGTTTTATGTAAATTGTTCATCTAAATTTGAAACACTTTATATGAAAAAACATCAAGAAAAAAATAATCTGTGGGCTAAAATCTTTTTTGTTATCTGAATTAACATGAGTAAATACATTTTCTAAGCGAAGATTTAAAAGGGTCTGTCTGAAATTCTCAGTTATTTTGAGTTATGGCTCATAGGATATTCTATCATCAATATTCGCCCTATATATATATATATATATATATATATATATATATATATATATATATATATATTAGTACTTCATGTATCCACATAAAATATTATAAGGAGATATAATTTTTTATGTATCAGTTTTCAGTATTTACTTCAACAGTGCTCGATACGTAAGTAGAGCTAGGTAGTAAGCAGTGAAAATATATATGGCAATCAAGCTACACAGTGTTTCATCCCCGGGGGGGGATCGTCAGGCTAAATGCCGGGGATGAAACACGGGAGCCTCTGTGTAGCTTGATTGCCATATATATTTTCACTGCTTACTATATATATATAAAAATATATATAAATATAATATATATAAATATATATATATGAATATATATATATATTGATATACAAATAAATATATATATATAAAATATAAATATATGTATATATATATTTATATAAATATATACATATATATGTAAATATATATATATATATATATATATATATATATATATATATATAGTGATGGGACGATTCTAATATTTTTCCTGATTCAGATACAATTACCGATTTTGTTCTAAATTACCAATTCTAATACAATTACCTATTCTAATTCTAAAATTGCCCCCAAAAAAGTATAATTCCATTTTTGGGGGAGAGGGGGTGTAACAGAGAGTCGTCTACTTTTAAATGTAGATATAATTTTCTTTTTAATTTGACAAACTTAATGTTTTCCCTTTATGTATTGTATCCGAGATTTTGATAAACTCATTGTGAGATTTTCATCTATATTTTTCACTTGTGTCATTTTTCTCATTTATCCAATCGTGCTATGATGAGACTTGTTAATCAATAAATATTTGTTTCAGAAACGATCGTGCACAGAAACGTTTTTTGATGTTGAATTTCTGGAACTGATATACTCAAAAATTAATATGTCATCATTTTTGTTTATTTTTAAATTATCATTATATATATATATATATATATATATATATATATATATATATATATATATATATATATATATATATATATATATATATGGTTAATTAAGCAAGTTCAAATATTGATAAAATGAAGTCAGAAGCAATATTTTTAAAAGTGCTCAATACAAAGTAAAGCTAAATAAATTAACTTTATATAAAATTAAATCAGCCTACACAAATTAACCCGCGTTTCTGTGCTAAGTACACATTGTCGGAGCTGCTATAATTATAATAAAATAGTCAAAAAGAAAGTCAGAGACACAGATACTGGGGCCAGCAAATCAACGACGGCGTTCTTCTCAAAGTTATAACTACAGAGGTGGAGGTGAAGAATTGTTAAATATGTAAAATTTTATCATCACTGACTAACATAATTCATGTCGTCTCCTATACACTTACACGTAGAAGAACCATAGTCATCAATCGCATACATGCACAGACAGAATAAATGTACATGTATACAAATCATAATACAGCCGCAAATCTGTACAAACATTTCTTACCACTTAGAAATCTCCTATACATACACACGCACAACGACACCAGGCAAGCACAGCTAAGACTAACATACACACTTCAGTCGACTAGACACACTTGATAACAGATTAAATACGTACACATATCACTGTATATTTAATATTGCTTACACACAAAGCAAGACAATTCATAGTAGCACACACACACATACATACTCACTTCACTGGAACTTATACTTATAAATTGGTATATTAAATTCTATATAGAGTAACCTGTATAATTACAAGCATCCTAAAAAGTGCTGGTGTTATGATTATGATGTATGATTTTATAATTATGTGGTATATGAGTTTTAACAACTATTTCCCTGTTACTATAAGTTTAGCTAAATAATAAGTATAGTAAGCTTGGATGGTATGGTCACGTGACAAGGGGCAGTGGTCTCTCCAAAACCATCCTGCAGGGAGCAGTGCAAGGCAAGAGAAGGAGAGGTAGACAACACAAAAGATGGACGGACAACATCAAAGAGTGGACGGGCTACAACTTCGCTACAACCCAGTCCATTGCCCATGACCGTCAGAAGTGGAGACAGCTGGTGTGGAGTTCATTGGTGCAGCGCCCCTACGACCCAGGAGAGGGTTAAGGGACCAAGTCAAGTCAAGTCAAGTATAGTAAGTTTAGTAAATACCGGTTAAATTTTCTAATTAACTGGTTTGAATATTAATTAATTTGGTAAAACCCCAGTTAACTATAATAGATAATCCTAACTGAGTAAGTAAATGATTTAGATAACTGTGCAATTTGAGATAAAAAAATGTTGTTAATGTTTTTGGCAATAGAGACAACTGAAGAAATTCAGATATCTATGGTGAATCATTTTCCTAAATGCTGGAGGGAGTTATTGCCTTACACTATGTATCACCCCTATATATATATATATATATATATATATATATATATATATATATATATATATATATATTAATTATATTTTACATACATAAAAGGAATCCATGGACACGTGTTTCTGGCTATCAGCATGGCTAACCTGGCCAAGGATCGCATCTACGATATTACTGTCTTACCACCATTTTACCACCAGACCACAAACACCTTGCCGAAATATGTACGATTTTTATCGCCATAATGTTACATAGTTTCTGTTATTGTTTTTAGTGGTGATAGAAACATAACTTCTTTTTTAGTATTTTTCCACTTCCTAAGCTGTAAAGAATATTGCATTAAGTCGCCGTTTTAAATATAACGTGTCATTATTTTTATTTTATATATATATGTATTAATTAATTTTTATGTACATAAAAGAAATCTATGGACACGTTTGACTGGCTATCACCCATCATCAGCATGGCTAACCATTAAACCCATATTTATGTAGTTTATTTTTAAAACATTTAAATTTTGGAGTTTATGTCAACATGTATGCATGTACGCACTTGTATATCTCCATATTTGGTGATTGATGGAAATGGCTACCATATCTGAAATCCCCCCCCCCCCCCCAAATTAAGTTAGAGCAAATAGTTTTAAGTGTTCCGCAATTTATTTGCAAACCCGTACAATCACGGTATAAAGCAACAGAATGTCTTCTCAACAGTTTTTTTTAAAGAAATGTTTCTTGGAGCATTCATTTGAAATCTCCATTATCGATTAGTACATGACCATCTCATCATATATTTATCAACTTAATACTTAAGCTGAACTTCAAAGAGATCTTGGCCAGCATTCTGCATGTTTTTTTTTCTGCAAAATCTCAGCCATTTTTCTTGAATATCAACTGAAGTCATCTTATTCTTAGGTCAGGAAGATGCACTCAGGTATCCCTACAATAATCCAGAATTGATTGACGAAAACTATTTTAAGATGCGTCCATGCATGTCAGTGGGTCACTCGGTCAGTTGATTGATCCACAACACTTCAGTTTGAAATAGTATTTCCATTCCTTGGCTTTTGGCCAGAAGCAAAGTGTA